>CP092727.1:18047735-19247735 GCA_030273425.1 Microplitis manilae | reverse complement strand
AATACGTTAATTGTTTCTTGTAGTAATTATTTTCGTAATTCATTATTAATGTCAATGTAAATTTAAATAACAAAAAAAATATTAAAAATGGCGAATAAAAGTCTAATTTCATTAATACATACTAGAATTATTTATTTAAATAGCGGCATGAAATATCAATCGATGATAAAATAAATAAAAAGTATTATAATTTTATGTAATTCATTTAATTAAAAGCAATTGACCTACTACTTTTGCGTAATTTCAATATAGGAATGTTTTCCATATTTTGTAATAATAAAAAAATAATTGATGAAAAAAAAAATTGAAAATACTTCGAGTTTCACTGCCGAATCAAATTAGCCGTAACTTTATTATCCATTCTCTAGTTTCAGTTCGAAGTTAATATAATGAGCATCATACATCAGACACCGATAATTACATTCAAGTGGTAACGAAAATAAATCTAATATCTCTCATGTCAATTAGATATCATCCAATTCAAATCTCTACATTCTCCACTTTTCATTTAATGTATTCTTTATTAATGATTTTATATATTTTTAGTTGATAAAAACTATGAATTTATACATAAGTGGTTCAAAAAAAATTTTGGTTATATTTTTTATTTTTACCTTTTAAAAAGTTAGTGTATGGTAAAAAAAAAAAAATTTCACAGAGTTTGAGTTCAAGTCTTAAGTTTAGAAGGCCTCCTAAAAATTATGAAATTTTTTTTCAACATTAATCTTTTTGATTTTATAAGAAAATGCCGAATTTCAAAATTTTCAGAATTTTTTATAATTTTGAGCGACATTCAAAAATTCATATTTTCATGTAAAATTTTCAGATCATTTATTTTTTTATGCAGTAATATTAACCGTAGTAAAAAAAAAGAAATTCGGAAAAAATAGACTCGGTATTCTTAATATTTAAAGAGTTTTAAAAATTTTCGAGCGGCCTTTTAAACTTAAATTTTCGAACTCAAACTCGTTAATAATTTTTTTTTTACCTTACACTAATTTTTCATAGAGTGAGAATAAAAAAACAAAATTTTTTATCAAAATTTTTCAGAAATGTCAAAAACTCTTTAGTACATTACGGAAAATTTTATGACCTGTAAATTTCTGTTACATGAAAAAAAAAAAAAAAAAATTGGAAAATTTTGCAAAAATATAAAATTGTCTAGAGAATCTCATAAATTTTTTCAAATATCTAAAAAAAAAAAATTCAAATTTGGAATTTATGAAAATTTTATTAACGTTCCACATAATTTCGGAATTTACGAAAAAAAAATTGATCGGAATCCAATTTAAGAAACAGCTTAGAGTGGGACAAAAAAATATTTTTCAAACAATATGCATTTAATGCCGCTATTTATTACTTAAGTTTACTAAAATAAATAAATGAATAAGTACATGCGTCATGCTTAAGCTTTAATAGCTAAAAAAAAAAAGCAATAAATAAATATGATAAAGACATGATAGTAGTCACGTAAAATAAATAAATAAGTATTAAGATAACTTTTGTAATAAAGTATTACACAACGGGTGGTAATGGTGAGTTAAGTCGACAATTAATTAAAAGGATGCGTCGCAATTTAAAATGTTTATAAGATAGTAATTACAAATGTGACTATTTCTCTTCTATAATTATTGTTATTATTATTGTGATTATGGTGATTGTAGATGTAACATCACAAAGTAAAGATGGTTGTATATTGTACTTAGTGTGTTCGTGTTACTCGACACTTAAGGATTGATGATGACTCAAGACTGATTAGAGTTTGCTGGTGATTACGACGCGCGAGTAAGACGAAGATTAACGTGATTCAATGTGTCACGTTTTATTTATACTTATTAAATGTTGGGTAAATATAATTAAAGCTTGTAAGGCATTTAATAAATTTTTTTATTTTTTATTTTATTATTTTAAGCATTAGTTGAAATTATGCATGCAGTATATAATTTAACTAAATTAAAACCAACTCCCGACCAACCTCATTTTTTTGTATAAATCTAGATAATTAAAAACGTTAGTGCTGTTCTGTATGGAAAAAAATTTATCTATTGTATTAATAATACTCTTTATTTATTATAATCGTTAAAAAAAAAAATTACGGAACTTAATAATTTTGTAACTTTGGTTAAAATTATCGGATTGGAATTTGAAAAAATTATTGAAAAAAAAAAAAAAAAAAAAAACAAATTGATTTGGCTGCAATTTTGTAGAAAAAAATTAAAATTTTAATTATATGTTGCATATTAAAGTCAGCATAAAAACGATATGATTTTTTTTAGTTGTAAGAATTTTTAATAAATATTTTTTTGTAATTTAATAAAACTATCCGATGAAAAAAACATAATATAAATGTACACGGAAAGAAAGTTATGGGAAGTTTTGCTATGCATTATAAGAATAGTTCCCATGATGGTATAGAAATAGTTCCTGTACCAATATAGGAACCGTTCCCATAATGGTATGGGAACCATTCCCATAATGGTATGGGAACTATTTCATAATGGTATGGAAACTATTCCTATAATATTATGGGAACTATTCCTAAAATGTTATGAGATGGTTCCCATAATTTATGGGAATGGATCCTATAATTTATAGGAATAATTCCGTTGTATTATGGGAATGATTCCCATAATATTATAGGATGCATTTCTATAATTAAAGGAACCATTCCTATAATGTTATGGGTATTGTTCCCATAATTATAAGAACTATTCCTATGAATTATGGGTAACATGCCTATAGTTATAGGAACTGCTCCCATAATTTATGGTCGTAATTCCTATACTGGTATAGGAAAACATTTCACAAAATTATAGGAACCATCCCCATAATTTTCTTTCCGTGTAGTTTAGAAATATCGTGTCAACTGACAAAATTCTATTTTTGAGATTTTCGTTCCAAATGTTTCCTTAGTAACTAAAAAATTTTTGATTAGGTTATCGTTAAAAGAAAATTTTTTTCAAATCAAAAAAATTATCGACACAAATGAATTATTTGGGGTAAAATTTTTTGCAAAATCTAGTAGGATAATGAGTTAAAATTTTCTCATATGATTATCAATGAATGTTTTTTTTTTGACGAATATGATTGGAAAGTATATTTTTGAAATCTGAAAACGAATTAACTTTTATTCCAATACGATGATTTCAAACCAAAGTCACAGCGTTTTGAATGTTGGCAATTATTGTTAGGAATACAGCCCTTAAATTTTTGTTGTAGTATGAATAAATGTTAAATCCGAATGCCCCGGTTTAATTTAAATAACTTCCGTGCAGTGTAATCATGGGATACCTGATTACCGCCTTGACGGTGACAAGGCCACAGCCCTACCGGTTGGTGAAGGTCTTCGGGTTTGCCTGACGAGTCTATACACACGTCTTTATCGAGGTGTCTTATCTGCATTTAAATTTAATCCAATAAAGTAACCAGTAACAGTAACTAATAACCAATTGTACTCGCATATCATAACCCTCAATTTTAAAAACTAATAAATCTGCTCTTAAATTAAGTTAATAAACAATAAAACAAATATAGTAACGAAAAAATTAAGTCCACGGGAGTTAGTTTTAAATGATATGGCGCATTAGATGACCTATAAAAACAAAAATAATTCATTTCATTGCTTGTACTTATACCTGATTGCCGCCTTGTCGATGGCAAGGATACAAACCCACCGGTTTGTGTAAATCGGACTTACGAGCTGGTGAATCCAAACAAGTGCTTCCACCCTCGCCGAGATTACGAATCTATTTGTTAGTTATTCATTAGTTGTAATTTCATTAATCATTAATTACGTGTATTAATCAATTGTTCTTTAGTCATTCATTAATATCAAGAGACCAATATGTTATACATTACTTAGTTTTTTTATTAAATAATTAAATAAATATTTAATATCGACTTCAAAAATTAGAAGTCTTCCAATTAAAAAATTTTCGCTCACCTCAAACACGAAACGCTTAACGCTATTCTCACTTAAAAATTTTTCGCTGATTAATGCAAGTTAAATCGAACCTACAGTTGATATAATACATATTTTATCTAAAATACCGTATTTTGCGGTAAGTTACGGTATTTTACGGTGAAGGTGCGGTTAATTCACAGAAAATGTGCGGCAATTCTGCGGGATTTTACTGCCAAATTGCGGTATTTCACCGTAAAATACCGTATTTGACCGCAATTCTTCCGAATGCCGTAAATTATGGTAGAAATGCCACGAACTGCAGTAAAATATCATAACTTGCAGTAGCATAACGTAAATTACCGTATTTTACCGCAATTTGCCTATTCTACCGTCATTGCGTAAAATACGGTATTTTGCGGTATAATACGGTAATTTACCGTAATTCGGATCCGCTAGGGCTGATATTCTTTGTTTCCTTGTCTAACGTGTTTAGCAACATAACCCTGGCAGTAGTATAGTTGGATTAACGAGACTTAGCGTTTCGGATATATTCGGTTTTTTACCCTCACCATCGAGAAGCATGCCTTAGGTATTAAATTTAGATAGTGGAGGTAAAAAACCCAAAATATCCGAAACGCAAAGTCTCGCTAATCCAACTATAAAAAATGACTGTGCACAGAAAAAAAAAAATTCTTGGTTGAAGGTAAATATTCTTAATTCAAGAAAATTTTTTTGGAGACCTAAATTTTCTCAGATAAAGTAGTAATTTTATCTGACCAAGATAAGTTCTCTTAGCTCAAGAAAATCTTGACTTGGTTCCCGAAAACGGTGGTCTTCAAAAATAGTTTCTTGACTCAAGATAACTTTTTTTTCTGTGTAGTAATATGGTAGTCATTATGGATAATGGCGATTTTATTTAACAATTTTGAAGTAACATACCACAGAAGTAATGATTCAGGCATAAATACTTAAACTTATAAAAAATAAAGAAATAATGAGTTTTTAAATTCCATTATCTCAATTAATTACTTGGCTCAAAAATTTTTTCTCTTTAATCCACATTTTTATCAGTGTAATAAATTTGAATATTGAGTAACAAAGTTTAATAATATTGCTTTTTTAAAATAATTTTTTCGGTCAATAAATTAATAATTTTCTCTAATATATTGTCTAGACGTCACGTGTCGTAATTATAGTGAATTTTTATTAATCTGTGTTTGAGGTGTGCACTAAATTTATTTAAATAGTGATAGTAATCTTTTTCTCTTGATATTAATAAAAAATTCAATATTAAAAAAAAAATTGTAAAACATTATTATTATTATTGAGTCACTGGAAATGTAGCAAATATATAAGTAATGAAGGTAGATAGTAAACGTGTGACACTTATATGATAAGGTAATATCAGCAAATCCAGATTACTGTGTACGCTAAAAATTTAGCTTACGTAGTCAGTCTACAAAACTATAGAATAAGGTCTGGTAGAATTGGTCTTGGGTCTTGGTGAATTGCTGGATGCTGCTTCATAACTCTCAATCTCTATCTCTGTCTTAATTTCAACCTATATATCTATATATACATAAGGTCTCTGTGTAAAAAAGAAAAAAAGAAATAATGATTCATCGTTTATAGTCGGCGGCAGTGATGAAGTTCCACAGGTCTCGGTCCAGCATCTTCTTTCTTTTTTTGGCTCATGAGTTTTCTGTAGGTGAATTAGCTATGAAAAAGTGAATTAAAATGACCTAGAGGCTTTCATTTGCAGATGGAGATTATTAATGAACATGTATGGATAAATTATTAGTGACCTGAGTATACCTATAGAGCTTTATAGCTTCATATATTTTTGTATGAGTGTTTGTGCGTGTGTTCGTATTCAGCCGGTTGTGGCATATGGCGCAGCATTAAAAGAATTGATTAAAGTTGATTGGATTACTTAGCATTTTAAATGAAAACTTTCCGAGTTTTATTTATATATTTTAATAATGTATTTATATACATTATTCATTGTAATAAATCATTAGCTTATTTAATTATTGACTGTATCGTTTCATATGTATGATGTTCAAATCAATGCGGTGAAATGAATTTATAATGTACTCATAAGAGAGAAAAGCAATTTGTTTTTCAGTACCAAGGAATCTTCATAAATTTTAAATAATTTAGAGTTCATTTAGTAAATACTTAAAACTGGTATGAAATATTTAATGCTACCAATGACACTCACTTTAATTTTTAATTTAATCAACCAAAAATGAAGGAAACGGATATTTTGCATTTTTTAACAGCAATTTTCTTAGGTTTGTAGATAAAATTGAATCTACAGGCAAAAGATTAAAGATTAAAAATGTCAAGAACATTTTCAAGCTTTTATCGTTAGTAGCATTTGCCTTAGGCTCGTGCAGCAAATAAAAACATTAATTAGTTTATAAACAAAGATTTTAACAGTTTTGATATTTTTATAACGATTGTGGGGTTGAATTTAATATTTTGTAGTATTGGTAGCGATTGCCTTTGGCTCAAGCAAAAAGTTTAAAAAAAGTAAATAATACACAGGCAAAAAAATTTAAGTTTATAAAAATTAGGAATCTTTTTAGGATTTAAATCATTTTTAATTGATTTTAACAGGTGTGAGTACCATTGGTAGCAATACCTTAGGCTCATGCAGCCAATAAAAATATTAATATAAGAATGAAATAATAATTGATAGCTTACTATTTCAATAATCATACCCATACAAAAAAAATTCATTCCAAAAATATTACAAAAACGTTCCTGACAGTGAACTTCCGAAATTGAGAAAATTCTGAACTTTCAGATGAACATTTTTGGAACTTTGAAATAATTAGAAGTCTGAAAAAATATCAACTATTGTAGGCTTTTCTTTGCGGATTGCTTTTTTTATTTGGAAATTTTTTAAGCAAAAATGATTTGAATTGACAATTTTGCGAGTTTATAATAAGTTCAGAATTAGTTCCAATCACTTATTTTTGGATATGAAAAGTGAAAAAAAAAAACTGACTTTCCCAAAAAGTTTTAATAAAAATCATAAAATGTTCATAAATAGTTTCAAATGATTTTTATTTATTTTTTTTGCCTCATACCTAAACAATTCTGGTAAGAGTCGTAAATATTCATAATTCCTAACTAATGTCTTTTTTTTATGTTTTAAACCCAAAAAATTGTCGAATCAAGTTATTTTTGCTCAAAAAATAAAAAAAAACGCGCACAAAAATCCTACACCAGTTGAAAATTGTTCACTTTATAATTTTTTAAAAGTTCCAAAATTTTTCTACTCAAAGTTCAGAGTTGTCTCAATTTTTGAAGTTCACTGGATGAACGTTTTTGGATGATTTCCGGAATGAATTCTTTTTACACGGGTATAGATAAAATTAATATTTTGTTTAAATTGGTAGCGATTCCTTTAGGAAAGTGTAAAAGATTAATCCGCGACAACAACATTACAATTTATTATCATCAGGAATGTCTTTGAGGTTCAAATGATGTTTAATTATTCATACAAATAATTTTACAGAATAGTTGCATTTGCCTAAGGCTAGCACGGCAAACTTGACACTTCGTAACTTTTCTTTGATCTTCAAAATTTTGTTGTTAACTTATCATTCAATTGTTCTTAGTTGTATGTTTGATGATTTTATTTTATTTTACTTAAATATGTGTCGTATAAAAGTTAGAACACTGAAAAAAAATCTTCCGGTTAAAATTAAACGGCTTCCTAT
This sequence comes from Microplitis manilae, assembly GCA_030273425.1. Taxonomy (NCBI): domain Eukaryota; kingdom Metazoa; phylum Arthropoda; class Insecta; order Hymenoptera; family Braconidae; genus Microplitis; species Microplitis manilae. Next base: position 19,240,094 of record CP092727.1, on the reverse strand, counting down.
GAAAATGTTAGAAATTTTAATTTCCGTAGACATTAGCTTGTTCAAAATAGAAGTAATTACGACAAAAAGCGTATAATATACCGGAAATCACATTTTACCGGACGCTGTTAAGATTTCTGTGATATATAAAATTATTATCGTGTAGCCCACACACATTTCCGGGGTAGAGTGGAACCCAAAACAATTCCGAATTGTACTCACTGGCTATACTACCCCGTTATATATACTCTGAACAGAGTTATGTTTACGTTGACTATAAATTCTCAAGAGAGACTCTAGGTTGTGGGATTCAGACGAGGTCAGGATCCAAAAAAAAAATGAATTTGTGTTGCAAAAAAAAACTTACGAATAAATAAATAAATGAAAAAGTAAATTAAATTAAATTTATAGTAAAACATTGAAATGCCTGAGTACTGTCGGGTTCCATTTACCTTAAAATAAAATTATATAAAAAAAATTATTTAAAATATGAAGAATCCAACGACGCGTATTAAAATAATTATTGCACTAGGCTATTCTATAAATTATAAAAACTTTTTTTAGAAAAAAAAAAAAAAAAAAAAAATAAATGAACTTTTTGTCCCGACTTTTTTATTTTAATTCCTACGCTCTCGCCTGTGTAAAATTATTTAAACGCAAAAAAATACTCACATTGGAAATTGAGTGAGTTGAAAATAATTCGCTCGTCCGTTTAATAATTTAATATTTGGATATAAAATTTACATTATTATTTATTTTTAAATTTATTAATTAAAAATTATTTAAACAGCGACAACTTTTAAACTATTGATTTTCAAGAACGATTTTTAATCAGATCAAAGTTATAGAAAATTAAAATTTCTTTTCAATGACTTTAAAATCTACGAATTTATCTCACATATTTTTAAAAATATTAGTAAGCAAAATTGCATTTAATTTAAAACTTCCCGCTATGAAAATCGACAATTTTCGAAAAATTCCGAAAGTGATTGTCTTCACCTCGATTTTCGAAAATGGAATTTTTGTAAGATTTTGACGTGTTGAGTCCCTACACGGAAAAACGAACTCTTGTTGCAACAGGACATGACCCTGTAGCCGCAATAGGAAAGCTTCGTAGAATTCACAAGATCAGCCTTGTTGCAGTAACTAGCCCAGATAGCAAAATGACATCTTGATTAGTTCTGAATGAGTCTCTATTTATGATTTGGACGTCTCATCAACATCTTAAAGAAGTTTTTAAGAAATTCTCAAGATGTCGAATGAGCCACCTAGCGAACTCTGTAAGACGTCTTAAAAAAGCGTTCTCAAAGAGGTCTTTTTTCTGACTTCATAAATAAGACTTCATTATGAATTTACCATGACATTTTAAGGAGCTCTTAATTTTAACTTCATAAAGAAGTTAAAAAAAAGAATACATTTAGACTTCATAAAACTGATGACTTACTTATGGAGTCTTCAAGAACTCTTAATTAAGAGTTCTTAAAAATGACACCTTTAAGAAGTCATTATAAGACTTCTTGAGGACGCCTTTAAAAAGACGTCGTAAAGCAGTCATTCCGACTTGAATGCTGTCTGGGAGTCCTGTAAATACTGCAGTACATTCTTGTTGCAGCTACAGGCTTGACCTTGTAGCTTTAACAAAGTGGGATCTGTAGCTGCAACAGAACTTTCCTGTTGCAGTGACAGTTATTTTGGTTCCGTGAAGCAAATTGTTCTGACTATTTTCAGAATCTTGTCCGAGTGTCTGTATGTATGAGTGGGTATGTGGGTGTGAATTCTATAACATTTTATCTAATTAACCGATTTGAATGATTTTTGCGGCAATCGAAAATCTTGATAGTTATCAACTTTCCTATAATTTTTAAATCATTCAATTGAATAGACTCTGAAATAATTAAAAAATATGAAAAAAAAAAAACATATTTATATAGCCTTCTCATGAGCATGTATAGTATATATTTATATAATACTCCCCAATTAATTTCATGTAAATGGTATTGGGAGATTTAGTGTGTATTAATATTACTTCGAAGTAATCATCAATCAGTTTTGATCAGATTTAGTCATAATTAGAATAATAATCCATAATGTAATAGAATGAAAGCCTCTAAGTCAGCTAATTCAAGCAGCGATAGTTCAAAGCACGTGAATTCATTAGTTGGAACGTTCCATAGCTTAACGTCGTACTTAGTATCAAAGTTACCGTTTGCATCTGACGGATTAAACTGAAAAACCTATTTTAATGATCGCATAATATTCAATGGTATGAACTAGACATGATATACAAATATATAAATGCATAATATTAAGTTTAAATATTAAAGCTCGTACCTCGCCGGAAGCAACAGCTTCTCCTGGAATAAACAGCTCCGGGTATACGTTGTCAAGATACCATTTGAATGACTTACATCCAAGTTTCTTCCTTAAATCTTTACGCTCCGACACGTCTCCGTAATTACCCTATTGCAATATTATATTTTAGAAATTAATTCGGTTATTTAATACAATTTTAAGTTAAATTAAAGTTAATATATGAGATAGAAAATCAGTAATCGACCGTGGCCCGGTTTCTGAACTTTTAAACATTTTTTTGATTAACGAATTTAATAACTCGGAACTTAAGATATTTTGATTGAACTTTGAATATTTATAAATTTATAATTTCCGAAAATTGAGAATAATTCTATCGGAATCTGATTTTAAAATATTTAATTTTGAATTTATATGTGAATAATAAAAAAATATTTATTTATTATTATGTCTTTCATAATTATAGTTTACATGATTCGTAAATATACTAAATATGTACTGAATATTTACAATTTTGTTATTCAGAATTCATCGCTATATTAATAGTGTCACTAAGAGTTTCGGAGTTTGAGAAAAAATCACTCCGCATACGGCGGTAAAGGGGGGGGGGGGTATTTTTTTCAGGAGAGTGATTTTGGGGAGGACTGGATTTTGTTATAAATCCGCATTCACTCTGATTTGGAGTTTTAATATTAAAATGAACTTCCTTAGAAGTGAATTTTACTCTGAAGGGATTAAATAAATATACAGTCATCCGCTCCGCATTTACTCTAGATTTAATCCACGTCCACCCGGCAAATTTTTTACAGTGTATGTAATTATAAACAATAAAAATTAATATTCGAATCGTATTACTATTCTTACTGTATTTCTTTTAAAAAAAAGTCAAAAAAAAAAAAATAATTTTATTCAAAATATTACACAACATTGAAAAAAAAAATATTGCTGTAATGGCAATAATTCCGTTAGGTTATAGTAACCATCTAAAGTTTCGAAAATGGTTGATTGTTAATATACACTGTAAATAATCACCGGGGTAAGTACAAGCAGTGTAGGTGTTAAAATCGGTGGTGTTAAGATAACGTCACCGCCGGTGTAGATATTCTTTACCGGTGTTAAAATATTTTACGTTGTGAATATTTTTACTTACTCGATCACTATACTTGTTAATAAATGATATTTTTTATTAATTTTCATAAAGAACTGACATTTTTTTAATTTTATAATCTTTAAAGTTAAAACTCCAAACGGACGCAGTTTACCCCGCTTTTACACCGGTTTAATTTCATTTTAACACCGGGCGGAGTTAAAATGACTCTATTTTCAACACCGCTCGTTTTACAGTGTATACTTTATTTGCGTAAAAGCTAGATTGCTATTTTACCCATACAATATTTTGATAAATCAACTATTTATATAGATGGTTGCTACGGCAATACGTATTGCTATATTAAAAATACGTATTGATATATTTACGATCGGGATTGCTATATTATCAATTTGGATCTTTATGATAGCAATCTATAGGTATCGTTAAAACAGCAATACCAAGTATGGGGAACATAACCAAAGAATATGGTTAAATTGACAATACTTTTATTTAAAATTGAAGATAGTCAATGCAGCAATCTAGTATTGCCAAGTTAACGATACATTTTATTATGACAACTATCTACCATTAGCAATACTTCAGATGGTTACGATAACTACATTTTTTTTCAGTGTATCGATAACTTCAATTTGTTCAATTGTTTTTGTTGTTATAATAACTCGCATTAAAAATTATATTTAAAATCAAAATTTGGTTTAATTTGAGGGTCAATAACTGGGTCTCGATGATAAAAAATTGTAGCATCCCGGGTAAAAAAAATTATATATAATTCAATATAATCATATATAATTCTATATAATTATATATGATTTATATAGAATTATATATGATTCATATAGAATTATATATAATTATACAGAATTATATATAATTATACAGAATTATATATAATTATATATAACGATGAGAAAAAATCTCAACTGATTATATATAATTATATATAATTATATACAACTATATATAATTTTACAAGATTATATACAATTATATAGAATGCTAAGAAAAATCTCAGATGATTATATATAATTATATATAGTTACATACAATTATATATAATTGCATCCAATTATATATAATTGTATACAATTATATATAATTGCATATAATTATATATGATCATCTGTCATTTTTTTTAGCGTTATATATAATTATATATAAAAACATATAATTCTATATGAATCATATATAATTCTGTACAAAAATAGAAAATAGAGAAAAATAACTAGGGAGTGAAGATATATATGTAAATATGGTTGTTTAAAAAAAAAAAAATATTTTTTTTTTAATTTTCTAGCTCACAAACCAATCAACGGATTTTTATGCACCATAAATGATTTCGTAGGAAATTGAACGCTCTACAAAAAAAGTCTCTTATCATTTTTTGATAAATACCACTGTAAAAAAGTTATTTAAGCTTCAAGTCAAATTTATAGCAAATTTTGAGATTTTTTTACTTTTCCGGTGGATATAACGGTCTTATCAAAAAATATCGTAGGATTCGTTTTGTAGATAATTTTATTTCTTACAAATTATTACGAACAAAGTTTTTCGAAATTCACCGGAAAAGTAAAGAAATCTCTAAATTTGCTATAAATTTGACTTGAAGCTTAAATAACTTTTGAACAGTGGGATTTATCAAAAAATTATGTGTGACTTTTTTTGTAGAGCGTTCAATTTCCTACGAAAACATTTATTGTGCATAAAAATCCGTTGATTGCTTTGTGAGCTAAAAAATTAAAAAAAAAAAATTTTTTTTTTTCCGTGTTATTTAAACGGAAAATAGAAAAATTGATTGAGACAAACCTTAATACCATTAGGAGCCTGGAGTGGTACCAAAATTTTCATTTTTATTTATACTTTTAATTTTTGGATACCACAAAAAAAAAAAATTTGTTTTTTTTTTTAACCTCTTATGAGCTCAAAAGTTACTTTATATTACTAAAAAAATTCTCACTAAATTTCAGCCAAAGATCTTTTAAATTGAATTATCACAAATGGGGACCCCCTTTTCCATTGAAAGTACACGCGAAAACTTTTCATTTCAATTTTTCGTTATTAAAACTGAAAAAAAATTTTTTTTAAATTCAACCTGGTATCATTTTGTAGAAAATCAATTCTCTACAAAAAAGTGATTATGCATTATGTACGTCAAACAAACTGGAAAAAGGCACGGGGCTTCAAAGATCGACAGACATTTAGTCTCCTCAAATTATTTTTTGTTATTTTTAATTTTTATTCGATCAAAAAAATTTTTTCAAATAATGACAAGCACAGTCTTGTAGGAAATTTAATTTCCTACAAAAAGTATTTGATATCATACATACGTTAAATGAATGAAAAAAAAGTTACAGAGATTTAAATGTCAACGAAAGAACAAGTTTAAAAAATATCAATTTTCTGAACTTAAATATCAACGAAAAGTGAACTTGATTTTTCATTCATATTTAAAACCCTTTAACTTTTTTCGCATTCATTTGACGTATATATAATACCGGATACTTTGTGTAGGAAATTAAATTCGCTACAAGACCGTGCTTGTCATTATTTGAAAAAAAAATTTCGATAGAATTAAATTAAACAACAACAAAAAATAATTTAATACTGAGGAAACTAAATTTTTGTCGATGTTTGACACCCCGTAACTTTTCCCAGTTTGTTTGATGTACAAATTGCATCAGCACTTTTTGTAGAGAATTTTATTTCCTACGAAATTATACCAGGCAGAATTAAAAAAAAAATTTTTTATAGTCTTAATAACTAAAAACTAAACTGAAAAATTTTCGTGTGTATTTTAAATGGGAAAGGGGACCCCCTTTGTGATAGTTCAAGTCTAAAGATATCTGGCTAAAATTAGGTGAAGTTTTTTTTTATAATATAAAGTAACTTTTGAATTTCATAAGAGTTTAAAAAAAACTATTTGTTTTTTTTTTTGGGACACCCCAATATATATGTATGTAGGAGAGGGAAGTCACCGGTGCTATAAGCAGCAGTGGAAGTAGTTCGGAGCTCGCCACGAGATCGCGCCCACCACTTGTAGTGTGTCTCTAGTAAGAAACTTATTTCAGAACTGTTAAATTCGAAACTTGAGACTATTCTGGCCCGGGTACGCCTCCGTTATTTGGCAGAGTGACAAGTACCTTTTTTGATGGTAATATAGTACATTCTATATTACATAATGAAAAAAATATTTATTATCAATGTTTCCATACATAATTTTTCTTAGAAATTAAACTTGGACTTGAAAAAAAAAAATGATTTAAATAAAAAGCGTAGAGCCTCTACTATACAAAAATTCACAATTTATTTAACAAATTGCATAGGAATTCAATTATATATAGTTCTACATAATTATATATAGTTATATATAATTATATATAATTATATATAGTTATATATAATTATATATAGTTATATATAATTATATATAGTTATATGTAATTATATATAATTATATAGGGCCATTTTTCATATATAATTATGCATAATTATATATAATTATATATAATTTTTTTTACCCGGGATTAATTATTAGTTGTCATAAACTGGGTCCATGAAATTATTTTTTTATGAAATATTTGGAATTGATAACTTTTTTTTTACGTATAATAAAACTTATTTAAAATTTATGATAAAATACGTGAAGAGGTCACTAATACAACATTCGATTTTTTGTTTTATAAATGATATTGCTATATATATTTTTATAAATCGTCATCCGCAATATTTAAAAGTTCAGAAACTGGGTCACTTACCTTATTTTCAAATAACAAAATAATTTAATTAAAATATATATGAATATTAACCTTATCATGACCTATACGTTGATAATAATATTGTGCATATTCATCTAACCACACCTCACTCAATCTAATACTATTTCTCTTGAGCACGTTTACTCCACTTCTCCATTTGTATGGCGAACGTTTCCTGAAGATGTGACCGACATGCGAGCATGGCACTATTTCTAAAGTACCTATAACACGTACACAAATAAAATCATTATTAAATAATAATGACTTTTATAAAAAAGTTATTGATTGTCCTGAATAGACGTGGTTGTTTTATTTAGTTGACTTTAATTGATTTTGTGTGGTTCTCAGTAAATATTTCGTGGTATAAATAATTTATATACTTGAAAACAAGTTGTTGAATTGTTCAAAGGGTTGTTAATTTTTAAGGATTAATTTTAGAGCACGTTTCATGGAAAACAAAGTTTTAGGGAATCATATTTCCTTTTTAATTATTATAAATAACATACGTTTATTTAATATATTTTGAGAAAGGTTAACAGCCAAAGTACTCTACAAACTTTGATATGCAAATTTGTCTTTAATTCAAATCTTCAATTAATAATATCTCAGTAATAATGCAATATTACGGTTTATTTGTAATCATGAGAAAGGTAATTCTATTTTCTGTATATAGTTATAACTTTAGTATGAATAGGAGATTTTATTAAATCAATCATTTCAAAGATATATTCATTTCAAATTTATTAAAAAAACATGAATACTTCGTTTAAAATAACTATCCGTGGTGCTAAATTTTAAGTAATTTTTAATGAAGAAAAAAATAAAAGGTGTGGGAAATTCAATCTCCTTTCTTGTAATTATAAATGACAACGATATTCTATAAATTTTGAGCGATATTAATAATTAAAGTATGAATTAAGAATAAAGTCTCGTTATAGCACACCTAAAACCAAACCTAAAAGTACGAGCACTGTAAGCAGAATATAAATTTCATGTCTTATTCTTGTATTTTGAGTTGATTAATTGTGCGTAAAAATAATTTTTATATGAATATTGCCATGCCGTTTATTTTAAAAATTACTTTAAGTCGAGTAATATTGGGTCATTATAACTTTTTACTTGTGACTTACAAAATTTTACTCTTCCAATGAGTTTTTACTGTTTGATTTTTATCAAACAGATTAATTTTTATTCACAATTACGGATAAACATTATCCCTAGCGTTGTGATAAAAAGGTGATTCATTTTATAAAATTTATATCGAATTAAAATAAAAATTACAATTAATAGATTGAAATTTCTATAAAAAATCTAAAATGATCTAATCGCATCAAAATATGACTTAAAATAAATATTTTGAAAAAAAATAAAATAAACAAATTTATTTTCAATTTCAAAATAAATATTAATTTCTAGAAAGATAAAGAGATTGTCTTTTTCCAAGCATACGTTTGGGTTCATAACATGTAAGTTGTCGCGAGAAAAATATAACACGCACATTTAATAGAAGTCGAGATTAACCGAAGACTAACGTAGACTGGTATACTAATGAATTATTACTCTGAAATTCAGAGTGAAAAATACTTCAATAGATTCGGAATTTTATTCGAGTTACAAGTAATATTTCATTATAAAATCAATGGGTTTGAAATAAAAGGTCATTCGGTAGCCGAAATGGGAGTAAATTTTATAATATACATATATCTATGTAAAAAGTTGTATAGCCACCATTGGAGGCTTGAAAAAGCCACAAAAAATATTTTTTTGAACATCATCAGAAACGAATGCAATAGCAAAATTTCATTTCATGAGTGGTAAGAAGTAATTTCTTCGGTTTAGGCATATATATGTAGGCATGAAAATAAAAACTTATTTCAAGAGCTTTCAGATGCAGTTTGTAGAAATTCGATGGTAACTGTGTGGAATCAGGGCTCACCACATTTATGAAAGTTCCAAGTGCTTACACCTTAAAGATCTATAATTAAACTCTTTCCACGTATTCAGCTACACGGCGGATTAAATTTTCTGTGTGAGTTTTTGTCTCTAACTCTAGATATCTATTTGGACATTGCAATTGAAATATACAAAATTAATAAAAATAACATAAAATAATGCTAATTTTTAAAAATAAATTTTTCTAATAATAATAATATAATTTATTTAAAGCCATAAGATGGGTGGTGGCGATAGGAAGGTCTATCTAAGAGTTACAAATAATTGTTGAACTCTTGTAATAGTGAACATCAGCATATTTGTGTTATTTCAGTGTTTTAATTGTGTACAACAGCTCACATAGCATTCTGGTGCAAGCAGTTTGGATGGTATCTGCCTTCATTTGCTAGTATAGTGTCTGGCTGAAGCCCACAACACTGTTTTACGCCCGCGCGTACTAGTAAGAGATGTAATCTAAGGCAAGAGTACGTTGGCATAGCCTTACTGACGAGTCCGTTAACGTACTTAGAACGAAACTACAGACATTATGGCAAATAGGCATATATCTTAAGTTTTGGTGGTTGACTTAAGAGTCAATACATAGAATGATATGAAAAATATGACAAATAGTGCAGTGTAGCACGGAACTGAAAAATAACAAACAAAATCGTCGAATCAAGCATAATTTATACCCAAGGTATACACTTATGGCTTACTAAGGCTTAACTAACATATAAATAGGCAATTATAGCTTCAATCCGCCTGAAAATAATGGCGTTTGAAATAGGATTCTAAGCGGTACGTCCAAAATTGAATTTTTGACAATTGAAATATGGGTGAGCCCCTCTTCTAAATAATTGCCAATTCGATAAGTTGTCACATTCGAAAGTTCTTGAAGAAAGAATTATTGAAAATATGAACTTTTGACATTGTGAAAATTTCGAAATGCAGTAACTTTTAAACTATTTACCAATTTTGCTCATCTTTGAATTTGATCTCAAAAATCGTCTACAGAAAATGTATGTAGAGTTTGATTGAGATCTGTGAAGAATTATGGGCGCTATCGTCGTGACGAGCTGCGTTCTATCGTATAAATATTAGGGTGTGTCATTTCAGAGCAACATTTTTTTTTTTAAGTGCATGGGAAAAAAAATCATAGTTCAACGCAAAAAAAAAATTTCGCGCAAGAAAAAAAATTCTATGTCAATCACAGACCTAGCTCATCGAAAAAATCGATTTCCCGTTTAAATAACATGGGAAAATTTTATTTTCAACTTTGAGTATTTTTAACTCGTTAACTAATCAATAGATCGAATAGACAAATACATATTTTTGAAGGAAATTGTACGCGCTACAAAAAAGGTCTCTTATTATTTTTCGATAAATCTATCTGTTCAAAAGTTATTGGAATTCGAAGTTAAGCTCTAGTAAAGTTCGAGATCTTTTTACTTTTCCGGTGAAACTATCAGACTTATCACAAAATGTCATAGGATCTTTTTTGTTGGAAATTTTATTCTCTACCAATTATTATTTGTAATGTTTTTTCAAATTCCGTATTGTTTTGTAGTTATTTTTATTTTAATTTCAAGCTCTCAAAAAAGTAGTGTTCTGATCGATTTAAAGAGCTTAACATTGGAATGAAAATAACTAGCAAACAATACGGAATTTGAAAAAATTTTATTTATTATAATTTGTAGAAAATAAAATTTTCAATAAAAAAGTTCTTATGACATTTTGTAATAAGTCTGATAGTTTCAGCGGAAAAGTAAAAAGATCTCGAAATTTACTAGAGCTTAACTTCGAATTCCAATAACTTTTGAACAGATAGATTTATCGAAAAATGATAAGAGACCTTTTTTGTAGGGCGTACAATTTTCTACAAAAATATGGAATTAGTCTATTCGATCTATTGATTAGTTAACGAGTTAAAAATACTCAAAGTTGAAAATAAAATTTCCCATGTTATTTAAACGGGAAATCGATTTTTTCAATGAGCTAGGTCTGTAATCGACATAGAATTTTTTTTCTTGCGCGAAAATTTTTTTTTTGTGTTGAACTATGATTTTTTTTCCCATACACAAAAAAAAAAAAAATGTTGCTCTGAAATGACACATCCTAATAAATATATATGTATATATTAGGGTGTTTCAGAAAAAAACATTATTTTTCTTATGGTCTCAAAAGTTAGTCTCAGGTATAAAAAAAAATCCTTCTAAAAGAGCAGCTCGAAATTTCAATCCTACTAAGAGCTCAACGAATATTCATTTTCCCTTTTAAATTGCATGTAAAAATATTTTTTTTTTTTTTTTTTTTTTTTTGAAAATAAAAGTGTTAAAAAATTTTTTTTTTCCGATAATGTAAGTGCATAGTCTTGTAGGAAATTAAATTCTCTACAAAAAAGCTCGCGAGTATTTCTCAGTAGAACTAACAAAAACAAAGTTATGAAGCTTTAAACTATATTAAATAGCATGACTTCATGTTTTTATTATATTAAATAGTTTTTTGACAGAAATTTTGGTTTTTTCAATTGAGCTAATACCACTTGTGAATTTTTTTTGAATAGATGAAGAAAATTTTCTTTACTTTCAAAACAGTACTTTTTTTTTTTTTAAATTAAAAACAGGAAGAAAAGAAATTTTAATTCTCAAAAAAAATATTTTTTCGCCCCTCCGGGCAAAAAATAGTATTTAAACCTTGGGCAGTAAACAAGAAAGCCTCAGATCACATGTTTGTTGACCTCGGCTTCGCCTCGGCCAACAATTACATGAGATCTGAGACATTTCTTACTTTCCTGCCCGAGGTGTAAATTATACTATTCTTTCGAAATTTATACGGAAAATAAGTACGATCTCAGAAATCTTTTTAAAACACCTGACTGATTATACATAATATATAGATTCACCGTGTACGTTAAGTTTTTCAATTCACTATTGTTTCAAGCTTCATAACTTTTTTTCTGTTAATTGTACGGCGAAAACACCCAGGAGCTTTTTTGTAGAGGATTTGATTTCCTATACGATTATGTACTTTGATTTTCGAAAAAAAATTTTTAAATACTTTTATTTATAAAAAATAAAAAAAAAATTTTTTTAAATGTAATTTAAATGAGAAAATGAACAGTCGCTGAGCTCTTAGCAGAGCTGAGCTTTTGAGCTGTTCTTTTGGAAGGATTTTTTTATACCTAAGACTAACTTTTAAGACCATAAGACCGGAAAAAAAATAATGCTAATTTTGAAAAAATCTAAAATATAGGGCGACGGGAGGGGCAAAATAGGCCTCCAAAGTTTTGGGGACCCATTTTGCCTCCAAATCATTCGAGGCACTCAAAATTTCAGGGGGGGCCCCCCCCTATATATAAGTACATACATATATAAACTGTTGAACGATATGTATTTCCTGAGTCAGCTCGTCAAGCTGAGTCCGGAGGTGGTTCAATTTAAAATTGAAATAAAAAATTGATTTTTTTTTTAAATGGCCCAGGATTACTAGAAATTGCAGAGCAATTTTCATCAAAAAATTAAGAATTATGCAGGGTTGTAAAATTCCTAATGGAAAAATATTACGTTAACCATTATTTATTTATTTTTCAATGTAAATCATTCGAATCAGTTAGAAATATAAAATATAAATATGATTATAAATTAGCATTAACATAGTAAAAATTTTTTCGGATTTGTGTAAAGAAAAAAGTCTATGTTGAATATTTAACATTCTTGTATGTTAATTTATTGCTAATATACTGCTTTTTTCAACGGCTTAGGTTTGTGACGCTATCTTACAAAAACGAGTTATATTTACACTCGTTTTCGCAAATTCGCGCCACATACTTCAGGCCCATATCGCAACATCGAGATTGTCGGTAAATCGCTACTTTGCGGCCTTATGACGTAAATATCTATTTTCGTCTTTCATTTTTTAATTGGATATTCTATAAAAGACCATCATCAGTCGTAGCATGATAGCATAATAAAAATAATGTTTATCATTTCTATTTTTTTTTTTTTTTATTAATGGTTTTATTAAGTAGCAATTTTTTTTTTAATTTACTTGAGCATTAAGTTTTTAGCATGAATATTTTAATCGTACGTATGTTACTAAATACGGTATGAATGTGACTGGAAATATCCTGTTTATTTCAACATGAGCAATTATTAAAGTTTTCTATTTTAGTATTTTCTGAATCTTTTATAAATTTTACTGAGCTTTGTAATTATTAAAAAAAATTAATTCTTGAAAGAGTGACTGACAATACAAATTAACTCGACTTTGGTCAAAAATACGAATAGAACGTAAAATATTTATGGAAAATAAAAAATAGATAAAATCAATTGGTGAAATACGGCCGTGACATTTTACATCTTTAATTTCGTTCGATTTTTTCCTACAAGCTTTTTTTAAAAATAAATATTTAACAGTATAAATAATGTATATTACCTCCACACATCCAAGTTTTAAACGACAGTTCTAAATTTTCGCCACCCCAAATGTCAAAGCCGCTATCGTAAGTTCCAAGACGTTCGAAGAAAGCTCGATCGATTGCAAATAAACCGCCGGCCATAGTCGGCGACCAAACAGGTTCTGCTGAATTTTTATGACGTTTTTTCTCACGTTCTGGTACTGCATGCCAGTTAAACTTTAATAATAAAACATTATTTATAGACGTAAATATAAATATAAATTTATGAACTTTTTGTTTATCAAATTCGTGCATCGCTAATTTAATTAAACAGATGAAATATCAAATATAAAACTTTATTTTACGTTTTAAAATAAAATGTAAGTTGACAGTATAAATTACTCATTTAATTAATTAGTCAATTAGCTAATGAAGTTATTTAGTTTGATGATAAAATTTATAGTAAAAGTTAGTTATATAGATTTTCATTGCGATTTACCTGGAGGTTCCAGTCAAAACCACCGACATTAACACCGCCGGAATCACGCCAATGATACTCCAGCGTCGTGTCGTCGATGACATCAATAACTGGGCATACGACGGTTGTTGGATCACGTGCAATACGATCCAATAAGGGTTCTAACCACCCCTCGGTACACTCGCAATGGCTGTCTAAGTAAGTGAGAACAGGTGCTGTGGCAGCAGCAGCTCCCAGCAGACGGGCACGAATTAATCCTTCACGTTTTGACGCTCGTATTATTTTAACTTTTGGATAATTCATCATGTAATCCAATAATTGTCTTTTTAAATGAGCTAGAAGAATTTAATGCTATTAATAATGATCATTTAATAATATATAAGGTGACAATTATTTGCCGCATTTTTTAAATCTAGAGATTAAATAGTTTTAAGGGTTTGGGAATCTACACGGAAAGAAATTTTCTTTAAAAATTACCGTTAAATTCACTGTAATCGTGGGACATAATGCAGTGCTTTTATTTATTACCATTTTCGAAATAAAAATTAGGAAAAAATTCATTTATTTTGTGGTAAACTTCATAAAATTTACCGAAAACCGAATAAAATTTACAGTAGACTACGGTAAAATTTGTTGAAAAAAGGTTAAAAATTATCTGACTTACCGACAAATGATTAGGTCGTGCCATTCGTCCCACGATTACAGTGAATTTAACGGTAATTTTTAAAGGAAATTTCTTTCCGTGTATAAAATTTTTTAAAATCATAATAATAGCTAGCAAAATTGTGGATATTAATTCGCCGTGGATATTAAAAAAAAAAGATGGCGAATTTTTTTTCCATTAGAGGTAATTTTTTCTTGATAAATTTCATTGAGTTCATAAATAACTACTTATTGGCAGATAACATTTGTTGCCGATAAGTTTATTTTATTTAACCATTAATCTAAATTTTTATTTTTTTCTCTGAGTAAACAAAATTTTGGACGAATAATTTTTAACCACACGTAAAAAAATGGAGTTAAATTGACCACACTAAACTAGTAATAATTAAACTACACTTAGTGGTCATCGTAGCGACAAATGGAGTAGCATAAATGACACTGTGTAAGATTAATCTCTACTGTAGTAGTTCTACTTCCCGACTAGAAATTATAGTGAGGAATGCCGAAGAATTAGTGAGGGGCAAGTTTGGATTGCCTAACTTAGGCAAGCCTATTATGCGCCTTATTACATCCATGTTAGGCAGAGCGAAGATCGGTTTGCCAAATATGGATGGAATTCGGGACATCTTTGGCAAGCCGAATTGCGGCAAACCTTCGGTTACCGTTACTTCCTGCAAGTAAGGTGTTCCTAAGGTTTCTCGAAGTTTAACCTGCCAAGCTTAAGGGGAACTAGGGACATCTATGGCAAGCCGAACTTCGGTAAACCTTTGGCTACCGTCATTTCCTGCAAGTTAGGTGTTCCATAGATTTCTAGAAGTTGGCTTGCCAAGCTTAGGGGGAACTAGGGACATCCATGGCAAGCCAAACTTCGGTAAACCTTCGGCTACCGTTATTTCCTGCAAGTTAGGTGTTCCATAGATTTCTAGAAGTTGGCTTGCCAAGCTTAAGGGGAACTAGGGACATCTATGGCAAGCCGAACTTCGACAAACCTTCGGTTACCGTTACTTACTGCAAGTTAGGCGTTCCTAAGGTTTCTAGATGTTGGCTTGCCAAGCTTAAGGGGAACTAAGGACATCCATGGAAAGCCAAACTTCGGTAAGCCTTCGGCTACCGTTATTTCCTGCAAGTTAGGTGTTCCATAGATTTCCAGAAGTTGGCTTGCCAAGCTTAAGGGGAACTAGGGACATCTATGGCAAGCCGAACTTCGGTAAACCTTCGGCTACCGTTATTTCCTGCAAGTTAGGCATTCCTAAGATTTCACGAAGTGTAACCTGCCAAGCTTAAGGGGAACTAGGGACATCTATGGCAAGCCGAACTTCGGTAAACCTTCGGCTACCGTTATTTCCTGCAAGTTAGGCGTTCCTAAGATTTCACGAAGTGTAACCTGCCAAGCTTAAGGGGAACTAGGGACATTTATGGCAAGCCGAACTTCGACAAACCTTCGGTTACCGTTATTTCCTGCAAGATAGATGTTTCTAAGGTTTCTCGAAGTTTAACTTGCCAAGTTTAAGGGGAATTAGGGACATCTATGGCAAGCCGAACTTCGGTAAACCTTCGGTTACCGTTCCTTCCTACAAGTTAGGCGTTCCAAAGATTTCTAGAAGTCGGCTTGCCAAGCTTAAGGGGAACTAGGGACATCTATGGCAAGCCGAACTTCGGTACTTGAATGTAAATCTTTCGCGTGTACTCATAACCTTCTTTTAATCTACTCATAATACTACTGCTGGACAATTTCTATTTAATTGACAACTTTATTCGATTAATTTTTTATGTTTTATTAATAATAAATTTTTTTTATATACTTTTTTAACAATTTTATACATAACTATATAATCAAAATTACACATATTACAATTATTGATATACCAGATTTTATAGTGGACAAAAAAAATAAGAAATGTTTTCGTTATTACTAATAATAGATATTCAATTATATTTTGCTGTTTTAAAACTGATGTATTCTTTCAATCTCATGTAGCACAAATAAACTTAGTAGTCACTATCGGTAGCGTAGCCTAGTCGTTAATGCGTCGGTCTTTCGTTCGTTAGGTCCCGGGTTCGAATCCCACTAAAGCGTGCGCGGTTAGTCGATATTTATAGCGTTTTTTCCCGAAATAAAAAAATTCTACTAGATTAGGACTCAATTAATCACATAATCGATGATTTCCGCAAAACCAAAATGATTATACAAAAAAAAAAAAAAAAAAAAAAATCAGAAATCGAGTATTTTTTTTTTTTTTAATTTAGTTTAAATTTTTATACTCGGTCGTTTGAGAGTCACTTAGGACCTTTGCAGCAAGTGTGTCTTCCAAACTGCCGCCGAATTTGGAAGCCAAGTAAGGCTGAGTCTCGCAACTGCGTTACATCCCAAACATCGCCCTTGTTTGGATACCTTACTTGCCACAAGTTTGGCTTCCAAACTGCCACCGAATTCGGATGCTAAGCTTAGGGCACTTTAGGCTTAGGATCCTTGCAGCAAGTGTGGCTTCCAAACTGCCGCCGAATTTGGAAGCCAAGTAAGGCTGAGTCTCGCAACTGCGTTACATCCCAAACATGGCCCTCGTTTGGATGCCTCACTTGCCACAAGTTTGACATTCGGCATGCCTCATTTGGAGCAAACTACCGCCTCACTACAATTTCTAGTCGGGTTACTATTCGACTGGGGTAAAAATTTGTAGGCCCAGTAACTACTCAATGTAGTATGGAAAAGTTATCCTGTGGTTTCTTTAACCACAAAATTTTATAAGATTTTGTTGGTATTACTATTTTTAGAGTACGCAATATCACATAATTTGTACAATCTACTCCAATGTGGATTAAAATGACTGACAAACGAAAACAACAGCGCCACCTTCAACTTTTTTACCCCACTGTGGTTGTACTAGCTCCACAATTGCAGTTAAAATTACTACATCTTTAAACGGGTGAATTATAACCTTTAGAATTACTTGCTTGTATTTTATATCAACAAAAATTAAATGCTCAATGAAACTATGTTATTAATATAAGAATTAATTTGTCATAAAGATAATTTCAAATGGAAAATAAATATCATGACGTATAGAAAAAAAAATCTACTTTCAAAATTTTGTGCGTGTGACATTTTGAATTTATTACTTATAAATCCATTTTAATATATTTAAAAACTCTTTGTGCGAACAATATGATTTAAATTTTGTCATTTTTAAAACTTTTTAAATACCATGAAAATAATAAATATCAATTAATATATATTTGAAAAATAAGTTAAGGATAAAAAATTAGAAACTATGATGTGGAGTAGTAAGAACCACAGCTGTCATTTACCAAGGAGTTGTTTTAACCAACAATAGTAGTAGATATTACCACAGTTTGTGTACCACAATAAGCTAGTAGTCATTACTAAATGTGTAGTCATCCTATATATTACTAGTCAGTGTAGTATATCTAACCCCAATTGTGGTAAATTCAATAACACCTTTTTTTACGTACATAAGATTAAATATTAAATTTCCTGAAAATACAAAATTTTAATGGCTAATATACATATTAACAATCAAAGCTCGTGAGAAATAGAGAAAACATTTTTCGATTAAATATTTTAAAATTTAAAACAGCTACTTAGTAGTTATACACTCAGAATATTAAATAATAGAAACTACTATCTAGCTATGGTGAAATTTTTACTATTAATCCGATAGTAGTAAATATTATCTAGATGATTGTATAAATCATCTAGATTATAATATTCACCAGTTTTATAATAATTGTTACAATTCTGTATGTTAACCAGAGTTAATTATTATAATTACTCTAAACAGAGTTGCAATCAATGCGTTACATTTGATAATGCAATAATTGTGCATTATCCAATATATTCTAATAGTTTATTTTGTTATTTTTGCATTATCCATTATATTTTAATTTATAATTGAATTGCTCCTAATTATCAATTAGATTCTTAATGCTTAATTCAATTCTATTGCATCATCTATTCGAATTTATTTTATAATTTTAATCGTTTATTAATTGAAATTTTATTGTTTAATGTAACAATTTTAAATGAAACATAATTAATTTATTTCTGAACTTAAAATTGGTTATTGAGAATTTTATGTTAAATCTCAAAATATTACACTGTAACCTAATTTTGGAATAAATGCGGGCCAGATGACTTTATATATTCATTTTTTCCAAAGTTAGTTTAACTTCGAGTAGTTTTTTTCATATAGCCCGGGAAAAAAAATTTAGATCTATTCAGATCAAATTAGATCTGATGTTTCAGATCTGAACAGATCTACATTTTGGCCAGATCTGTTTAGATCAAATTAGATCTGATGTTTCAGATCTGAACAGATCTACATTTTGGCCAGATCTGTTTAGATCAAATTAGATCTACTCTGATCAGAATAGATCTGCTTGGATCTGAACACACGGAAAAAAATAATCGGTAGCGGCTACCGATTGGCGATCGGTAGCCGCTACCGATTTTTTTTCGGTAGACGCTACCGATTATTTCGGTAGCTGTTACCGAAATAATCGGTAGCGTCTACCGAAAAATAATCGGTAGCTGGTACCGATTTTAATCGGTAGCTGCTACCGATTTTAATCGGTACCAGCTACCGATTATTTCGGTAGCGGGTACCGATTATTTCGGTAGCGGTTACCGATTGTTTCGGTAACTGTTACCGAAATAATCGGTAGCTACAACCGATTATTTCGGTTCTACTGAACAGTTTCAGAAAAATTCTTTTTTACATTTAATTACTATAAATCTGATATATTTGTGCATTTTTGACCCTGCGTATGACACCTGGGGCAATATGAACCAGTTGAATATTACGAAAAAATTATATTTTTATATTTTTATCGTCAACTCAAAAATAAATCAATATATTTCCGCATTTTTGACCCTACGTATGCCACCTGGGGCAAAATGGACCAGCTGAAAATTACGACATCTATCGAGTGATAGTCGGAGCAGGCAGTACTAACGGAAGCAACTGCGTGCAAAATATTTAAATAGTAAAAAAAAATTTTTTTACCTGTAATTCGACACCTGTAATTGGAAAAATTTAATTCATTTTTAACGCCGCTCTTTTTACAATTTCTCCATGCGGTGTTAAAATGAAATAATACCGGTGTAAGAGGCTTAATTCGGCGGTGTTAAATCAATGTAAATGCAGAGCAATACCGGTGTAAAAATGGAGTAAACTGCGTCCGCACATAGTATTAACTTTGAAAATTTTATCAAATATAAAAAAAGTTTACACACACATGTTGACACACACACATACACACACTTTCGGACCTACACACACATTCACACACACTCGGACGCACAAGCACACGTACGTGCACACACACGGACGCACATACACTGATACTGAAAAAATCGGTAACTACTACCGAAATAATCGGTAACTGCTACCGATTTTTTCGGTAGCGGTTACCGAAAATTAATCGGTAGACGCTACCGATTATTTCGGTAACAGTTACCGAAATAATCGGTAGCGTCTACCGAAAAAAAATCGGTAACTGCTACCGATTTTTTCGGTAGCGGTTACCGAAAATTAATCGGTAGCCGCTACCGATTATTTCGGTAACTGTTACCGAAATAATCGGTAGCGTCTACCGAAAAATAATCGGTAGCGGCTACCGATCGCCAATCGGTAGACGCTACCGATTATTTTTTTCCGTGCAGATCGAGGTAAATAAAAAACACTCTTAGATCTGCTCAGATCAAGTTTGACTTTATTCGCTAGATCTCAATAGATCTGTTTTTTATCTCTATCCTAATAAAAATTGATATGTGTGATTAAAAATATATCACAATAATGTAAAATATATAGGATTGAAGCAATTAAAATTAAAAGTATACGTTTCATATTCCATATAAGATCAGCTTTATCTTCTCCTTTAAACGATACAATTGAAATTTAACTTGTTAAAGATTCATAATGAAGATCACTCTTCTCCAAACAATACAAATTAATATATAATTAAGAAGATACTAATTTAAATAAAACAAAATATCAAATAGTTATAGATCTCGACGGTAATATAAAATGAGTATAAGTAATGAAATATTGTCATAAATCAGACTGATTGTTTGTTAAATAAAAATGATTATAATCAATACGGAACATTTTGCATAAATATAAAGGATCACTTTTTTATGAACAATAATGAAAGTAAACTCATTTTAAGATACATAAAGAATTTTTCCTTAAAGTATTTTATACTTATTTAACCAAGAAAGTCATGTAACGATGTATATGAAGTACCTATATGAATATCGGATAATATTGATGGTAGATTATTATCAAGTTTATATTTTCTATAGTAAAAAAATTATTAGCTGAATAAACAAGAAAATGTATTTATTTTAACTACGATAGACTTTTTACAATTATCAACATTTAGGTAAATGGGTCAAAATTCAGCTAGTTAATCTTATAATTATAATATAATGTGAAGAAATATTTCTTTATAGTCTGTACAAATCTAATCTGATCAGAGCAGATCTGAACTTTTTTTCCCGAGAAAAATTTATATCAGCTCCGATCTGGTTTGATCCGTACAGGTCCAATTAGATCTATTTATATTTATATAGTTACTTCATAAATTGATCGTTTAATCAATGTTGATCTATTTTGATCTGACTAGATCTATGTTGATCTGACTTGATTAGATTTGATCAGGGTAGATCTGGACTATTTTTCCCGAAAGAAAAATGTCATATCTGATCAGATCTAGTTTCATCTGAACAAATCAAATCAGAATTTGATCAGAACAGATCTAAATTTTTTTTTACGGGAGGGGAGACCGAAGCAAAGAGGCCTTCTGGGGCATACAAGACCCCGCACGAAAAAATATATATCCCGGCACAATAGTATATATCCGGCTTATATTTTTAGTATTGTCATATGTATTTAATGCCGTAAGATGGACGGTGGAGTTGAATTTGAAATTTGTGACAAAATCAAGATATACATCCAAATAACATCAAAAAGGATATCGCACTCAGCATTTGAGATATAATGTCTTTTTCATGCATATCTTGATGCAAAAAAAAAAAAATTTCACATTCATAATTGTTTAAAATATTAAAATATTAATTTTTTTTTTTTCTGTCGGCATATATTCTCGGATATATCTTTTTCCGTGTGGGACCTCCAGAAATTTTTTCGTCTAATTACTATAAATCCGATATATTTGCGAATTTTTAGCCCTACGCATAACACCGGGGCAAAATGGATCAGCCGAAAATTCTGAAAAAACATTCATCCACTTTTCGGCTTAAATTAAGAAAATTAATTTATAGGGAAAAAATATATATACTCAAGGATTCATATTATTATGACATGAATTCTTCGATTTGATTTATAGCCGATTTTTATTAGCACCATATTTTTCCTATATCTTAAATCGACATCTAAAAATTTTGGTGAAACGATAACTATCTGTATTTCAATTACAATTGAAATATTTCAATTACAGTTAGATAAATTATTTTTTTAATATGCATTATTTTAAATAATTTAATTCCCATTGAATTAAGATTTTTAATAATTTTTTCAATCGAAATTGAATTATCATTATTTTTAATTAAATATTATTTTAATGGTAAATGTATGTGTATGCTATAATTATTTAATTTTTAATTCAAATATGA
Organism: Microplitis manilae; assembly: GCA_030273425.1. NCBI lineage: Eukaryota > Metazoa > Arthropoda > Insecta > Hymenoptera > Braconidae > Microplitis > Microplitis manilae. The sequence continues at coordinate 19,217,816 of CP092727.1, read as the reverse complement.
TTGAATTAAATATTATACTTAATGAATAACTGAAAAAAAATTTGCATTATCCATTAATAAATTAATGAATAATGCATTACATTTACATTAAAAATTTTGCAACTTTGATTCTAAATAGTTACATTTATAATCCAGATGGTAACAGTTACCATCAGAAATTATAATTGTTATCATCCTGATAGTAACTGTTACGAAATTTATTGCAGAAGTTATCATCCAATAATTATTAATTCTAGTGAAAAAATTATAACACTAAATATTTGTGCATAAAAAAACGTTCTAATCATTCTAGATGATTGGAATTAAAAATTTAGCATAATAAACACAATTACTTAATTTTCTGAGTGTATTCTTCGTTTCATTAGATCGAGAAATCGATCAATCATCAAATAAAATTAAATCATGAAAATAATGATAAAAAAAACAGCTATTTTTAAATGACTTCCGATTTCAAAATTCGCGCCTAAAAATTGTCCGCGAATCGAAAGCACTTTACTTCAATGATAATTAGAACATTTTAAGGTATCTGATAAATTTGAAAAATAAGGAAAATAATTGTTACAACAATTGATGCGTATGTTTGCTCTTGTATCACTTGAATGGTGTTTTTATTTAGAGTATGCTCTTATAATATATGTAATACGATATATTCAAAGCCTTATGACACCGCTTTGTTCTTAAAAAATGTTCTAAATTATGTATAAAAATATTATTATATATAATTACATATCCGTCGATTGTAATGAAAATAATTATATCATATGTATATCAATGCCGAAAAAAAAGACTCGAATTATATATCTGATACTACTGCGAGCTAAGAAAATTTACAATTATTGATTAGTAAAGTTTTAAAATTTCTTTTTCCATCGTTTTAGTTTTTTTTCGTTTCATATATATTTATAGTTTTAATTAAACGTAAAGTTAATGAACAAAAGTATTAATATCGTTGAAAAAATAATTATATTTATGGGTACTTGGTGCCAACTGTTGCTATTTCTCGCGAGGACTAATCCGAATTTCTGTCCTGCTAAAACCATATTGATATATAATTTATAAATACGAGTTTAACTTAATTAATTACATACTTAAGGATACGAAAATTGAGTAAAAAAAAATGTTGGCTTAACGTTGCTACCCTTTTTATATAAATTGTTGATAATAAAATTGAAGGAAAGTATTTAGTTGATATTCATAGTCACAGTAACTATTAAATAAATATTATTTATTGTGATGATTAATTTATATATGAATTAGTTATTGAGATTCGTTTAATGAATATGATTTATAGATGTGAAAGGGTAATTAAGAGAGATAATTGTTTGAAGCAAATAACTAACGATACTTTGGGCTACGGGTAATAAGGAAGATTAAGATTAACGTCACGAGAGATTTGAATAATGATTGAGGAGCCGTAATTAGTGCATTGCTAATGATTTATTCGTATAAGCTCTACTACTGGCTCGGGAGTTGTACAAGTGGCTAATGCTAAAACTGATAGTAATCCCAGATTACTTTGGACTATGAGAGCTATCATTTCACAAACTACACATTTATGTACATAATTAGTCTTTTTGTTTTTTTTTTCACGGGGCAAAATGGATCCAAATGATGAGGGTAAAAAGAAATGGGTGTTTTAAAAGTTTTTTCATAAAATGTAAACGGTTATGGAAATAAAGTTTCATTATAAATTTCTAATCGAATTTCTTAATACCGTCAGTACTTTTGATATTTTTTTTTTTAGTTTAAATATGACAAAAAGTCTTTAATATTTTTAGCCAATTAAAAACTATCTTCAAAATACTTTAGTCGCTTTTATTTTTTAAACCTCATACAAATTAATCTCATGGATCTCTATCATTGGCTTGAAGTCAAATCCTAGAATAAATAATTTCTCCCAAAGCTATTAGCCTTCCATACGACCTCTTCTTCTCCAGCGACTAAAAAAATGTAATAATCCAGGTGTCATTTGACAAGATTTAGATGATAGTTAAGGTGCAATTTGTCCGATGAAAGATGTGTCACAATGATGAACATCCTGATAAAGTAATATTGATAGCAGCTGTATGTCTATGCTAGATACAGGTATAGGTTTAGGTGCAGGTATAAGTATCAGTAGAGATCTATAGTCTAAAGACCGTGAGGTGGCTCAGAGAGTAACCCAGTCTATCGCGTGATCAGACACGATGCTAATGTAATAGGTCACGTGTTCTATTTGACCCATAACATGTGAAATGTTATAACTAGATTCTGGGTAGGACTCTAGTACTAACACCATTACTACCACTATTCCTATTATTAGTATATATAGTAGTTTTGATAGTGTAAGGCTAGACGTTAAGTATGTTTATGATTCTAGCTTCCGGGCTGAATGCTTATCGTACTACTTCCTTAAGCAAAGGAAGCGCAGTTGATGATCCTTTTCCAACGACGTCTTTCTTTCTCTCTACGCTTTAATCTCGAGCGTATATTTTATTTGCATTCATTTTAATGAAATTCACTATTACAGTATTATTAGTTTTTAGCGGAAACAAACAAATTATTATTAAAGTAATATAGCTTTAATAAATATTTGAACCTGCATATTAATTACGTATACTGTAAGATGTAAAGGAGAGTAAAGCCCGCGGGCGATTAAAATTTTTTTTAAACTTACGCATATCGGAATAATCGTCGACAAGAATAATCTCTTGGATGAGATGCTCTGGCGATCTATCGAGCACTGAGTGCACTGTTCTGAGTAGCACAGACCAAGCTTCGTTGTGAAAACAAATAATAACTGCGGTAGGTGGTAAATCTTCGCGGTATCTACCGGGTTGTTTACACCTGGAACATAAAAATATATTTTATTTATTTAGAAATAGAGCTTTTTTTAAATTTTACTTTACCGCCCATCACATATATTATTTTTCAACTTAACTACTTTACTTATTTATTATTTTTATAGCAGCGGTTTATTTATTATTTTAGGAGTGGGGGAAAAATGGGCTCTTGAGAGAAAATGGTAGTGATTTTTTTTTGCCGTCTACTTCTTGGCAAAATAATTATTTTGTAATATTTTGTTTATACTCTTATTTCTTGACTGTACAAATAAAAAAGTATTATCATTTTATTTCAGCAAAAATATTTCTTCGTTTTAAATTTTTACGTAGCACGACTTGTATCGAATCTAAAATTGAAATCAAAGTCAACAATCAATTTTCGAATTGGTGACTCAGATTCTTTACAAAAAATTTTTCAAGTCAGAAGTTTTCTTTTGATATTTTTTTTAAATAATTAAGTGACCGTTAAAAAAATTTGAGACAAAAGTTAAAAACCAGTTATTTCGAACTTCAAATTTTTTTATTATTTAACAAAAATTGTTTACAAAGTAACTGAATTTCAGAATTAATTCAAATCTATTTTTGTCTCAATTTTTTTAAATAATGTCGAGTAAGGTACCGTCGGGTAATAATGCCTAGCTAAGGAAGATTTTGAATAGAATTGAAAATATTACATTTAATTATCGAAATGTCTCATTAATCTTTATTTCAATACATTAGCCATAAAATGTAATGAAGTAATAGTAATTTTTACCATAAACACACAAAAAATTATACTTTCACAAAAACCATACGAATAGGCCTTAATTTAACTACGGTAGGTTAATAAGGCCTGCAGGTTAAATAAACTGGAGTAATTTAACTATACTGAATAAAATTGGTATTAGAGATGAATCACCACTTAAATTTAGCAACAATACTTTTTAAGAATCAGAAGACTAGATTGTTTTTTATAATTTCTTCTGAGCTACGACAGCATATGATTGATGATGAAATATAGAAGACAGGGAACGTGGTATCGGGGCTCTATAAATTTATCGTAACATCTCTATGTAAGACCCTTCTACTAGAGTAGCCTTTAGCGGAGGTGGTTATTTTAAATATCATTTCTGTCACTTAGGCCTTATTACCCGACAGGCCTTATTACCCGCGGGTACCTTACACTGTAAAAAGAGCGGTGTCAAAAATGGAGTCATTTTAACTCCACCCGGTGTTAACATGAAATTACACCGGTGTAGGAGGCGTAATTCAGCGGTGTTAAAACGGTGTAAAAGCATAGTAATATCGGTGTAAAAGCGGGGTAAACTGCGTCTGCTTGGGGTATTAACTTTAAAGATTATAAACCACAAAAAAATGTCAGTTCTTTATGAAAATTAATAAAAAATATTATATATTAACAAGTGCACTGTAAAAAATTCGCGGAGTAAATGCGGATTAAATCCGGAGTGAATGCGGAGTGAATGAATTTTTAATTATTCACTCCGCTCGGAGTGAAATTCACTCCACAAGGGAGTTTTTGCGGAGTACATAATTTTTAATTAATTTAATTCCTCCGGAGTAAAATTCACTCTGGAGGGGAGTTTTAAGAATATAATTAATAAAATATAATTCCACTTAAAATAATCGAAGTAAAAACTCATGCATAAAATTACTGATCAGCTAATAGGCACGTACACACCCACACACATATTCGAACACACACACGCACACATTCGTACACACGCACATATTTGCAGACTCGCACACATTGCCACATACGCACACATTTGCAGACACGCACACATTTGTACACACGCACACATTTGCACACTCGCACACATTGGCACACACGCATATATTTGCGCACGCTTACAACTCCCGCATGCACACATTTGCACACTCGAACACACACCATGTTTAACGGATTAATATAAATTGAAATAAATGAATTTAAGTATTAAAACTCCGGGCCGGAGTGAATTGGGACTGGAATAAAATCCGCGTCACTCCGCAATCACTCCGCCGAAAAAAAACTCCCCATTCACTCCGCATGTGGAGTGATTTTTTTTAAAACTCCGGAACTCCGAGTGGCGGAGTGAATCCGGAGTGAATTCGGATTTAATTTCACTCCGAATTCACTCCCGATTTTTTACAGTGTATAGCGATCGAGTAAGTAAAAATATTCACAAAGTAAAATATTTGAACACCGGTAAAGAATGTCTACACCGGCAGCGGCGTTATTTTAATCAAAAAATAAAATTAATTCCTTAGCTTGAAGAAATTAGTTCTTAAATTAAAGAAAGTGATTAATTTAACTTTCCATGACATTTTTTCATTTTAACCAAAATTACGTAAGTCAAGCTAGTGATTTATTTATTGCAAATATTTAATATTAAAATATTGCGTAATAATAGTCTGCTGACGGTCTGGCTATCATAACATGACGATCAAAAATGATCTGGCCAGTCATACTCGCATCACTGGTGATTATGGATTCAAATGCGTTTGTCTATGACCTCATAATCAATGAACGCTATTGAGGAATACAGGACGCCATTTGCTTTTTGGCAAATTATTAACCATTCATCAGTTAACGGCCATTTAGGATTTGCTTAACAGATGTGATAAGGCGCGATAATCAGGCATGCGTTGAATAAATTATTGCATACATCTATAGTGACATCGAGTGTAATACCGATTCCACATGATGTATAAGATGCTATTATCAGCACAAAAATTTTGATACTGTTCAACAAAGTTAGTTTCTCAGTGTACTTCAACTAAATTACTATTTTTATTTATTTTATTTTCGAGTTTATATTTCGAAGCCAAGTCAAGTTTAAAAATATTTTCATAAATTAAAACATCTATTTTATTTTCATTATTAGCAAACACCGCAATAAAAAAAGTTCATGAATAAATTGTGATTTATTTAAAAATAGTATATTGTACAACTAGTGCGGTAAGTTGTGCTCATTTGCTCGTGTGGGTAATCGGCAATACCGCACGAATTGAACACAGTTTTTTTTATCATGAATGCGATATGAGTACTATTTTGGTGCTCGCTGTTTTGTTCTCCAAGTAGCTTTTTGCTGATTCAACTGTTGCCGCGACATTTTTGTGTGCTAAACGATAATCTACGTGCGACTAGAAGTAAATTTGCGTGCGACAAATTTACTTGTCGCACTCAAATTTACTTGTCGCACGCAGATAATCGTATAACGCACACAAATGTTGTGGAAACAGTTGAATGGGCAAACAGCTATTAGGCGAACAAAAGAGCGTGCGCCAAGATAGCACTTATATCGCATGAATGATAAAAAAAAATAATGATATTAATAATAATTTTCTAACAAAGTACATTTTGTATTCTTATCGTCTCAAAGTGTTGAAAATCACATTTTTTTAAAAATGTATTAAATTTTTTTTTTAATTTTCAAAAGACGATGTGTCAGATTTTAAAGGACACCTGTGACTTTAAAATACTTGCAGTCATTATTTTCTCTTAAGTACGTAACCTTAATATATATTTGCACACAGCTAAAAAAATAAAGTAAATTGAACCGATATAAAATAGTTACGACAGCTGTAGCATAAAAATAGAACGCAATGTAAACAAATGTTTTAAGAAAAGTTTTCTTATCATTTTTCCGGTTGACTGATTAATTTAATGGTCACAGATAAACGTTAAATGTAAAATTGTAATGAAGGAAATGAATGTAAAATAAAAATTAGTGGTTAATGATAATGGGTATTTGATAGGGAGACTTCTTAATCTGGCTGATGACTTCCTGGCATTATTGCTTACTCTCTTGACTCTTTGCTCTTTACTCTACTCTCTACTCTCTATTCTGATATATGTATATTTAGGTATTATATGTACGTACTAAAGTATAAACTATCCACGTATAACTACTAGTGCCTTATTCAGTGTGTCGAATAGACGGCAAGTGGATAATGCCGGCGTTGAAAGCCAATCGACCAGAAACGATTCAAGTTACTTTGGTTTAAATCGACTTAAGCGACCTTCATTCACTTTAGTTGAAATTCTATCTTATCGGATATCCTGTACTAAATGCTCTTGCTCTTGCTCTTGTTTCTACCCCTGTCCCTGTCTCTGTTCTTGCTTTTACTCTTGCTAAAGCTCAAGCTCTATTATCTTATGTATATGACCCCAGTATATAAATTACCGTACAATTAAATGCCATTTATCTCTTAATTATACTACACTCATTATTAATTTGATGCCATGGTTAAATTGATATAGATATATATATATATATATATATATATATATACATATATATATATATATATATATATATATATATATATATATATATATATATATATATACATATATATATATATATCTATATATATATATACTAGCACTCACCCACAGCTTTACCTGCGTAGAATATGTCAGATTCATATTATTGTTGAAAATTTCGACGATACTCGCCTGGAAATTGACTTTTGGAAAAGTACCAATAATGATGAATTCTCATAAATGTATGGAACATTTGTACCAAAGTTCAAGTCTACAGATTTGTTATATAAACAGTTGACAAACTGATAGTCAATAAACATGGCGGTTAACAACAAATAATAATAGTGACTTTTGAAAATAATTGTTTCTACCGTCATCATACGATTTATTGACATAATATATAACTATCATTTGTGCAATCGCATACTTTTTCGATATCTATAATTTTTATTTAATTCGATCAAGCCTTTCTTAAGTTATAAGAGAACATACACACAGTCAGACAGACAGAGAAAAATAGTAAAAATAATAGAATTAGCATCGACAGGTCATAAAATAGATATTTAACACAAAATTTGACGAATTAATCAAATGTACAGAGAGAGCCTACAGATTTACATAGTAGTATAGTACACGGAAAAAATTTTCCTGTTGCTGCAACAGGATTAATACTGTTGTTGCGACTTAATAGTATAATATAGTTACACAGTAAAAAATTTTGCGTCATTGCGTCGAAAAACTTAGTGTTAAAAATTTTTGTATTAAATATTTAATAGTTTTATGTGCACATCTAACATTTATTCTGTTAAATCAACACAAAAAAGTGTTAAATATTTGTCACAAAAATTTCTGACATTAATTTTTTTGACGCAATGACGCAAAACTTTTTACTGTGTAACTATGTTTTACTATTAAGTCGCAACAACAGTATTAATCCTGTTGCTACAACAGGATTTTCCTGTAGCTACAACAGGATTTTTCCTGTAGCTGCAACATGACTGCCTTCTGTTGTGGCTGCAGGAAAATCCTGTTGCTGCAACAGGAAATTTTTTTCCGCGTATGTACGCTGCTTCCGTCACTTTTTTCTTAAATATACCGTTACTATAAAAAACGTGCATCAAAGCTGAAAAAATTAATTATATTTTATTTGGTGTTTACTCTCTAAAAATGAATCAGTGAAATTCACTTCAAATTAGTGAATTTTCACTGTGAACCAGCTATAAGTATACCACTGATTGAATTAGTAGTATTGCTCTAGAAATAGTGACTATCCACTGATTCGCGAGAATTTCACTAATTCATTTTTAGAGAGTAAGGATAATTTTTGTAATTATTTTATCTTTGGCGATTTTAAACCGCGAAATTGGTTTAAGATGTCAATAAAAATTAATGTTTGATTCAATGTTATCTTAAAACTTTAAATATTGTCAACGTCTCATTTGATTTTAAGGATAAATTCATTTTAAAATAAATTAATTAATTTCAATGTTTTGGACTGCTACACGGAAAGAAAATTCTACCAAAATTTACGATGTTAACATCGTAATCGTGGACTAGACTTTCAGTGGCGTCAATTTTTAAATGTCTTATTTCAAAATTTACTATAGTCTTTGTTAAAACTACAATGTAAGTTGTATTCTTTACTATTTAACATCGTAATTTTAACAAAGACTATAGTAAATTTTGAAATAAGACATTTAAAATTTGACGCCAATGAAAGTCTAATCCACGATTACGATGTTGACATCGTAAATTTTGGTAGAATTTTCTTTCCGTGTATTAATTTTTTTAATTGTTAAAAGTTCCTTAAATACACTGAAAGTACACGGAGAGAAAAATATTGTCAGAATGACTATCCAATTTGTCTTTAAATGACGTGTCATCATAATAGCGATTCTTATACCTTATTTGAGAATACTCACATGTTAATTTAATAGTCTATAGTATTATTAAATTAAAGATATGCATATGCGCAATAGCCATGCCAGAGATTCATGAAATGCCTAAAATAATCCACTGTGAGGAAACTGTATAGCTGAATTGGCTACAAGGCGTATCATTAAGTAAGATGAGTATATAGCGGATAGCCAGAATAGCGATACGTATACTCACTCTGACGATACTTCTCTTTGTGCATTCAGAAAATTTTAGAAAGATCTCGAAAAATTGTTCAATCATATTGATTTAAGGAGAAGGTTTTTAAGAAACTGTTATAAGAAACTGCCAAATTTTTATACGATTGGAAAAAAAGATTAGCTGACTTTTTTGTATCACTTTGAATCATTTACAAAGTTAAAATAATGTTTAAAACTTCAGAAACCAGATCAATTTTATAACCTAATAATAAAATAACCAACGATAAAGTTTTTAATAAAGTTGAGAATTGAGATTGGGTTGAAAGTACCAAGTTAGAGTTGACAATGGCACTGGACATGAGTCTGAAGTATATGCACAAGACACGGTCAGTATTTGTTGCAAGTTGGATCGAATCCAAGTTTACAGTCTGCGTTTATTGGTCTAGTGTCTTTGATGGTGCAGCGACAGCAATTTACTGGCTGCTTGGGGTTTATAAATTTCTGAATCTTCGACTAGGATATATATATATATATATATATATATTATATATATATATATATATATAGAGAGAGAGAGAGAGAGATAGAGAAAGAGAGTATAGAACTGGTTTGCTAGTCCAGTTGGTGGCATCAGCCATGGATCCAAACCAAACTAAACCAGATACTACACAATGCCACGGGGACATGCCAACTGTTCGTTTCAGGTCCATGTGAACCGCATCACCGGTAGATATCTCAAACTTAATGGACGTAGAAATGGGCACAACTTCAAATTACTTGACGTGCAAACCTCATTCAAAGTCTCTGGATAATACATTCATCCTATTTACTTTTGATCTTAATCTCTACTTTATCGTTGTTATTACTATTGCTTTCAATAGAATCAATAAATTCAAATGAACAACCGTGTTAAATTGAATTTAATTTTCTAGGATTAAAAGTTGTAATTGATACCTTGAAATAGAAACAAGTTTTTTGCAATTTGCATTGAAAATTATTTCACTAAAAGTATTTGTTAAACTTTTTTGTTACGCAAATCGACGAGTTTCAAAAATCCAGGGAGTTACTGTTTTCAATTGGATTTTTGAAAACCAAATTTTCTTCAGATGTCAACGTTTCAAGGTCCTAATAAGCTATTTTAACTATTTCCAGAGTAATTTTCGCGTGTATGTATGTATCATGAATGTATATGTATGTATATGGGGTTGAACGATAAATATACTCCCGATTTTTAGTATCCGGCTTACAGACTTGGCACAAATATTCCCAGCAATCTTACAAATCGCCCACCATCGGTATTTGTTTAGAAAACTAACTCCGAAGGGGGTTTTACGTTCATTACGTCCGACTGACGATTCGAATTTCGACTCAGTTTCGGATTTAAATAGAATCCGTAATCACTTTGAATTCACTCCCGATTTTTTACAGTATAAACTACAAAATCTATCCAAAATTTCTATTAAGACTTAAAATTTTAAGGATGACCACTAAATTAAAATTTTGGATATGACAAAAATATACTGAGGTAATTTTGTAAAAAATAAAATTTCTTACAAAAAAAGTATTTGTCCATTTCCATGTAAGTTTAATATTTCGCTGAAATTTAAATATTTAAAACTACAAAAAAAAAAATTTGTTTATAAATAGTTTTAATAATTAATTACATAAATTTTGATAAGAAATAATTATAAAAATTATAATTAAATAGCGTTGATTAATAACGTTTGGGACGTAACTTTGTGACTTTGAGATTAATATCTACAACCTAGAGGATGCATTAAACGATGACGGAGTAGATGTAGTTGTTGTAGTTCTAGTAGTAGAAGTAAAAGTACTGGTAAAAGACAAATAAAAAGAAGAAGAAGTAAAAGAAAATAGCGGTTAAAGGTAGATATGAGAAAACTGTACAAGATATGTATAAAAAGTGTTGAGAAATTATGAGGAGAAAGTTTTAACGCAACGTGGATGGTTTGTCTCAGCGGATTTTCAGCCAACATTTGTAGTAGGAGGTGAAGATGGATGCGAAAGAGAAAGAGGAGGAGGACCGGAAGAAGGAGAGGTTAGAAGCGCACAAATTTTCCGACTAAAGATTCTGCTGGTTCTTGGTAATTGTAATTGTATACAAGCTTGAGTCTTTGGGGTTTGGGTATTGCTGAATTAGCTGTTCAGTTACTGCTCTTGCGATTTAACTTTGTGTAACTACTAACGCTGCGATATTGCATCAAAGACTTATTAACTTTAATAACAGTCAATTATATACCAAAATGCGGTATGATGATTATAAATCCAACTTTAATATTTATAATTATTATTATAATTATAATTTTAATTTTTGGTAATTTTTATTTTTACTTTCGTAATTATTATAATTTCGTGGAAAAGATATTACTCTACAGGCCATCGAGTGCCGTCATATCTGTGAGATTTATTTCACGTCGCAACATGACGGAACTTCAATTATACTAGTTGGACATCGTACATGCACTAATGAACATTAATATGCACAGCACCATGACACATGGAAAGTTTAAGGGTACACGTTTTAGTACCAACCTAAAATATATTTAATAAAAAGTAATCAGTAAAAATAAATAAAAAAAATAATAAACATTGAATTCGTAACTTTTGTACACAGAAGGCGTTTTAAATTTGATTTTTTTTTACATTAAATCCACGTTAATTTACTTTAGTCCATTTATTTTTCATTTTTATAGTTTAAGAAACTTTTTGAGTTAATTTGTTGTTAGTTGGAACCATCATTTTTGACTTTTTGTTTAATTATTAATAATCTTGATGGATTACAGTAGTGATATTTCACTGGTTTCCATCAATTAAAAAGCGAAGTTAATTAAAAAAAAAAAAAAAAATCAAAGTAATTCATTAAGTTTTTCAAAGGATATCGTGCTCTCATTGCTACAGATCACCAAACATCCATGAAAAAACTTTTTCAATTAACTTTTGTTTAATAATAGTCTAAATAAAAAAATATACTACTTTGTTAAAATAATTGTTAGAATGTGATATTCCTAATTATATATTTTTGTTACTATATACATATTTATATATATATATAAGTGCAATATAGAGTTGATGAAAATGGTTTAAGCTGAGTGATTTGCCACTTTTCATTTTGTCGACAATAGATTGCGCCTCGCGTTCGATGCATGCAGTATAACTATAATTATAAAACTAAAAAATAATAAAAATGATAATTTATTTAATGAGATTTTAAGTTAGGAAGCAAAGAAGTTAATTAGTCTTGTTAACCGCATGTTTAAACATGACGTTTGAATATTGATATAAAGAGAATTTTCAATAGAGCTTTGGGTTGCTCATGAACATATGAACAAAAATTAAACGTACACATACATATATTTCTCTCATGTGGTTTTATGCACGGTTTATATCCGTAAGAGCTTTTAATCATCACGTAGACCACACCAAGGGTATTTACAAAATCGTTGGCGGTTATTTAAACTTACTTGAAGAGGGAAGAGTAAGGTTTAACTCTCGTGATCGATTAACATGGAAGCTTTAAAAGCAAGTAAAGCGCACATGACTACCAAAGAGTATTAGAGCGTATGCACCAGTGAGTACATGCCTGAGAGATCACGTAAAACACTTGTCTCTCTCACTACTCTCTTCATGTTGTAGAAGTCATTTTTGTCCCCGTGGGGTTTTTCGACGTTAAGCTGGATCAAACTCACATTGCGCTAATATCGCTACAAATTTCATGATTCATTCCAATTATCAAAAACATCCTATGTTTGTTATAAATCATAACAATAATAAAAAAAAGGTCATTCGGCAGCCGAAATGGAAGGTAGATTTTTCAACTAATTTATATAAAAATTTTCAAATAAACATATCTTGTCATACATGTTAGTGTATAATCATAATAGGAAATTAGGCTTGTTTCCTAAAAGTAAGGGTAAAAAAGGACAACGACTTTTTTTCGATAGAAAACTTCAGATAGTTGATTTGACAAAACATTATATAGGTAATGTACCAAACTAACCTTCACATAAACGAAGTATAGAAAATCTAATTAGTATTATTAGATCATAATTGTAATCGCTATTACGATGGCAAGACCAGTTATAATTATAGGACGTATACGTCTATAGACTGTAAAAAATAATTGGAAAATTACAATACAAAAGGAATTGAATTTTCATAACTAGATATTTGAATTGTATTTTCAATGGAAAAAGCTTCAAATTTAATGTACGTAATTTGATAATCAAGCTGGTATTTAAAATTAAGAAAAAGAATATGAATTTTTAAAAACGTACTTAAAATTTATACCTGTTTTTTAAATTTTCAAAGCAAGTATTGAAAATTCTGAAACATATTGAATTTTAATAATTCCATTTGAAATTTCATAATACTCATTTGAAAATTTAAATAATTGTATATGAAATTTCTGCGCGTGACGTGCTACGCGTTCAGTAATCAAGGATTATGTATTAATACTAATTAGTTAAATGTTTAATAAATTTGAGTAATGTGAGCGGTGTAGGGGAAGGGGGGGCAAAGTGGGCCCCATGGGGCAGAGTGGGCCCCTTAAAATTTTAAAAACTTCAAAAAATATGGGGGCACAGTGGGACCTTCAAAATTTTCTATACGTCAATAAATTTGGACGGATAATAAGCTTATTGAAATTTCTTATATAATGAGGGATAAAATAGAACACCAAAACTGTTCATTAAATATAATTTATCAAGAAAGTTAAAGATAGGAGAGCCTGGGGCACGACGATCCCTTTCTCAAAAAATTATAAAAAAAAATTTTTTTTTATTTTCCGTCAAGTTATGACCTCTATAACGTTTTTATCATATTTAAGGCCAATATGTAATGTTTGGGGTGGAATGAACCACTCGAAAAAAATTGAAAACGAAAAATAAAAAATTTTTTCGTCACAATTTTTTTTTCGGGTGGTCCATTTTGCCCCACATATCAAATATTTGCCTAGATTATGATAAAAATATTACGGAGGTCATAACTTGACGGAAAATAAAATAAATAAATTTTTTGCCTAATTTTTGTGAGGGGCCCACTCTGCCTGTAATTTTCGATTTTTCAATTTTAATCGACGCAGCATAATGAAGTGAAAATAAGTATCAAGGGCCTAAAAATAAGTAAACACGATGAAAAACTCAACGATATTTCAATTATTTTCCTTAAGGGGCCCACTCTGCCCCACCTTCCTCTACATCACACTGTTAAAAAAATTTTTTGAATTTTCAAATCATTGTATACAACGCAATAAACACATACAATTGTGTTTGAAATTTCATTGTAACGATCGTATAGAATTTAAAATACACGCTTTTGAATTTTCAAATAAACAGTTCAGATTTTCAACTACATCTATTTGAAAATTAAAAAGAAAGTGTTTGAAAATTAAAAACAAAGTATTGGAATATTAAAAAAATTGTATTTAAAAATTCAAAACGAAGTATTTGAAAATTCAAAGTGTTGATTTGAAAATTCAAAAACATGTATTTTAAATTCTATATGAAATTAGTAATGAAATTTCAAGCACAAATGTATGTGTTTATTGCGTTATATGCAATGTTATGAAAATTAAAACCATTTTTTAACAGCCCGTGAAAAATGAATCATACATGGCCATGTATGAATGCTCCATGCATGGCCATGTATGGCCATACATGGCTTGATATGGCCATACATGACTATGTATAGAAATTTTAACTAAATTAAAAAAAAAAATTTTAATTTTCTTTTTTTTTTTTTTTTTATTATTTTTGCGACGCAGAGATTATCAGATATGCGATTAATTGAGTTCCTAATCGAAATGGAAATTTTTAATTCAGAGAAAAAACGCTAGACTTATTAATAACACCACCCGCTTAGTAGGATTCGAACCCGGGACCTTCCGTACGAGAGACTGACGCTTTGACGACTAGGCTATGCGACCGACAGTTACAACAAAGTTTAGTTGTGCTACGTAACGTTCAAAGAATATAATCACTTTCGAAAAAGCACAATATAATCATCAATATGCTATTAGTGATATCAAAAAATTTTCTTATTTTTTTAACACTGCAACATCCTATTTATAAGTAACTGTAATAGTCGAAAAATTAATCATACATGGCCATGCATGACCATACATGGATCATATATGGCCATACATGGACATATATGAACCATACAAGTCCATGTATGACTGTATACGGCTATGCATGACTGTATTAAAGAAGTGTGTATGCCCACGCATGATTCATTTATCACAGGACGAGCATTCGAAGCGTGCATTCCGGTGAAAAATGAATCATACATGGCCATACATGGAGCATATATGACCATTCATGGACCTACCAACTTTTTTAATACAGTCATACATGGCCATATTTGAACCATACAAGGCCATGTATGGCCATACATGGTTTTGTATGACTGCATATGGCCATGCATCACTGTATAGAAAAAGTTTGTATGCTCACGTATGACCATATATGAACCATATACACCTATGCATGGTCAAGTATGATTCATTTATTACAAGACGAGCGTTCATGGCGTGCATTTTGGTGAAAAATGAATCATACTTGGCCATACATGGAGCATATATGGTCATACATGGCCATTCATGAAGCATATATGACCATATATGGACATACCAGCTTTTTTAAACAGTCATACATGGCCATATATGAACCATACAAGGCCATGTATGGCCATACATGGTTTTGTATGACTATATATGGCCGTGCATGACTGTATTAAAAAAGTTTGTATGGCCATATATGCTTCATACATGGCCATATATGCTTCATGCATGGCCATATATGCTCCATGTATGAGCCATATACGGCCATGCATGGCCATGTATGATTCATTTTTCACGGGCGTGTACAGATACGATTGAAACATCATAAGTAATAATAGAAATGCTTTTAAAATATAAAATAACTGTGAAATTTACAGGTTATTTTGTGCAGAATAAAATACGACTGACGGAACTGGATTTTAATGGGACATGCATAAGTTATGTGGAAAAAAAACCATATTTTCATCATTTTTTGATTTCATTAAAATTTTTAAGGCTATCAAGTTATTGGAAGAAAAGACCAAAACATAATGTTTGAGGCCACAAATTCAAGCTTATTAGACAAGCTTTCAGATACTTTTTATGGAAATTGTCTATGAGCATTAGTTTTAAAATTATATGAACTTGAAAGTGGATAAAAACTGATTTTTTCGAAAAATCGTGGAAATTTCAAAAAGCCATAGCTTCTAAACTAATAATAGTTAATAATACATGAAAAAAAAAATGAATATAAATGTCTGTCTATACAACTGAGCAAAGTAGAAACGATAAAAAAATTGAATAATTTGTCTTTTACTAAAAATAAAAAATTACATATCGTCCGATTAAATAAAAAACGAGTTATCCGTTTTTACTGCATCTATTTACTAATTTTATTTTATTATTTAAATAATTATCAAAACTAATATACTTACTTTCATTAATATTTGTTTTCAGTCTTTTAATATAAAAATTACTTCGTTGAAATAAAGAGCCCATTGACCGTAGCCCGGTTTTTGACCTTTCCAACCATTTTTAATTTTAAACATGGAAATTTTATGTAAATGACTCAATTAACATTATTATAATATTAAGCATTAACTTTTACACTTTACTGTACGTAATCTGCTGAAATTAATAACTTTCCATTAGAATTATAAATGATTATTAAAAAACAATATGTCTGTTTACTTGACTTTTTTAAAAACTTAATAACATTAGTTAAAGTACGCAAGATATTGGCTATTCTAAAATTTTTTTCCATTAAGTGTACGAATAAAATGAAACATACAAAGAGAGAATATATTGTATTTAAAATAAATAAATAGTATTTGGTTTAAGAAAACATGTAGTTTTTTAGTGACAATGACATATTTTCTTGAATCAAATGAATTATCATTCTTACGTAAATTAAATAAATTTAATCCAACGAATATTTTTTTAGTTTAAAGAATCGCTCATAGTAAATAATTTTTTATGATACCAGCATCGAAACGTCGAGTTACAGTGTCTCTACAGCCAGTCGAAACAAGTTAATTTTAGCCCAACACCGCGAACAAATAGAAGTAAACGCGTAAATTGCGAATGCCTTTAGTCAGTGGGCAGAAACATGTGTGATAAAATGTGGCATAAAAATGGTAAAAAATCACATGCGCCATTCTTTCCATAAACAGATACAAAAATTTAAACTTTCAAGTGCAGATTTGGTGAAAGATCGTACCACACGGGCTGGGATGTCTTACTTTCCTCCCTTGGTATGTAATCTCTAAACATGAATTAGCGAAAATAAGTGAATATTTAGTAATTCCAAGTGTAAACCGAACCAGTAATTTCAAAAAATGGTTCGATTGGTTCTCAGAATTAGTGAATATTCACTTATTTCACTTATTCATGTTTAGTGCGTAATAGTATATTACACACGTAGGGGGGCATCCATTAATTACGTGAGCTATTTTTCGATCAATTTAGACTCCCCCATCACCTTTGGTGAGATTTAGTGAGATTTGCCAGACCCCCCTCCCTACCCTTACGTGAGATTGACGCTAAAAATATTTTAAACTAAATTTATTGTTACTATTCGGGAAAATAATAAACTGTTCAGGTAGGGGAGGAGAAGAAGGCAAAAGGGGGTAGAGCAGGCAAAACGGAGTACCCCCAAAATTTTATATAAAAAAAAATTTTTTTCTTTTCGTCCAATTACTACAGATCCGATATATTTGCGCATTTCTACCCCACGCATGACGCCTGGGACACAATGGACCAGCCGAAAATTATTAAAAATTTAATTTAATGAAATTTGATCAATTTTCAGAATTTTTTTTTTTTCGACGTTTTTAAGGGTACCCCATTTTGCCCGCCAAAAGTAAAAATTTTATTTCTTAACGGCAGCTAAAAATTTTGTCTATTTACCTTGAATATCTTTAAAAACTAACCGATTTAATGTATTTTAGTCCTCAAAAACTTAGTATTTCCTTAGGTACCCCGTTTTGTCCCCCCCCCCTATACAATAGTTATTTTATTTAAATTATATAAAATTCAAAGCAAAAACAATACAGATAAAACCAGCAGTTTTTAAAAATTTTCACTCAATCCATGGAGACTCGTGTACTTCTTCGATTGAAATAATTTATAATTAATAGCCATGAGATTTATTTTAGCAGGCAAAATAATCACTCAAAATAACTTTTTTTTACTATCTGTAATATTTTATTTTTTAAGTTGAGGTGAGATTTTCGATTATCCCCCCCCCCCCTCGGTTTCAATAAGATTTGGTGAGATTTCATTGGATCCCTCCCCCCTCATTCTGAGCTCACGTAATTAATGGATGTCCCCTAGGGCAGTAAAGTAAGAAATATCTCAGACCACATGTAATTTGAAATGAATAAGAATAATAAAAAATGTCTCAACAACCATGTGATCTGAAACTTTCTTATTTACTGCCTAAGGAGTATATACTATTTTTCTCACCTCCGGGCGGAAAGCGTCAACTTCATTTTGCACAGCAAGACGACTCGGCAACTTGTCATTTGTTTAATAGTAATTTTAAACCATTTATTTTATTTACTCTCTAAACATGAATTACTGAAAATAAGTGAATATTCACTAATTCCAAGTACAAGCCGAACCACTATTTTCAAAAAGTGGTTCGATTGACACTCAGAATTAATGAATATTCACGTACTTCACTTATTTATGTTTAGAGAGTACGTAAATGGCAGTTCTGATTTCGTGATTTTCATAAAAATTAGTGTCTATAATGAACAGTACTTATAGTTTCTGCTTAATTATAAATTGCAAGTCATAATTTACGCTTGCGCCAATAGTTGATAACACCATCGGTCTTAAATTTTCTTATTTCTGACTGGCTGTTGATTCTGAAGTTTGAAGTCCCAATGCAGGTAATCATGGAAAATATAGGATTTAATACACTGACACAGGATAAAACACAATTTCAGACTGCGAATGATGTCAGTCTACGGCTCGGGCAGCCAACTTCACCCTGGTCTGAAAATGTTTTGTTTTAAGAGAGTATATTTGTGACCAGCATTGGGTTAAATTTAAGTCAAAAATTGGGTCTATTATCAGGTTAGAGACTGTATCGTCAATTTTTTTGTTGGGTCATAAACTGTGTCAATGAGACTATTTCCTACAAGAAAATTAAAATTGTTCTTCAGTTTGAACAATAATAAAACTCAGTAAAAATTGATCATGAAATACTCACACTGAGAGAAAAGTGCATGGTTGTGGTAACTAGAAAGGGATAGAAATAAAAATAGTCATCTTAACTAATATTTCTAGTTTTTTGAACTGTATCATAGTGACCGAAACTATTTGAAAGTGGTAGTTTTAACTAAGCATTTGTTTTATTGTGGTATCTATTTAATATTATTTCTCAGAACTTATACTCCAGCAGAATCACAAATGTTTTAGCAATTGTACGATTATAACCCTGATTAAAAATACTCATTGAAAAGGATTGGAAATGATGAAATTCGAATTCCTTTCAATAATTTCAATTCTTTTGTATGTATATATAGATATACAGTTTGCATGTGGTGAGCGCTTTTCAATCTTTTTCAATGAGTATTTTTAATCAGGGAATTTCATTAATTTAGCATTATTTGAGTCCTCGACGAATATAATTAAGGATTTTTCTTAATTTTTTTTTTGTAATAAGAATACCACTTTTTACTTAGTTACATTCACTATTGTCATTGTTCATTGAACTATAACACAGTTAAAAAACAACTATGATATCATCATACATTTTACAATCATATATTAGTTATCTGAATTGAGAGTAATAGTGGATGCTTCATAGTTCAGAAAACCAGTTTTTTCTCTCAGTGCAATTACGTAACAAAATACGTTTGTTTGACAATCAATATATATATATATATCTTTATAAAGTGTCATCTACATTATTTTAAAGGTCAGAAACACTGAACTATTTACTTATACAAACTGCGATAAAGTTTATGGATAGTAGATTGTTATAAATTAAAACATTAATTACAATCGAATAAGTAACTCTTAATTGATTAGCATTGTAATTTTAAACAATCGTGCAATTAAAGTCATCAATAGTAATGGTAAACGAATAAATTATTATTTTTTACGGTTAATTTTAACTTTCAATAGGGATGTATAATTCTCTGTAGACAATAACTCTTTAAAAAAAAACTACTTTTTTATAAGCAAAAAATATATTATTGCTGTTATTCATTATAATTATAGTTTACTTTTATGCCTCCGGTTTTACCGCATACTCCAAATAATTATAATAAATTTTTAGATCATAATAATTCATCGATATAATTTCAATTTTCATAGTAAGCTTTATTTACAAAAAGTACAAATGTCAATTCCATAACATCCGATTTAAAATAGAATCAAATTGCTCTTTGCATTTATATATGACTTAACAATAAGAAACTGACATCAAATCTTATACTTATTGTTTTTTTTATTTTCTTTCAATTTATTTTCTATTTCACCGCTTCCGGTTGAAAGGAAATTTCAATTTCCTTTTTTTTTTTCTTTTTACATGGACTTAAGAACTTTTGATGACTAAGTTATTAAACTTTTTTTGTTTATTGTGAATTAAATTTTTCTAGAGGTAAAACAAAAAGATTTAATCTATAATTAATAATTTTATCTACACTTAAAAATTTTATAGAATACTATTTTTTTACTCTATAAACATGAATAAGTGAAATTGGTCCAAATTCACTAATTTTAAGTGCAAACCGAACCACTTTTTAAAATAAGTGGCTCGGTTTGCACTGAGAATTAGTGGATATTCACTTATTCATTTTTATTTCACTTATTCATGTTTAGAGAGTAAAATAATTCATTTTTATAGCTTATTATTATAATTTTTATTCGTAGTGTGAAAATTTAAATTGATTAATTTTTTCAGTTCAATAATTTTAAATGATGTACTAAGCTCTAACTTTTTGTGGATTGGTTTTACTTTAACGAATTTTTTAACGAAATCAAAGTTAAAAGGAATTGAATCCTCTTGTTAACAATCATAGATGAGGTATATTTATATAATATATTTATGAAGATATTAATAAGAAAAATTCTTTATAAATCCTGATAAATAAATTATTTTTATTTACTTAATAAACTATTGATATTTTAGTAATTACTAAAGATAAGTAAGATTCATTTATGGTAATTGAAAAGGTAATTTTATTCTTTGCAACTTTTACATGAGTGAAAAGTTTTATAAATCCAATATTTTACAAGATATAAAAATTTAAAGTGACTTAAAAATCTTTACCTTACTTAAAACCTAGATAAAAATATTATACACACACTAGATATGGAATTAATTTTTAGATAAAAAAAAAATGTTAAATTACTTTTTTTTCGCATAATTTTCTGAAATGGAGTTGGACAATTTACTAATTAGAACGCCGATATTTGATGAAACATTGCTAATAAAATGTAATAAAGTTTCAAACTTAAGCTTGACGTTTATTAAATATTGAATAATTGGTAAAATTTAATAGGCAAAGAATTGTAAAAGAAAAAAAAAGAAAAAGAAGTTATTTATTATTTTTCTATTACATCAGTCTATCGAATTTCCTGTCGATTGGTTAAAATAATAAAATATATTTAAAAGCGCGCGCCTGACTCGCATCTCCATTTCATTTTATATTTTTATTTATTTTAATATATTTTGTACTCCACTGCACTCTATTTCAGTATAAATATATACACATATATATTTATATACTAGTCACTATTCGTCCCAAGGATTGATATCAGATATCACGTATATCTATAATAATAGAATAAGGGTGAGGTGGTTGAGGGGAAAGAGAGTACGCGAGAAAAGGTGAAAATGAAAAACGAAAAATGACGCCATATGGAATAGGTATCGATCACAATGCCGGATGCAGGCGGCGCGTGAGCGTGAACTCAGTACTTTCATTTTATTTAACGTTTATATTTTATAAATAAAACTCGAGTTCCACAAATGATCGAAAAATAGTTGAGCGATCGTGGACAAAGCTCGCGTTTGAATCATTTGAATCGACTCGACGGCCGCGGACTTCCGAACTCGTAACAATTCATGAAAAAATGATCAATGACATTTTCACAAATGGAAAACATACATACATAAATTTATTCATGAATATATATATATTTATATATATATATATATATATATATATATATATATTTATATAATAATTTATATGCTTAGAGCATTGATAAACAATTTTATTTATTGTTAATCGATTTATATGTAAATACACATATATATATGTGTACATTTTTTTTTATAATAATAACAAAATTAGTTTATGAGATCTGTTATTAATTGTTTATTTGTGTAGGAAAAATAAAAATTTTAGTAATGAATGAACAAGAAAATAGTATTGTTCGATAAAGATAACTATTGAATTTATTTGCTTTCATAGGATAGTATTGAAGTAAGAATTGAATAAGTAAAATGTTTGCAAGAGCACGTACGAGTAAATGTGCAAGATTCGTCCATTGGGAATAAAAAAAAAAAATTTATTTTTCTATGCACGAATAACGCGATGTATTTACGAATACGTCTGCGTACCTCAACAACTCGTTGTTCAGGATTTTTTATTTATTTTACATACGTTTATTTACTAAACTTTCATACCTTATAAAAAGCAGTCAGATAAGTGAATAAAATAAAATTTTAATACTTTATAATATTTGATTGTTTTACGTGAGTTGATAATTTAATGAAATATTAAATTATCATAGAAATTAATCGAGACTTTGTGAGACAATTGTTTAACAAAGAATTTTTTTTTAACGATCAACACAAACGGAATGTGTTAAATTAACACAAAAGTTTGTGTGTACACAGTAAAAAACGAATCGTCAAAGTGTAAAAAAAAGCGTACACTGATAGAAGAATTTATTAAATGTTAATAAATTCATTTGTTTGGATGCAATAATTTCATTTATTAAATACAAATAAATATTTGTTAGCATTTAATAAATATTTCTTTGGAATAAAAGTACATTTATTAACAGTTAATAAATATGCATTAATAATTAACAAATATTTATTAACAGTTAATAAATTATTTTTGGAGTGAATGTGTCTTTTTTTACGGTGCGCTGTGAAGATCATTCATAAACAAATAAAGCTATAACCCTTCTTAACAAAGATATGATACTGAATACTGAACATAAACACATATTTTTGTGTCGAATTTTAAATAAAAAAGTTTAAAGTGGCCCATAAAGTTTTTTAAAAATTGATTGAAATGGATGTGTTGGTCAATTCATGGGGTCTAGGTGAACTATATACAATGTTAATAAGTCAGTACAATTAAACGAATAAGATTAAAGTCTTCATACATATCGGAAATCTTTAAACTTATTAATATAAAAATAATTATCATTTTAGTTAAATAGTTTTTCTTATTTTTCTGTAGAGCATGATATAACTGATTTGGATACTCCGAAATAATCATAGAAAATAGTAGAGATGAAATGAAATCCATGTTACATCAAGCAGAGTTCATGTTGTTTCTCGCCGTGACTTAATTTAAGATATATTTATGTAAATATTCATTTACCATCATTCATGTTATATTTTTTACATATTTGTTGTCAAAAAAAAAAATAAAAAAATTTTAATCAAACGAATATTAATTATGAATATTTCTAATTTACATTTTAACTTCTTTCAATTTATATTACCCTAATAATTTTCACCGCAAAAAAAAAAAACTGTAATTTATTACAACTATTTTTTTATGATTCATTTCATTTTGTCTATTTTTTCCATAAGAAAACTATAAATCTACTCATCTTATTAAACTCTATTATTTATTAAAGTTCTGAGGTTACAAAAAGTGTCAAAATAAAGCTTTTATGCTTATTTTTTATTAAACTTTTTTAATAAATGATTTATTAACAGTTAATAAATATTTATTAACAGTTAACGAATATTTATTAATAGTTAATAAATTGTCTTTAATAAATGATTTATTAATGTTAATAAATATTTGTTAACTGTTAATAAATATTTATTAACTGTTAATAAATCGCATTTAATAAATGATTTATTAACTGTTAATAAATATTTATTAAATCATCTCATGTTAAAAAATCATTTATTAACAGTTAATAAGGCTTATTAAATATTAAAAAATCCTTCTATCAGTGTATGTTAAAATTCTGAGTGTTGAATTTTCAACACTTTTGTGTGTCAATTTAACATACAATATTTATCTTGTTTCAACTGTCGCAATCGATTGATTTTTTAACACACAAAAATGTTATTTTATACGAGAGTAACCCTTTTTATGTGTTACTGTGAAATCAACACACAAAATATGTTAAAAATAATCTTGACCATCACAAAAGAATTCTCAGAAAATTTAAAGTAAAAATGACGTATTAAAAATATCGCCTGTTTAATTTGCAATCGTTTTTAAAATACATAACCTAAACTTTTAAATTAATGTTGATGAAATATAATTATTTTTTTGATATTAAAATAATTATTTTATTTTTGTTATTGTGAGAGAATTTATAGTAATTTTTTTATACATATTTGAATATTGAAGATAAATAATAGATGATATTATATATATTGAACAATACGTGATATTATTATTACTATTTTTTTTTTATTTTTAGTTTTATTTATATTACTACAGTCGGACCTGCTTATAAGACTATATTGCTGTCTTTTTTATAAATCAGGTATCGCGATAGTTTGAGAGAGAAACTAATAGTCTTATAAGCAGGTCCGACTGTATTACTAATATTATCGTTATTTTTAAAATTTAATTGCTGAAGAATCAATTACTACCGTTAATTCATTGATTTTATTTTTACATTAAATAATGTGAAAAACATTTTTAAGAAGTGTCCAAGTAACATAAAAGCGTATGTCAAATTCAACACTCTTCAAGTGTTGCAAATAACATATAAGTGTGTTAAAATTGAAGGTTACGTTTTCGAAGATTTTGACACTCATAACGTGTTACTTTTAACATACACGAGTGTAACTGTTTCAAAACAAACGACGTACGCTGAAATAACATATAAATAAGTGTCAATCGATCGTTTTACACACAGCAAGTGTCAATTTTGACGAATCCTTTTTTCCTGTGTACTGTTTGAAAAACACCATTTGTATGTTAAGGTAGTTGTCGGGTGATGGAATAGTGTCAGAATATGTTTTAAAATTTCTTATACTTATTAAGGGTATTAAGATACAATTACCATTAAAATTTGAAGTCGATTGACCATCTCTCATTCGAGATATTTATAATCAAAGTTTGGATAATTAACATTGCGAGCAATGACTGCCCTGTCATGGCAAAACGACGTATCTGAAAAATTATAGTTTCGAGAAAATTGTGTTTAAAGTTTTAACAGAATTTGAGTCCAATTTGACAAAAAAATTAATTTCTGTTATGACAAAACGTTGTAACTCGAGATACGTTTTTTGTATCGTAAAAAACTAATGCTTATTTTGATAAATAGATGAAATTGTTATGACAAAACGCTATAACTCGAAGAATTTAATTTTTACGTGACGGAACAGTAAACAAGATACGTTTTTTTCATTTTTTTATACGCACATTTGATCAATATTATTGGCATAATTAATTAAATTAGCAAAATTTTGATGATACCCTATTATTAAGTGACACTTAATAAAACGTTTTAGCCTTGTTACGACAAAACAGCGTATCTCGAGATACGTCGTTTTGCCATGACAGGGCAGAATGAGGAGTATACGTTTTAAGTCGCGTTCATGATTCTAATAAAAAAAGTTTTCAGTTAGAAATTTTTGAAAAACTAACAGAAAATTAATGAATTTGTCCTGAATTAAGAAAAAAAAGGATTTATCATCTCATTGTTGAGATATAGCAACTTAAAGTTCATCAATAAATAAAAAATATACTTGTCGATGCATTGGACAGAAAGAATCTGACAACGCTGTTCGCGAGTATGCATTGACTATTTGAACAGTAAATTTAAACAGATACTCAGTACACTATACAGCAATTGGTTAAGCATATGCGACGTTGTCAAATTATAATTTAAGAAAATGTTCAAAAGTATTTGTGTATATGTATATATGAGTAGTGTGAAGGTAACCTACTCACGGGCATAGTATCAAATGAAAGCAATCTCTCATTTTAACTACAACCTAACCTACTCTTACCACGCATATAGCTCATAAAATTTTTAACTATGTAAACATATATTGTTAATTTTTAGTTTGTGCAAACAAATTAAAAAATCAAGAGATCAATCGTATCTTCATAATCTTCAGTGTCCTCGGGGCATAGGATAAAAAATTAAGTAACTTTTTTTGGTCAACGAAAGTTACGTGTATGAATTTGCGCCTCTTGTTTCTGTCCGAATGTGCCCCATCAACCGAACAACGATAAAACATAATCTCTAATTATATTGATATGCAAACTGGAGAAATTGATTATTGAAATCATGTCTTAGGAATATATCCTCGATACTGACAACATATAGTTTAGAAAAACATAACATAAATAGTGTAAACATAACTGGAAAAATTGATGAAAAAATTAGTTATTGAACGCAAAAATGCAATGCCGTCTGTTACTTCACTCTCACTGCAGCCAATGACGTGAAACTACATAGAGATTATGGCAGCTACTTAACTTACTTACACATGAATACTCATGTAAGCACAACTTTTCGTTCGTATTCAATAATTACTGTATGAATGTGCCCCGTGTACGAAGGGTCCGAATCTTCCCCTATTACACACCTTAAGCGCGGAAGCGCTGAGGGTGCTTTATGATCGCTCTATTATTTTTGACTCATTCACTCACATTGAATTATGTTTAAACTCTTTTGATTATATTAAATGGGTTGAATTGTATACTAATACAAAGAGAATTTATTAAAGAATAATTTCGACCCAACATTACGTCAATTAATTATTCCATTAATTAGATATAAATGATTTTAATCCCAGAGACTCGACTTGTCAATTTTCGAGAATGAAACTCAGTAAACACGATAACTCCCGACAGACCAACTAATCGGTCTAAATTTTTTTTTTAATGTCTTTGTATTTTTTATCACAAGAACCCTGTTGAAAATCACTATCTAAATCCTTTTAGTTTCATTGTAATGAATAAAAAACGTAAAATTGATTATTCACGAAAAATTTAGCTACCATTTTTTTACTTTTACTATTGTTATTATTTTTTTACTTTTTCCTCTCCACCAACTACTGGCAGCAGCACTATCGTAACAGTAGGATTGAAAGAAAGCGACATCTAAGACCAAAAGGCGGGATATTTAAAAAAACATTTAATAAAAAAAAAAAAAAATAAACTGAAAATAAGAAGTAAAAAAATCAAGTTAATAATATAAAATTAAAATGAAATAAAAGAAACGATTTAAGGTATGCACTTATGGATTTTCCAACAGTTTTTTCGAGGTTCGTTTGCTCCGTGTACAAACCAAAAAATGCGCGGAGATACGGATTCAATTTTCTGGTGTTGCTACTCGGAAAAAAAGTAAATCGATGCAAAAAACTATTTACTAGTATGCATACAAGTGTACTGGCAAAAAAAAATAGAGTTATGATGATGCTTCTTCAACGTGGGTTTTAATGAGCGTATTGTCGAGTGGGACTAGATAAGAGTATCTTCACTTACAGTCGCGACATAAGTTCTACTTTACTCTATACTTCTACATACACTGCGATGTGTACTAGAAAGTCAAGTCTTAGCTACAGCATTATTTTGTTTATTAACAAATAAATCTTACTAAATGTGTGTATAAAATATCAAATTTTAATATTTATACCTTAACAATTCTTGAAGATAAATTAGTAAGTTTGAGTTCATTAAATTTTTTGGTAGCAATATGTCTTTACTTTACAAAACAAAAATTTATGTCAACTCCACACACTTTGTTTTCTTTTTTCAAGAAAAATTTTTTATCGTGACGTCGATGAAATGTGTAATTAACGAACGACATGTTCAAAAGTATGTAGTCAGACGTATCTTGACAAGAGGGTGCACTTATTCTTCATTCTGCCGCTACTTCATCACGACCTCATCAAATAATTTTTTTTTTGTGTCACTGTCTTATTCTTTTTTTATAAAATAATTTTAAGAATAAAATATTTACTTTTAAATGAAGATAATAAAATCATTATTTCGATTTTACTTCACCAAGTACAAATAAAAACTTCAATACCACTAGAATTAAGTATTAACACGTAAAGGTATCAATAAAAAATTGTGTTAGGTCACGGCTAGTTCAAACTACGAAGTACAGACTTTAAATTTAATTATTATTATTATTTCTATTGTTATCTTGATAATAATAATGATAAGAAAACAATACAAAAGTTTTTTTTCGGGCAAAAAGGAGGTGATTATTTAAAACAATTCGCAAGTAAGATAACATATATTGTATTCAAGGGATAAAATCACGTGTTCAAACTAGTAACCATTTGAAAAAAAGATCGTTATAAAACTAGTATAGTGTGTACACTATGTGAGATAAAAAGAAGTTACTAGGTACTTTGCCAGGTCTGTTGGCATAGAATCCGATAAAATGGTTCAAAAAAAAATAATAAAATGAAAAGCTTAAAGAAAAGTGAGAAGAAAAGTCAAATAAATGTTAAGTTTTAGTGGCTTATTTTTTTGTTTATTATTTTAAAAAATATGAATATCGATTAAAATTTATCAAATATTTTAATATTGAACATTTTTTTGTTGGATTACGAATAAAAATTTTTTGTCGGGAGAATATTTACGATCGGAAAAAAAGAAATGTTTCACTCAAAGTTTGATTTATAATTTAGATATGAAATTTCTCAACTACTTCAAATAAAAAAAATGATAATTAACTATAAGTCAGAACTGAATTTATCGATCATTTATTGGATTATGTCCGGTCATTAAATGGACAAACGCTTCCAATTTATAAAAGGGAATCCAAACTAGATTATTTGAATGAAAATTCTTCGAACTGATTTAAAATTTTAAAATTTTTTGTAAATAACTTCGGGCGGCCTAAATTACATCATAAGATAGATTGATAAAAAAGAATCTGCAAACCCATTTTGGCCTATGGGGCTTCTGCACTGTAAAAAATTTGCGGAGTGTACGTGAATTAAATCCGGAGTGAATGCGGAGCGGATGACTGTTTATTTATTTAATCCCTTCAGAGTGAAATTCACTTCGAAACGGGATTCATTTTAGTACTAAAACGCCAAATCAAAGTGAATGCAGATTAAAATACACGGAAAGAAAATTATGGGAAGTTTTCCTATGCATTATGGGAATAGTTTCCATAATGATATAGAAATCGTACCCATACTATTATAGTATGGGAACTATTCCCATAATGTTATGGGAACCTTCCGTATAATATGATAAAATTTTGATTTTGCAAAATAGTGCAGAAATTTTTTCAAAATTTGAGATTTTATCGAAATTTCAATTTTTATTTCCAAAATTCGAATTTTCTTAAATGTTCTACGCTGACAAGAAATTTTTGTTAAAAATTTTCATGTTTTTTTTGCCAAATACGAATTTTTCTTTGAATGTTTGAATTTTTGTTTTCATGTTTACCAATATTTTGGTGTATTGTAGAAGTGCACTGATAGAAGAATTTATTTGTACCAAATAAGATTTATTTATAGTTAATAAATGATTTATTTGAAAGCTTTAACCAAATAAATATTTATTAATAGTTAATAAATGATTTATTAAATGAGATTTATTTGAACCAAATAAATATTTATTAATAGTTAATAAATGGCTTATTTGAATAGAAAATGACACATAAAGCTAATTAAGTAGGGTTATGACAAATAACTTATAGTCCCATTTAAGTTTACTTTTTTAAAGAAAATAATACACACAGTAATTAATTTAAAAAATATTCAGCATTTTTTTTATTTTTAAAAAAATATTTAGTTGATTATATTTTGAATTTGTTACATTAGACAGTATACTGAAAGGTAATGTAAACAGTAAGTGGCGCTGTAGTCAAAAATCACAGAGATATTCACGCAAATAAGCCATTTATTAACTATTAATAAATCTATAATTGCGTCAAATAAATGCATTTATTAATATTAAATAAATACTTCTATCAGTGTGATTTCCACATTTTTCTTTAAATTAACATATTCATGATAGTATGGGAACCATTCCCATAATATTATAGGTATGATTCCTATAATGATATAGGAAATATTCCAATTGCATTATGGGAACCATTTCTATAATATTATAGGAATGGTTCCTATATTTTACGGGGATGGGTCCTACAATTTATAGAAATAGTTCCTATACATTATGAGAATGATTTCCATAATATTCTAGAAAGTTTTCCTATGAATTATAGGAACCACTCCTATAATTATAGAAACTGCTCCCATAATTTGTGGTTGTAATTACTAAACTGTTATAGGAAAGAATTTCTCAAAATTATGGGAACCATCCCCATAATTTTCTTTCCGTGTAGAAGCCAGATTATTCCAATATCACTCCCGATTTTTTACAGTGTATCTGCGTTCCCCTTCTTCTCTATAACTTTTCAGCTTAAAATGAATAATTTGAATCGATTAAATTTTATTACAATGTCAATAATTGAGATATGAATGAAAATTCATCGATTTAATTCTACATAATTTATGTTTGTCACAGGTTAATGGAAATGAAATAACATCAACGTCAATCTTGAGATATTATTCATAAGACATAACATTTGGAATTACTGGTATTATGTCAATCAATAATATAAATATTACCAAGCAATGACAATTCCCACTCTCACGACAACAGGCTAAGTGAAATTCCACATTGATCTCTCATTTCCCTTAATAAATTGAATATTTATGAACATATATATTATTCATCTAATAATGAATCTACTTCAAATTTATTTAAAAAGAAAATAAATTTTAAAACGACTTTTGTTCAGTTAATTACGTAAACTAATTAGTTAAAAAACGTTTCATTAATTTAAACATCATTATTATTATTATTGCTATTGATATTTTTTATGTATACCATAGATTTTAACTGGTTGAATTTCCTTCTGCTGTCGTCAGTCCTGTGCTTTCTCAATCGATTTAATGCCAACGCGGAATTTATCAGCAATCACTGCTATAACTTACCGGAAAAGTAAGGATATAGCGTGACCTGAGGTGACACTCGACGCATATACACTCAAATGTACTCTTGAGTATGTTGAGTGTAAAAAAATTCAAGTTTTTTTTATTGTAAAAAAAAATGTATATTTATTTATTTATTTATGAATGTGTTTAGCAACTCGCTTTCTCTAGAGCATAGTAAGAGGTAAAAATATTTTCTCTATAGAGAATCCTCATTAAAATGAGACTTTGACAGACTGTAGGATGTATGGAAAGTAGTATTATCATCCTGATCTTGTACGTTTTAGTTAAATGTTACCGACTGGAAGCTATCGCTGGTATTTAATACGGTATTTTTTTATTGTTATGTTTAATTTTGAAATTACAAAATTAAGTTTTTATTTGTTGAGGTCAATGAAAGTTGGTAGTGAGAGGTGAGGTGATGAATCTTGAAGAATTTTTTTTGCCTGTTTTTAAACAAAAGTTAAATGAGAAGTTATTTTGTTGACTTGAAAAACATTTTTTTTTACGACTGATAAAGATATTTTGATATTTTTTTAATGAAACTGAGTTTGAAATAAATTTTGAGTGAAATATTGAATCATCATAAAAATTAGAGGATTTTCGTGTCGATGAAATAGTGTATTACATACCTACACTGAGATAAAAATTTTCTTCTGACAACTAAATTTTAGTTATGACGACGAAATGATTTGATTGCCCATTGCCAATCATATATTTGGTTGTTTTAACTAAATATTTTATAATCCACCAACAAAACAAATTATTAGAAGCTACAAAATATTGAAGATAGTTACGCGCTAAGTAGCAAGTATAAAATCAAATTGACGACAACCCTGCTTTGACATTTGACGACAGTAGAGCACTACCTCGCCGCTTCGCGTTCGAGGTGTGCAATTGATTACCTGTAGAGCTTATAAAGTAGGCATAATCAAAGATATTAGTGAGCCTTAGAGAATGAGTAATTAATAATAATGAAATATCATTTTAAAATGACAGAATATTTATTTAACAATCAAATACATGCAGATTTAAAAAAATAATTTATATCTTTGACACGTACTTTTTTTATGTACTGTGACAAAAATTGTTCAGGAAAACATTAAAATTAAACATTAATGTCATAGTGTAATACAGGATACCCCTTTACTACTATCAAAAAAGGTTATCATTACTCTGCTAATTAACAGCGGAAAATCCGTCTCATAAATGCTTTAAGTTTTGAATATAATAACTCTGAAATAAGTTTCTTATTAGGGACACCACAAAAGGTGAGCGCGATCTAGTGACGAGCACTGAACTACTCCCGCTACTGCTGCCTAGCACCATAAGTTTTCAAATCAACAATCATTAGGTTTTAATATATATTCATTAACATCAAACAAATATATATATTCAAATATTTTTATTTTAAATAAATATATTTTTTTGTGTTAAAGTAATATTTATAAGAGTTAACATAATGATACTTTGCTTTAATATTTGAGTTTGTTGGCACTACAAAATAATTTAGTTGTCTATCAAATAAATATTTTCTTAACTTTACCAAACGATTTCATTATCGTAGCAAAAGAAATATTAACGTCAACCAAACCTCGTGAACCAATCAGACTCGTTGTCGAAAGCACCTTCCACTCAATGCGTTGATATACTATTTTTGAATAATATAAAACTTAAAACAGTTGTCAAGAGAAAGAAATACATTCTTAATGATAAAAACAATTTAAAAAAAAAAAAAAAAAATTTCAGAATTTCGGCAAAATGTCCATAAATTTGTTCGAAATAGGACAAAAGTAAAGTGATTTGATGTTTTAAAGCCACAAAAATTAATAATTGGCTTAGGGGGGCCGCTCTGCTCTACCTTGCCCTACTATTTTTCTGCTCGACGGAGCTGGGAAGTTGCAACATCGTTCAGGGCAGCGGCCCGAAAGTTGCCACTTTCCGGCTCGAGGGCAGAAAATGAAATTTGCTACAAAAAAAAAGTCTCAATATATTTTTATTGTATTTTTAATAGTCTAACTAGAATTTTAAAGCCATTTGCTTTAACAGGGGGTTATCAGATATTTTCGGCTGGGTTTTTCTTGGAAACAAAATCTCTAAATACAAAACACAGACCGCACTTTGATGCATTACTGTCTAATCTAGCGAAGTGCGCTGCGATTGTTTCATAATATTCGTTTGTTTACCCATACAAAGTTGCCGTTAATGGAAAAAATGCCGTAGGTTGGCCGATGTCCGACTGCAGTCGCTCGGCCAAGCATTGGCAATTAGTAATGGCCCAAACTTGGTTAATTACTAGCAGCCGATTAATTTTTCATCAAGATAGCGTAATCAATTTGAAGTGATATTTATTTAAATTTTTGGATGTATATGTTATGGTATTACTGGTTTCATATCGGAATATGACCCCGTACCGGAAACGACAGTCATACGACGCTGCCGATGGCTGGCCAATGAATGGTTCCTTATGACTGGCCAATAAATGGTTACCTATGACTGGCCGATTATCGGT
The DNA here is from genome assembly GCA_030273425.1 of Microplitis manilae. Classification (NCBI taxonomy): domain Eukaryota; kingdom Metazoa; phylum Arthropoda; class Insecta; order Hymenoptera; family Braconidae; genus Microplitis; species Microplitis manilae. The sequence goes on along the minus strand of CP092727.1, from coordinate 19,183,923 downwards.
TTGCAACGTTGGGCCACTATTTGGTGAATCAGTGGGCCATGAATGATTCTTGTTGAATGAAAAAATCTACTCATCAATTACTAATTATTCAAATAACTTATTATTACAGTTTTCTTTAATTAATAATTCGTTATTTTTGAATTAAACTAAGTCTTAATTAATAAATATTTTAATTTTCCGATTAAAATTATTTACAACTAACAATTAAAATATTTTTTAATTCGTTATTATTTGCAATCAACAATCGCAAATTTTATAACTTAACTTATAAAAATTAATTTATTTAAAAAATAAGACATATATTTTAAAGTAAATATAATTTTTAATAATAGTGGTAGAGCAAAATAATTCCAGTGGGTTCTTAAGAACTAATTAACTAAATTTAATAAGTTTTATTTTAAAAAATCATGTAATTATAATAAAAATAATACGAAATTATTTTTTTTTTAAATAATTGATAATATTAATTAAATTGCTCGTTACATTTCATAAAACTGAGTGGTTGCAGCAAAATGAATAAGTAGATCATTTAAAAGTATCTACTCAACATCAGCAGGTTCGTCCGGTAGCCAGCGTTCAGACCCAGTAATCAGAAGGACGGCAGTTCGCGCCCAGAGCCCAGCAGAATTTACACCGAGTTTTTTCACATCATTTACCCCACTTAAATAGTTTAAACGTTAATGATTACGAATTCTATTAGGAAATTAAGAAAATAAAAATTTTTTTAATTTAATTTATTTGTTTGCTTGGCTGATTGCTGGCTGCCATTGATCGGCCGATAGTCGAGCGCCATTAATGGCCCGAGGTTATCATTCTGACTATAAGCCGTTTATCGGCCAATAAAAATTGCCATTGCTGAGCCATTAATCGACATTCTTGGCCCAGTAATGGCCCGATGCAGGGCCGATTTCCAAACTTTGTATGGGTAAGAGAAAAATTCGGCCAAAGTTTCTGTTTATTGTACAAGTGCAACAAAGATAGTACTGTTCGTGGTCTTGAGTGTAATAGAGAGAAAAGTGCGAACCCCTGTTAAGTTTAAACGTTAATAAACATTTTGTATTTTTTGAACTTAACACTGGTGAAGCTAAATATTGAAAATTTTAAATAATTTTTAGTAAATAAAATTTTACATAAAAAAGTTCCTTATTAGTTTTTTTTAAATTGCTTACAATAGATAAAAAATATGAACTTTCAAAGTGTCAGTAGAAATTGTCTAAGAATTTCAAAAAATTGATTAACTTAATTCCCAAGAATATATTTAAAAAAAAAAGTAATAATAATGATTCGATAAATAATTTTTTGAAAATATTTCTAAAAGTCGGATCACATTTTTAAGTAGAAATAGAACTCGTATTTCGAATAAAATTGTAGATATTAAATCAAAAACTTGAATGAATTTATAAAGGAAAAAAAAAAAAATGTAAATTAAACGTTGGATAATTTTCTTAAGCGTAAATTTGCGAGAACTAAATAAACGTAACTAAATGTATATATTTATTTAGCGAATGGTAGAAAGCTAAGACCTGTTGTGTTGATTTATCTTCACAGTAGACTACACACACTCAACAGACACCCGGAATATCCCCTCCCGTGTTATAGCTTTCGGACATTTCTGTTGACTCATCTGTGTATCTAGAAGCAAAAGCTCTGCAAATATACCGACGCATAACTACTAACTGGATAATAGAATAGGTCAAACACTCTGTCACGATAAACAATATTAACGATTCCTCATGCTCTATTTATTATTATTTCTAGTTATAAAAAGTTGTGATTTTAACAATGCACTAGGGAAAATCGTTTCAACCACACAATAGAACACGGATTCCTCTATCCAACAATTGTACCATCTACGTCGCTTGTTCAAAACCTATAGCACTATTACTCGAGTTTATAGTTGTACACAGACCCGGAACTTCCGTTTTACAACAATTTTAAAACCAAACTTATGAAATACCACATTTTCATCCCATCCTATCTCAATAAATGAAATGCTACGGTTTACAAGTTATTATTTATTCTCATTTCTACTCATAAATAAATATACACTGTATACATATTCATCATTTGCATGAGTAAATTTTTATAATAATTTTCTATCTATCTCTAAATAACGACTTCCAGTCAAGAATTCGAAAAAAAAAATAAAATGAAATTAAATGAAAAAGTTATTTGTTTTCATCAACATGAAATCTGATTATTAATGAATTATAATACCATCAATCATTATTAGTTTGTGTTAACCAATCATTTTTTATTCATTTATGAATATCAAGGGATCAATGTATTACAATTTCATATTTTGTTCATCTAATTGGCTAAATAATTATTTAATACAGACTTCAAAAGCAAGAAGTCTAGTATAAAAGTTTTTCGCGTGCCTCAAACGCGAAGCGATTGTGCTCTACTCTCATTTATAATTTTTTTACTAATTCACTCAAATTAAATTGAACCTACTGTTGATATAAACACTAAAATAAAATAATAATCACATTGTTGTGAAGATAACATATTCTACTAAATAGATATAATGCTATTTAAAGTTGATAAGCTTTAATATCAATTTAAAAAAGTTGAATTTTTATTTTTAGTGATATCGGCGAGTTTTTACGTATTTATATTCTTGTTAAGAGAATGATTCTGAAGAATAAATTAATTAGTCTCCTTTTTTTAGTATCAGCTTAAGGCTTTGATCAAAATTCAAAAATTACCCTAGTAAAAGTACACGGAGAAAAAAAAACAGTAATTTTTCCTATGTTGGCATAGTAACTATTCCTATGTGCACATAGGAATTTTTCCTATGTAAACATAGGGAAATTCCCTATGAAAATATAGGAAAAAGTACTATGTTACATAGGAAATTTTCCTATAATATATAGGAAAAGTTCCTATATTAACAGAGGAATCATTCATGTGTTACATAGCATTTTTCCTATGGTAACATAGTAAAATTTCCTATGTTACCACAGTAATTTTTCCTATGTTAACATAGGACATTTTACTATGTTACCATAGGAAAAATTACTGTGGTAACATAAGAATTATTCCTATGTTAACATAAGAAAAATTCTTCTGTTACAAAAATCATAAAAAAAAGAGATTTGCTTTTCTTTTAAAAAATTCTAAAATTCAAACATTCAAATTCAAACAAAGTGGGTATGATTTAGACGTTCACCAATCGGAACGCCTTAAAATGAACCAATAATACGATTACTCCGATTTTCAAATATCTATGCGCAGTTAATGTGCACAGTAGCGCCACAATGTCATATGTATTTATCCCGTTTCCCGTAAACAAAAACATAACCTTTTGCCCCAGTGGCCTATTTTGCCTCAGTGATACATTTTGCCCCTCCTCCGCTCCAAACACTTTTCATGTTAAAAAGTTGGGGGCCCATTTTGCCCCCAAATATTTCGAGGCATCCAAAATTTTAGGGGGCCCGTCTTGCCCCCACTTCTCCTACATGTAAGGAAAAAAGTAAATTATATTTTTTTTTTATTTTTCTAGACATAGGAATTGTTCCTATGTTAACATAGTAGAATTTCCTATATGCACATAGGGAAATTTACTATGTAGCATAGGAAAATTTACTATGCTAACATGGGAATAATTCCTATGTAACATAGGAAAATGTACTATGTTAACATAGGAGTAATTCCTATGTAACAAAGGAATTATTCCTATGTTGCATAGTAAATTTCCCTATGTTCGCATAGTAAAAATTCCTATGCGAACATAGGAAATATTACTATGTCACATAGGAAAATTACCTGTTTTTCTTTCTCCGTGTAATTATCAAAAAATTCTTATCGTTAATTAATAATAAATAAATTAATAATACGATTGATAAGTTTATTCCTTGTCCATCTTGCCATATTTTGTTACAGTTTACTCTCTTTCAAAGGCTGACAACATTGCCCGGGCAGTAGTAAAAAAAAAAGTCTGTCTATGGGTTGACCCTGCGGGTCAGCCCCAAAACTTCCCACTGTTTTCACTGAGTTCGAAAATATTTTTCTGAATAGATTCTCGAGCTCGAAAATATTTTCGGCTGTCATTGCTTTCTTATGAGCTTTTCAAACTCAAACACATTACAGTACATTACATGATAATTTATCCGGGGAAAATGACATAGAATGTTATTTTTTCAACTCTTTCTCGTCAATATCTTTTAAACTAATTGCCGGATTTCGATGTTCATTGTAACAATCAGCGCGTTTTATGAATTTTCGAGCTGATTAAATTTTGGAAACAATGCGGTCATTTCAACGATATCTCTCGAATAAACCGATTTTGATGGTTGAGGTAGCATTCAACGCGGCTTATAAAGTTTTAGAGCTGATTAGATTGTGGAGTCAATCCATCGAGCACATTACACAGAAAAAAAAGTTATCTTGAGTCAAGAAAATATTTTTGAAGACCACCGTTTTCGGGAACCAAGTCAAGATTTTCTTGAGCTAAGAGAATTTATCTTGGTCAGATAAAATTACTACTTTATCTGAGAAAGTTTAGGTCTCCAAAAAAATTTTCTTGAATTAAGAATATTTACCTTCAACCAAGATTTTTTTTTCTATGTACAAATTATCCGAGAAAAACATTTTTGAAAAATTTTTATTTTTGAAATATCTCCAAACTCACTCTACCGATCAATTTTAATTTTTCAGACGTTCTAGATATTGACAAGCCGCATCGAATGTTACCTTAACGATCAAAATCGGTTCATCCGTTCAAAAGTTACAGAATATTTACATACGTAAGTACGTACGTACGTACGTACATACACACATGCATACACTCGAACATCATCTTGAAATTAATCAGAATAGCTTCCTAGAACCTCAAAACGTCAAGATCTGATAGAAATTCGATTTTCGAAAATCGGACCGAAACCAATAACTTTCTGAATTTTTGAAAATTTTCAATTTTCTTTGCGGGAAGTTAAAAATATTTATCTGTATAGTGTCTATAAAAATACAAAGTAAAAAAATAAAGTAGTTTTAAATGTTCTATTTGTAAAGACCAGTTTTTTCTTATCGATGATTAGTTTGAACCGCTTTACTTACAAGATTATATTTTCTAATCTTCTAAATATTGAATAAAATAAAATTTACAAGTTGGAAAGCGTGGGTTAATGAACTCTTGGTATGAAAAGAAAATTAATATGTGTTATACATAAACTGAGTCAATAACATCAAACGAATTAATTCCGTCTATAACAATTATCAATAAAAATTATTACATAATATGTTTGTCGAGTAAATCTGTTTCACGGCTGTTTCTCTCTCTCAATCATAAGCCCTTTACACAAACTGATAATAATTCTCGAGTATACAAGCGAATACTGCACGGTATATATATAATACGAAGTTTGTCAAACCCACACTCGGTCTATTCAACGTCTGATTGTTTTGTCTATGTGTATATAATAATACTGTGTGCAGTGCATAGTAAGGTAATAGTGAGAAACAGGAGCCAGAGAGGTAAATAGAGAGAGTTAGGTTGCATGGAGGCAGCCAAACGAGCACATCAACATCATGCTACATCATCTCAACCCCATTCTATATAATACAGTATATCTCAATTCTAGTTAATGAGTTTGCTACTACTCAAAAACATCACCGTCTGCCAGCACTTGTACTATAACTACTCGTCGTTGCATCACTCGTTCAGATTATGTGTATACGTGATAATTACTATATCCTACTCGTTGTTATATAAATATATATACATATATATTATCATATTTTTTTATTATTATGTTCGGTTAAAATAACATGGTATTTTAAAACAGCCCATTGCATTTATATTAATATCTTGGAAGAAAAAAAAAACTACGTTAAAATGCAGCTAAAAATTAAAAAAAAATAGTATAGTACACCAAGGGAGAAAAATAGGGCATCTTGTCATGCGTGTATAAGTGTATATCCAAGCCGAAAGCGAGGATGGCATACACCTGGATTGAGACGTCCTACCATGGTCCGTGGTGAGTATACGATTTTTTACCAGATTGACACCAAAAGTTTAAATTCCTGCCCCGTTTAGAGGGAAGAAAGTCAACATTCTTTTTATGAGATAACAAATCATAAAAATTAGTACATGCGCCATTCTTTCCATAAACAGAGGCAAAAATTGAAACTTTCAGGACGTCCCGATCCGCGTGTTCACCACCTTCGCCTTTGGCTCAGGTAGGCAATTACACACGTGGGTTGGAATGTCCCAATTGCATCCCTAGGAGTGTAATATACTATTTTTTTTTTTAATTTGAATCCACCATGTTTTTTTCATAGAAATTGTCATGCCGTTGCTGCTGTTCGGTGGAATATAACAACAAGATTCAATAAAAAATGTCTGCAATATGTGTTTGTTTGCATATGAAGCCGCCAGTTTTGACATTAGTGATGTATTACAAAAAAAAATCAGAAGTGATTTTCGAAGGGAATCGATTCTGCATAATTCTTAAAATAGTGGAAAAAACAAGAAAAAAGTTACGAATGTTTAAAGCTTTGAATAAGCTGAAAATTGATATCTCTATTAACTACAGATTTAAATGATCATATCTTTTCAATTTATACTCCTATGATAATATTTCTCTAGACTTTATACAGTAGAGAATTGAATATCCTATAAAATACTTTACATTAATTTTTTTTTTTTTTTTTTGTGAAATCAACAGCTTAGACGTGACGATCATTCAAATAAAATAATGTTTTGATACTCAAAACTTTTGAATGTTTAATTTTCTTTCCCCTAATAATATATATTTTAATATAAGAGGGTAGATTGCGAGACTCGAGATATAGAAGAAAAATATTAACTTATTAATATAAATGTAAGCGTTCCTAACCATTTACATATTTAAGTTTTCATCTTTGTGTATGTTAAGTACAAGTAGAGAATAAAATCGCTTAAAATTGTATATGTGAGGTTGTATGCTCTCATATTGTTATTATTAATTTCCTTTTTTTGTTTTGCTACTTGTTCGTTAATATTTTATTAACTCGCTTTTAGTGAGTTATACTTGTTCAAGTTAAATGTATATATACTTAATGCCTAAAATTACATACGGTGCAGAATATGGAGTATGTACAGTAGAGAGAAATACGGGAAAAAAAAGAAATAAAGACATGAGTGTCATGAAAATTTTATAACACGTGCGAGCTTTTTATGTTACTTGAAAAAAACGCAAGAGAAAAAATGTTACTAGGAACAATTGACGTTCCCAGTTACTTTTTTCTCGGAAAATTTAAAAACTTTTGTTTTATGTGGGATAAAGTGACTCACTATCATTTCATCCAGAAAATATTAACGAGTTAAAAAACCGATAAGAATAAGAATTATTTTAGCTCTATTTGAATTCATCTAGGGAATTATTTTTGTTTAATTAAACAAAAGTTATAAAAGTAAACAATTTAAAATTTTTATTTTTTGTAATTATGAAATTTTGCTTCGTTTATTTGTACTGATAAAAAATACTGTTTTTAATATTTTAAACCTTTTCTTCTTCCAATCTCATCTGTACATTTCCAGATTTATGAAAGAAAAAAAAAATATTAAGACCCACTGATTTGATAAATTAATAAAAAAAATTCGGTCTATCGGTTGACCCAGCGGGCCAGCCCCAAAACTTTCCGCTCATTTCGAGCTCCTTGAGCTCAAAAATATTGTCAGGAATACATTTTCGAGCTCTTTAAGCTTTAAAATACTTTTTTATGCCGTTGTTTTCGAAAAAAACGTTTTCTACCGTTTTTTTCTCCCACAATATTTCATTGACAAATGATTTGATTTTTACTTTCGAAATGGCAATCGATCCGTTTTGATAAAGTCTAAAGATGATCAGATTTTGAAATCGTTTGATTCAGTTATTTTAAAGATATTTGCAAAAATTTTTATCAATTATTATCCGTTTTTACCATTTCTTTTTTCCAAGATACTTCTTAGAGAAAAATGACCCAATTTTGATGTTCAAGGTGGCAATCGACGCGTTTTAATAAACTCTAAAGCTAATCAGATTTTGGAGTTGCTTAGTTCAGTTGTTTTAAATATATTCACAAAAAACCGTTTTTACTATTTCTATTTCCCGCGGGATGATAAGATATAAGTATTTTAAATCCCAACATAAAATATAAGTTCTTTTTTTAAAATATTCGAACCCTCTCAAAATTTAGAAGAATAAATTTTATCCCTTAAAAGGAGAAGAATTGATCATTTGATATCAATCTTATAAGTGTTTCATTACGGACACACTAAAAGTTGAAAAAAGAAAATTTCTATGAAGCTTCGTTAGAGACAACGATAAAAACCACAAAATGGTGGAATTAAATAAATTTAAGGAAAATTGTTAATTATCAAATTGTAAGCAGACCACCTGGAAAATTAGACAAAGCATTTGTTGTAAAAGGGTGAGAAGCAAGTGGGGAATGTCAGAGGAATGCCAGTAATTTTATTTGACTGCTAGAGAAGCATCTAATATTGTATACGTGTACGGTGTCGGCAACAGGCGCTTACAAAGTTCAGTTACCTGTCTCGATAATATGTCGGATAATATTGCGTAAATAGTTATTAATACACCAATGAGTTAATTTAAGAGGTAAACCTAACAGGTTAGTTAGTAGTTGCTGCTACTTCAAGCTTCCCAATTAAACTGCATAAAGCTATATCCGTAAATTAACAGTCCGCAGTACTTGCACCGTGTTGCAGTGCGGAATTCGTACCCGCAAGACGTACCGCCTGTAGGTAATATTATTCTAATGAGTAATAACTATTATTTAGCTGGTAGTCTAGACGCAGGACTATTTCAGATGGGTGTCGTAGATTTAAAACATATTAACGTAGAAAGAATATAGCAAAGTGGAAAGTAATTTGGAGCATGAATTTTTTATACACAATGTTATAGGTATTATTAATGTCTTACCATTCGTCTCGTGGATCGGGTAGAGATCGATGCACTGATATCAAGTCGCTCACGTACTGATTAAATGCATTATTCATCCATCCATCATCCACGAGTTTCTTTACCTCGGCAGTTAGGTTCGTTGGAAGAACAACTGGTCGACCCATTTCACCTGGATCTTGTTCCTTAGGTGCTGCTAGAACTCCAGCACCTGTGAATCAAACGTTAATATTCATTGTTTAGATAATTAATATCGCATTTCGATTCAAAACAGTTGCTAAATGTGTTAAGATTAGCCACGACACTACACTTAAAGTTAATTACTATATTTTTGTAAACCAACATCAAAAATTAGAACCAATTTTGATGCTTTAAAACGTTAATTCAATCGCAATCGGTGCCGTGGCTATTAAACTGCGGACAGTTCAACTTCGACAGTCCAACCGCGACACTTTAACCGGCGACACTTCAACCGAACGACAGTTCAACCTAGCGACATTTAAACCTAGTGACAAAATATCCGAAGAAAAAATAATTCATGGTTTTTGATAAATGGGTACTGTACCATTCCAAGCATATGTGTTGACCTTCTTCCAAAATAATACCCACCCAAATTATGTGAAAAAAGGGCAAGGTACGAATTCAAGCATATGTGTTGTCGTGGATATTTTGTCGTTTTTATATGATACTGTACATGTTAAAATTTATAAGTCTTCGTTTAAATGTTTGAATATTGTTTGGTTTCATCGTTTTCAGTTGAAATGTCGCTAGGTTGAACTGTTGTTCGGTTGAAGTGTCGTTTGGTTGAAGTGTCGTCGGTTGAAATGTCGCGGTTGAACTGTCTTCGGTTTAAATGTTACAGAACCAATTCAATCTACATACAATCAAATCAACCTCAAACTCATAGAATAAATCCCAATGACTTATAAAATCCTATATTTGACTCAGATGCTCTATAATCTTAAGTTGTAAAAAAAAAAAAAAAAAAAATTATTCAATGGACATTAGGGCAAAACGAGCCTAAACAAAATAGAAGTAAAATAAACTCCTACACTATTATAAATTACGTAAATTCTTTTATCAAAAAATTTTAGAGAATTTCAAATAATTTTTAGGAAACCGAAAAATTTTGAGTGATTTTTGAATACATATTTGTATCGATTACGAGTTTAATGTACATTGTTATTCAACTTCAAAATAGTATCTATTTGGAACCTTCTGATACTAAATATTTTTATCTATATATTTTAATCTTTATATAAATTCTAAATTTTGTTTCGGGAATAGAAAAGCTTGAATGTACACTGACAAAAAAAATAATTTTTTCCCGGAATCCAAAGTATTATCGATTCAGTATTCCTATAGTGAGTAAACGTATTCTTACTGTAAGAAACCTCGTATAATTCCCACAGCAATACCAAGTTTTCTTGTGGGACTAAAACTTTATACTATTTTACTGTAGCAAATGCAGTGGTGTCTCCAGCGCTTACCTATAGCAATGTTTATTTTCCGCACTTTTACCTCATGTTATCATGAGATAGAAATAAGAGTGCAAGTGACAACAAATATTGAAATTATGCGTGCAATATTCATTTTTATAATTATAAAATTATTAATTAGTATTTATGCGTTTTTGGTCTCAATTGTTGACAGTACGTCTGTTATAATAAAAAATTCTCCTATTTACATACATGCATTCATGCATGTCAATAAAGTAGGGTTAAATTTATTTTATTTTAATTGTGGTTTTATGCCTATAGCAATACCGAGTTTTGCTACAGTCAGAATACGTATTTCTCCGTGAAATGAACTTTGGTATTCTTACCACAAGAATACCAGTATTGTTACCAGAACCAAACATTTACCGGGAGGAAAAAAACTTTTCTTCCAGTGTACAAACATGTTTAAGAGGGTTTAAATTCTTTATGCTGCATTTGATAGAGATGAAAACGAATTTATGCAAGCAATTGTGATTAGGAGGATTCCGAGAGTTCAAGAGTGGAAGCTTTAGTTCTCAAGCAGTTTAGCAACTAAAAGCAATAAATGAATTATTTTTATATTAAGTTTCCGATCTAACAAGGTAGAAAAGTATGAATTGATAGCTTACATCTTTTAAGCTTAACTGCAACTTTCAAGAAATTAAAATGAACATATACTTAAAAAAGTAACAATAAAAACGATTTCGACGATATTATCCGAATATACAAATAGAGAAACATAAGAGTACGTTTTGATCATAAATACGATGAATTTTTTACTATTCACTTACATTTACATAAATCCGTCAAGTGTAGACTTTGCTGACATGAAAAGGGTTCTGTTCTAACCATCGACTTTATGACAAGTTTAATAATAGTATAGGATAAAGACTGTCTGTGTCCTCCTATGCACTATATTTTATTCAAAAATTGCCCGATTTACGCGATTAATGACAATCTGCTAAGCGAAGTCTATGGCTGTTTAGTGGCACGGTGCACTCACGAAATTACAACAAACCATCGACTCTAAAATTCAGAATTCATATTTAATTGATTTAAAATTCACTCGGATGTTTTAATTATTAATTTAAATATTTATTAATGAAAACAATACAACAACAATCACGAGATACAGCGCTCTACGTATGATGAATTGAAGTAACCATATTTAGTGTACTAGCCGTTCAACACAAATTTTGACCAAAAAATTTAATCCGCTCAACGAGTTCTTATGATGTTTAATAAATGGAGCTCAGTCGAAAATCTTGAGACGCGTTGTGAAATTTCATTATAACACTAACTTTTTGCAACACCGCTGAAAAACGAAGAAATCTACTTTGACTGTACTCAACTTCTTTGCACCGGTCAATAAACAGCCATTTAGAGTTCACAATCCAGGCATCATAAAGCATGCAAATCAGGCCTGCGTTGAATAATAACTATTTATGCAAGTCGGATAAGTAACACATTATGGCATGGGTCGGTTCCAGAATAAGCCGTCAGATTACGCTGTGTCACAAGAGAACGAGCAAGGAGCTTCGCTTGGGCACTAATATCCTCACTCTTTCTCTTGTGAAACAAACCGAATAGAGGTGAATTGTGGAAAGGACCCATGCCAAATTTATCATTTACCAGACAAATAACATGTAATATTTCATGCATTCCAAGATTTAGAAGTTCAATTTATAGAAAAAACTATCACTAATTAATTAATAACTAACATTACACGTATGTTGCATTTTTGATAAAATTAGCAGAGGTTAATGCGCGGTACATAGAACGCGCAAGTCCTCACGAGTCCCCACTAGTAACCTCTAGTATATAGGTATGCATCGTTACGTCAGTCGGTAAAAAAAATTTCATTCTTTAAAATATGTACGTAACTAAAACTAACCATAATATTTGTAAGTTAGTGCAATAAGAGTATAAATCATGCAATAATGGTTTCTACTATAGTGCTGTATGAAATAATAAAGTGATATAGTGTAGACATTAGGAATTCGTCGTTACTCCACCGTCCTCCGACGCTCTTAAATTGAACTTCTGAGGCAGGGATTGCATAAATATACTATTTCATGCAACTAGTTCATTTACTTGATTCAACAAATTCCTTAAATAAATTATATATATATAGGGGAGGGAGGGGCAAAATGAGGTAGGGGTGGCAAAATGGGGTACCCCAAAAATTTGGTGAAAAAACAAATTTTTTTTTTTTCGTCTAATTATTGTATATCCGATAGTTTTGAACATTTTCAGCCCTACGCATGACACCTGGGGCAAAATGGACCAGCCCAAAAATCGAAAAAATGATTCTATCAAATTTTTTTCATCAAATTAAAAAAAATTTAATATATTTCCGCATTTTGAGCCCTACCCATAACACCTGGGGCAAAATGGACCAGCCGAAAGTTTTGAAAATTGATTTTTTCATATGTTTATCGTCAAATTAAAAAGAAATTAAAATGGTAATTCATTTTTCGGCTGATTTCCTGTAGTTGGGGTAAATGTGACCACTAAAAATATTCGACAATGAGATTTTACTTTTTAATTGATAAAAATGCAATTAAAAAAAAATAAAAAAAAAATTACCATTTTTTGAAGGGGGTCCCCTCTGCCCCATTAAAAAAATTTTTTCTGCCTTCATATCCACCAATGATGTGAAATGTAATTTTTCTGTATGTATTTTACATAAAAAAAAAATTTTATTTAATGAAATTTGATGACATTGCAAAAATTTTTTTTTTCAACTTTTTTAAAGGGTACCCCATTTTGCCCGCCAGAAAAGAAAATTTTATTTATTAACGGCAGCAAAAAATTTTGTCTATTCACCTTGGATATCATTAAAAACAAAAAGATCTGGCGTATTTTATTAATCGAAAACTTAGTATTTCCTTAGGTACCCCATTTTGCCCCTCCCTCCCCTATGTTTTATTAGAGTTTTTTTAATCAATGGTTTACATAAAACAGTACACAGAAAAAAATTGTTATTTTTCATATGTTAATATAAGGTTCTACTATGTCAACAAAGGAATAAATTCTATGATACAGAAAGTTTTTCTTTGTCTTCATAAGAATTATTTCTGTGTTGATATAGTAAAAAATCCTATAATAGCATAGAAATTATCCCTAAATGAACATAGTAATAATTCTTGAAGTATTATAAAAATTTTTTCTATGTGCCTTAAAAAAAACTCTTATGTAAATAAAGTTAATCCTTTGTGCGTCAAATTCTTCAGGATTCTTCGTGTGAGCTGTAGTGGAGATACAGTTATGTATTAGTGCTGCCATGTAGTGTAGGTATATCCGTACGCCCTCTTTTACTTATGCGCGATAGAAACTAGTGAGGTTAGGAATTATTTGACGTTTAAATAAATGTATTTCGTTGATATTCATATTTTAAATTAAATTGATTGAAAAAATTAAAATTTCTTTGAATGAATCAATTTGTTTGCGAATTTTAGGAATTTAACTTTTAATAAATAATAATTAAAATAAGACATAATTAGACATAATAAATAAGACATATAGTCTTCTGATTAGTAGATTTCAGTTGAATAGTTTTCAAAAATACCATCGTTTTGAAAGTTCATATATGTTAAGTAGATCACAAGATTTATGCATTTTAAAACAATAGATGCGAAAGTCACCTAAAAGTGAATATTTATTTGAAATATAGAAATCAAGTTATAAGTTTAGGGAATGGAGTGTCATAGAAATTTTTGAGTATCTACATTTCTACAATTATCAAGCATTTGTTGACCGTGGGTGTGTTTATGAACTGGCGCCCAGTGATCGTTATAAATTTTAAAGACATACCATTGCTTTATTCAAGTGCAGCTAGAACTTATAACGAGACAAATAGACACAAAACCAAATGCATGCCTAAGTTGAAATGTAACTTCGCTTTAAGCACTCGATAAACTTGAATAGACCTATTTTAATACTTTACATTCTTTAATATACCTAAATAAGTATTTTTCATACTTTTTACTCTTAATACAACCTATAAAAACTATTCCTGATTAAAACCAAAGTATTCTACGCATGATCAATCCCTAACTCCTATATTAGTCCTGTAAACTTGAATTTTCTTTTTTCTATAATTTCAAATCTTTCGGTGGACCTAACGAAGCCCTATTAGCCCTCTATACACATAATAACATAGCTATTTTATATCATTGAAATATCATCTTTCTTTTTAAATTTAAATTTATAGGTTCAAATAAATATATTAAAATTATAGGTCTACTAGGTCTTTATAAATAGTGTATAGAATTCCTAGGCCTAAATAGTCTTTTTAGAATCTTTCGGCTCTGATAAGTACTAATAATTTAAAATTTTAACGCCTATATAACAACTAAACATGCCAATTTCCCTCGTAACTGACATTTATACGATTTATATAGAATGTGTTTTTCTATACAAATTAAGTACTCAGTTAGTCCTTTTCTTTCGTGATCCTAGGATTTCTAGGTTCTAGCAAGGTTTTTAATTTCGACTCGGGTGGAAAAGTGGGAAGATTTACAATCTGAATCAACATAAATAAAAGAAAATCTTACAACGGGATTAGTTATAATACGACTCCACCTCATTATAAATAATGTTGATTTGTAGATAAATAAAATAGTTTAAAAATCAGAGAATTTGGTTTTAAGAATATTACATAAGCTTTTAGATAGAAATAACTTTTCATGATGGGCTTTTGAAAATGCTTTTAATGAAATGTTTCATTTGTTTGGAGATTTATTCAGCTAGTTACTTAAACAATAAAGAAAAAAAAATTATTTGAAAATAAATTACCTTGTTCAGGACCAGATGCTTGATTTATTTCGAGTTTATTAAGTGGTGCAACAGTCTCTTGTTTAACAACTGGAACTAAATCATTAGCGATTTGCGGTGCGGCAACTCCCGATGGCGCTAAAACCTGGACATCCGGCGCAGTTCTGTCTTCAGTGTAAAGTAGAAAACAAATTGTCAGCCAAACAGTTGTCCCCAGTACAGCTGCTTTTAGCCATAGTGATCGTCGACGTGGAAAAGCCGCCATTATTATTACTATTATTTTGTTTTTATATTTTATTTTATTAATTTTACTTTTTTCAGTACTCTACTTTTTGTATTTATTCAGTTTACATTCTACAAATATATATAGATATACCTATATATTTTTTACCCGTGAATTCGCCGGCGTCGGCACTTTTTTACTAATTCCAAAGCCGGACGCTCGGCGTTATCTCAGCAACATTTTGTCCCAGTTATTTGGATTTTTATTCGTCACTCAAAACGTCTTATAATTCAATAAAAAAAAACTCTTACGATAATTTTTATATATATATATATATATATATATATATTTGAATTTATATCTTCAATTTATTAAAATTATTTCAAACCGTTTTAAATTTATAATTTAATGTCTATAAATAAATTTAATTTATACATTTTCTCTTCTTCAACAGGATATGTCAAAATATCACAAATGTAATTGATTCTATTTCAGAATCTCTCTTTTTCTCCTTTTTTTTTATCAACTTTTCAATTCAAAAAAACTTTATGGCACCTTATTATATAGCTTTTGAAGATTTATGTCTTCGACGGTAATAAAAAAAAATCCGAAAAAAAATTTCTTTCTAGAGAAGTGCTGTTTAATGCGATGTGTCGATATTGATATGAAAAAGTTTTTTATTCAAATTTATCGAGTATATAAAGATAATATTTTTTTTTTCTCACTTATTATTTCTTTTTATAAGCAAAAATTATGTTGCTATTTTATTTTTAAACTGATGTCTTAGAATCTGTAACAAAAAAAAAAAAAAATTAATTAATTAGTGAATTAAAAAAAAAAATTTATTGTATAAATTTAATTAATTACAAAAATACGGGGCTTACTAATACCTATTAAATGAATGGGAATCAACTGGTCATATATTGAGTGTAGAGTACTCGTTTTTTTTATGAGATGATTTAATAATTATAAAAAAAATGTCGATCCGAGATTAATAATGTTCATGTCTTTTATAAGCTGATTAATTCAAGCAATTATTGCCCAATTATTTGAAATTTAATGATCATTTTAAAATTATAAATTTGGGAAATTGATTGGGCTTCTGGTGTATTTAAGAAACATTTTTTCTGTTTGCCTATAAATAGGCAAATATAAGATATTTTAGTTGTAAGTATTTTTTATAATCTAAGGACATTTTTTGACAACAGTGACTAAAACACAATGTGTTATTTTTATCCAGCATTTTATTTTTGACTCTGCTGCTCTACCTTCGATATTAATTTTCACAAAAATACCAGTAATGGTGGGTTCTTGTAAGTGTAAGAAAAACCTAAGTCCGAGTCTGTAGATAGATAGATAGATAGACAGATAAATAAATTTTATTTGGCCATGAAGTCGAAACTCCTTGTGGCCATCCAGTTTATAAAATACAATTATAATACATATAGATAGTATATTCTAATATTAATACATAACATTAATTTCTTAAGATTAATAATTTTAAGTTTACAAATGTTAATAGTTAAATTTTATTTGTTATAATCTTTCAATTTTTAATTTTTTACAGTTTTTTAAAGTTTTTCACGTTTTCTAAAGTTTCATCATTCTTCCTATATTTCATAAAGTGTGATCTCTATTGAAGAATAAAGATTAAATAAAAATTAAATATAAAGAATAGATATTAAAGTTAAGTAACAGGGATTTTTTTTCATATTTCTGACCCACCTCGCTGTTCCTCGGAGTTAATTTTCGGCAAAATACTAGTAATGGAGAATTATAATTTATAAAATTTTATTCGGTATTGGGCCGTTTTCGTTATCAACGTTGGTGCAAACTAGGATTTAGTGTTGGGCCCACCCTTACTATCAACCTTGGCCCAAGCTAGAATTCAATATTGGCCGAACTTTTAGTACCAGTCTTGGGCCAAGCCTGTATGCCAGACCTGGTTCGTAGTTATCATCCCATATTTGAACCAGAGTTGGGCCGTGGCTGGTTCACAATCTTGGACCAAAGTTAAGAAGTGTTGGCGCAGGCCTGGACCTATGCTGGGCCTATCGTCATTTCTTATATGGGTTCTCATCAGTGTAAGGAACTTATGTACCAAATTCCAAGCCTCTAGGTCTTATATATATATAATGGAAATATTTTTATCTTCGATACAGCCGCGATCCCTTTCATAGTTGGGTTTCGGAAAAAAAAACCAGTAATGGCGAAGTAGTAAAGAATATGTATGCCAAAAATCAATCCTATAGGTATTCTAATAAAACAACAGGAGTATTTTCATCTTTCATGCCACCATGACCCCCCTTGGAGTTCATTTCCTGAAAAATACCAGTAATGGTAGATGATTATAAGTGTAAAAGATATTTGTAGCAGGGTCCAAGCCTGTAAGTATTGTAGTTCTAAGACTGAACTTTTTTATCTTTGATCCCACCACAATGTCCCTAAACTGGGAATATTACTAACTTTGATGCTTTCGCGACCTTCCTCGGAGTAGGATTTTGATATTAATATCCATAGTAGTGCATTCTTATAAATGTAAGGAATTGTCCAATATTTGAGATTCGTAATTTGTCAATATAGAAACAAATGGCAATCAAATGCTTATTCAAGATGGCGTTCAAAAACAAGTAAAATCAGCGATTTTTAAAATTTAATTGTTTTTATGGTCAGCGTACTGTTTATCGACATAATATATATCGCCTATGATTTGCAAGATTGCATATGTTTTCACTCTACCCCAAGTCTCATCATATTCGGTCAAGCTGTTCTTAAGTTATAAGAGGATATACATACACACAGATAGACAGACAGAAGTTGTAAAAATTGTAGGATTGCTCTTTTAAATTGAATCAGTGAGAAGAACTGCAAATCAGTGAATATTCACTGATTGAAATACTTTTCACTGATTTATTTTAAGAGAGTAGAATCGGTGAGTCATAAAACAAATATTTAGAAATATTATAACACATAGTTTATGACTACCATAGTTACCAGAGGTAAAAGGATCAAATAAGCTTGTGTGTGTTAGCGACACATTTTCGTTGAACAACACGTTTCGTGACATATTCTCATTTCATCGCACTCTATACACGCACTGCAAAAAATTTTGCCGAGAACGCAATGAAATGCAACAAAAAAAAACTTTTTATTTACTACGCATGCAAAGTAATTTTTCGCTCAGAAGTCACTCCTGATTTTTCACAGCGCAATATGAAAATTAGGTTCTAGGCTAGAATATCCAATGCAAAAATATCCATGAAAGATATCCAATAGAAAAATATCCAGTGAAAAAAATATCCATAAGTCATTAATTTTCTATATAAATGGATAATTTTTTCAATGGATATTATTGCATTGGATATTTTTCATGGATATTTTTGCATTGGATGTTTTTATGATGGATATTCTGACCGGTCATCGAAAAAAAATTAGATTGGTTAAGAATTTTATATAACCAAGACATAAATTCAATCACATTACTAACCTCAAAAGCCACCACAAAAATCAAAACTACCAATATCTTAAACTAGTTTAGCTAAGCTTACAAATAATATATATTTATATGTTAATATATCAATTAATACAAAGTCGCATCTTCATACATAATATAGAGTTTTTTTCAATCAGAGTAAAATATAATATATAAGAAAATTAAAAAAAAATATAATACATACAATGAGTTTAGCTTAGAAATTATCGTCACCAAAGTATTCGGAAAAAACCCATCGAAAAAAAGTATAACTACCGGAAATATTTCGGAAATTTAAAATAAATGGGACCACTTTTCAAAAATTTTCAAACCGTCAATACCACTTCTAAAAATTTTGTAATTATCTGGAAAATTAGAAAAAAAAATTTAAGAACCCGTTTGAAAAATTAATTGTAAAAAAAATGAAAATGAAACTCGCAGATCAGTATATTAAAACACTACTAGCGTTTATTAAAACTAAATCAAAATAATTATACTTCTCATGTATAGTATTTATATAAAAAACCTTTTCATAGGTATTACACGAATGATATCCATTCTTTAACGTAATAGTAAGAGAAAAAAAAGTCCGATTCATTTTTTTCTTTTCTTTTTATTTATGATTCTGGAGTAATGGAAGCTTATAGAAGTTTTATCAGGTCACGAATTCTAATTTAAGAACCACGTGCTTGCAAGAATGCAAATAAACTTAACTCTCATTAAGGTTTTCGCGTATGGTTATAGTGTTCATGCGATATATATATATATATATATATATATATATATATCCCATGAACACATATGTATGTATATAATATATACCCAGTACAGCGTGTACTTGAAAATATCATAGTTGTTTTATGCAGAATAACAGCAAGTTAGAAAATACGGATATATATATGAAAATATGCATATGTATGAATGTGGTTAGTATGAAATAATTATAACTATATGTAAGTTTTACCTCACCTCGTTGTTTTCCCCACCATTTCTCTTTGCCACCAAGCTACTTTACGCTTTTCCGTCTAGTTTTGTTTAAAATACAACACTCGCGTTTAATTATAAATGCAATACTAATGTTTAATGTGTAATGCGAATAATGCGTGAGTTAGTAATCATTTATATGCATAGTCAGCTTGAATTAAATACTCGACATTTCTTTTATTGCATTTTCGATAGTTATATTTATTCGAGTATTTATTTTAATAACTAGCGATTTTTTTTTAAATTTGATCATTTTGTGAATAAGAATTTGTCTATAAATGCCTGCTTACGTACGATCTGTCGGAAAAATAAAATAATAAAAGGTCTTACTGCAACTTAAGAAACTTAATAAAATTAATTTAATTAAATAAAAAAAAAATTTGTATTTTTCTCTGGGTACTTTATCAAAGTTTATTTGACTTCAAGTTTTAACGAAAAGCAAATGGCTCTTTTTTCTTTGAATATAAATTTTTCTGTTAATTATTTGAGGCTTAATTTTTTTTTCTGTTAGCACTTTTAAAAGTTTCGAGAGAGAAATTTAATAAATATTCAAGTATACACCGAGGATACTTTGGTGTTATTGTTTTAATACGTTGAGTGAGTGAATAAAATTCGTGGATCCAGGTAAATCTGAAGTAAAGGGATTGCAGAGTGAGAATATAGTCAGTGAAAGAGCGAGAGTGGTTCGAACGAGCCCCAGGAGGCGGATAAACGTACGTAGTTGTATAGCAGGATAGAGGATTTGAAATCTGCATGATCCACTGAATGTGGCGGTTCGCCAGAAAGATTGGAAAGATAATTGGAAGTGGCATATGTTGCAAAAACAACTTATATATATATATATATATATATATATATATATATATATATATGTATGTATGTATATATGTAAATCTATATATATGATTAATTTTCCCGTTTCATACCTCGACTTTTGAATTTTTTACTTTTATTCTTTTTTACATTTTCATCCTTTTTTTTTATTATTTTTATCTAGCTTTGTAAGTGGAATAATTTTTATAGCTGTCAACAGAAGCATTTGTCCGCTTTTCATCTCTGGGAAAAAAAATTCTTATTATTATTATTATTATTTTTTTTTTTTTTTACGTTTTTGCTTAATTTAAATGAAAAACAAGTCTTGATAAAATAAAAGAGAATATTATTGCTCGACTCGACTTTCGTAGATGCGACACTTTTTTATTTCAGCATCCACTGCTTCTACTATTTCCACGCTAACGCCTGCAGCAACGGCCTCACTACAACCAATTCACTATATATATATATATATATATATATATATATATATATATATATATATATATATATATATATATATATATATATATATATATATATTTATATGTTCGACTCAATCGCCAAAAGGATGAAATAAAAGAACATTTAAAAAAAAATAAATACAGATCTGTCTTGGCGACATACCGGTTAAAATTTTTTTTTATTATTTTATGGTTGATTGTTTTTTTTTATATTGATAAGTTTCTTTTATATTTTTTTTTTACATCGTAAACGATGATAAAACAAATTATAACTACCAGTTTACTTTTTTTTTTACCACGTTTTCATTAACTCCCTTCCAGGTATGTCTGTTCAGGTGAAAGTTTGCAATTTATTTTTTTTCAACTATCTTACTGATAAGCTAAAGACTTGAAATTTGGAATATAGCTCAGAATTAGATGACAATGCAAGAAAATGAAAAAACAAAAACTAAAAAAAAAAAATAAAGAAAAATAAGAAGTAGAAGAGGAAGAATAGAAAACAATAAACAATAGGAATAAAAACAGAATTCGTACGTTTGTTTGTCTGTTCAGTACAAAACTTTATAATCAACTTAAAACTGGATGAGTTATAGTCTTGAACGTAGCTCACAACTGGATGACAGATAAACATGCACCGTGTAGTGAAGATGCAATGAAGGAGATGGAAAGAATGCGAGGACTAGAACCATGAATAGAGTCATGTTCAAAATTTTTAGCTTAAAAAGATCTGGCTTTAATTTGTTTTAATATGCGGAGAAAAAAATCTAGCAACTTTTACTTAAAAATATGAGTCAAAATAACTAAACTCATATTGTAATTTTAAAACGCTATTGAACTTGTGTTATTTTTACTATCTTGAGAATTTAATTTTTATTTACATTTAGTAATTTTTATTATTAAAATATGGAAATAAATATAAACTGCATTAGTAACCTTTACTACATATTTAGTAAATTTTACTATATTAGAATGGAAATAAATTTTTAGTTAATTTCTATATTTTTACAGAATAAAAATCGTTGAGTCGTATGATAAAATGTATAACAAAATGTTTAGTAATAATTTAATATTTCCTTTATAAAATTTTCTATCCGATTAATAAAGAATACGAATAATTAGTAATAAAAGTAATAATGTAGCAATTTCTCAGATAAGCATATAGTATTAATTACTGTTTTAAATGATGCGAAACATCCTGAATCGTGCTTTACGTTCGAAAAATTTTTTTTGCCTCACTTCGGCAACTATTTTACTTGGCTCTTAAGTGTTTTTTTTTTTTTTTTTTTTTTTTTTTCAAAAAAAATAGTATATTACACACCCAGGACAGTAAAGTAAGAAATGTCTCAAATCACATGTAATTGTTAGCCGAGGCCAAGCCGAGTCTGTTAAAAATAATTGAAAAAATAGCTCTGGAATGCATAGCCCGGAACGAGATGTAGGGGAGGGAGGGGCAAAGTGGGCCCCATGGGGCAGAGTGGGCCCCTCAAAATTTTCTATACGTCAATAAATTCGGACGGATAATAAGCTTATTGAAATTTCTTATATAATGAGGGATAAAATAGACCACCAAAACTGTTCATTAAATATACACTCAAAAAAAATTGAAAACGAAAAATAAAAAATTTTTTCGTTACAATTTTTTTTCCGAGTGGTCCTTTTTTCCCCACATATCACATATTTGCCTAGAATATGATAAAAACATTATGGAGATCATAACTTGACGGAAAATAAAATAAATAAATTTTTTGCCTAATTTTCGTGGGGGGCCCACTCTGCCCCTGATTTTCGATATTTCTATTTTAATCGACGCAGCATAATGAATTGAAAATAAGTATCAAGGGTCTAAAAATAAGTAAACATGATGAAAAAATAAACGATATTATAATTATTTTCCTTAAGGGGCCCACTCTGCCCCACCCTCCCCTAAATATAGTTAAAAGGTATTCTTACAAGAATGACTATTATAGCTAAGTTCGGTAATATTGTCACAAAAAAAAAAAAAAAGTTTATAGATGTAACTAAAATAATTTTTCACTACAACTACGTGAAAACTCAAATTTTTGTCTCGTTCAACGGAAAAGAAATTGCACTTTTCTTAAATAGAAAAACAAGTGATATAAACATGAGTATGCACCAACTTTCCCTCAAACAATAACAGAAATTAAAACTTTTCTTTATAGATATACCCGGATCAAAAATTAAACTTGATTCACACTCGCTTCAACTTACTTTTTTTTCGAAGTTATCGATTTGCCGCTGGTTTTCCGATAAGATCTTGACTTTTTCGATTTTTATTAAATTTTTGTCAATTTTAGAGCTTGTTAAATTTTAGTTTGAACTTATTTGTCTTTACTCGAGCACAACATGTAACGGGGTAAATTGAGTTGTATTATCAACCAAAATTGTGATTTTTCACGGTTGGTCAATTACCCTACCTGCAACCCCGAAGGAGCCTTTAATTAAGTTTTTCGACTTGTCGCCGGGCGCGCTAAATGAAAATGCTAATACGCGAGGCCCGATCATAATTAGGCAGAGGGGGAATTTTTCGATCAGGGCCGAAAATTATCGAGTGTAATTAATAAAAGTGCAAGTCAAGACATAAGCGAAGACGCAGCAGAGTCGGCAGGATCGGGTAACCACCCACTGAGAAAAAAAAATACTGTTTTTAAGTATCTGCGTGCTTGAATCGTACCGAGTAAATATTTGTTTAATTATAGTAAAAATATACTCCAACCAAGTAATATTTTCTTGATTTAAGAATTTTTATACTTATTTTAAGAAAATATTCTTGGTTGAAGTACATTATTACTAAGATTAAACGAATAATTTTCTCGGTACGATTCAAGCACGCAGACACTTGAAAACAGTATTTTTTTTTCTCAGTGCCCAGACGCACACGAAGACCGAGAGCCAATAGAACTGGGCAACCATCAAGACAAGACTTGTGACCGGAGCGATCCAACCTAAGGTAGAAGCCAACACCATAGACGCCATTATCAGACGCTATACTAATATATGAGGTAAATTATTTTATTGAGAGCTTGAGTTTTTGATTGAGGAACCAAGCAATGAAACAAAATCTAATTGTTACAACATACCAGGCAGGTAGCCGGTACCTTCTATTATTAAGAACTGATTGTGTCTGAATAGCAGGTTGAAGGAGAGTTCGAGCGTTTTGGCGAAAACGAGAATTGGATCCGAGAAGGTTAACACAAGGCGGAAAATTTGAGACAACCCGGTTACCCTGGCATACACGGTTGAGAACTTAATACACGGACAAGAGAGAACAAGACACGGACAAAGGCAACTAATACCGAACAAGCGACGGAAAAGAATCAACGCAAATCGTAATAGGTATTCTGTAGAATATTCCAGGCGGGGAGCCGGAATATTTGTTAATTAAAACATATAAGTTAACGTCGTGTTTGCGAAGTATTGCCGTGTCAAATTAACGTGTAATAAAATAATTAGAAAACCGGACTCAACGATAATTAGCTTTGATATTTCCAGGCAGGTTGTTTAAGCCACTTGTCGGAAAATTCTTCTGGAATTTTCCAGACAGGTCGTGTAAAGCATTCGCCGGAAAATCAATTGCATTCTAGTCAAAGTTATCTAGTCACTAAAATTAAGATAAAATTAATTATAAGTAATTTAAATTAATAAATCAATTAAAATCAATTAATAAATTTATAAACGTTATAAGTGTCCTAAAGTAACACGTGGAAAATAAATGTTGAGTTTTTGAGTATTGTGATATCGAGGTCGTGATAAATTATTGAGCGGTCACATAATTTAACTCATAAAACCGGCTTAACAAAATTTGTTGATAAGGAAAGGATAACGTTTATAAGAAATTAGTTGTTAAATTAATTAGTGATTTTAAATTGATATATAATTATGTGGAAAGTAATTTTAATTAAGAAATGGGTTTAATGGAATTTTTATTGGTAAAAGTGTGAGTCAGTGAAAAGAGTAATTATGGAAATTGTGATAAGTAAGGGGTAAATAATTGTTATACAGTAGTGAGTAGTGGAAAAATCACGTAGAGGGTCCAGTGGACCGCGTGTATTAATAAGTGTAAGGGTTAACATCACGTAGAGGGTCAAGGTGACCGCGTGAAATAGTTAAAATCGCGTAGAAGGTCCAGGGGACCGCGCGAGAGTATTGAGAATAAGGTTTTAGCCAAGTGGAGGTTCTAGTTGACCACGTGGAGTTGAGTTTAAGTGAGTGTGTGTAAAATAGTCCAGGGGACTCGGAGTGAGTGTGTGTGTAGTCGCCAAAGGTAGTTGGCTTAAGTTAAGGTTAAAGATTGTTAAAATTAGTCAAAGGTAGTTGACGCTAGGTAGTAAGAATTATAAAATTTATAAGTGAATTAAATAAATTAATCATAAATTATACGTCCTCATCCTTCTCTTGCAAATTAATTTTACAACGACCCTGACGATTCAAGATCCGGCTCTGGGAGGCCGTTATCACTTCCAGTGGCGCCCTTAAATAAAAAGGTAATTTAAGGACGACCAGAGTAACAGCATAGCCCTGTTATAAACAGTTATTCACCTTACTTTTGGCTTGCTGAACCAAGTCAAAGAAAATGTTTGTGATGCTACATTACAAAAATGAGTGTAATAACCATTCTGGGTTTCAGATTGGACGCAAATTTACACTCGTTTTCTCATATTCCCGCCACAAAGTAATTTAGGCTCATATCGCAACATCGAGATTATCGTTAAATCGCCACTTTGCGGCCTTATGGCATAAATATCCATTATTTGCCTTACTTTAGACGCTCGAACAAGTCAGAGCAAGCAGTATTTTTTAGTGCCAAATGTTTGTTTCGCATTTCACCTCAGTTTTAAATTTTTCGACCTATAATTTCAGTCTAATAAGTTTAAATCAAGTCAATTTCGACTTGATTTTGACTTTCTTGTCTTAAATCGTAACGAAGTAAGCTAGTTAAGTCAAAACCAAGGCGATAACTCAATGTATTTCATTATCTCCGTAAAAAAAGTCGAGTTTGTCTTGTGTAAAACGGCTCTAAATTTCGATTTATTAAACCCAGTTTAAATCAAGTTTTATTTTTGACCCAGGTAGCGAAAAATAATATGCACACCACAGAGGGAGTTGGAATATCTTAACCCGCGTGTTTATTCATTACACACATACAGGTTGAAATTACCTTTTTTGCTTTCAGTGTTTAACATATTATTTTTTATTTATTTTTTCGTTTAACACGTTTTCTCTTAGAGAACCTTTCTTTATCTATAAACAAGTGGGTATTACATTTATTTTTCTCAGTTTATTTTTCCGAGTTTTTTTTTCTAACTGACAGCTCTTAATTTTCATAAAAAAATTAGTTCAATTTCAATAAATAAAAATATATCATTTAAATTATATTTTCGTAAACATAAAAAAAAATACCCGTTTTTTCTGGCACCAGTTTCATTTCTCACCGGGGAAATTGAGTAGTCACGAATGAATGAATGAACGAACGCAAAAGATGAGGCTATCCGATATACTCCTCGATGAAGAGATACGTGTTCGGGTTTCATGAAAAGGATGGTTTTGATATTGCCCACGATACTATCAATAATATCATAGATATATTTTTACACCCATCCGCATGTATATATACACAAAGAGACGAGAACGATTGATACACGTGATCCTATTCAGTTTTAAATTTAATACTAAAATCTAATCGTTAAAGTATATGCATATATATCAAATAAATGATACCATACATATATGTATATATATATAAAAAAATAGAAACCATTAACTGATGTACGTGAATGTCAAACAGCTTCTGGTTGGTGCAATTGCACGTAGCATAGAGTCTAGGACACTAAAGCAACTCGGACAATGAGTTTAAGCTCAGAAGCCAATAAAGAGTTAACACGATAACCACTAATAGAGTAATAGGCATTCTTGTCGCGGACGAACTAGCCTCTGATGCTGGACTCAAGCCAAATAAGTACCCTATTCTATTATACGTATATTATAACATCACACTTTTATTATTTTTTTTTTCTTTGCCTTTTGCTTTACTTTTATCTGTTTTTTTTCTTTCTTTCTTTCTTTTATATACTCGGCTGTGCTTTATAACTTCTTCTCAATTGTTCGAGACTCACTGGGCTATAACATTAAACAAGTCCAAGTGGAAAAGCCGGCGCTTTACTTAACTTACTGTACTTTTTTTCTCTATGATCGAGCAACGAGTGAGAAAAACGGAAAGAAGTTAAATGTGTAAGAGCCGGTGTAATCGAGGATTTCCTGTCTAATGCTCGATTTATTTTATGGTTTATTGCATGAAAAATTGAACTATTACTTTTCGGAAATTTTTTTAAGTTAGTTTTTTTTTATTTATTTATTTATTTAGTAAATTGATTATTTATCTTAAGATTTATTCGTTTTTTTTTTTTAAGGAAAGTAAAAAAACATAAAATGGAGTATCGCGATTTGTTAACAAATGAAAAAAGCTTTATTATGCTTAATAAGTCAGTCAATATAATAAATTTTTTTGATAATGAAGTAGCCAATAGTATAAAGGTAACATACATTACTTCACTCTAAAATGAATGAGTAAAATCTTCACTGATTCAGCCAGTGTCTCATTTCATTATTACTATCTCGAGTGAAAATATTGAACTTACAGTAAACTTATGTTAACTTATGAAGCTTACATTGAACTTACATAAACTTAATGAATAACATCAATATATATATATATATACACACAAAATTACAAGTATCATCCTATTTCAGTGCACTGTAAAAAGTATAAAGATAATTAAATGTGAGTGAAGTATTAGAAAAAATTCGAGTGTCTGTAGATAACACTCATCGCTTTCGCGCTTGTATGTAAACACATAATTATACTTTCCTACTTAACAGCATTATTTAAATAATAAGTCAAAAATACTAGCGTACGATGGACGGCGTGGCTCAATGGATATAGATAAATTGAACGGAACATGACATAGGCTCGAATAGCTCAACTGGAAGAGCACGCGGTGCGATGCCGACATGGTCTGCACGGAAAAAACGACTCTGTCAAAATAACAGTTTAAACTGTCAAATTGACAGATTTGCCGCTGTCAACCCAAAACTGTCAATTTAACAAATTTGGAAATGTTATTTTCACATTGTGGAAACTGTCAATCTGAAACTGTCAATTTGACAGTTTTTCGGTGTAATAATCACATTCGAAAAATGCAAAATTCAGTTAAAAAAAAAGTGTGGAATTTATATTAAAGCAATAATTGAAATTGTTTTTAATGAGTAAAAATTATACATTTCGTAAAATGTAAACAGTACATCCAAAAATATTCTAAAAATTAAAGTTTTAATTAAAAAAATTAGGTATTTATGTAAAATAATTGTTCAAATCTGCAAACAATAGAAAGTAAAAACCATTAAGATACATATAGGGGGAGGGGGGGGCAAAACGGGGTACCCCCAAAATTTTATAAAAAAAAAAAATTTTTTTTTTTTCGTCTAATTTCTATAAATATGATATATTTGTGTACTTTTATCCTTACGCATGACACCTGGGGCAATATGGACCAGCCGAAAATTCGGAGAAAATGATTTTTTTTAATTTTTATCGTCAAACTCAAAAAAATTCAATATATTAATCCATTTTTCAGCTGATTTTTTATAGCTGGGGGAAAATTAGCCACTAACAATATCCAAAAATAATGATTTATTTTCTTAACTGATTAAATTATTTAAATAATGCAAGATAATTTCTAATTTGTAAAAAAATTAAAAACTACGTTCTTTGGGTTCAAAATAATTCATAAGAAGGAAATTTGGTTTGTAAATTTTATATAACTTTATAATCAACTTTTTACAAATTATTTTTGTGAATTTGACAGTTTTTATCTGTAAATTTGACATATTATGGTTATGTTAATTTCACAGATTATATCTGTTAATTTAACAGTTTTTCTTTGTAAATCTAACAAATTCTATCTAGTCATTTTGACATTCCCATATCTGCCATTTCCACATATTATTTTTTTCCGTGTGGGTTCGATTCGCAGTTTGGACTATCCATATTTTTCTCAATTTATTTATAAACTTTCCGTTGAAAAGGTTCCTTCCTTATCCTAATTCTCCTTCCTCACAGACGGAAGTGTGGAACGCTTCACGTATATAGTCCCGTATATATGTGTAACAACCCGAGTCGAAATTTAAAACCTTGCGAGAACCTAGAAATTCTAGGATCAAGAAAGAAAAGAACACTGAGTACTTAATTTGTATAGAAATACAACTTCTATATAAATTGTATAAATGTCAGTTACGGGAGAAATTGACATGTTTAGTTGTTATATAGGCGTTGAAATTTAAAATTATTAATACTTCTCAGAGCCTAAACATACTATAAAAGCTTATTTAGGCCTATGAATTCTGCAATATTTATTAGGGCCTAGTAGACTTACAGTTTTAATATATTTATTTGAACCTATCAATTTAAATTTAAAAAGAAAGATGATATTTTTCTGACATAGAAACGGTATAAGTTATTAAGTGTATACACGGAAAAAAATAAATAGGCGCTGCAACAGGACGCCGTCCTGTTGGTTCGACAGGACTTTGTCCTGCTAATGAAACAGGATTTTCCTGTTGCAGCAACAGGACACATCCTGTGGGAGCAACAGGATAAAATCCTGTTGCAGCAACAGGATTTTCATGTTGTAGCAACAGGACACATCCTGTGGGAGCAACAGGACAAAATCCTGTTGCAACAACAGGATTTTATCCTGTGGGAGCAACAGGACAAAATCCTGTTGCAGCGACAGGATTTTTCCTGTGGAAGCAACAGGATTTTCTCCTGTTGTGGCAACAGGACTGTTCCTGTTGTAGCAACAGGACTTTCCTGTTGTAGCAATAGGACTTTCCTGTGGAATCAACAGGACTTTTCCTGTGAAATCAACAGGACATTTCCTGTGGAATTAATAGGATGAGAAACTAGTTTTATGCACCAATTGTTTTTGTCCCTAGGATAAAATTTCGAAGTTGGAAAATAAATTAAAATTTACATAAAAAAAAAATCTCTGGTTTTATAGGGGTGGGAGGGTAGAACGGGGTACTTAAGGAAATACTAAGTTTTCGAGGACTCAAATACGCTAAACTTTTCTTTTTTTAATGATATTTAAAGTAAATAGAAAAAATTGTCAGTTACCGTTAAAAAAAAATAAAATTTTTTATTTTTGCGGGGAAAATGGGGTACCTCTTAAAAAAGATAAAAAAAAATTTCTGGATTTTAAATGAATTTGATAAAGTTAAGCTTTCTTGCAAGTAATTAACATAAAGAAAAATTACATTTTACATGACTATTGTATACAAAAGAACAAAAAAAAACAAATTTTTAATAGTTTTTATCATAAAACAGAAGTCATTAATATTTTTCGACTGCGGTCGATTTTTTAAAAAGTTTTACAAAAAAAATTTTAAATAACGCTCAATTATATTTACAAAAGTGATTTTGGAATGTTTTAAAACCATTTAAAATATAAATTTTTTTAATTATTATTTTGGGGGTACCCCGTTTTGCCTTCCCCTCTCTCCTATATACATATATATATATTTTTTAATGATGCCAAAGAAGTACAACTTCTCACGCGCGTACATAAGTACACGCAGCCATTTTTTAAGCTGATGAAAAAATCTTTTTTTGAAAATTTCAATTTTTTTTAGTCTTGATTTTTTCAAAATTTGGATTTTTTTCATATTGAAATTGATATAAAAATAATTTTAACTAAATAGAAATTGATTTTTATCTCAAAACTCCGTATGTACATGAAACCAGTTTCTTATCCTGTTGATTCCACAGGAAAGTCCTGTTGCTACAACAGGAAAAGTCCTGTTGCCACAACAGGATAAAATCCTGTTGCATCCACAGGAAAAATCCTGTCGCTGCAACAGGATTTTGTCCTGTTGCTCCCACAGGATAAAATCCTGTTGTTGCAACAGGATTTTGTCCTGTTGCTCCCACAGGATGTGTCCTGTTGCTACAACATGAAAATCCTGTTGCTGCAACAGGATTCTGTCCTGTTGCTCCCACAGGATGTGTCCTGTTGCTGCAACAGGAAAATCCTGTTTCATTAGCAGGATAAAATCCTGTCGAACCAACAGGACGGCGTCCTGTTGCAGCGCCTATTTATTTTTTTCCGTGTAGAGTGCTAATAGAGATTCGATAGGCCCACCGAAAGGTTTTAAATTAAAAAAAAAGTAAATTAGAATTTAAAGGACTAATGTAGGAGTTCGGAATCAGTCATAGGTAGAATACTTAGGTCTTAATCAGGACTTTAAGAATTTATCCTACCAAATGAGGATGAAAAATTTTTATTTATAGGTTGTAAAGAGATGTTAAATTTTGATCTTTTAGAATCTACACTGTAAAAAATTCGCAGAGTGAATGCGGAGTGAATGAATTTTTAATTATTCACGCTCCTCGATGTGAAATTCACTCCGAAGGGGAGTTTTCGCGGAGTACATAATTTTTTCTTAATTTCACTCCGGCCGGAGTGAAGTTCACTCCGGAGAGGAGTTTTAAAGATAGAATTAATAAAATATGACTCCACTAAATATAATCGAAGTAAAAGCTTGCGTATTATATTACTGATTAGCTTATACGCAGACACACACTCACACACATATTCGGGGACACACGCACCCACACACATTCGCACACACGTTCGCACACACGCACACACATATTCGGGGACACACGCACCCACACACATTCGCACACACGTTCGCACACACGCACACTCGCACACACACCCCCGC
Source organism: Microplitis manilae (assembly GCA_030273425.1). Lineage (NCBI taxonomy): Eukaryota > Metazoa > Arthropoda > Insecta > Hymenoptera > Braconidae > Microplitis > Microplitis manilae. Next base: position 19,152,022 of record CP092727.1, on the reverse strand, counting down.
GAATCGACACACACACACATTTGCGCACGTGATACACATACCCGAACGCACAAATTTGTACACGTGCACACACATATGCACATAAACTTGCACACGCACATACTTGCACACACACACACACACACACACACACACACACACACACACACACACACACACCGGACCGGAGTGAATTGTACGGAATAAAATTTCCTGTTGCTGTAACAGGAGGCAGGCATGTCGCTGCAACATGGCTGTCTCCTGTTGCAGCAACAGGAAATTTTTTTTCGTGTAGGAGTGAAATAAAATCCGCGTCACTCCGCAATCACTCCGCTAAAAAAACACTCCCAATTCACTCCACATGCGGAGTGATTTTTTTAAAAACTCCGGAACTCCGAGTGGCGGAGTAAATCCGGAGTGAATTTGGATTTAATTTCACTCCGAATTCACTCCGGATTTTTTACAGTGTATAGGAGCTAATAAGAGCATAAAGTATGAAAAATACTCATTTAGGTCCCCTTAAGAATGTCAAGTATTAAAATAGGTCTATTCAAGTATATTGAGTACTATAGCGCAGTCAAATTTCGACTCGGGAATAAATATACTTTCTTGTTTTACAGCATTATTTAAATAATTTAAAAAACATAAATTATAATTTTTCTGACATAATTAACATAATTACATTTTGTTATTACGAAGTGAATGAATACATGTTCAGCTAATGAATGTATCTAACCCATTATGTTTTTCAGCTTTCTTTTAATTATAATTCTTTTTAAACTTACTTCTTTTATTTTACTTTTTACGAATAGTTTATCAAATATTTTCATTTAGTATAATCAATCGCGATACAGTGGGTACAAATTTCTAAAATAAAATTTAATCTATTGCTCTAACAAAATCACAATACATATTGTAAATTTTGTTCGCTGTATTTAAAAAATTTTTACGTCATTGGTTATTTTGTACTATAATTTTATACTGTCTTTGTTCTACTGTTACGTCTAATATGCAGTTACAGACAATTATTATGTACAGTCTCTTATTTTGAGTCAAGACACTTAAGTCCTTTACTCGGACGACGGAGACCTCGTCGTTACGGTAACGAGTATAAATTAGTAATCAGTATGGAGAATTGTTTTAAAATAATAAACAAAACTTGAGAACTTACAGTTGATTATATGAATTTCATTCAGCTTCAGTTGTACAATTAAATTGTTGTTGGTTGGAAAGTCGTTCAGTTGTTGCAAATCGTATGATGAACAAGGTAGAGTTTCCACGTTCAATTTCTATTTGATTAGTACTTCGAGGCTGACTGCGTAGGTGGATAATATTTGGATCGTTGTGATGTTTACCGAATAACTTTTTAAAGAGACGAGTGAGGATGTTAAATCGCGACTGAGGCTTAGACTCGACTGAACCGGGTGGACCGAACTAGACTGGACTGGACAATTAGACCGAAAAACTGCGGGTTTATATAGTCCGAAATCAAGGAGAAATGTTGTAAATTATGGGCCGTGCCCAATACCGGCCTCCGATTACCTTGCGTTTTGGAGGATATTTATAATACCACGGAAAGGATGAATGCCATTCGGCTAATTCGCCACGTCAATGCCCGAATTTCTTTTGAGGATTATAATGCCCCATATTTATACACGGGGAATGTGGAGGGCATCAGAGAGATGGCTAATGTATAAACTCGGCTTCTCGATTAAATAAAAGAAATACAAGTTATTTTTTTGTGTTTTAATGTGTTTGAGTGTTTATTACCATAAAATCGCTATGCTTACTTTTAGTAATAAAATCTTAAATCGGTTACGACGGGACGCGCACAGTTCTAACTCCTCTAGTTGCCACCACCACGCGTATTTTCCGCTCCGACTTGGAAGAGAGCTTCTATAGCGAAAATACCTCTTCTTATGTTTAGAGATTTTTGTCTTACCAGGGTAAGATAGGATTTCAATATATAAATTTTTTCTTTTAATTTTTGTGTTCTCTACCCTGGTCGTAACAGCTACTAGCTATTACTCTACTAATTTTTTTATAAAAAATTCCCATTTCAAAAACACCGTAAAATTCTTTGAGTGTATATTGCGTGGTAAGGAATGAAATACGACGATTTCAGGAAAGCGTGAAGTTGACTGCCTTAGCCGAAGGCGGGGGCTGACATCACCCGAAGTCGGAAATGTTGTTTCATCCCGTGCCACGCGCATGCAGTTTTTCATATTACTTGCGTTGAAATTAAGAATTTTAATGCAGTTAATATGAAAAGTATTATAATGTACACGGAAAGAAAATTATAGGGAGTATTCCTATGCATTATAGGAATGGTTCCTATAATGGTATAGGAATTGTACCTATACTATTATAAAAATGGTTCCTATATATTATAGGAACCACCCCTATACCATTATGGGAACCATTCCTATAATATTATAGTAACCATTCCTATAATGGTATAGTAACCATTCCTATAATATTATAGGAATGGTTCCTATAATATTATAGGAATGGTTCCTATAATTTATAGGAATGGTTACTATACTATTATAGGAATGGTTACTATAATATTACAGAAATGGTTACTATACCATTATAGGAATGGTTACTATACTATTAGAGGAATGGTTACTATAATAGTAAAGGAATGGTTACTATAATATTATAGGAACCATTCCTATAATATTATAGGAATGGTTACTATACTATTATAGGAATGGTTACTATAATAGTATAGGAATGGTTCCTATAATATAATAAAATTTTTTTTTTTGCAAAATAGTGTAGATATTTAATGTTAAAAAAAATCCAAAAATTATAAGACATCGGCTTACTTCAGTATCATGTTAAATTAAAACTTATATTAACTTTTCGAGATTTTACCTAAATTTGAGATTTTATCGAAATATAAATTTTTATTTTCAAAATTTGAATTTTCCTGAATGTTCTATGCTGAAAAAATTTCAGTTGAAAAATTTTGATGATTTTTGCCAAATACGAATTTTTTTTATGTCCCTGAAGTGACGAACGTTCGTGCAACTAAAAATATATTTTTTTTTTAAAGATACTTTTATGATTAGAAAAATGTGGATTTTTGTGTGGAGTGTTTTTTTGAGACCCCACACTGAGAGAAAAATGCATAGTAGCCTGAACTATGACATCTCAGATATTAAATATTAGTTCTGTGAACTAGTTATTGTAGTCACTAGTACAGTTTAGCAGAAATTAATTAGTAGAAATAACTATAATAATAAAGCTATCAAAACTTAAATTTTTGCAGTGGAGAAAAATATTATTTGAGTAGCTTGCTGCAATAAATTGGAATAGTAGTAGTATCGTCTTTTTATCGACTTTTCTCATCGGCACAAATTCCATTTGTTTTAACATTAGTTGCCAACAAAAAAAAGTTCTTGACAGGATACGACAGAAATTCAATTCAAAACAAATGCTGTCGTTTGGTGGCATCAATATTTTGTCGATTTTTTCAATCCAATCTGGACTTTGAAAAAATCCATTGGTTTATAACTTTAGTTAACAAGACAAAAAAAATGGTCTTTGAACGATACGATAGAAATTCGTTTCGGAAAAAATGCTGACGATTAGCAGTATCGACGTCTTGACAATTTTTTTTTTTTATTTTCTTTGATTTTTAATGTGAAAAATTTAAGAGAAAAATTTGTTGGAAAAATATATATGTGGAAGAGAAGAAAGTCACCGGTGCTAGACAGCAGCGGGAGTAGTTCAGTACTCGCCACTAGATGGTACTCAACTTCTTGTGTCGTTCCTGGTTAGATAGATATTTTAGAGGTTTTATATTCCATACTTGGAAACAATTCTGGCACGGATACTCTTCTCTTATTTGGCAGTGACAAGTGCCTGTTTTGGTAGTCATATAGTAGATGCTTAACTACATAATGACATTAATATTTTCTTGAATAATTTCTCGATATTGAAAATTAAAAAATACTTTCCAGCTAACAAAAAAAAAGTAAAATATACTATAAAATTTTCTGGTTCAAACATCCCCGCGTAACACAGTTTATCTGTAACTTAATATAAATTATAAGCCTCATCAAAATAGGGTAGTTACGCTGACTTAAAACTTGTAGTTAAGAAAATTGAGATCAATTGGTTGATATTACTTGATATAAATATTAAATCATTACCATATCGTATAGTTGCGCTGACTGGAAATTTTTAATTAAATACACTCAGCCTAAAGTAGTTAATTTAACTGAAAATAAATTGTTAAGTTTACATGAATAATATACGTCTGCTAACGAGTAATTGTTAATTTGAATTACCCAACTCAGAACAGTCATATTCACTAGTATCGTAGTGTACTCAACTGTATAATAGTGTAATCGACTACTTTTTCGTAGTACTGTTTAGTATAACACTTTGGTTACGGGCACTACAGCCAATAGCTGAGATGTTTTTTTACTACGTTTTCCTAGTTCCGAAAACCTATTTTTTCTCTCAGTGCACGCTAGTCAAAAAAGTTTCAATCCAATATAGCCGCCGGAACACCCCTCTACGACCTACCCCTATCACTTATATATTTTTAAAAATTGCAATTCAAATTAAAACAATCTGGACTTTCGTGTAGAGTGTTTTTTTGAAACCCCACACAAGTCAAAAAAGCTTCAATCCAATATGGCCGCCGAAAAGACCCTCTAATTTATTTGCGATATTAAAATTTTTTTTTTTTTTTCAATGTCTGAATAGTTGTTTTTATGTTTAATAATACTTTTGTGTATTGTAAAAGTAATTTCCAGACTTTTTTGAAAATTGATATTTTCATAATATTATAGGAATGGTTACTATACTATTATAGGAATGGTTACTATAATATTATAGGAATGGTTACTATAATATTATAGGAATGATTACTATAATATTATAGGAATGGTTACTATAATATTATAGGAATGGTTACTATACTATTATAGTAATGGTTACTATAATAGTATAGTAACCATTTCTATAATAGTATAGTAACCATTCCTATAATATTATAGGAATGGTTCTTATAATTTATAGGAACTATTCCTATAATTTATAGGAATGGTTAGTATATATTATAGTAACCATTCCTATAATATTATAGGAACCATTCCCATAAATTATAGGAACCATTCCTATAATTATAGGAACCATTCCCATAATGGTATAGGTATCATTCCTATAATTACATGAATTATTCCTATAATTATGGGTAATATTCCTATAATTATAGGACGTGTTCCTATAATTGGTGGTCGTCATTCCTATACTGGTATAGGATGAAATTTCATAAAATTATAGGAACCATTCCCATAATTTTCTTTCCGTGTAGTATAATAATAAGTTTATCGATTCAATGATAATTAATTCACAAAAATACTCATTATTCCCATCTACTCTCTAAAAATGAATCAGTGAAATTCACTTCGAATTAGTGAATATTAATTGGGAATCAGTTATAAAAATACCATTAGTTGAATTAGTGATGTACTTATAGCTGTGGAAATAGTGACTATCCACTGATTCGCAGTAAAGTTCACTAATTCATTTTTAGAGGGTATAACGAAATGACATACCATTGCCTTTATGATTTAATGGTGTTGTGGATTGATGGTGTTGTGGTTGCTCAGTATCCTTTAAGTTCCGTCTTCGTCACACCGTAAAAATAAAAAAAAAATCGACGACATATTTTAATAATATCAACACCGGATTTTTTATTAGTATTATCAGTCAATTTCACTGATCTGATCAGCAGTTTTTTTCCCACTAAAGCAAGCAGTAAATTAAACTGGTTTACTAGGTTACTATTACACAGAAACAAACAATGACTCTTAATAATTCAACTAGTGATAAAATTTCAACTTATTTAATTAGTGAATATATGCACTGTGACTCGGTGATAATACTCTATTTCTTGTTGAGAGAGTATCTAGTCAATTTGCCTGAAATATATTTAGTCTCTAAAAGTGAATTAGTGAGAATTATCGAATATTCATTATTTCGCAGTAAAAAATGTATTACTAATTTTAGAAAGTCGTACGATTTGCACTATGAATTAATGAATATTCACAATTTGCTGGTTAATTTTACGAATTTGCTTTTAGTGAGTTAACTAAAAAAAATTTTAATTATATTTACCGACTAAGTTTGAATAACCTCAACGTGATTCTACAAACATAATATACTTATTTTAGTGACCAATTAATACAGTATACCGACGTTAATTAAAATTTGTATCCATTTCGGGACAATTTTTTATTGTTAACTAGCTTTTAATGGATAATGACACAATGAAGTATCGTCTTATCAAAGTTTTATTTTAATAAAATCCATATCTGAAATATTTATCAATATCTTCGATAAACAATTCTCAATAGATAATATTTCTTACTTACTGTAAAATGTATGTTCGCTTACAATAGTATATCATTCGATTTCCTACAACTTTGATATAATTGAAAAGTGACTGAATAGTTTTAAAAGTTAGTAATGTTAAGTCTTAAAAAAAATGTTGTTAAAATAATTTCGAAATTTTTGACTACTGTAATTTTGCAGCAATTGACTATACGAAATTTTAAATAGAGACCAAAATTGTAAGTGATTAAATTCTCTTGACAAAAACCACAATCAACATCAGGAGACACGGTAGTTTTTCGCGCCAAGTACACGTTCAAACCAAATACATATATTTATCTCATATATTTTATGAGATAGTACAAATAGAAATTCAACTCAATAATTAAATTCTAATTTATATAATTTTAAGCAGCAATATCTTCACAAAAAATTAAGTTGGATCTAAATAGTGAAAAAATCGTAAAAATTTCAGACAACCATAACTTCTAAATGAATTAACCGATTAACCTCATCTTCAAACTTGATGAAGATAATCATCCATAAAATAAATGTACAAAATTTTATTAGGATCCGATAAGAATTGTAGGCACGATAGTGTCTCCAAAAGTCGGTTCTATTACGTATATATACATATATAAATTTTTCAACGAATGGTATTTTTGAAGTCTACTCGACCAATAATGATAGGTTATGACAAAATTCCTTGAAACATCGACCATGAGAACAAATACAATAGCTATATTTTTAAAAAATCTACCTAAAATGTGTAACAATTCGTGAGAGAGAGCTATTACTCTGAAGGCGCGTCAGAAAATGAAGTAGCGCATAATAGTCACTAACAAATGTTGGTCTATCAGGTTCGTCTACTCCTACCGTAAGCAACTTGGCATAAATTCATATCATACATATACTCATACACAAATACTCATGCCTCCTATAGAGTACTTCATACCACTCATAAACCACCGCCTCACAATCTCATCGTCATCCTACATCATCAAGTCTCGTACAATGTTTGCTCATTTCCATATGAATTTTTCACACTCATGCTCACACCGAATCGCAATTAAAACGCACAGTTTTATTGCCGAGACAACAATTATTTTAATATTCAAGTCAGACGATAAAGAAATTATCATTTTTATTTCAATAAAGTTTGTCATTTTAAGACTTTTTTTATTGTTATTTTATTTATAATAATAGGATAGTTGAATTTACAATATTAAATTCCGGAAATATTGAAATATCTTATTTATATTGAATGAGATATTCTTTAATATAAATTTATGAAAGATAAAGTATTAATTCAAGGTAAGCGAAAACGTCTTATAATTTTGAGATGTCTTTTAAATATGTGCAAGAGACGAATTTTCCAATTATTGGTATTAATTTTGACAAGGGAATAACGTTTATTTTTTCAAATAAAATTACATGGTCATTAAATTAAAATAATAATCAAAATTTTGATTTAGATTAATCTACTTAAAATGCTTTTTTAAAGTTTTGTAAAGAAAAAAAAAACGAACTGAAAATCTTTATTGTAGCAAATTTAAAAATTTGTGAGAATTAGACCTTCTGTGAAACATTTCGAAATTGAGGAATTAAAATATAATAATTTCTCTAGTAACCTTGTGCAAAATATAAACTCATATTGTCGTTCTTAGTAAAAAAAAAAAAAAGATACCATCTCCATTTCTGATAAACTCGATTTTTGTAAATTATGCAAGAAGGCTAAAAAATAGTAAAAAATTCATTTTTTGTTAAAAAAAAAAAATATCCATGTATATATATAAACCAAGTATCAACAATATCTATTAAAACGATAGCCAACAGTGGATTTAAAAAAACAATTTTCTCAAAAATGCAGAGTTAGGCGATTTTCTACTGAGCACAACGATTTGTGGACTAGTATTGAATTCATTTTCAAAAAACTCATATTTGTTTTATTAGTTCATAAAACGGAGCAGAATGGAAAATATCGAATCTACACGGAGAGAAAATTATGGTAACAGTTACAATATATTATGGGAATGGTTCCCATAATGCATGGTAACCGTTTTTTTTGTAATGTTGATTATAGGAACGGCACCCATTTATATTATGGTAATCATTCCTATAATTATGGGTATAATTTCCATATGGTATCGGAATAGTTCCTATGTAATTATGGTAATCGTTACCATGTAACTATGATAATCGTTACCATAAGATTATGGTAATGGTTACCATAATATTATGGTAATGGTGACCATAATATTATGGCAAGAATTTCCATACATTATGGTAACGATTACCATAATATTATAGTAATGGTTACCATGATATCATATTAACCATTACCAGAATATTATGGAAATCGTTACCATAATATTTAGAAATTATAGTAAATTTTTTTTTGTAATAAGCGTTTTTTTTGTATACTTAAAATTTTGTAACATTTTGTAACATACAAAAAAAAAAAAAAAAAATTATTATAAATTCTAAATATTATGGGAATTATTACCATGATATTATGGTAACTATTCCCATAATATTATGGGAATTATTACCATGATATTATGGTTATGTTTACTATAATATTATAGAAATAGTTACCATAATATGTAGGGCTTATTCCCATATAGACTTAGGTACCATTAAAATGTGGTTATAGGATTGGTTACTATTTGCTTATGGGAACTATTCCTATGAGTATGGTAATTATTACTATGATTCTTTCACATGTGATATGGGAACTCTACCATAATGATAGGAATTGTTCCCATACTTATGGGAACTTTTCCCAGAAAGTATGGGTCTATATCCCATAATCCAAGTTATCATTACCATAACTGTATGGGATGATATTTCATAAACGTACTAGGAACAGTTACCATAATTTTCTCTCCGTGTAGTGCGAGCATTTTTTGATTAGGATCTGAACTTTTTAATTATTCTTGAAGTAAGTAAAATAAAAGTAAAATTTATTAATTTGAAAATGAAAAGTTCAGCGTATAACCTAGTTGCGATTGCTCACAATCAGCGATTAGTTTGAGTATGCGTGAAAACTGATACAGAATTGTAATCACTGTGGTTTTAAACTTGTAACAAATAAAACGCGTGTACTATTTTAACATCACTAATGATATTATTTTATAATCATGCTCTTTTCCGCGTGCCTACTGTCATCTAACGGCTTTTTATAATTGAATTAAATTGCAAATTAATAAATCAAACTAACGAATGAATTCCTGCGAACTACAAAGTGTTAAACTAGAGCTTCAAAGCTTAACATAAAGTTTGTTACACCGCGACTCTATATTGATTGAGAAATCAGCGAGAAGATTAACAACACCCCGTCTCTATTTTCCAGGGAAAGTGATGAGGGTTGTGACGGACGTTAAAGTAAGAGATGTACGCGAGAGTTTGATGTACAATTCCCATTTTGAGGAAATTAACTTTTCAATGGGAAAACCTACATCTGGATTCCATCGGCTTTCACTTGAAGCTCATGCAAATCAACTAGATATACTCTGAGAGAATCAAATGAATATGTTAGTGCTCTCTGCAGGAAAATGAATTTTAATTTTTAGTCAGAACTTTATTAATAATTTACTTTTTTATTAGCTAAATAGTAATCGAGTTTTATTGTTTCAGTGGATCAATGGATGACGAACTTTTTTTTATTTTATTTTATTAAAATTAGATAGAAAATGTCTGAGTGAAAATTAGGAATGAAATTGAATTTAGATCAACTCGTATTAAGTTGAGCACTTGAGAAAACAAATTTTACTCATAAACAATTCCAGTATTTATTCAATAACTGAACGAACTTTAATGAGATTGAACATATATATAATAGAGAAAATTGGGTACGTTTTAAATATAATATTTAAAGTCGAGTATTAATACTCATACTTATTGGAAGCTATATTCTAAAGTTTTTATATTTAATAGAATTAATCGTCAATTTATTTTTGTGGTTTATTCGAAAATTAGGTTTTCATTTATTTGAGAGCTTTAAGATTTCATGGAACGGCGATAAAAGGACTATAAGACTCTTGAATCTGAGAAAATACTGCCACAGATATGTATAAAAAAGAAATAAAGAGATTATTCAAAATCTAAAGACGTTTTGAGTTATTTATTGTGGCATTCTTTTTTCATTCTATTTAATCCTTTTACGAGTTTACTCCCAAGATATTTCTAGATAAACTCATTTTATTTAAACGCAACTTGAAATAAAAACTTAAGATATTTTCAAATCATAATTTATAAATATACTTTTTATCCTCTGATAAAAAGTACATGAAAAATGCATATAGTCACATGGAGAAAAAAATATACCCGGGAAAAAATTCTTAGATATGATTATATCTGTTCATGTATGATCATATATAAGCTCAGATATGATCATGTCTGTTCATGTATAACCCTATATGATCGCATATCTGATCATGCATGATCATACCTGTTCATACATGATTATATATGAGCTCATATATGAAGCCATGTATGATCATGTATGGTCATATCTGCACTCAAACAGGGGAAAAATTTTCAGACATGATCATATCTGTTCATGTATGATTATATATGAACTCATATATGAGTTCATGTATGATCATGCATGAGCATGCATGATCATATCTGCAGCCTTTTACGAGGAAAAATAATCAAGTATGATCATATCTATCCATGTATGATGAAATATGAGGCCATGTATGATCATGTATGGTCACATCCACACTCGAATAGGGTAAAAGTGTTCAGGCATGATCGTATCTGTTCACGTATGATTATATATGAGCTCATATATGACTTCATGTATATCACGCATGAACATTAGACTGTTTCAAATTAGGGGTCTATTTTTATTTTTCTGATTAACATTGAAAAATCGGAAGGGTATGTTAAAATATGGTGACAGTTAAAATTTGAGCTCTTAATATTGATATTTAGAGGTGGCTATTGATAATTTTCAATTTTTTATTTAGTAACATGGTAAAAAGTACATAACTTCCGAAAAAATCAAGATACGAAAAACCTCTCCTTAAACCTTTTGTAGCAAATTTACTGATCTACAAAAAAGGTCTTCTATGATTTCTGCAACAATTCAAGCATTCACCAGATATCCGACGTCAAAGTTTGATACAATTCAAAAAACTTGTTTTTGCTCGCTCCGAATTTTATACCATGCCAAGTAAGGAGAATTCAGAAATTTTCAATACAGTTTTTTGTAGGAAATTGAATGTTCTACAAAAAAAGTTTCTTCTCATTTTTTGATAAATCCATCTGTTCAAAAGTTATTAGAGCTCGAAGTAAAGTTGGAGATCTTTTTACTTTTCCGGTAAAACTATCGGACTAATCATAAAATGTCATTGAATCTTTTTTGTAGGCGATTTCATTTCCTACAAATGATCTTTGATAAATTTTTTTTTGAATTCTGCATTTTCTTCTAGTTATTTCCATTTTAATGATAAGATTTTAAAAAAAGTGTTCTGATCAATTTGAAGAGCTCGACATTAAAATGAAAATAACTAGAAAAGATGCAGAATTTGAAAAAAATTTATCGAAGATAATTTGTTGGAAATAAAATTGCCTACCCGGGAAAAAATCAGCATGCAAGACCATGCTTGATCGAGCATGAACCAGACATGATCATACATGAATCATGTATGATCGTGCATGAATCAGGCACGGGCATGCATGAATCATGCAAGGTTGTGCAAAGTCCTACTCAACCATATATTTCAATCATGAATAGTCATATACCATCATGCATGAACTTGCATGATTCATGCACAGTCATTCTTGACAGTGCACGACCATGTACAATAGAAATTCAAAGATTGTGCACGGGCCTGCATAATAAAGCTTGTTCTTGCCTGACCATTTATGATTTTCGTTTGATCAAGCCTGATTATGCACGATTCATGCTTGGTCAAGCCTGGTCATGTATAATAATACTTAACCCAGTCAAGACCATCATGCACGACTGCGCATGGCTTTGAATGGGCATCCATGATCATTCTTGATCATACATGACCATCCATGTCTATTTTCGAGCGGCCAGAATGATCGAGCTCGAGCCTACCTGACCGAGTATAGCTTTGTATGAGTATGCATAATCAGACTTGATCAAGCTTGATCATTCACATTTATTTTTTCCGTACTTTATATGATCATATATAAGCTTGCATGATTACGTATGACTTTGTATGGTCATACACAATTCATGCTTGGTCAAGCCTGGTCATGCACGATAACACTTAACACAGTCAAGACCATCATGCATGACTGCGCACGGCTTTGAATGGGCATCCATGATCATACATGACCATCCATGTCTATTTTCGAGCGGCTAGAATGATCGAACTCGAGCCTACCTAACCGTGTATAGCATTGTATGAGCATGTAAAATAAGACTTGATCAAGCTTGATCATTCACATTTATTTTTTCCGTACTTTATATGATCATATATAAGCTTGCATGATTACGTATGACTTTGTATGGTCATACACAATTCATGCTTGGTCAAGACTGGTCATGCTCAACCATTTTTTACGTCAATGAATCGATCATGCATGTACTTACAAGAGCTCTTATGAGTTTGAATGGCTGGGTATATTTATACGGATTTATACTCATACGAAATTATAGTCATACAAGAACATTAAAACAGTAAAATCATGTTATTTCATTATTTATCTCCAATATATTAACCTACTAATTACAAAAAAATAAAATTTTTTTACAAATAAAATATTAAACACCTAAAAGTTATTTTTTAATAATTTCAAATTATCACATACAAAGTTCCTAGGAATAAGCTTATACGCAATACGTGACTTATCATCTTCACTTGATTTATAATAAAAAAAAAGTTAATTTTTTACTTTCAATTATAGGTATTATATGATCTATTTTAACTTGGTGTTTTTAATTAAAAAAGAATTTCTTTTTTTCAATAACAAATTTCTCTAAAACAAAACACACAATTTTATTCATTTCTACAAAAAAGTTTATTGATCCATAATTTTCAGTATTATTAATTAAAATAAATTTTACTGAAAATCTATTTATTTTTATAGTTTTATAAATATCAGAAGTAAATAGTTTTCGTTGAATTTCTGCTCTGCTATAAATTCGTAACCTTTTTGAGTCTATACTGAGTGATTCAAATAGATGTAACTCATTATCGTCTAATTAATGATCAACGACTTACCCCCTTCAGGATAAAATCAGCATGCATGATTAAGCATGATTAAGGCAAGACCAAGCATAATCAAGTATGGATCACGCATGATTTATGTACGATCAAGCATGATTCATGCAAAGTCATGTCTGATCATGCAAAAAAATACAATCAAAATCCGATCAAGCTTCAATCGGATTTAATCAAAGTTTTTAATGAGGGATAATCACATATTTTTGATGAAAAACTTTAAATAATAAAACACTTATTTTAATTTTGGCGATAGTAGTTAAAATTATTATGTTTTTTTTTTATCGATGATAAAAATAAATTCAATTTATAATTATTGATTCAGTTAATAATTAAAGTTAATTTTTTTTCCAAAAAATAATAAAAATAGATTTAATTACATTTTTTTTTAATTTATTGAAGAATTGAATCAATAAAGTTTTGCGCAATTGATAATAATAATCAATACAATTACATTTTCTTTTTTTTCAATTAATAATAAAGATTAAGTGTTAGATTTGCTTGTAATTTATAACCAGAATTCTTTTCATTCATTGTTAAAAAAAAATCTAACGAACAAATCTAAATTAAATTCCAATAATATTTTATTTTTTATAACCCTGAGTTTTCAAAAGGTGTTAAAAATCTTTGTAAACTGAACGAGACAGGGCAGCCTAGTGGACAGCGGACGTGCTTCATATCACAACGGTCGTGGGTTCGAGACCTATCACGGGTAAAATTTCAATATTACTTTTCAGCCAGTAAACATTAACTATACGACAATACTAGCAAAATAAGTTAATTTAAAGATGAATTATTGTTATTTAAATAATTTTTTTTAAATAATGGTAGGGATTGTGTTTGAGCAGGCCTGATCATGCTTGGTCAAACATGATTATGCTTGCTCAAGCATGATCTTGCATGAATATTCGCCAGCTATCAGCATGCGTGATCAAGTATGAGAGAGTATAATCATGCCTGACCAAGCATGATCACGCATGCTGATAGCTGGCGAATATTCATGCAAGATCATGCATGAGATTAACACATGATCATGCATGATCATGTCTGGTGATTTTTTCCCGGGTACAAAAAAGATTCAATGACATTTTATGATTAGTCCGATAGTTTCACCGGAAAAGTAAAAAGATCTCGAAATTTACTCTAATTTGACTTCAAGCTACAATAAATTTTGAACACATGGGTTTATCAAAAAATGATAAGAGACTTTTTTTGTAGAGCATTCAATTTTCTACAAAAAACTGTATTGAAAATTTCTGAATTCTCCTTACTTGGCATGGTATAAAATTCGGAGCGAGCAAAAACAAGTTTTTTAAATTGTATCAAACTTTGACGTCGGATATCTGGTGAATGCTTGAATTGTTGCAGAAATCATAGAAGACCCTTTTTGTAGATCAGTAAATTTGCTATAAAAGGTTTAAGGAGAGGTTTTTCGTATCTTGATTTTTTCGGAAGTTATGTACTTTTTACCATGTTACTAAATAAAAAATCGAAAATTATCAATAGCCACCTCTAAATATCAATATTAAGAGCTCAAATTTTAACTGTCACCATATTTTAACATACCCTTCCGATTTTTCAATGTTAATCAGAAAAATAAAAATAGACCCCTAATTAGAAACAGTCTAATGAACATGCCTGCTCATATCTACAGCCTTTTACGAGGAAAAATAATCAGGTATAATCGTATCTATGTGTGAGGTAAAATGGACCATTCAAAAAAAATTGTCACGAAAAAATTAACTTGACGACAAATAAAAAAAAAATAATTTTTTCGTTACAGTTTTTTTTCGAGTGGTCCATTTTGCCCCACATATCACATATTAGCCTAAAACGTCATAAAAACATTATAAAGGTCGTAACTTGACGAAAAATGAAAAAAAAAATAATTTTTTCAAGTGGCCCATTTTACCCCACATATTGGCCTAAAATATAATAAAAACATTATGGAGATCAAAATCGACAGAAAATAAAAAAAAAAATTTTTACCTAATTTTTTAAGGGGGCCTTTGTGCCCCAGGGGGGCCTTCGTGCCCCAGGCTCCCCTATACTTCTCCAAGTGCGTTATGGAAAAATGATGAGAGTAAATTTTTACGATGCGTGCGAACAGGGACGACATGAAAACTAAATAAATGTTGAAGTTGCGGTATACACAACACGTGTTTTACTTTAATACAAGTGCGAATTGTATATGCATATACAATTCACACAGATGTGATTAATAATTATTTATACTGAATCGCTGTAGTGATTTGAATTGAACATTTTGATGAATATTATTTACTATCCGTAAATATTAGTAAAAAAAATTGTGCTTATATTCTTTTTCAAGTGCTCTGATATAATTGAGGTTAACTTTCTATATGAATAATTTATTGATATAAATTATTATATTATTATTTAATATAATTTATACTAACTATTATTATATTATCGATTTTAAATATTTATTATTGATTATTTAATATTAAATAAATAATTCAATAAATTTAATACAAAATTTGTGATAAAAATTCCAATCGAATATTAAATTAAAATAATAAATATTCAAAGTTAATAATCTAATAATATTTTATGTAAAGTATATAATATATATTTATTATTCTCTGAATTTAATATTTTTTTATAAATGATTAAATATTAAATTTAGAAAATATTAAACATTTTTAGAATGATTAATTAATAAATTCAATAAAAAAATATTAAATAATAATAAAAATTAAATTATTAATTTTTAATATTAATTTCTTGACAATAAATTTTATTGATCATGTAACCTAAGATTCTGTTATGGTAGATTTATGACTATTAATGGTACTATTCAATTTCAATTTCAACATAAGTACACGCACCCATGTTATACAACATATATTTTAATAATAATGTATACAAATATTCTTGCAAATATGTGCAAACATTATATTCCCGAATGCATGAGTTTGATGTTTTCGAAAAACACAGTATGAATACTCAGATCTGACAAGATTCGAAAAAGATCCTGTTGATCATACATGATTATATATGGTCATACATGATCATATACGATCATACATGGTTATATATGATTACGTATGATCATACAGGATCAGATCCAAAAAATGGCCCTGCATGATCATACCTGCTCATGTATGATCATGCAAGACCATGTATGATCATGTATGAGCAAGTATGATCATGCAGGGCCATTTTTCGGATCTGATCAGATCTGAGTATTCATGTATGACCATATATGATCATATCTGAACATTTTTTCCCGGGTATATTTAGTAAATTTTACTATCCCATTTAGCAAAGTTTACTATATTAGAATGGAAAAAAATAAATTAAAATTTTTATTAGCTTTTAACTTTATATTATTATTGCTATCATTTTGATTATTATTGTTATTTATGTCATCTGTAATGGTGTTAGTATCGATCTTTGTTTTTTAAAAAATCACTTGTTTCAACCGAGATTCGAACCCTGATCTCCCGCGCGCGAGTCCTTTACTATGCCGAGGATGGTTATTACACTCGTTTTTGTAAAATAGCATCACAAACATGACGCGTTACTAATGCCAAAAGGACGTGTCTCAAATTAATTACCCTTTTGGCTCTGCAGAACCAAAAGGGCGTATAAAAAATTTTTTTTTCTACAATCAACTCGGCTTCGCCTCGGCCAACAATTACGTGTGATCGGAGACATTTCTTACTTTACTGCCGTAGGTGTGTAATATACTATTTCTCCTCGACGAAGGCGGAAAGCGGCAACTTTGTTTTGCACAGCGGGACGAAAGTTGACGCTTTTCACCCGGAGGTGAGAAATAGTATATTACACACCTATAGACGTAAGAAATGTCTCCGATCACATGTAATTGTTGGCCGAGGGGAAGCCGAGGTCAACAAACATGTGATCTGAGGCTTTCTTACTTTACTTCCCTAGGTGTGTAATATACTATTTTGAACCAAGAAAAAAAATTTCTTGGCCCTAGAAAGTTGGCTCTTGATTTAAAGAATTTTTGTTTCAGACTAAGAAAATGATGTCTTCTACGAAGTAAATAATTTCTTGATCCAAAGAATTTTTTACTTCAATAAAATAAGAAATTTCGCTTGATGCGAGAAACTAAATTTCGAAGACGTTTTATTTCTTGGTTCAAGATTTCTTTTTTTTCTGTATATTTGCCTATGAAAACCATTCTTAAGAGCATGATAGTCATTACCATAATTAAATAACCAGACGACATAGAAACTGTGACCACAATAACAGATATTGTTCCCATAGTTATGGGCACTTTTCCCAGAAATAATGGATGTGCATTCAATAATTGCAAGTAATCATCACTATTACAGTAGAGAATGACATTTCATGAACGTATTAAGAACGGTTACCATTATTTTCTGTGCGTGTATAACCGTTGGAAAGGAAGTTTTCAGTTTTAAACAATTTTGGTTATTTAATTCATTATCTACTCAAAACTTCGTTATTCAAATACTCATTTTGACATTTGTTTTTGTTATGATAAGTACTATTTTATCAAAAATAATTTTCATTGTCTTATTCTACTAAGTTTAGACTTTCAATTAAAAAAAATTCGAAATTAAAATGTTAGTGGAAGTTATTTTTGATAAATTAATAATTATGATTATAGAAATAGATCACTGTATTCAAAAAATCTAACACTGAGTAGATAATGCGTTGAAAACATATTGTCAAATTAATTGTTCAAAAGTCACAACAATATTCTTCATTTCTTACAAAAATTTCTTTACTCAGTCTTATTTTTATTACTAATAACATAACATATATGCAATTAAATATACGTTATTCATAATCATTGTGAAGAAAATTTAATTACTTACAATTATAGTCCCAATGAAAAAATTTCAAAAATTTAATTGTCTCAACATTAAAACTTACAGCCGTAGAAAATTTTTAAATTATTTTAACATTAAATTTTAATTTCAATCTCCCATGGCTCTAACGTTAAAATTGTTCAACTAACAGTATTTCTAAATGATACGGAGTTGTAGAGAATGATATTATCTTTCCAATGAACACCCACAATATTTATTTATCTTAAAAACTCACCGATACCGTAAGCCAACAAGTCAACTTAAAAAAAAAACCGTCATTTAAAATAAATAAGATAAGTATAAATAATAATTATAAGATATATAATTAGTAATTATTAACCAGGAAGTGAGATTCAATAACAAAAACAAAATATGATAAACACGCAAATACGACAAAGTGGGCCTGCAAAAATCTATCGCGTTATGTCAACTGGTTGGCACGCAACGACAACAAGCGGCAATCGGTGAAATTCAACCGACAACATATAAATATATGCACATAAATATATGCAACACACAGTAAAACGACAACGCGTCACGTTTTACAGGAAATTTCAATCTTATCGCAAACACGCGACAATGTCCTCTCGGCATTCTTGCAAATACGCGGCAACTTGTTGTGTGCCCATAACAACTTTTTAAACATCATAGACCTATGTGATGACATTAATCGATTCGATACCCTATATATAATATATCGCATATATAAAAATATAATAATATTTCATTCATGTACATATCTATAAATATATGTAGGCATGAATGTAAAATCGATCAACACTTGAAATAACATTTTTGTATATATATATATATATATATAACGCTTGGCGTGACGATTTTTAAATACTCAGTCAAATGTCGATTGAATTTTTATTCACAATAAATCATCAATGAATATATATATATATATATATATATATATATATATATGTTTGTGTGTGCAAATTAAAGTTTATTCAACTTCATTGAACTATAGAAATTAAATCAAAATATTTGATACCCAATAAACTGTAATATTATATTTCAATTAAAATTATATTAATAGCAATAATAATAATAATAATAATAATAATAATAATAATAATAATAGTCAAAATACCTAAAATTTTATTATTATTAGAATAAATAATTAATTATTATTATTATAAGTATTAAAAATAATTTATTGACTTGGAGTTAAAATGAATGAAATTGGCGTATAAATGAAAAGAATTATTTTAAAATAATATAAAGCAACATTTTGTAATATGTATAGGGATTACATTAAAATTCGTTTATTATATTTTCAATTTATCGTGAATATCGCGATTACCTCGGTCTCATTTTAGTACGAGCAGTATTAAATTGAATGGGTTATTCATATTGATTGACGATATTCGTTGGCGTGCCAAATGCGGAAAAAATTTGTGGAAACAAAAAAAATATTTGTTACGTGCCGTGAAAAATTGAAATAAAAATACGTACTAAAAAAAAATTTATAAATTAATTGCTTAACAATTATAAATCCGTGGTATTGGGATTGAACAACTGGTTAGAATATTTCGAGGATTAATCATCTCTACATTTAGTTTTTTTTTTTATTATTAATTTACTGGGCAATAAAAACTAATGGAAAACAAATAAAAAACAGTATCAAATAAATTGGATTAGTATTTTTTTAAGTATTAACAAAACAAAATAGGACGAACTTATTACTTGCCTAAAATAAAAAATTTCTGTTGACAGTTTATTCTACAAATTACTTTAAAACTTTTCAAATTGTCGAAAATTTTTTCCGTGAGAAATGGGTTTCCAATTTTTTAATTTTTTATTGTATTCGAATATTTAGGGATGATAAAAAATTCGACGTTAATTTTTTTAAGATACTTGATTATTATTTTTAGGATGATTTGTTGAATTGGCGGATTATTAATATTTTTTTCATAGTGGAGATCAATGGAACAATTAATAAATAATTATAGGAAAAAAAGAAACCGTTAAAAATTATAAAGAAGATTCCAAGCGAAAATTTAATCATAAACGGGTACAAGTATCATTTGCGGCCACTGTACCATTTATTTCCTCCCTGTTATATAAATGTATACATTAAAAATACAAAGGTTTCGTTATCGTAACACTAAATTAAAAGTATCTTACATAACATTGCAGAATAAAACAACGTATTCAAATCTATTTGACATATTATCTCTCTAGTGGCCACAAATGCTAAAAAATCCTCTCCTTCATAAAACATTTTTCTGTTAAATATAATAATTATCTAAAAATCTTTACGGATTTGTTATGTACATAGTTTTGTTTTATTTTTTAGCTATTATTACTTATCTCAGTGTTTTTTAAAAATAAAAACATCATTTGAACGTGACTGACAATTATTTGAATAGTTTCCAATGTGATTGTTACAAAAAAAAAATTTTAATATTTAATCAAAATAATTTCAACCATTTAAAGATCATTAGTGACTTTAATTTTGATGAAAAATACCTTGCGAAAAATATAAGATATACATGATACACAATTATTAGAAAAAAACATTCAATTTCTTTTAACTATGCACAGTAGAAAATATTGTGTATCTGTGTTAAAAACGGTTCGTGTTAAATTTTTTGTGTTGATTATTTTGTGTCAAATCAACACAATTCTCTATATTACTTTGATATTTTTTATCGATTTAATATTCAACACTTTAAAAGTGTTACCTAGTATAAAAATCGATATTATCACTATTTATTAAGTGTTATTTTAAAATCAACACAACAAAAGTGTTGAAGCGACAGTTGAATTGTGTTAAAAAAATGTCTTTCTTCTATTCATGTGGGAAGCGCCATTATAAGCATTAGTTATTATTTTTGTCCCGGCCCGAGTCGAAATATTTAACGTAAATTCAACGTTTTTAACGTTTTCAACGTAATTTCAACGTTTTTAACGTTTTCAACGTAAATTCAACGTATTCAACGTTTTTAACGTAAATTCAACGTTTTTAACGTAAATTCAACGTTTTCAGCGTAAATTCAACGTTTTCAACGTAAATTCAACGTTTTCAACGTTTTGAACTTGAATTGAACATTTTGGACAGTGACCGGCCTATGAGAAAGAAAAGAGATCGGAAAAAGAAAGCACTGAGCTCTATCGCGAAGTTTTTCAGACTAATTATCAAAAAGATACGTAGTACCCTCAAGGTCTTTCTCTAGAACACAATCTATGATGCTGTCACTTAATCCAAGAACATTAAATTGAAGACTGACACTGCCATAAGATTGCCCGATCAAAAATGATTTCAAATTATTATAATTTAATTTATACTCAATTATAATAATTTAAGATCATTTTCGATCGGGCAATCTTATGGCAGTGTCAGTCTTCAATTTAATGTTCTTGGATTAAGTGACAGCATCGTAGATTGTGTTCTAGAGAAAGACCTTTAGGATACTACTCATCTTTTTGATAATTAGTCTGGAAAACTTTGCGATAGAGCTCAGTGCTTTCTTTTCCCGATCTCTTTTCTTTCTCATAGGCCAGTCACTGTCCAAAATGTTCAATTCAAGTTCAAAACGTTGAAAACGTTGAATTTACGTTGAAAACGTTGAATTTACGTTGAAAACGTTGAATTCACGTTGAAAACGTTGAAAACGTTGAATTCACGTTTAAAACGTTGAAAACGTTGAATTTACGTTTAAAACGTTGAATTTACGTTGAATATTTCGACTCGGGGGGTTGTCTAACCACCGTAAAAGAGAGCGGGCAACATGGTTGAGTGCCAACCGGGCGCGTCCCCAGGTGACGGATAGGGGGACGACCAAGGAAAGATGTGGTAGCTCATGACGACCTCCAGTAGGAGGGATGTTTGGGCAGGCCACGACTGCCTTGGCCAGCATGCGCTACAGGAAACCTGGCTGGCGTAAAAACCGGCCTAGGGGGACCAAGGCCATGTCGCGGACCAACTTCCCAAGCCAAGGTGTAAGCGATCGTGCCGAGGGCTGGATGACACAGGGGAACTGCGTCGTGAACGATGTACCTCGGGGCACCTGGTGCAACCCCATTGTATCTATGCACCTTCCGCTGGTCAACAGGCTCTGCTGGCGGTGACTTATATTTCCTGATTACTCGTGGGACCGGAATGGAAACATCTAAAAACAAAACTTCGGAGTTAGAGGCTCCAAACGAGGACTCCAACCCTTCTAATGTCCTTATGGACGTTGTGGAGGACACGGGAGGCTCAGCTAACACCGGGACTCCTGTGACTCTTACTGAGGGAGGGAAGAAGAAGAACCGCAGTGGAGTTGCTAAAAAGAGGGGCCGGAAAGCCAAACTGGCTGCACGGGAACAATTTTCGGCGGTGAGCAGCGGGGAATTTTCTCCCGCCAATAACGAGACCTCAGTGGAGGATGGCTCTTCGGCAGCTGGTTGCCCTAAAAGGCCCAGGCCGCAGGACCAAACCCCGCCAGAGGTGAAAAAGGTGGTAAAACGCGGCAAGATGACTTACAAGTCAACTGGCTTCGGCGACGCTGTTAGGGCGGACAGGAAGGTAGCCATAGTACCTTCCGGTTACCCTGGCACGTTGCTAGGCAAGGAGACGAGTGATCTGGTTACACAGGCGTTAGTCAGGGCGCTGGATGCTGTCCCCACAGGATAGTCTGTCCCGTACTTTGATGGATGCCGGTGGGATCAGGGAGCTCTGTGGGTCACCTGTGCTGATGACAAGGCCAAACAATGGTTGCTAGGGACTGTCCCGGCTATTGAGGCTGGGGGGGGGGACTCGTTCTTCAGGCTCTGGAGAATGAGAAACTCCCTAGACTGAAGAAGCTGACGGCGGTTCTTGGCACCATTGAGGAAACCAAAATCATCCTGAACAGGCTGGCACGACAAAATCCCGGACTCACCATTCAATTGTGGCGGGTCTGGGATCATCGGGTGGTAGGCAAAACTATCCACCTTGTTCTAGGAGTGGACCAGCAGTCACTGACGGTGCTCTCGGGGTGCAACTACTCTCCCCACTTCGGTCTGGGTAAGGCCCGTTTCTACGAGGCTTCAACCAAGAGCGTGGCTGGGACGGGTGGGGGCGCTTCGGGAGGGGCTGCTAGCACGGCAAAGAAGTCCACTTCCGGAGCAATGCCTCCAGCAGAGGCAAAGGTAGGGAATCAGGGCCAGCAGACTGAAGTGGCTGTTGCTGCTCAAGACACTGGCACTGAACCCATACTCCCAAAGATTGTGGTCGTCCCACCTGCACCTTCCCCAGCAGAGTAGCCTACCGGGCCCCTCAGTGGTGGGGAGAAGAGGAAGGAGCGCCTCAGTTCATCGTGGACCTCAATGGTAGGGCCACTTATAAAGCCGCCTCGCCTGACAGTGGGTGGGACTTCTGACGGGGAAAGAACTATGCCTCCGGCAACATCTGGATCCAGAGGAAGGCCCACTAAGGCAAAAACGGTTGCCAAGGAGGGCCTGACGGGCACTAGGCAGGGTAGGCAAGCTACTCTCGCTCAGGCCCTGGCAGGAGCTCTCCAATTGTCCGGCACATCAAAAGAGATGGTAGCCGAGACGAATAAAGAGGAGGACGATGGACACTAGATGGTCCCCTTCTTCTTTTAACTTATCATCCCCTACTCCCTATTCCCAATTCCCTTCCCATTCCTTCTCCCATAATAAAAGCGATAAGAAAGCCAGTGCTGCAGAATTTACAACTGCAGGACAGACTTGTTTTTCGCACATAAATTTGCAATACTGCAAAGCGGCCTCAGCATTACTTAGCAGAGACCTAGCTGTGTTGCAGACAGATTTATCCCTAATCCAAGAACCTTGGGTTTACAAGGGTCAAGTCTTAGGGATAGACAGAGGAAGCGGCTGCCTGATCCATGGTGACTCGGTGCTGGGGCCTAGGGCCTATATCTTTATCTATAAGAAATACACAGCGCTCAAGCTGCACCAGCTCTGCACCAGGGATCTAGCTGTTGCGTCCATAAAAATCTCCATAGAGGGGGCTAGGACGGAGCTGATTGTCGGCTCTGCCTATTTCCCATATGAAGATGCTAATGTACCTACCAAGGAAGTTACTGACTTGGTAGAATACTACAGGTCTAAAGGGCTGCCACTGCTGATAGGTTGTGATGCAAATGCACACCATTCGGTCTGGGGCAGCTCGGACATAAACGAAAGAAGCTCCACACTGCTAGAGTACCTTTCCACCACATGTCTAGAGTACCTAAATGTAGGATCCAGGCCAACTTTTGTTACTTCTCGGAGGCAAGAAGTGATTGATATTACGCTGAGCTCTCAAAGGATAGCACAGTTTGTTGCGAATTGGCGTGTGAGCGAAGAGGATTCCCTCTCTGATTACCGCCGACTTTGCTTTGCGTTGAAAGGCAGCAAAGATGGCGGGACTGGGAGTACATATAGAAACCCTAAGGCGATGGACTGGCTCATCTACAAGAAGGAGCTAGTAAGTAGGCTGGGGGAACCTTGTGGAACCCTAAGAACCGCCAGTGGGATTAAGCAGGCGGTAGAGCATTTGCAGACGGCTGTTGTCCAGTCCTACGAAATTGCATGTCCTTTGAAAACTAGGAGATGTAGCAAGCGGGTGACATGGTGGAATGCAGAGCTGAGTAGGCTCCGTTCCTGGTCCAGGAAGCTACTAAATAAAGCGTTGAAAACGAAATCAGACCAAAACTGGGCTGAATATAAAGCAGCCCAAGTGCAATACAAAAAGTGTATTAAGGTCTCTAAAGCTGAGGCCGGGAGAAAATTTTGTGGGGAGATCAAGGACCTGCCATTGGTGGCCCGTCTCCGCAAGATATTTACTTCAGGCCCTACAGTTAAGCTAGGTGGTCTGACCCTCCCGGATGGGAAGGGAACAGGAAACCACGAAGAAATATTGGCTCATCTCTTTGAGGTGCACTTCCCTGGTTCGGAACTGACGGGACAGGAAGAAAATCAAAGAGAGAGGAGCTTTACAGTCACCAGACAAGGTGACTGAAAGACTGCTGCGAGGGTGGTAACGCCCAGCAGAATTGAATGGGCAATTGGAAACTTTGAGAAGCACAAAAGCCCAGGGGTGGATGGGATTTTTCCGGCTCTGTTACAAGAGGGTGGAGAATCACTTCGCAAACACCTGCTACAAATTTTTAGGGCCTGCCTGGCCCTAAGTTAGGTGCCCGAGGCTTGGCGCGAGGTCAGAGTAGTCTTTATACCAAAACCTGGGAAAAGTTGCTATGACCTGGCGAAATCCTTCAGACCCATAAGTCTGACTTCCTTCCTTCTAAAGACCCTAGAAAGGATGGTGGACAGACATATCAGAGATGAAGCGCTGTCGGATGCCAGTGTATCATTCACAACATGCATACCAGGCTGGTAAATCCATCGAAACGGCTCTGCACAAATTAGTTAGCTACGTCGAGAGGGCCTTTAGACAGAAGGAATCGGTTCTGGGAGTATTCATTGACATTGAAGGGGCATTTGACAATGCACCCTTCGAAGCCATTTGCGAAGCGGCGGAACGCTTTGGGATAGAGAAATCTATCACAGAATGGGCCCATAATATGCTTCGTTCAAGAGTAGTGACAACCGAACTTAGTGACACTAAGGTACGGGCTCGTGTTAGAAGGGGCTGCCCGCAGGGGGGCGTGACTTCTCCTCTCATGTGGCTATTAGTCATTAACGAGCTCCTAGTACGGCTGGAAAAGCTAGGAGTACACGCAGTGGGCTACGCGGATGACGTTGATCTGATGATCAGAAGCAGTAGCCCAGTAGAGATAAGATGGAAGATGCAAAGAGCACTCGATCTTATACAGAGTTGGTGCGCTGACAGATCTCTGAAGGTTAACCCTAACAAGACAGAGATGGTGCTCTTCACAAAAAAGAGGAAGCTTAAAATTAAAGCGCCTTCAATTTTCGACACTGAGCTGAAATTCTCAACAGAGGTACGCCACCTTGGAGTGACTCTGAACAGTAAGCTCACGTGGAGAAGCCATATCGGGAAGCAGGCTCAAAAAGCTACTGCCACTTTTTGGGCCTGTAGAAGGGTGTTTGGCACAACGTGGGGTCTAAAACCAAAATTAGTCAAGTAGATTTACACGGCTATTTTGATACCCCAAATTACTTTTGCCTCGGTTGTTTGGTGGCCCGCGTTACGAAGGAACGTCAACATCAAGGCACTAAATAAGGTTTATCGACTTGCCATGCTAGGCATAACAGGAGCGTTTAAAACGACTCCTATCCTAGCAATGGGGGCACTTCTGAACGTAGTTCCTCCAGATATAATTATAGAATCTATGGCTGTGAAGACAGCATTGAGACTCCACTTTGTTGGCCTGTCGTCAAGTACTAGGACGGGACATGCGTCCATCCTACGGAACAGAGACCTCGAGGAGACTCTGTCCCGAGGAGGGGACTATGGCTTACGTAGCTACCACTTTAGGTCCAACTATAAGGTCCTCTTCCCGAGCAGGCAGGAATGGAAGGAAGAGGGCAAAAATATCCTGTCCCCCAAGGGGCTGGTCTGGTTTACGGACGGGTCTAAAAGGTTGGAGGGAGCAGGAGCAGGGTTTTACAGCGGTGGACCCAAAACTGAGATATCTCTCAGGCTAGGGCACACCACCTCTATCTTTCAAGCAGAGGTATATGCGATCTGGTCCTGTGTTAAGCACATTTTAGAGCTGAATCACAGGAACAAACACATATACACATATGCAGTGATAGCCGGGCAGCTCTCAGGTCGCTTACATCTCGAGGATTCGGTGTGCCCTAGATGCAATATTGAGGACGAAACTCCTCTTCATCTGCTGAGTCGGTGCGGAGCCCTGACGGATGTAAGGGAGAGCGTCCTGGGGATCTGTGATGGCACTCAGCCTAACTTATTGGAGGTTGGTATGGGCGGATTTCTACGATTCTCAAAATCTATCAATCTGCCCATCCAACCTTTAATCTAACGAGATCGACCTAATAGGGCCGAGTACAATGGTTCAAGGGAACTGAGTGCTTGGCCCTATAACGAAAAAGGGGTCAAATCTCTCCTAAATTCATTCAAATTCATTCAATTATTATTTTTGTGACATTGATTTTATTTGTTTTCAATTGGAAATAAAAAAATTAAGTTGACAAAGTTCATGATTCGTATAGTTTAAAAAAAAAAATATTTAAAAAATTGCATCTGTCATTTTTTACTTTTTTACATGCACATATTTTTATTTTTTCTTTCTTTCTTTTTCATAATTGATTTAGTAGAACCTCAAAACGTCGAGATCTGTTAGAAATTCGATTTTTGGCAATCAGACCAAAACCAATAACTTCCTTTTTTTTTTTAATTTCTAATTATCACAGCAGAAATTTAAAAAGATTAAAATAATTATATAATCTGAGTAATGATAAAAAAAAAATCGGTCTATCAGTTGACCCTGCGAACCAGTCCCAAAACTTTCCGCTATTTTTTAGCTCCTTGAGCTCGAAAACATTGTTGTGAATACATTGAGAGCTCTTCTAGCTCGAAAATACTATTGTATGCCATTGTTTTCGAAAAAAAAAACGTTTTTTACAATTTTTTCTCCAACGATCTCTTGAACGAATTGACTGATTGAGACGGTTGAGGCGGCAATCAACGCGTTTCATTGAGTTCTACAGCTGATTAGAATTTGAAATTAATTTATGTGGTCGTTTTTGAAAAATTTCGAAAATACTAAAAAAAAAAAATTTTGTTTGAATTCTTTCGTCAACGGTTTCTCTTGAACAAATGAACTGATTTTGATGGTTGGAATGGTATTCAACGTGGCTTTTAAAATTTCAAAACTGATTAGATTTTGGAATCGATCCATCAAGCACATTAAAAGTTATCTAAAAAAACATTTTTGAAAACATTTTATTCTTGGAATATCTTCGAACGCACTTGACCGATCAAACTCAATTTTTCACGGCTTTTAGATATTAACAAGCCGCGTAGAATGACACCTTAACGATCAAAATTGGTTCATCCGTTCAAGACTTATAGATATTTACATACATCCGTACTTACACACATACATGCACTCGGATATCATCGTGAAATTAGTCAGGATAGCTTCCTAGAACCTCAAAACGTCAAAATCTAATAGAAATTCGTTTTTCGAAAATCGGACCGAAACCAATAACTTTCCGAGTTTTTGAAAATTTTCAATTTCCTCAGCGGGAAGTTAAAAATAAAATATTAAGAATTATCATGAGCGATTGAAGAGTGCACTTTTGGATTTTCCATTATTTATTTACATTTTCTAAAAATACTTTATTTTTGAATTTTCACTTAAACAATAAAATGATAGCGGTAAATTTGAGTGGACACAGTGGATAAAGTGTCGACTGCATGTTTCCTATGGAAAAAAAAAAAAAAAAAAAAAATATTCTTTGAGCACACATTATTTCCATGTCGTTACAGGAAAAGGGTGGCGTCCTGAATGATTCACAGAACACACAGTACACATGTACATGTATAACTATACAAACAAGTTAGTAATTGGATTGTAACCATAGTAAGAGAGAAAATAAAACCGTCACCGTACCAATTTGTGTCGTGGTATTGTGGTTGTACTTTTAGTTATGAGTCTCAACTGATTTGGATACCACTAGACTCACAAGAGACACGCGAAATCCGCCAAGTTAATTAGCTCTATATATATATACATACACATCATACAGAATTGTTTATTCCAGTAATTACATTTTTACGGAATCTATTTCATCATTCATAGCAACCACTGCCGCTACTATTACCGCTACTATAACTAATTATTATTTATTGACGTATCGCATAATTTAAACATAATTAATTAATTACATTTTATGTGTACATGAATAATTTATAGCCGAGTAAATTATAGAAGAGTGCTTTTACCCACAAGTTTCCAAAGTACAAACATACTTGTACACGTTTCCTAAACCATAAATTGTAATTATCCGTGGGGTTACCCCAACTGGGAAAACTCAAATGATCGATACCATTTATATGTATTATGTATAATATATACTGAATACACATATATTTATTAAACATATTTAACCTAGAGGGTATATGCATGCTGTTCAATTTTCGAGAATACAAAAAGTTGTATATTTTTTAATTTTATTTATTGATCAGGTAACATACAGTAAAAACGAGCTTTAAAGTTTACTCATAAATTACATATTTTAATGATCAATATTATTATTCATGGATGCCCGTTTGTTTTGTGCTATGTAAATTAAATACTCGGGTGTTGACGATGAAAATACATTGATAAGAATTGAGTTGGTATATTTTTGAGAGTAAAAATTATCGAGCTACGGTTTGGAAGGAAAACCAATCACCACAAATATTTTAGTTTTTCATTCACTTTTTAATTTGAAATGATGTTGGGTAGAAGGCCGAATGGAATTGGTTGCTGAAATACGGTTTGTGAATTTTTTATGCTACTGTAAGTACACATTGCGATTGAAAGTCCTATTAAAAAAAAAAAAGTGGAAATAATAATTTTGGAAAATTTTCACTGTAGATGCTCTGAATTTAGTTGGCTTGTTAATAACTTTTTAAACTTCCCGCTAAGAAAAGTGGATATTTAAAAAAAAAGCAAAAATATTAGTTTTAGTCCAATTTTACAACATCAAGTTTTCAACAGATGTCAACGTTGTGAGGTTCTAGAAATCTATTCTGACTAATTTAAGATGATGTTCGAGAGTATATGTGTGGATGTAGGTAGAATGTAAACATTCTATATCTTTTAAACGATTAACAAATTTGAATCTTTGATACGGCATTCGAAGTAGTTTATCAAAACTTAATGAATTAGTTTCAAAATCTGATCAGCTCTAAGACTCTGAAAAAACCACAGCGAACGCTGTATTATCCATTAAAATTGTAAGGGTCTGCCCTGGCTTCCTCGTACCAGGAAGTTTGGACAGTCCTCCTTAAGTTGCTCGTGTAGATGTTGAGCACTGGGTTCGGGAATGTCTGATATGACCGAGTACGCGGCCTGATTTAGGATAGGGAAATGGTGTTGAAATAAATTAAGAATAAATATGAAATTTATTAAATTATTTATTTGTAATGAATTAATACTTGTTAGCATGAATAAATAACGTTAGATTCTATTTTAAAGAAAATTTATAAGTTCAAATACAGAATCTAACGAGGCTCTGCTGCGCACGCGCGATTTTCTTTCGCCGGGTCGTTGGCGACTTTTACTGAATACTCGAAAGTTATGAAACTCAAAATTCTTTATTTTACTGTATTATTATAAATTTAATCAAATGTAATTGATGACGGCTTTCATTTAATATAAACTAGTCAGAGACTAGGAAAATCCTGACGACAAGTAAAATTTAATAATTAAAATTCTGCATGCACGGCTATTAAAAAATTAAATAAATTAAATTAAATTAAATATAATATTAATAAATAAATAATCAATTAATAAAAGACGATAAATGTAATTGGAAATTTCCCCACGTGTTTGACAAATAATTATTAGAATAAATTTAACCTTTTCGCCAACTTACATCGACTTGACCCAAGTGTCTTGCCATGACCTCGACTCTTCTTGGACAGCAAATTTGACGGGAAACAACACAAACCCAAAACTCCAACAAAACAGACTTAGATAAATAAAGGCGTCTGCCTGATGAGAGAACTTTATAAAAATTTTAGACAATATTTATTAAAAGGCTGCCGTTGAAAAGGCGACTGCTCCAGGCGGCTTCTAGGTTGTAATTAAATTATTATTGGGTGTCTGGCGACGAGGTGTGCCTGATCTACCCCCCACCGTCACGCCGCTAAACTAAAAGACTTCCGGCGCGAGGGCGGGTGCGCACGAATGAAAATGGCGCGAAATTTAATTTTTGCCGACCTGGCAGTCGAATACCAGGTCACCCCGTCACAAAATCGGATAACTTGTTCAAGAAATCGCTGACAAAAAAAATTCAATTCATGTTTTTAACTTCCTGCTAAGAAAATTTTTAATTTTCAAAAATTCGGGAAGTTATTATTTTCACCCCAATTTTCGAAAATCAAGTTTTCATCGGATATCTAACGTCAACATATGTCGACGTTATAAAGTCCTAGGGAACTATTCTAATTATTTTTAGAATGATGCCCGAGTATCTGGATGTATATGTGTATGTGTCTGTGTCTGTGTGCGTGTGTGTGTATACTCTTCATATCTTTTGAACACATTAACCAATTAAGATGATTTTGCGAAAATCAGAAGAGTTTTTTGGACATTGTAAAGTAAATTAAATAATGCTGTTAAGCAGGAAAGTATATGTGTTTTTGCACACATAAACGGGGCTATAGATATACGTTAAGCGTTCCACACTTTTTCGTTTTATGGGGAAGGAGAATTAGGATAGGAAGGGATTGGATAGGATAAGGAAGGGACCTTCTCAATGAAAAGTTTATAAATAAATCGAGATAAATATGGATAGTCTGAACTGGGAATCGAACCCAGACCATGTCGGCATCGCACCGAGTGCTCTTCCAGTTGAGCCATCCGAACCAATGCTTATTTCCGTTCAATTTATCTATATCCATATCCATTGAGCCAACACCGTCTATCATGTGGTAGCATTTTTAAAATGTCTGATCAAATAGACTCTAAGATATAGAAGAAATCATGCAAAACAAAATTTTTTTTTTTTTAGTTTTTTTGAAATTTTTCAAAAGGCTCGATCGATCCATCGACTCTAAGATCTCATCAACTCTGGAACTCAATGGAACACATCGATCGCCTCCTCAATCATCTAAATTAGTTAATTCGTTTGTGAGATATAGTGGGAGAAAGAAATGGTCAAAAACGGTTTTTCGTAAATATCTTTGAAACGACTGAACCAATCATTTCAAAAATGTTATCAGCTTTAGAACTCAATAAATTGCTCCAATCGCCACATTAAAAATCAAAATTGGTTACTTAATTCAAATAATATCGCAACGAAAAGTTTAAAAAATAACATTTAATGTCATTTTTCCTGGGTAATCATAATATATTGTACTAAAATGTCTTCAAAATCATATTAACTCTTTGTCTTCATGGTTTCTATCAATCACTATGTAATGTAATGCAACTTGTTCTTTAATTAAAATCATATTATCAACAAAAAAAAAAAAATGTAAAAACACCGTTTTCACTACTTTTTTATTAACTCGTTTTTATGTATGTCTGCCTGAATGAAATTTTGTAATTGATTTTAAACCATCTTACTGATGAGATAGATATTTAAAACGTACAACATGGCTCAGAATCAGATGAAAATGCAAGAAAAAAAAAAAAAAAAAAAATAGGGATAAGAAGTAAAATAAAAAGAAATCCAAAAAATTGAAAAAAAGTAATAAAAAAAATTCGTATTCGGCTAGTTGTCTGTTCGGTATAAATTTTTAAAATTAATTTGATCTGGCTTAAATTTGTTTTAATACTTTTAAGTATTCATCTTACAAGAAATGATTTTTGCTTGCCTCTCAATTTAATTTAAAAAAAAAACAATTAAATAGTTTGAGATATATTTTTGGAAGGTAGATATAACGATTTTCTATTTCAGATATGATCAGTTGAAAAAAAACTGAAACAAACCTGTAATTTGTCCCATGTCTCTGCCACTATCTTATCAAGATGTTAAAAATCGATTTTTAAATTTCACACATAACACTGAAAAGCAGAAAATAATTATCAAAATAAAAAAAAATTTTTAACATACCATGTTTTTAGAACGGACTAAAAAGTAGAAAATAATTTCTTTATACCTCATGAAGATTTAAAACCACAAACTTCTTACAGATAGTCCTGAAAATTTGTATTTGTGATTTTTTAAAAGCTATGAAAATACTTGTAAGATTTAAAACGAAAAACGCGCGGCACATATAATGCATAACTGCAAGAAGTGTTGAAAGGAACTATTAATGAGAAATCTTAGACGTCGGATCTTATCATTTGCAGTTCAATAAATTGTTAGTTGAACTTTGCAATTATCTGTTGCATGCGCCCCACGTTTTTTGTTTTAAATCTTACAAGTATTTTCATAGCTATTGAAAATTTACAATCATAAATTTTCAGGACTATCTGTAAGAATTTTGGAACCTGTATGTGGTTTTAAATCTTCATGAAGCTCAGAAAAATTATTTTATACTTTTAGTCCGTTTTAAAAATGCGGTATATTGAAAACTATTTTTTATTCCGATAATTATTCATATTTTTCTCAGATATATTATATATTAACACTCTGATCTCATTCAAAACTCATTCAACTTTTCATCCAAATAACATATTTATTTGTACACGCAGAGAAATTTTTAGTAAAAATTACCCAAAAAATATGATATTTTGAGAATATGTGGTAAATATCTAAATTTTTTTTCATGCACATTTTAAAATATACTACTCGATAACATGTAAATGAAGCGCAATTTTTACTAACAACATGGTAAAAATTTTTAATTACTGGCTAGATGTCCTTACAGTACCAAATTTTATGAGTAATTTTTACTCAAAAATTCTCTGCGTGTATTCGAATCTATTTGTTTCGTCAAAATAACTATAAACAAATGTTTAAAAATAGCTTATTTTTGACTTATTTTAGATTTCTTGAAGTTTCTTAGTGTACTATAAAACAAAATGTAAAGACAATAATGTTTTCGAGCTCAAGAAGCTCCTTCTCTCTCCTAACCTATAGTCAAAGTTTCTTTAGTTATAATTAAATAATAAACCTTAAAAATGAAAATTGAACTTTACTCACATAATAATTATTCAAACTCAGGAATCTCTAAGCCGCGGAAAGCCAGCCTGCAACAAATAAAATAAACAAAATAATTAAATTATTAATATTTATGCTCAACACAGATTTCTATCATACACATGTCATCGCATGTTAACAAGTTGTTAAATTTAAAACTAATTGGTAATAATCTCAACTCAACTACTTTTGCACATGACTTATGTATCACTACGTACAGCTTACGTGACCCTAACACTTGTTCTATTTTTAAAAGAATAATTTTTATTTACGTACTCATTAAATTACGTCAACAAAATTATTATTATTTTTTTTATTTCCTCTCATCATTTATGGTTTTTTTTTTTCATCTTTGTTTTTTTCTCTTTTTTTAATTGTTTGTTTGTTTATACAAATAATGGATAGGTTGCAAAAAATGCAATGTTAATGATAATAATGGGCTTGAGTATTTGCTGAATAAAAGGTGTCACGTGCAGGATGGTACTTTCGATGGCTATCGTATAATCGTATGTTGCACATACTTGTGCCTGTTGCTACCATCAGGAAGTAATGGGTCACGTTGATGTCGTTGCTCGTTGTTCTAGGTAATAATAGTAAGTGAAAAGATATATAAGTACATTTTTTGAGTTGAAGTGCTCGATCATAAATAATAGAATGGAGTCAAATATTATAAAAATCAATATTATTAGAGGCAGAATGGAATCTCAGATTTTTTTTCAAATGGATATGGGGGCAACATGGATTTTATGGGGCAAATTAGGCATCCAAATTTTTTATTTAAATAATGTATATGATGGATTTTGTACGAAACAAAATTTTCTCAAATAATTGTTCTGTAAATTCAATATTTTAATCGTGACTGCTCATTGAACTCTTTGGAAGACAGTTTAAAAATAAAAATATTTAAAATGAATTTCAAATTATATAGAATAAAATAAATATAGTATCAACATAAAATAAATAAAAATAATAGTAAGTTTAGATGACCTGGCTTGTTAAAGTCTCTGGCATCAGACGTAAAAAAATTTTCGTGGCAATTCCACACAGCGTAATTTAATTTAACGGAGCAATGCTCGAGCAAACTTTCTCGTTTCCCGAATCCCTTGAGTGAGGTGTGAGAGTCTACAGTGATAGTAAGTACTGAAGCTGGAGCTGGTGCTGCAGTTGGAGTTGGAATTGGAGGACGTTCATTGAGGGTAAGACCGAAGGGCCAGGGGTTAGCGGGAACGAAGAAGAATTGTATAAAACTGGTAGTGCACGGGTGGGCACCAAGAACTACAGCTCTAGGTGGTGATGGTATGGTCTCTCGACGAGAGATATATAGCAGCATTGAGAAGACGAGGTAGGTGGATTTTTATCGCTGACTCGACTCCCAGTCGATTACAAGATATATGTACTCATGCTCAAACTAAACGTGCATCCCATTGTCAGATTTATTATTGATGTTATTGATTTACTTATTTTTCAAAAACATATATCTTATAGAGCTCCTAGTAAAATTAAAAAAAATTTTTTTTTAAATAATAACTAAACTAATATTTATTATTGAAAATATTCGGTGTACGTGAAAGTTTATGAGGATATTATTTTTAAAAAATTCGATTGTTTACGAAATTGTTTTCTTTTATTTTTGCCGTATCTTTGATAACTTATCAAAAATTTTCATTTCAAAAAATAAATAATTTTTGTTATAAATTTATTAAAAATATTACGTCTTTTCAAAATTTCTCGAGTCCCAATTACTGAGCTTTCATAAAAATTAAAATAAACTTTTTTTTTACAAAGAACACGGAAAGAAAATTATGAAAACGGTTCCCATACTTTTGTAAAATCTTTTCCTATACCTTCATAGGAATTACGACCATAAATTATGGGAGCAGTTTCTATAATTATAAAAATTTTTCCCATAACTATATGAATAGTTTCTATAACTATGGGGATGATACCCATAACATTATAGGAATGGTTCATGTTCCTGAAGATCAGAACGTTTTTCGCGCAACGAAAAAAAAATTGGGTGTAAAAAAATACTGAATGGCTAGATTTCTGAAACGTTTCACACATAAATGCTGGTATGTCAGCCGAAAATCTTAGACCACCCTCCAATTCTCGGAACTACCCCTTAAGCAGTCGAATTACATGAATTTTTTTTATTTTCGTTGCGCGAAAAACATTCCGATCTTCAGGTACATAATGGTTCCTCTAATTATATGAACCTTTCCTATAATTTATAAGAATCATTCCCATAAATTATAGGAACCATTCCCATAAAATTATAGAAATGGTTTCCATAATGCAATTGGAATAGTTCCTATTATATTATGGAAATAGTTTCTATATCATTAAGGAAATTATTCCTATAATATTATGGGAATAGTTCCCATACCATTATGGAAATAGTTCTCATAAAAGCGTGGGAATAGTTCTCATACTATTATAGGATTGGTTATCATAATGATAGGGGAATAGTTCCCATAATATCGTGGGGATAGTTCCCATATTGGTATAAGAACTATTCTCATAACATTATATATGGAAACCGTCTCTATAATTGTATGGGTATAATTCCTATACCATTATGGGAACTATTCCCATAATTCATAGCAAAACTTCCCATAATTTTCTTTCCGTGAATAGGGTTTTCTATAAAACGTATTCTTATAATATCTGCAATAGTTTCTTCAAAACAATAACATAATTTCCTAATACGTATATATACATATAAAAATAAAATAGTGAAATATAATATTATCATCAAAATGACACTCAATTCAATAAAAAAGTATAAAATATTTTAAAGTTCCGCTATCGTCAGATCTCAAGAACTTCTATTTAATTTACAGAAATAAAAAAATTAAGCCCCCTTACAAAACTATAAAAGTAAAAGCTATTTTTCAGAGTGAAATGTTAAATTCAATATCATACATTCATCTTTTCTGTCTCTTTCACTCTCTCTCTCTCTCTCTCTCTCTCTCTCTCTCTCTCTCTCTCTCTCTCTCTCTCTCTCTCTCTCTCACTCTCTCTCTCTCTTTCTTTCTTTCTTTCTTTCTCTATATATATATGTCCTTCTTAACATTATTTTATCCTAGTAGCAATAGCATATAAAAGTTATCTAAAGTAAAAGGACAATTCAATAAAAAAATATTACAATAAAATTAAATCAACACTTAACTTTACTACTATGTAATAATAACTCGTATATAAATTTGTAAAACTTTTAAATTTTTTTTCGTGCAGCGTAAAGTCAACGAGTTTATTTTCAAAAAAAAAAAAAAAAACAGTATGACTAAAGGATAATAAAGAAAGAGGAATGCGAGAACAGGTTGTCAGAGGATAACTGTGGAGCGGGCGTTTGGATGGGCCACAAGGGGTGCAAATGGTGTGTAACTGGTACGAGTCTCCTGCGGGAGCAGTCTGGAAAAAAGTATAGGGAGGAATACAAGAGGAAAAGAGAAATGTTGTGTATATGAAGAAGAGAGAAAAGAGAAAGAGAGAAAGAGGTTTGTTGTGTAGCTCGACTTTATCGCCGGCAACCGCTTTTCTCGCGATGTCCCTTGGGCTAAAACATTACTGGTGCTGGTACAGGTACTGATGGCACAGCAACTGTTACACAGTTAGGGTAATCCCGCATTTGTCCACGCCCAACTACTCGATCCGATCGACCTATCGCGCTATATCGCTTACCATTTATTCATTCGCTCTTTTGGTTACCATACTCTATGTATAGTAGTACTGTTTGCTGTATCTGCCTTCAGGTCATACAAATAAAATACTGAGTATCTAATACCCGGTTAAATCTCTTTTTAAATACTGACAATGCTTTATTCAAGTGAACACACGCGAAACTTTATACAATACGCTTCGTTTAGTTTGGATTCAAGTGATATAATAAAAAAGAGAAAAAAAAAATTTAATTTTAAAATTTTTTCAATAAATAACTTTAGTTATATTTTTAATGAAATTTTTTTATGACAGATTGCTTTCGGAAATTAAAATGGTCGCTTTTCAATTTCATATTTAAAAGAGGAACTAGATAAAACTAGTTAGAAATTTTTTGGGCAGGATGGGATTTTTAAAAATATTATTGGGATACACAGAAAAAACGGATTTCTCGGCAAAACAAATATTTTGCATTATGCATTGAAAACAAAAATTTTCGACGCAAGAAACTTTTTTTTTTCGCCGCAATAAAATTTTTCTTGCCCCAAGAAAACTCTTCATCGCTTCAATACATGAAAATTTTTGTTCTCAATTTATAATGCAAAAATTTCTTGGGGCAAGTAAAAATTTTCTTGAGACGAGTGAAAATCATTTGCACCAAGAAATCGTTTTTATCAGTGCCTAGAGAAGAAAGTACAACGGGCCCAGGCTTAGTCCAAGCTTGGCATAAGTATGTAGAACCTTGGGTTAAGCTTGCAAGCCAGCCTTGATAGAAGCCTGGAATGATAACACAGGGCCAGCCCTGGTTGCTAGACCTGGCCTATGCTTCGTTGCCAGTAGAGTTCATGATCATTAATGTTTAAACTATTTAAAGGAGGTGAATGATGTAAAAAAAACTCGGTGAAAATTCTGCTGGGCTCTGGGCGCGAACTGCCGTCCTTCTAATTGCTGGTTCCGATCAGTAGCTACTGGACGAACCTACTAATGTTGAACTGATACATTCATATGATTTACTTATTGAACCATAGGTATAGCCAAACTTTGGTAATCCTACCTTGGCCCAAGTCTGGGTTGCCAATGCATAGCCAAGGCTAGGTGACCCAGCCTTGGCCCAAGCCCGGGTAACCATTAGATAGTCAAGGCTAGGTTACCCAGTCTTGGTCCAAGTAGGGCCCTGTCGTTCAATTCTGGCAGCTCCTGAATGGGTGTACTCATTAAATGTGTAGTAAAAAATAAATAATTTTCTTCTAAGCTGTTATATCTACAATTATCTATTTATGTTCAAACTTTTATTCAACTATAACTTGAAAAAAATTTTTGTGATTCTTTTTAATGAAAAAAAATTTTTTATTAACCAAGTAATAGCTTGACAAATTCGATTGAAAAATTCTATGAAAAATACATGCACTAAAAAAACTAATTTGCAGTCGCAAGTAAAAATTACTTGATTTACGTTAAGTAAATATATATTTTGTTATGGTGAGGCAATGACATTTTTATGAATCAAGTAAATTATCAAGTAATTATAGTAGAGAAATGATAATTCCTCTACTATAAAAAATTTGCGGAGTGGAAGCGGATTAACTCCGGAGTAAATTCAAAGTGAACGCAGATCGAATGACTGTTTTTTCATTTAATCCTCGTGGAGTTGAATTCATTCCGAAGGGGAGTTTATTTTAATATTGAAATTTCAGCTCGAAGGAAAATAAACTTCTAAAGGGAGTTTATTTCAATGTTAAAACTCCGAATCAGAGTGAATGTGGATTGAAATAAAATTGAAATCACTTCAAAATCACTCCGTTGAAAAAAGACTCCCCATTTACTCCGTGTGCAAAGTGATTTTTTTTAAGACTTTGTAACTCCGAGTGATGGAGTGAATTCGAATAGATTTACATAAAATCCGAAATCATTCCGAATCACGCCCATTTCAAAAAATTGTCCATAAAGTAAATGATTTACTTGAATTTGCAAATAATTTTTTTCATTATCAAGAGAACCTTTCAAAGATTCGTTCTAAAAATTACAAATATCTATAAAGTATTTGCTTGTTATTCCCCTTTTTATTTTCTCATCAATGATAACTGCCAACTCAAAATAAATAAACAAATAAATCATAGTAATTGTTGTGATTACTGTTGTTGTTAAAGCCACTCAAACGATTCGTCGAACAATGAGCAAGTTTAATGATGCGACAGTACCTGAATTTACGAAACCGTATCAAGAGTTGTCAGTAATATTAATAGTTTACTACAATCCACTACACATTACGCTGGACGTTACACATTACACTACACTACATATTATCTATCACATTCATGTCCTAAAGATAAATGCCAAAATACATTCAAAGAATTTTACGGTATTTTTTTGGCACTAAAAAGTTTATAGAAAAATTATTATGGTAATAGCAACGTAACGACAATGTGGAATTATAGTGAAAATCACCGATAATCTAAAAATTGTTCATTTACATCGAAGATAATTTACAATGTGTATAGTCATTCTGACAAACCAACAGATTAAATTTTAATTTAGAAATTTTTACCAGCTGCATCTGGTAAAATATTCGTAAAAAATAACAGCTCACCTAGCGCAAGTATTTTGAACGGTATTCACTCTTCTCTACCAGTATAATGCAGAGCGAAGCCCGCTTCAGGGTTTTAGCTCGGTGTATACTAGTATGAGGTGTAGCCTAAGGCAAGAGTACGTTAGCATAGCCTTGCTGATGAGTCCGTTAATGTACACAAGACGAAAATACTACCTATTATAGCACATATATATATTGAGACAATGTGAATTGTCTTCGTCGTCCTCAGCCTTGCGGTTCCCAATTTTCTCCGTCTCGTTGCCGCCTAAATTCAGTACGTCATAGTGCCATGGTCACATGACTTAATTTTCACGTCGACGCATGTCCGTAAGGGTGAAGTGGGGATGGTTCAGAGGCGAGTCCCAGACCCTCAATTATCGGTCAATCACTTCGATCCTGGATCACTTAGCGTTTAGACGTGTTTTCTAGTATTAATTAGCGACTCTCATTTCTTATTAATTATATTGCTGTACGTTCAATTATTATTCTGGCAATTTTACTTGCAATATTATTCTAATAAAATATTATAAACTTATTAAAATTACTCTAAAGCAAGTTTGAATAAAATAAATCATATTGTGCGTTACCGACGAATTGTTCGCGGTATTAATTATTATAATTAGTTGAAAATTAAATATTGTGTATAACTGCGTCATTCCACTGGGAGGAACCATTGTATATTCTGTACCTACGAGGACATTACATTCATTGTAAATTGCGCAGTATTTATTGTAAGTAACTGAATATTATTATAATTGGCAATAAACTTGCATTTTCTAGTTAATTCCTATCATTCTATTTTGCACTCACACTCTTTATTTTCCTACTCTACTGGTAAGAATTATTAAACTGTCTATTAAGAATAATATTATTAATTAAAAGCTGATAAGTTGATTTTATTATAAGAAACCTATTGTTAATTAATAAGCCGTGAGGTAGGTTGATGATCTTTTCATAACGTTGCTGAGTTTGAATAAGTGCGGGTCCTTGCTTTGCAAGAACCCTCGCCCATTGCTCTGTCCAAGTAAATAAAAATTTGTTAGAGGCCAGCCTAAGCCAGGGTTCAACCCGCGAATTCTGGTGGCTGCTGGTAAAATCGCGAAGGAGAAA
This sequence comes from Microplitis manilae, assembly GCA_030273425.1. NCBI lineage: Eukaryota > Metazoa > Arthropoda > Insecta > Hymenoptera > Braconidae > Microplitis > Microplitis manilae. Next base: position 19,110,581 of record CP092727.1, on the reverse strand, counting down.
AGCGATTTGTCTCAATATGTGACTGAAGTTTTGGTGGTTGACTTAAAAGTCAATACATAGGAAAACAAGTATATTATGGCAAGTGTGCATGTTTGCAAGGAACTTTAAAATTTTGAAGTTATTAAAGAATAGCATGAAATCGTAAAAAAACTTTCATGTAAAAAATGAAAACCGCGTGAATTTTTAAAAATTAAACCGGACTCAGCGTTTTTGGGTCTCGGTTGCTGTGTTATTGTTCGGCCGGGAATTTGTTGTCATCGTCGTCGTGTCAACTAAATTCGCCTCGTAAACCGGCTTCAATTTGTCCACTGAAATGGCATTTGTCGTCCTCGAAAATCGACGATGAAATATTTATCGTGTCGAGCTATTACACGATATGGACCTTCGTACGGCGGCAAGAAAGATGGTCCAATCTGGTCATTTTATACCAGTACGTGACTGCAAGTACCAAGGTTCTTGAAAACAGAATGCTTGTCGTGAGGCGACATTTCGGCAGGTGCCAGTAAATTAAAATGACGTTTCAATGTATTGACGATGTCATGAGGTGGTTTGTAATTGGTGGGAGTAAATAACTCACCAGGTAATCGTATGGGCTCACCGTATAACAATTCAGCCGGTGTCGTCTGTATGTCGTATTTCCAAGCGGCGCGTAAGCCGAGTAAAACGGCGGGTAATGCGTCATACTATGACTCTTAGTGACACAAAAGCGCTGATTAAAGCTGACGATGTTAACGTTCGACGAGAATATTTGATTGTGGATGATACGGCGTAGTATGTAGGTATTTTATTCCATACAATTTTAATAATGACCGGAATAATGACGATTCGAATTGCGGACCTTAGTCCTAGGTTATACGTTTCGGTACTCCGTGACGTGAAATCCAGTGCAGCAAGAGTACATGTGCTATTGTCTTTGCAGTTCCATTAGATAACGGGACAATCTCAGGAAATCTAGTGAATCGGTCGATGGTAGTCAAGCATTAATTAAAACCTCTTGACGTTTTTAAAGACACTTGGTCAATGCGTATATGCTCGAATCACTCGATTGGTAATTCAAAGTTAGCGATCGGCGATAAAACGTGTCTTTCGATCTTGTTTTTCCGGCACTCGATGTAAGATTTAGCACATTCTCTGCAATCTTTATCAATCGACGACCAGACGTATCGTTTGAAAACAAATTCAGTGAACCTTTGATTCCAGGGTGAGCGAGCGTGTGTAACGAATCAAAAACTTTCCTTCTTAGTGGGTCTGAAACATATGGACGCATTGTACCTGACGCGGTGTCACAATACAATGCAGATTCATTATCGAGTTGAATTATCTTTAAATTTAAGACAGTTGTTTGACGTAACAGCTGCTGAAGTTTATCATCGTTTTGTTGAGCGTTGGCAAGTTCTTGTGACGTGATAGTAGTACATACTGATTCAACGAGTGACAATGTGTCAGCGACAATATTGTCGGTATCCGACTTATGTCGACTATCGGTAGTGAACTAACCGATAAAATCGAGCCAACGAAATTGCCAAGGTGATGCTCTTTCGGTGCGCTGTTTGCAAGCGTGCTGAAGAGGCTTTTGATCAGTGTAAATTGTAACATGTTGGCCTTCGAAGATGTGCCGAAAGTATTTAACAGCCTCGTAGATGGCGTTCAACTCGCGGTCATACGCCGACAATTTTTGAATCGACGGGGACACTTTTCAACTGAAAAGTGCCAGTGGATTCCAGTTGTTATCCACTTTTTGTTGTAATACGGCTCCAATTTCTATTTCGGATGCGTCAGTTAATATTGCCCAGTCAGTATCGATTTTAGGGTGAACCAACAAAGTAACATCCACGAGTGCTCGTTTAGCTGACTTGAAAGATTCTTGAAGTTCAGTTGTCCAGTTGACTGGATGAGAGCCTTTGATTTTTAGTTCTTCCAAAATTTTGTTTAACGGTCCTAGAATTTCGACAGCATTCTTAATGAACTTTCTGTAAAAATGCACAGTGCCGAGAAATCGACGAAGAGCTTTTACGGTAGTAGGAGGCTCAAAATCGACAATCGCCTCAACTTTTTCCAGTAATGGCATGATTCCATCATTAGTGATGAGATAGCCGAGAAATTTTACTTTCAGTAGACCGAACTGGCATTTCGGAACATTTATTACCAGCCCATATTCACGGAGACGCTCGAATAAAATTCTCAGGCGCTCCATGAGTTGTTTTTCGTTTATTGTTGCGGTTACAATATCCTTGACGTACGGAAAGACAAAATCAAGGTCGCAAGTAACATCATAGATAAACCGTTAAACGTTTGACCCGCATGTTTAAGCCCAAACGTCATAAATCGGAACTCAAATAATCCGAAAAGCGTAATGATAGCCGTTTTCAACACGTTCTCTGGTGCAACAAGTATTTGCAAAAATGCCTTTGCAAAATCGACGACTGAAAATACATTTTTTACTGTGTAAAAATGCGGTCAAGTCGTCAACATAACGCAACGAATATTTATTGATAAGCGTTTGATTGTTGAGTGAACGGTTATCACCGCACGGCCTTCATTCTCCGGACATCTTCTGCGCTAAACGAAGCGGTGAAGCCCAGGCACTGTTGGACGGTCTGCAAATACCTTATTCAATTATTTTACGGAACTATGCTTGAGCAATTTTAAGCTTATCTGGAGCCAGACGTCTTGCTTCGCACGAAACTGGCGGTCTAGGCGACGTTCGTATGTGATGCACCGTTGAATGTTTTTTCATTTTATATTAAGTAGTACCAGGCCATGTTATATTGGCAAATTCTCTGAGTAATTCCATAAACACAGAATTACCATCGACTGCTTTGATATTTATTTCTGTCATTTTCGTTTTAGGTCTATTAGTAAGTCATAATGACTTAAGAAGTCTGCACTTATAATCGGCTTAGTGACGTAAGCGATTATAAAATTCCATGAAAAATCACGACGAAATCCAAGGTTTAATTTTAACGACTTTAAACCATGTGTTTAAATTATCGAGCCGTTTGCAGCATACAATTGGTAACCTATTGGTGTACTGATTGATTTCAGCTAGCCAGGTGAAAAAGCCACGGGTAGATCGAAACCGGAATCGACAAGATATTCCGTTCTTGTAGTTCGGTCTCTGATAAACAGGTGGCTAGAAATTAATTGGAAATCATTGGCCGCCTCTACTAATTACCAGAAAATATCGAATTTTTTTGGAACACGTGATCGTGATCGGCTGCATTTCATCCTTATGTTTTTCGTCTGCGCAGTTAACTGCGCAAGTTCTCGACATAGCGCAGCAATCTCGCCGTGCTCAGCGGTTGATGATAATGATGTTGCTGTAGCGGCGACAACGTGGAGCTTGAGCGACATTCACTCAAACATACAATCAGCTGACTCGGCGAGTTTATCAAGCGTTGAGTTGCTGATAGCTTCAAGACATACTTGAATCTCATTCAGTGATGTGCGCACACGACTCAGTCAGATTCCGCACAGTAATCAGTGTGGTGCTGCGCCACAATTGAGTATTTTCTTCCAGCACCGATGTTAGTCAGGTGCAAAACAGTAACCAAACGGGTTCCAAAATCTTTCCGTGTATTTATTTCATGAGTACAATAATACAAATTTTATTAGTAGAGTACGTTTACCTACGAATAATAGTATATAAACATATAATAAATTTGGTACTGCATTAGGCAGTAATATTTTTACATGTACAATACTATCGTATATTGGTGTAAATTTGCAGTTTTGTGTTCAGAAAATAACATTCACAGATTCATTTCGGACTGAACCTTCGAACCGGATAGTTTGTTTGAAATGTCAGTGGATATCGTGTTATGCTTCATAGTGTTTAAAAAATTTTCGTTTTAGTTTTTTGAATTAAAGCCTTGCAAAAGTCTGTTATTGACAAAGAAAACGAGAATTCACATCGGTTTCTTTGCCAGTGAAACACAAGCAATTGTGCACAGAAAAAAAAATTCATCATCATCATCAAAATTTTGATATTCTGAGTCACAGTTTAGATCAATTGAAATTGATTCTGAGAATGATGGTAAGGAGGATACTGGTGTTCCTGAACAGGTTCGTACACCTTATCCAGAAACTCGGTCAAGATTCAGAATTAAAATAACATCACCTATCGATCCCTCCGTAATTAAATATTTTGCGCAGTCCCAAATTCATCCGAGTTAAAATCAGAAAACTCCATGCAATTCAACTCAACTCTATTCTCCAAAAGCTCGGCTAGTTCCATCTATAAATCTTTCGGGAACAAAAAAGTTTACGAAATCCCAAATTCTTAAAAATGAAAATCAAGAAACTCCGTACAATCCAATTTAATTATATCCTTCTACAGCTCCATCAGTTCCATCTACCAATTTTTGTCATTAAAACATTTCTAATAATCAGCGGTTTCCAGTTTATCATCTAGACTGCCATAATCATTCACCAAGTATCACTTTTTACAATAATATTAGCGATATTCATCGTTCAGAAAACTATACTCTTGTATACGTACACTTAAATTGATTTTAAATGTAATATTTAATAATAATAACTATTAATTTGAAACTATGTTATATTTTTAATTATTTATGTAGAATATTTAAAGAGTTGATCCTCAGACTCACATTCAGAGACTCTAAAACAGTCTTACAGAGTCTCTGATTCGGAGGCCTATTACTTTAAAATATTCTTCGGAAGTCTCTTCCTGGGAGATTCGTAGAGATCGAGTCTGTGGTTGCCACCACAGAGACTTCCAGAGACTACAACAAGTCTTCATTCAAAAACTTCAAGAGACTTTCAGAGATTCCGAGAGACTTAAATTTTTCGTCTCGGGCTGTCATATTAAGTAAATATTAAAATAATGTTTTTTTATAGCAGACATGAATTTTCAATTTGTGATTTTGGATCCATATTCGTCTTTTTATTTTGAACAAAAAATTATCAAATCGATTTTGCACAATCGATTATTACGATAATAGATCGTTTAGAAACGATTAATCACCATAATCAATTGTCTTCAGCCGATTCTATTCAATTGTGAAAAATCGAATTGTTGCTTCAATTTCGGCAACACTACTACGAATGAGGTAAAAGCGGAAACCAGAAAAATCGATGTTCGACGTAGGTTGCCGAAATCAGTCGATCGCTTCCCATGATAGCAACACTGTATATATATATATATATATATATATATACACGTTGCAAGTTGTAATAATGCGAAATGTACATAAAAGGTAAAAAATACGTGCAGATAGTACACACGTACTAACATAATACTAGCTAAGCATAATAGCCAGGAATGAATCGTAATCCAACGGTACTTTGTTCTAATAGCCTGCGAAAAGAAGAAGCCATATACTGTTATGTACGTAGTTATAAAGTCTAATGGATTAAAAATAAAGTGATTTAAGAAATTAAAGAAAAGGAAAAGAAGGTTATAAGTTAATGAATATTGTATGAATAATAATAAATCAAAGAATATTAATAAAATAAAAGTAGTAAAAGGCAAAAAAAGAAGTTAAATAAAATGTGCACAAGACTCTAAATGGGGTTTTAAATTTATGAGGGAAATGAGATAAGTTTTTCTCGACGTGCACAGAGACTTCTACATCCTATCCTGGTGCTATATCTTCGCACTATGCTGCTGCTAATATAAAAGCAGTGTGTCGTAAATGAGAAGAAAGAAAAGTGGAGAGAGACTATAAGAAGAAGAAAGACACCCTAAAGTGACGACAAACGGGTGTGGTCGTGATTATAGAAAATCCCTAAGGGTAGTAAGCTATTAAAACTACGCTCAGAGTCCTATTTTTATATTTTGTATTTAATACTAGACGGTTTTTAGAGAATTTATTAGTTATATTGTAGTTTTACTTTGCTAAATTTTTTTATTTTTTTTTAAGTTAATTTATAAAATTATTTGGAGACGCGAAGTCATTTTTTAACAAAGAGCGAAAATATTTTGATTCATTTGTTCTTTTCGAACTCCATATACTATAATTGAAGTGTTAGTTTTTAATTAGTAACCAAGATATTTTAATAAATTAAAAAAAAATGATAGTTTTCAACTTCCCGCTAAGAAAATCGACGATTTTCGATAAATTCATTTATTCAAAATTTGAGGATCCAAGGAAGCTATTCTGACTATTTTCAGAATGATGACCAAGTGTCTGTCCGAGTGTCTGTATGTATTTGCGTGTGTGTGAATGTATGTATGTAAACTCTTTATAATTTTTTAACTAATGAACCGATTTGGATGGTTAAGGCGGCAATCGAAAGAGCTTGTTAGCTATCAACTTTTCTAAAAATTTCAGATCATTTGATCAAGTAGAATCGAAAATATTGGCGAATTATGAAAAAAAAAAAAATTTTTTTTAATTTATTTAGTTTTTTATTGATTTCTCGGGAACGACTTATACGCTCGACTCTAAAATCTAATCAGCTTTATATCTCAATGAAACGCGTCGATTGCCGCCTTAACCATCTTAATCGGATAATTCGTTCGAGAGTTATCGCGGGAGACAGAAATAGTAAAAAACGGTTTTTTGCGAATATCTTTAAAACAACTGAACTTAATAACTCCAAAATCTGATCAGCTTTAGAATTTATTTAAACGCATTGATTGTCACCTCAACCACTAAAATCAGGTCATTTGTCTAAGAGATATTGCGGAAGAAAGAAATGGTAAAAAACAGTTATTTGCGATATCTTGGAAACAACTCAACCAAACAATTCCAAAATCTGATCAGCTCAAGGAGCTCGAAAACAGCGGAAAGTTTTAGGGCTGGCCCGCAGGGTCAACCAATAGACAGATTTTTTTTTTTACTTGAATTTTAAGTTAATCCCACATTTTTAGCTCTCATAGATCTCAAGGTAATTATTTTTTAATTTCAAATACATAATTCAAAAAATTATTATTTTAATTTTGCTTAATTTATGAAAATTTTTTGCAATAATTAGTGGTTTTGATTCAGTAAATTTTTTATTTTAGATTTAGCTATTAACAGTAATTAAAATTTTGAGCTCGAAGCTGACTTCTTTAACGATAAAAATTTTTAGTCTACTAATTCTTCGGTTTCACTCACTGAATAAAATATTCTAAAAATAATATAATTTTAGTTATGACATGGCGAATACTTTTTTAAAATCGTGCCTAAAAACTGAGAAAAAAATTCCAACACAGCCATTTTATCAAAAATGTTTTTTCCGGATATTAATTGCCACTTTTATTAAATTTACACCAGAATCTAGGAACAAAAAAAATTAATTTGCCTACTTAAGACATACCATTGATAATATAATTTCTGAATCAGCTTACTGTTTAATTGCATAAGTACGCAATTATTTTCTATCGGTGTACTATTAAAATTTCCTAATTACTCATTAGTATACTTAAACACTTAAGTCAAGATTATTTTATCATGCAATGATTATTATTATTATTAGTATTATTATTATTATTAATATTATCACCTTTTCATAACAGATTATAACTAACTAGTATAATACTTTAATCGAAAAGTTCAATTACCCTTCGCGTATTTATTCAACAATGAAGAATTAAAAAATTTTATCAAAAATTTAAAATTAAAAAAACTTTTTACTAATAATAAAAAAAATGATTTTAATCCATCGCTTTTACAACAGTCATTTTTTAAGCTTAACAGTTCACAAGGGAAAAAGGTGATGGAGGTAGCAGTAGGAGTAGTGGTAGCTTATGTTAGAAGATCGCGAGATTGCTCGGGCGGTATTTGGTCCGAGTCAAGGACCGCGGTGAGCAAAGTTAAAGAAAAAAAAAACGTTATAGTACGATAGGGACGTGATTTATGAGTGAACAACGTGAAACGTAAAGACTTTAGTCAACCCTACTCTCTTGTTATTCTCATTGACGTCGACGTCGTCATCATCGTCAACCACTTTTTTTTTTCTAAGCCCTTAAGACTTTACTCAATTATTTTTCTGTGACTCCACTGAAAAAATTCACCTATACATATAAATAACAAATAATGAAAATAATAATAATAGTAATAACAGTAAATAAAAAAAAAAAAAATGTATTATTTAATCATTTGAAGAACAAAACTGAATAAGATAAGCTAACAATAACATTTGATATTTAATTCTATATTTAGTAACTCACGTGATCAGTAAATGCATGTAGAAACGCCCCTGAACTAGTGATACGTTATTTCTCACTTTACCTTTTCATTTCTCTTTTCCTCTCTTTTTTTTAAAACTTTTTTTTTTTTAGATTATTTTCCGTATATCCTTTACTTCCTTTCTTTTAGCTTGAGCCATAGCCGTATTCAAAGCTTTACCAGTGAATCGAACAATTGACGTGAAATAATTTGACGGTTGCACGCGAGATTTCCACCTAGTACTCAGTTAGATCTCTATATAGCTATAACGACGAGTTCTGATCATTACCGTGATATGAAAACAAATTAAAGATTACTTTGAATTTATAACAATTAATTCAAATGTACTTTGATTGGTAGCTTACAAATATGAATTCAAATTCATTTTGTATTGAAACTAATTTTCTATTCGGAATAGAAGATTGATCTCTGAAATTATTTTTAAAAGTGATTGTTTACTATTTTGCGAGACGAAAATTTACTTGCACATATGTAGTTATTTTTCTTCTCGTTCTCGATCAAAAAATTATGCTTATGTTTATTTATTTATGTGATCGTGGAACTATGTCCCCTAACGACCTAAAGAAAATATATAGATGTACAAAAATTATAAAAATATCTCTTAGGACAAATACAGATTTGTTATCTGACATGGTAACAATTATCATCTCGGATAAAAAAAGTTAACTTAAAAGAATGGGAACCTTTCAAATGTAAAGCTGGGAATAGTTAAGATAGCAAGCAAATTGCTACTGTTTTTCAACGTATATTAAATCACAACTATAACTATAATGAGTAAAATAAAGTCTAATAAAGTTAATTTAAAACAAAATAAAGTAATGAAATTAAAACTCATAATTTTCAAGAAATATAACGAGTATAATAAAAACACTTATTATAATTAAATTTAAAAGCTTGATATTGTGATAAATGAAAACGATAGTTAAATAGGAAGTGAAAAGAGATAAATTAAATCGGTAGTAACAGCAATTGTGTTGGATAAGTAGTTTAATCGTTGAAACAACCCTAAATGTATTGAGCATCAGGATTATGCATACCATTTACTAATTACGTAGTAAGCTATGTACTTGTGTAATACCAGAGGAATTTTCCAGATCATATCATATCATATATCAAACTTGAGAATACCGCAATATAATGCCTAATCGCAACCACACAAACCCTATGATATATTAATAAGAAACCGAGGATTAAACTGAAAATATATTAGAAAGGAATACTGATTTATCGAAATTTTTATGCTCAGCATTAAATGCATTCATGAATTTGAATTAGAACGAGGAAATAAATCATTGAGACAATAAGATAGAGGATTTTGATGTTAACTGCAACTGACAACGGGATACAATTAACAATGGCTTGAACTCTAGCCTCCGGTAGTAGTTGTAGGTTGCTGATAGTTAGTAATTAATTGATGGTATCAATCGATAGTCAATTTCTGAATATTGAAAGACTTGATAATATTGCATCGACAATGTTGCATTGATAATTTATAGGTTGGAGTATAAAAAAAAACATGGGTCAGACCATGCTCGTAAAAAATTTACAGACGTTGTCGTCTTTGACTTGAGCATACGACGTAAGTTGCTTGAGTGTTTCGCAAAAAAGGTAAAGAGAAATAATATATGTGTATATACATACAGATATAGAAAATCAACTCGAGGAAGTCAAGATGATGTTTTACTGTATGTGGAAGTACAAGTAGCATAGGCTAGTTTTTTTTTAATTATAGAAAAATTGTTAAGAAATGAATTAAATTATTTTTTTGAAAGAGAAATTTTGAAAATTATTATCAAGATTTTTATTGAAATTTAAATAAAAATTACTGATGAGCTACTGACCTTATAAAATTTTTTCTCTCTTCATTTATTTCCATACTTTTTTATCGTAAAAGATCTTATCTTGAATTGCACATCTCAAGCGCAAACGCGGTTGAATGAGGTTAAAATATATATCATTATAAAGAGAATTAATTTAAGAACGAGCTTGACATAATATTCAGTCAATTCATTGACGTACTGAATTTTACAAGATTCATTCAATTCAAAAAAATGGGATGTCAATCAATATATATGGAGATTTGTGATCACGACAAACCTCGGAAAAAACACCTAATTCTTTATCTATGAAATGTAGTTTTTTGACGACAAGAACCCGATTGAAAATTATTAGCCATATTAAATTTTTTTTCTTTAATTATAATCAATAAAAAACTTAAAACTGACAACTCGGCATTAGATAAGTACACGGAGAAAAAAAATAAAGAAAACTTTACTTTAAAATATCAGCTAAAATTACTGAATTTATATTGAAAACTTGAAACGCTATTGAAGCTGTGTAATTTTTACTGTCTTGAGAATTCAATTTTTATTTATAAATCGTAAATTTTACTATATTAGACCGGAAATAAATAAAATTAAATTTTTATTAATTTTTATACACGCAGAGAATTTTATGGTATTTTTTACATAGAAAAAAATCTATAGAAAAATTATTATGGCATAGGGTAAATGCACCAATTGTTGACTGGACCCCAATTAGTTGACCGATGTGTATAAAAGTTAAGTAATTAATATTTTACAAAGGTCTTTTGGTTTTAGATGTAATTTAAATATAAAATATAGTATTTAATCTTCGCAATAAAAAATTGTGCAGAGCATTGCGTTTTGACAACCGCGATTAAATATATATTATGTGTTTGCTTACAACGAGTCTAACTATAAACCGGTCAAAAATAACTAGGGTACACTTGAAAGGAGAGTGCTTTTTACTATGAATTTAATGACATTTATTGATTAAATATTAAATATTTTTGTGTTATTATGTTAGTTGAAGATCAGATGTCAACTTTTATGAATAGTTGAAGTAAAATTATGAATTTTAATATTATTTCGAGACTGGTCAATTATTGGATCTATCAGAGACCGTTTACCCAGTAAAAAATTCATTCGGCCATCTATTGGAACTTCTGATTATATCAAGATCCAATAAATGACCGCATATTTATAATTAAGAGTCCTAGCCTCAAAAGTAGATCTGTCAAGTACTCAAAGTACTTCAATCATTCAATGTTGTAGTTAATGTAAATATTATTAATATAAAAAGTACATTCGTATTTTAAATAATAGTTGAATTTTTTTTTGGTTAGTAAATTTAGTTTCTTTCAATATTTCAGTAAGTCACCATATATTTTCCTAATTAAATTTTATTTATTTTATTTTAGAAATCTGAACATTTGCATCAGAAAATAATATTAAAATCACTGAGTCAAAAAGCAAGAAAAAAAACAAGCATTTGTAAGAAGGACACTTTAATATATTTTACTTGCTGGTAGATAAAACCAAATATTTATTTAACAATTAAACATTATTAAACCCGACAACTAATCGTATAATATGGACAGTTGATAATAAGTAATATAATAAGGGTAAGGGTGAGAATGGTTTGATGACGTCACGTTGAGTCCTCTCGGAGGGCCCCGTTGGAATGCCTCCTCTTCTTTCGCCTCGATGTCCATCTCGCCCTTCTCTAGTGGGGGTGAGCCTCGACACGAATTGGGGGTAGCTCTTGACGTCAGAGGCTACAGGCCTCAAGATGCTCACCGAACAAAAGGTTCGGTATTCAGGAAAGAGTAGCTTACATATTAATTAAAAAATATTCACCTGAAGATTTAAATGCCGCGTTCACCAATTATAATAATAATTATTATTATTAGTATTATTATTCTTTGTTTATGAAAAAAGTGGTATTTAAGATATAAAAAGTCTATCTAAATTTTGTCAATGCTTTAAAAGTACTAGATAAAGTCAATATTACATACATATAGTTTGAGTCAAAATTAATTTATTTCGGCGGTCATTAATTGGAGAACAGTCGGTCATTTATTGGGTTCTCCCGGTCAATAGTTGGTGATTTTGATAAATTAACATTTAAACAATAAAATTAATATATTTTCGATAATTATTAATAAAAATAGAATGAGATTATCAATAATCAAGTATTTAGCTATAATAAAATCCATTATTAATTTCAGCTAATAATTTGATACTTATTTTATAGCTTATGATAAAAACAAATCTTAATCGGTCAATAATTGGTGCATTTACCCTAGTAACATAAGGACAGTATGGAATTATTGTACATATCACCGATAAAGTAGAACTTTTTAAAATACATCAAACAGAACTTACAAGGTGTATTGTAATTTTTTTTACAAAGCAACTGATTAAGAAATTTAAATTTCTTAGATAAAATTTAATCGGTTGCTCTGTCAAAATTACAATGCACCTTGTAAATTCTATTTGATGTATTTTAAAAATTTCTACGTTATCGGTGATATGTACAATAATTCCATACCGCCCCATAAATTTTTTATGTAAAAAATACCGTAAAACTTTCTGCGTGTATTACTTTTGTTATTATTATTATTATTATGATGATGATGATTATCATTATTATTATTATTCATGTCATCTGCATTGAAATTGGTGCCAATTTTTATTTTTTAAAAATCACTTGTTTAGACCGAGATTCGAACCCTGATCATCCGCGCACGAGTCCTTTCCTTAGTCTGTCAGTCCGAAGTTCCCCTTAAACGAAGGTCTCTGAACTAATAATCTCCACCGGAATCTGTCAGCATTTTGTGATTTTATACTCAGTAAGGGATCCTAAACCTTATAAAAAAAAAAAAAAAATTGGATCGGAAATTTAGTGCAAAGTTAACCAAACTAAAACGTCTATTTCTACTGGCTTATAAGTATTAAAACATTTTCGAGACTCGTTTTCTCCGTGTGAGTTTGTGTTTTCTTTTTTCATACAGTTTACTCTCTCTTTCTCTCTATCTAATAAGTGCTAACAACAGCATCGATATGACAGTAGCGCAAACAACATCTGTAACTGTAACTATCATGAGAAAAATAGCGGTTTATATAAAAAAATTCAACGTGACAAAACATATCAGAGAGATAGCGATTTATAAACCAATGTTGAGATCAATATTTTTTTTCCTGTTAACAGATGGTTTAAGATATGTCGCGTGTTTATTGAACAAAAAATTATGACAATCAAAAATGACAATCCGCACAGTCTTGATTTAAAATTTTTGATACATTATCTTTTATTATGATATAAGCGATTGAAATTATAAAATTTATCTACTTAACTAGAAATATTTATTGAAAAATAATTGGTCAATAACAAAAGATGTCAACACAATTTTGTATAAAATAAAATTCTTGACAAAAAAAGATATGAATAATATTTTTCGCAAATACTTTTTTAGTTCAAAAGCAATGAAAACTTAAAAATACTAAATTTTTTTATTTCACACTGGGAATCGTCGAAATTTGTAAGAAAATAAAATTCTTTAATAATCATGATTTAAAAAGTTCTTACAGCAATTTAGCAAATTTTTTTTTTTTACATCCGAGTCCATTAACTTTTAGATACTTGGTATTTAACCAACACCGTAGAGATGAGATTTAAATACGAATGAGATATAAGTATCCACCGCACTCAGAATCAAGAGTAACCAAAAAAAAATAATAAAAAAATATATAGCAGTAGTAGTAGTAGCAGTTATAGAAGTAAGAAGTGGGGAGCATTTGCCGAAGATAAGGCTGCCGAGATGGTAGTTAAGAAGTTTTCCTTCAAGAGCTTTTTCTGTGATTCTACCAGGTTACCACTCTCGCGGGTAATCCCACTAAGGAACTTTGGTAATGCGCGTCAGCTATGAATAACGACAGGATTACCTGAAGAATGAGTAGACGGGGGATGCATCCGTTTACTATGTAAGAATTTATTCTCCAGGCCTTAAACTTCCTTCTCAACTCGACTCTTTCTCCAATTCAACCAAATGAAAGAACGGGCAAACAAAAAATCAAACAAAGTATGAACCAGACTAAGGAAAAAAAAAAATTCTTACCCCCTTTTCTTTTTTGGAAGCCAAAGAAAATGTTTAAGGAAGATGTCCGTCTATCTTGCGATCGAGTAAACTTAAAAATGATGAATCGTAGAATGCCGCATCTTCTCCTACTACTTTCCAATGAAAAGTGAATGCCTAGTTGGAAAACTTTCTCGTCAGATACTCTGTTTAAGTAATTCTTCTCATCTTACAGTATAGAGCCTCTTCCTCGACCCCGCCCCCATTGCCTCTTCCTCAAACAACTCTCTTATCTTTTGCTCATTCCTATGACACCCACAACGTCATATTTTCTCAAGTAAAAATAAAAGTCTTTTACATAATCTGATTAATTTTAAGTGCTTCCTTTCTTTATTTAATAATTTATTTTTTAAATAAAAAATATTTTTAAACAAATCAGTGTCTCGGTTGACATTTATTTAGTGACTTCTTCCATTCCAGCGCTGGATTAAATCTTAAGACCTTACATTAGTTGATTGCGTGCTTGATTATTAAAGCAAACTTGTATTTAAAAATTGACGATATAGTTGATAAATATACGGATGATATTTAATCAATTTTATAGTGAAGATATTTGATGGGATAGAAAAGTTTTTTTTATAACAAACTCGATCTGATTGACGAGTTTTTTTTTGACTTAGATACTTTTGGAATTCACTCGTCCGGATGTTGGATAAGAGGTAAAACGTTAATTGAAAACGCTTCCAGCGGTTTGAAAACCACATCAAGTAAAAAGAAATTTTATTTGAATTGATAAAAAAAAAATTAGAAAAAGAAGAAAGAAAGAAAATAAAAATAAATTTAAATCAAAATTTATTCTGCATGATATTCTGGGATAAAAATAGTGAATAGGTAACAGCCGTATTATTTCAAGCTGATGAGATTTTTGAGACAGCTTACAAAAATATGTCAGAAAATATTTTTACCAATGAAAGAGATTACTTTTTTTTTTTCAAAAAGTATTTGCAGAAGAAATGCATCATTATCTTTCAACAAGAACAATCGAGCTTATACGTAAAAAAATTATTTATATCTTATCTGCAAGAATTAAATTCTCTACAAATTTGCTTTCACATGTATCTTAGATATTTCATGCTTGACCGATGAGAAATTTAACTTTTCGAATAGCGTTAAAATTCGATAGTCATCTGTAAAAATTTATTTAAATTAAAATCTTGGCTAAACTAATATATATATATATATATATATATATATATATATATATATATATATATATATATATATATATATATATATATATTAGGGTTTCATTTCCGCAAAAGTTGTTTTTTTTAAGTGCTCAAGCAAAATCTCAATCTACATCGAAAAACAAAAATTCTCACCAAATATGAGCTCTTAATGTCAATGCTAAGTACTTACTATTTGATTTCAAAGATTTCCTATTTAAAATACACGTAAATTAAATTACTTTTTTTTTTACTTTCTAATACTCGGCTCCGTTTCATGATATCAACAAGGTTTTGGTCGCAAATTGTAGGGCATTTGGTGTTCTTCAAAAGCGCTCATAGTTACTTAGCTGTTATTCCAGCTGTTTCACTTGTGTCCGCTGAGGAAGTCATCTTTCTTATGAAATTGACCTTTATTGGCTTGCAGAACGTAAACCAATGAAAGTACACTAAAAATGTTAAGAGAAATTTTATTGGAAATTTTTTTCCCTCCAAAAAAAGTCCTATGAGTCAAGCCGCTAAAGTCCATAGTTTCCGAGTTATAGTCATTTTAATAACTTAAAAAAAATAATATAAAAAAAAAAATTACAATTGCAATTTTATTCTTTAAATTATTAAGATGACTACAACTATGGACTTTAGCGGCTTGACTCATAGGACATTTTTTGAAGGGAATACAATTTCCTATAAAATTCTTATTAGCGATTTCAGTGTACTTCCATTGATTTACGTTCTGCAAGCCAATAAAGGTCAATTTCATAGGAAAAATTAGTTCCGCAGCGGACACAAGTAAAACAGCTGGAATAACAGCTAAGTAACTATGAGCTCTTTTGAAGAACACCAAATGCCCTACAATTTGCGACCAAAACCGTGTTGATATCATGAAACGGAGCCGAGTATTAGAAAGTTAAAAAAAAAGTAATTTAATTTACGTGTATTTTAAATGGGAAATCTTTGAAATCAAATAGTAAGTACTTAGCATTGACATTAATAGCTCATATTTAGTGAGAATTTTTGTTTTTCGATGTAAATTGAGATTTTGCTTGAGCACTTAAAAAAAAACAACTTTTGCGGAAATGAATCACCCTAATATATATATATATTAGGGTGTCCGTTATTTACCAAACTGATTTTATTTTTAGCGACGCCCCCTAAATTTTTCGTTTATGGCCTAAAAAAAATTATCAGACCCATATAAGCCCTTAATATTCATATTAAACCGTGCCCCAAAGACAATACATTTCCCATTTAAATAACATGGGGTTTCGGCGCGATTTACATTTAATTTTTTTTCTCCTAAGCTAGTTAATCTACAGATATCAGAGATACATATTTTTGTAGGAAATTGAACACTCTACAAAAAAGGTCTCTTATGGTTTTTCGATAAATTTACTGCTTTAAAAGTTATTCAAAGTTAAAGATAAACTTATAGTTAATTTTTGATTTTTTTACTTTAACCGCAAAATTATCATTATTTCTGTAAAAGTAAATTGTTTATTGCGAAAAATCTTCAATTTTAACTGTGTTATAGTAAAAGTTACTGTACGATTTGAACATCTGGGTCAAAAATAAAACTTGGTTCAGGCTCATTTCACCTTATTTTCTTTTGAAGTTATTGATTTGCCGACGATTTTTCGATAAGATCTCGACTTTTTCGACTTAGATTTAATTTTTTTTAACTTTTGAACTTTTTTCGTTTTAGATTCAACTTATTTGTATTTTCTGGTCTTAGTTTGAACTTATTCGTCTTAACTTCAAACACGATAATCATTCACCTTACTTTTGACTTGCTAAACCAAGTCGAAAAAATGTTATTTATTCGCCTTTATTTCGCCTCAGTATATAAAAATTATTTCACCTTAGTTTTGACTTTTTCGCCTCATAATTTAAGTCGAATAAGTCTACATCAAGTAAATTTCGACTTGACTGCAACTTTCTCGTCTTAAATCGTGACTAAGTAAGCCAGTTAAGTCTAAACCAAGGCGAAAACTCAATGTATTTTTAATCTTCGTAAAAAAAGGCGAGTTTGTCTTGTGAAAAACGGCTCCAAATTTCGATTTGGTAAACCAAGTCTAAATCAAGCTTTATTTTTGACCCGGGTGGCATATGGTTTGCGATCTTCGTTCTTGGCTAAAGTATTAATGTATACTTCAGTCAATTTGACAGCTCTTTCTGTAGTATCAATGACTATTTGTAGGTGTTTAACAATTTTTAAATAAAAATTTCCAAATTCCACCAAAGAATATTTAATGAAATAGAGTGTTGATAAATATGTAAAAAAATTGATTCAATCTGTCATATTTTTTCCGTTAAATTGAAAAATTTTGTAATTAACTCAACACGTCACTAATATTAGTCTTTAGTTATCTGAATTTTTGACGGTAATTTTTTCAATAACACAGTTAAAATTGAAGATTTTTCGCAATAAACAATTTACTTTTACAGAAATAATGATAATTTTGCGGTTAAAGTAAAAAAATCAAAAATTAACTATAAGTTTATCTTTAACTTTGAATAACTTTTAAAGCAGTAAATTTATCGAAAAACCATAAGAGACCTTTTTTGTAGAGTGTTCAATTTCCTACAAAAATATGTATCTCTGATATCTGTAGATTAACTAGCTTAGGAGAAAAAAAATTAAATGTAAATCGCGCCGAAACCCCATGTTATTTAAATGGGAAATGTATTGTCTTTGGGGCACGGTTTAATATGAATATTAAGGGCTTATATGGGTCTGATAATTTTTTTTAGGCCATAAACGAAAAATTTAGGGGGCGTCGCTAAAAATAAAATCAGTTTGGTAAATAACGGACACTCTAATATATATATATATATATATATCAGAAAAATTTTATAGAAAATTGAATTCTCTGTAAAATTATTTTTATGTAATCATTTTGCACACCTCAAGCGCGAAAGCGCTGAGGGTGCTTTATGAACGGTTTTTTTTATTCAACTATTTTGCTCACATAAAAATCTTTTTACAATATTTTAATTGCACCAAGAGAGATAAAATTATATACTAGCATATAGAGAATTTATTAAGGAACAATTTGAACTCAATATTAAGTCGATCCATTATTTTATTCGTTTAAAATAAATTATTTTAACTCAAGAAACCAGTGCTGTCAATTGTTACGTATAAAACTTCGTAAACACGATAACTCTGGATAAACACCATTAATCGGCCTAACTTTTTTTTTATTGTCTTTGTATTTTTTATCACAAGAACCCTTATGAAAATCACTATCTGAATCTTATTGGTTTGATTGTAATTAATTGAAGACGTAAAACTGATTATTTGTGAAAAATTTAGCTGCTATTTTTAGTTGTTATTATTTTTTTCATCGTTTTTCTCTATCAACTACTGGTGGCAGCACTAGCGTACCAATATGTTTGAAAAAAAGAGCGACATCTAAGACAAAAGGCGGAATATTTAAAATAAATGTTAGTAAAAAAACATTGAACTGAATATAAGAAATAAAAAAATCAAATTGATAATTTGTAAGTTGAATAAAAATTCATAATGAAAAAAAAAATACATTAATATTATATAATAAAAGTAATGATTAAAAATAAAATGAGCGATTGAGATGTGCACTTTTGGATTTTCCAACATTTTTTTTTAATATTTTAACTTAAATTTAAATTATATAGACTTTTTATCCATAAAAT
Source organism: Microplitis manilae (assembly GCA_030273425.1). NCBI lineage: Eukaryota > Metazoa > Arthropoda > Insecta > Hymenoptera > Braconidae > Microplitis > Microplitis manilae. The sequence continues at coordinate 19,091,655 of CP092727.1, read as the reverse complement.
TTGTGAAATTAAAAATTTTTTAGAATAAAAATTGAAATCAATTCTAATATTCCCATATAAATATATTGAATTGGAAAAACGTTCTTATGCAGAGCTGATAAGATTTTGTAAATGTTTGCAAAAAAAAATGTAACTTTTTTTTTTTCAACAACCAAATATTTAAGACTGCAAAAAGATTCTTTTAAATTGCTATGTTATTAGTGTTAAAAAAAAATAATAATAATAAACAGTGACAATACAACGTTAACAGGAAAAACGACTCATCGACGTATCAGATAAAAAGTAAAAGAGACGAGGTTTGAGTTGAGCTTTTTTTTAAGCCCGCGTGCAAACGTCAGCACTGAGTGTAACACTTGGCTAGCGAATTCGCAGAAGAAAGCTTTAGTAACTCATAAGCACTCTCGAGTTTTATCTTTTTATCATTTTTCTATTTTTTTTTCTTTTTTCAACTTTTTTATATTTTTTTCTTTCTAGTTACTGTAATAAAGGCAGCTCTAGCAGTAGTACGAGCAGAGCATTGTCATGCCGACACAAAGAAGGGAACACGTGACAAGAGAGACAATGTCACGGTGGCTGAGACACAAAAAAGTAACAATACCAAAAGAGAGCTTTTACTGCATCATCTACGTTTTCATCGTGTCTTAAGCAGAGTCGAAACCATAAATTTTGTGTTGTTGAAACAACTATACATATTTACTCATGCGAATATTCTTTTGCAAACTTTTTTACTTCTTCATCATTCAAAAACTATCGATTTTTTAAAATAATTAAATTTTTTTTTGCGAGTATCTGAATACCTTTTTATAAAAATTCTCGAGACAAATTTATTTGTTTTTTTTTCTTTTTAGAAAATAAAATTTCTTATTACTTAAGAAATGAAGATACTTCTGTAAAAAAATTTTATTTGGAATTTTTTTTATTGCTACTACTTGGAATTTTAGTTTACATTTATTCATAATGTATTTAGACTGCGAGGCAAAATGAGCCGTCTAAAAGACAATTTTTTTCATTAAAAATGTCAATCCTCAAAGTTTTCCGTGACCCATTTTGCCCGGATGATTGTTTCGATTTGAAACCAGTGAAAAAAATCCGAAAACCGCGGTCTGACCCTGCGGGCCAACCCTAAAACTTCTCGCTGTTTCCGAGCTCCCTAAGCTCGGAAACATTATTACTTGTGAACTTTTGAGCTCATCGAATACCTTCACTGAAAAATTGAATTTTTGTCTGACGATATCTTAGGAACGAATGAACTGATTTGAATGTTCAATTTTTGAAAATCGGGGTGAAAACAATAACTTCCCGAATTTTTTGAAAATTATCGATTTTTTTAGCGGAAAGTTAAAAAAATAATTTAATTTATACTATTAATTTATAAATTTACAGAAGTAAATAAATATTTGAATTAAAATAAATTTCAATGTTATTTGAAGTATATAAATGAATTACGTGTGTATTTAATAAAATAAAGTTATACAATCATATTTATTTATTCAATGTTTCAATTAAAAATATTTATTTTAAATTTATTAATATCACAAATACATTAACCTTCTGTTAAGACAGATCTGTGAGGAAAAATCATGTCAATATTTATTTAAAGTATTTATGAAATTTGAAAATTATAAAAAAAAAATATCTGAAAGCCAAACGACATAAAATATGTTTACATAGGATTGGATTATGCTTACAATAGCTGATCATTGATCGATAACTTTATACATATAGTTATATAGACTCTCTCGATTGTTTACACGTGGTCTCAACGTCAACTTAAGCCTGGGTGAGAGCACAGACGAGCTCCAACCGCTCAAGTGCTTATATCGACCTGCTTAAACAATGACATGCTTTTCAAAATCACTATTCTGTGTAATCTCGGATTATAGATTCTCGTCCTTTGCCAATATAAATTTTTAATCCAATAATCCGCACTAATATCCCATTGGTCCTTTTTTTAAATTTAAATTAAATCTTTAAACTTAAATTTCGGTTAAAATATTAAAACTACTAAAAAAATATATTAATACAATTTTATAGAAAATTTAAATCTCTGCAAATTTTTTTTTTTTTTTACATTTTTATTGTAACTGTAATATTTTAGATAGAAATTTAATTTACTGACAATCTATAGAATTTAAAAAAATTAATTCCGTAAAATTTATCAACCTCAAACTTTAAATTCGAACCCGGGTCGAAATATTAGATCTGATTTTAGTCTAACTGAACAATATTTGGACTAATTAATCTGTATTTGAACTAGTTGATCAGTTTTTGATCTTTTATAAAAATTTTAAGTTGTGTTTGATTGTTGTTTTTGAAAACAATCGCGTTACGGGCAGACAAAACCGGATCAATTCTTGAACTTGGAAAAATTTTAGTTCTGAAAACTTGCAAGGACAAAAGTAGATTAAATCATGGGCTTGTAATATTTTTACTTATGGACAATATTTATAAAAAATATTCAAAGTTTTAGAATTGATTTTGTTTTGTTTACCATTTACTTAGTGTCTTTTGTTTAAAAATGTCAACATTTAATGATAGTTTGACAACCTTATTTTTTAGTTATCCTGACTAAATATTCATAATATTGAATGAAAGTAATGAAATTAGTCTTAAAATGTCATTAATTTTTCTTATTTACTGGATAAAATCGAAAAATATTTTGGCATTAGAAACCATCAAAATTCTTGTGACATCTTATTACACGGTAACACGGTAAAAAACGAATCGTCAAAATGTAAAAAAACGCGTGTGTTAAAATTTAGAGTGCTGAATTTTTAACACTTTTAGGTGTCAATTTAACACACAGTATTATTTTTTTGTGAACGGTCGCAATCAATTGATTTTTTAACACACAAAAATGTTATTTTATACGAAAGTAACACTTTTTATATGTTACTGTCAAATCAACACACAAATTATGTTAAAAATAATCTCAACCACAAAAGAATTCTTGGAAAATTTTTTCCTTTTGACATATACGCGTGTAACTTTGTCAACACTCACGACATGTGAAAATGACATATAAATAAGTGTAAAACGTTCGTTTTACACACGATGAGTGTTGATTACGACGAATCCTTTTTTACTGTGTACATTGTGCGCATTAGCATGTTTCAAATATTAAAAAAATTAAGATAAATTTATAAATCTAGATTATTATTATTATTTATATTTCTAAAAAGTTCTGTTTTTGATTTGAAGGCGACTTAAAACTAAACTAAAAATCATAGTAAAAAAAGTCTATTTTTGTCCTAAAAACAAATAATCACAGACCAATAATTATAACAAAAAAAGTTTTTTTTTTTTTTTTTAATCTAAAAGCGATTAATAACAGACTAAATATAATACGAAAATAAGACTTATATTGGCCAGGACAGAGAATAGTACGGACAAAAACCGATTAAATTCCGATATAAAATAAATTCGATTTAAAAACCTAAATTAAATAAAAAATATATGAGTTTGTCATTTATTTTTAAACAGATCTATTTCTTCAACTCGGGAACTTAATTGTCATAAATTGATAAATATACAAAAAATATCTTAGTACAATTTTGTACAAATAAGTATTGAAAAATATTTTTCATAGAAGATGAGTATTTTGAACTTAAAATACAGAGGAATTCTTTTATTTTATGTTTGAATCCAATAACTAGCTATTAAGTTGTTTTTTTTTTCTTTCATTTAAATCAATTGATAGATAAAAAACTAAAAACGCAAGTGGGAGAAAAGTCTTTTAGAAAAATTAATTCAGTGGTTTGTATAAATTTGAAAATGATTCGGGTCAATGGGCACCGTTGATCTAGCAGACATCGCATATGCATTAGTCTCAAGTGGGGTTTCCGTAACTCAGTTGCAAACTTTGTCCGCGGGTGAAAGAGCTCGTGGATGTGCGGTAAATGTTAGGATAGAGGCGTCTCTATTCGCTTAGTTCCTTGTATATATCTGTGTATATAGAGTGTGTTAAATAAACTGTATATATAGTCTGGAAGTGGAAGTTGAGGCTTTTCATGGTGGACGGCATGACAAAAGGTGGCTAACTCACAGGTCAAAACATTCGTCAGTTTTGACCTCATTCCTTTGTTCCAATTCTATTACAACTAATGAGCTCATACAAATCTTTGTATTCAAAATATTTTTTTTAGGAGATAAAGTGGAAAAATAAAAATAGATTTTGATGACTTTTCTTTTTGGCTAAAATGTTTTTTTTTTTTTTTTTTTTTTTTTTTTATCTGATTCAACTGTCAAATGACTTCAGCCCCAATAAGCTCAAGAGATTTCGAGGAAGTACGTGAGTTATTGATCGTTCTGAGTATAGTTTCCACTTGTACTTGCACTTAAACAAAAAAAGACTTGTTCTTTGTATAGTTTTTTTTACAACTATGATGCCACGAGATAAGAATGAAAAAAAAATTGCCGTAAATTATTTTTCAGAATTTAAAATAATTAATATTCTTTATTTTAATGATATCTTTGTAAGAATTATGAATAACCGAATATTGTGAGAGGTCGTTAAAAAGAAAATTTAATTAATTACAATTTCAGTCTGATTAAAAATTTTTGTAAGCATCATAATTTAAAAGATAAAGCTGTTTTAAGGGTGAGAAGTATTAAATTGTTTAAATGACTGTAACTTTTAAACATTAGATTTTAGAACATTTTTTAATTAGACAATAGTTACACAGCGAGAAAATTATGGTAACCATTCCTAGTACGTTTATAAAATATCATCCCATACTGTTATGGTAATGATTACTTGAGATTATGGAATATAGACCCATACTTTCTTGGAAAAGTTCCCATAAGTATGAGAACAATTCCTACCATTATGGTAACAGTTCCCGTATCCCAGGTGAGAAAGAATCATGGTAAGAATGATTACCATACTCATGAGAATATTTCCCATAAGCAAATAGGAACCAATCTTATAACCACATTGTAACGGTTTTTAAGTGTATATGGGAATAAAGCCTATTTATTATAGTAACTATTCCCATAATATTATAATAAAAATGGGAATAGTTACCATAATGTTATGATAATGGTTACCATAATATTGAGAAATTATAATAATTTTTTTTTTTTTTTTGTAATAAGCGTTTTGTTTTTTTTTTTTTATATATTTAATCCTTTTGTTAAACTACATTACAATAAAATATTATTTTTGGTCAGATAAAAATTTTTAACTTGTAAATAATAATAATAATAATAATAATAATAATAATAATAATAATAATAAATAACTATATAATAATTTACATTACAAAATTTTAAGTATACAAAAAAACGTTTATTCAAAAAAAAAATTTATTATAATTTCTAAATAATATAGAAACCGTTACCATGCAACTATGATAATGGTTACCATAATATTATGGTAAACATTATCATAGTTACATGGTAACGATTACCATAATTTCATAGGAACTATTCCGATACTATATAGGAATTATATCCATAATTATAGAAATGATTACCATAATATATATAGGTGCCGTTCCTATAATCAACATTTCAAAAAAACCGGTCACCATGCATTATAGGAACCATTCCTATAATATATTGTAACTGTTACCATAATTTTCTCTCCGTGTATAAGAAGTTAAGTTTTCTTTTCAAAACCGTATATAAATTACATTGTTTTGGAGATAACATTACTAAAAGTTTAAGATGATGAATTTTTATCGGCTAAATTTAGAATTATTTATCAAAGTAAATTGAATAAAATGACAAAAGAAAGTTTAAAAAATAAATAAAATTAGAGGTTTGTAATTTAATAGAAAACCAACTGGGGATTAGAACTCGTGAAAACAAGTTTTCCGGTTTCACGATTCGGGTGACAAAGGTCTCAACCAAAGTTACGAAAAGTTAGTAGGATTGTACATGGACAAGTTACTTGTGGAGACACAATTACTGGTTAAAGGTACCAGGCTTAGAGTGAGACAAAAAAAAAAAAAATACGAACGTGTCACGCATCTCCTTTTGGTCGTTTTCAGCTTTATACCCATGAAAATCCGCTCACGCGCACAACCCTGGCTAATGAATTTACCGTCCACGATAACATCACCCGCGAATCTCTGTTTTCCCAAGCTCAACTTTCAAACACTATACAGAGAGAATGCTGCTAGGTAGGGAGTGAAAGTGAGAGTATAAAAGAACCCCAAGAAAATATACTACTGGGATTTATAATAGAGTTTGTGAGAGATAAAGAGAGAAAATTCAGGTTCTGAGAAAAAGCTTCTTGTGAGGACACTGACGGCAAAACTACTAGTTGTTAATTAAGACTATGAATTTCATGGACTATGACACACAAGCACCGCTTGTGACAGCGTCCTCGACTATCACACAAAGATAAAACTTTTAAACACCGATGTTAAAAAATAATATAGTAATGATGCGGTGATAACGATAATAACAGTAAAAAAATTTAACATTTAGGAAAATGCTACTGAAAACATCATTATTCACGTATTTTTGACAACCTAAAATATGTGCTCGAAAATAGACATGCACGCTTTACGATTTTTTTATGATTATTATCAGCTATTGCATATAATTTTTGTTGGGTTTTACTTCTACTAAATATGAGGATGCACAGTATTATAAAAAATATTTCATGCACTAAAAAAATTGCTGATGTATATGTTATTTTACTCAACCATGTTTCATGTGAGATAATAAATTTTTTATAGTTTATATAGAATTTTTTCTACTATTAAATATCACTGAATAGTTCTATAACATCTACAACAATTTGTATTACATCCATTAATAATAATTAAATAGTAATTTATTGATTGGCTCATAGTAGAAGTGTTCTTAAGCCAATGGAAAAATTAAAAAAAAAAATGAGTCAATAACTCAAGTAGTTCGGAAGCTACTAACTTTCCGTCCATATGATCGAATACCTTTGCGAATATACGGATCATATTTTTCGGCGTTTTTATACAGTGTAAAAAATCGGGAGTGCATTCTGAGTGTTTACGGACTTTATTTTAATCCAAATTCACGCAGCCACGCAGAGTTTCAAAGTTTTAAACACATTTTCACTTCACGGATGCAGTAAATATGAAGTTTTTGTCAGCGGAATGATTTCGGAGTAATATGGGTTTTATTTCAACTCGCGTTCACTTTGGTCGACAGTTTTAATAAACCCTCCTTCAGAGTAAATTTCATTCCAAGGGTATTGTATAAATAAAAAATCATCAGCTCCGAATTTACTCCGCGTTCACTCCACAAACTTCTTGTAGTAATGTATAAGGAAAAATCGATTATGATTGAAATAATTCTTGTTTTAAATGATATGATGTCATAGTGACGTCGGAGTATGCTGATTATCTAACGGACATCAAAGTACACATGTTTTAAAAATTTCTATGGCTACAGTAAAATTAACGATGATTATAATTCACACTACTCTGAATACAATAAATATTACTATGGCCATAATAATTGTTGTAACGTAAGGTACCCGTGGGTAATAAGGCCTGTCGGGTAATAAGGCCTAAGTGACAGAAATGATATTTAAAATAACCGCCTCCGTTAAAGACTACTCTAGTAGAAGGGTCTTGCATAGAGATGTTACGACAAATTTATAAATAATAAATCTATAAAGTTCCTATACCATGTTCCCTGTCTTCTATGTTTCATCATCCGTCATGTGCTATCGTAGCGCAGAAAAAATTATAAAAAACAATCTAGTCTTCTGACACTTAAAAAGGATACTGATAGTTTTAAGTGCTGTTGAACAAAGCAATTTAGTCTTCTAACTCTTAAAAAGTATTGTTGCTAAATTTAAGTGATGATTCATCTCTCATACCAATTTTATTAAGTATAGTTAAACTATTCCTGTTTGTTTAACCCGTAGGCCTTATTACTCTACCATAATAAAATAAGACCTATTCGTATGGTTTTTGTAAAAGTATAATTTTTTGTTTGTTTATGGTAAAAATTACCATTACTTCATTACATTTTATGGCTAATGTATTGAAATAAAGATTAATATAGTCCAGCGTTACTATGACACCACAGCATTTCGAACTAGAATAACTTCTCCGTGAATAGTATACTATTCAAATTATAGTACCCATTTAAAGCTAAATTTCAAAAGTAATTTCACAGACATGTAAACTAAAATTATTTTAAGTTAATGATAAACATGAACATTGACTTGTATATTGAAATGTCAATAAACTATGAAAGATCTGGACTTAATCATAATTGTTATAAGCATTCGTACATCATACCACAGAAACAATTAATTGTGAGATTGCTCAAGCGAAAGTTATGTTTGCTTTTAACTTATTACTCAACTGGTTGGTCTGAAAACAGACTACTGAAACTATGAAGCAGTACTCACCCACACCCACATACACTTACATTTACATACAGATCACCAGATACACACGAAACTTTGTTCAAGATCAATGTTATAGTAAGTAAAGACACATAAATACAAATTCAAGTAGGTTATGCACACACATGTACTTTTCAAAATTTAACTTCTTTATCTATAGAGCCGTTCAATATATACTATAACAACTTTCTCATATTTACCGTCATTGTGCCAGCAAATTCTACGCTCAGATAACTCTCAAGCTATTTCGACAACCAATTTATGTTTCATATATTTTTTTTACAAATAAAAAATGTATATTGTGCGTATATCTATATGTTGTTGCTATCCAACCGTGTAATATAAAAAAAGACAGTGTTCACTGAAACGATAGATGAAATACACGCGGAAATCTCATATAATAAAGTAGAGTGAACAGTGTTTAGATACTGAAAAAGTAAAGTACAGAGTAGTCATAAGCTCTTTGTATTTTTACTATATATTAGGGTGGTCAAGCCAGTAAATGCGCAGTTATGCCATACAAAGTTTGGAAATCGACCCTATATCGGGCCGTTATTGGGCCAAGAATGTTGATTAATGGCTCAGGAATGGCAATTTTTATTGGCCGATAAACGGCTTATAGCTGGAATGATAACCTCGGCCCATTAGTGGCGCTCGATTATTGGCCGATTAATGGCAGCCAGCAATCGGCCAAGCAAGCAAATTAATTTCATTAAAACAAAATTTTATTATTATTTTCTTAGTAGAGTTCATGATCATTAACGAATAAACTATTAAAGTGAAGTAAATGATGTTCAAAAACTGTGATGAAAAATTCTACTGGGCTTCGGGCGCGAGCTGCCGCCCTTCTGATTACTGGGTCTGAACAGTAGCTACCGGACGAATCTACTTATGTTGAGCTGATACTTTTAAATGCTCTATTTATTCATTCTACTACAACCTTTCGGTTTTATGAGATATAAAGAGTAACTTAATTAACATTATCGATTATTTGGAAAAAAAATAATAATAATTTCGAACTATTTTTATTACAATTACATAATTTTTAAAAATAAAGATTATTAAATTTAATTGATTATTTATTAAGAACCCAGTTGAATTATCTTGCTCTACTACCATTATTAAAAAGGAGATTTATTTTAAAAATTTATGACTTATTTCTTAATTAAATTAATTTTTACAAGTGAAGTTATAATAAAATTGTGATTGTTGATTGCAAATAATAACGAACTAAAAAATATTTTAATTGTTAGTTGTAAATAATTTCACTCGGAAAATTAAAATATTTATTAATTAAGACTTAGTTTCATTCAAAAATCTATAATTATTAATTTAAGAAAGCTATAATAATAAGTATTTGAATAATTAATAATTGATTACTGGATTTTTTCATTTAACAAGAATAGTGAATCACTGATTCACCAACTGTGGCCCAACGTTGCGAACCAGTAATCGGCCAGTCATAAGTAGCCATTCATTGGCCAGCCATCGGCAGCGTCGTATGACCGTCGTTTGCTTTACGGGAAGTCATATTCTGATATGAAGCGAGTAATGCCACTGGGGGAGGGAAGGGGGGATATATGATTCTTGATCAACTATAGTTCAGTCATTTTCCCTCGAGGGTAAATTGGTATATCTGGAGTTGATAAATAACTTGAATTTGACGACAATCCGAGTCAATCAAGCCAAAACTATTCACTTGACTCTTTTGTCTTAAACGAATACTACACTGTAAAAAATCACCGGGGTAAGTCCAAGCGGTGTAGGTGTTAAAATCAGCGGTGTTAAATTTCGACACCGAAAGCGGTGTAAAAATAACGCCGCTGCCGGTGTAAATATTCTAAACCGGTGTTAAAACAAATTCTCCGGTGTTAAAATGACGCCGCCGCCGGTGTAAATATTCTAGACCGGTGTTAAAATAACACCGCCGCCGGTGTAGATATTATTTACCGATGTTAAAATATTTTACTTTGTGAATATTTTTACTGACTCGATCACTATACTTGTTAATAGATCATATTTTTTATTAATTTTCATAAAAAAATGACATTTTTTGTGTTTTATAATCTTGAAAGTTGATTCTCCAAGCAGACGCAGTTTACCCCGCTTCTACACCGGTTACCCTGCTTTTACACCGATATTACTCCGCTTTTACACCGGTTACCCCGCTTTAACATCGGTATTTTTAACACCGGTAAATTACTCTTCCTACACCGGTGTAATTTCATTTTTACACCGGGCGGAGTTAAAACGAGTCCATTTTTAACACCGCTCTTTTTACAGTGTAAGCAAGTCAAATTATCTAATAGCAACTTCGTTTAGAAAATCTTATAAAATTCAATAGCTTCTCATAAATTGTCATAGAAGTTTTATGAGAATAAATCAATTTCAAGGAAAAGTACTGTAGACAGCTATAAGAGTCTATCACGTTGTTTTATTCAGTAACATCAAAGTCCAATGTGTTCTTCATTCATTTTTAATTTGCTTTTAAATAGCTCAGCTTAATAAAAGCCAAAATAAAATCGAACTATCGTTATTTTTTTATTTTTTTTCAATAATTCTGGGGATTGTGCTTGGTTAGGCCTGATCATGCCTGAATACTCGCCAGCCATGAACATGCTTAGTCAAAGATGATTATGCTTGCTCAAGCATGATCATGCCTAAATATTCGCCAGCCATGAGCATACGTGATCATGCATGATCAGGTCTGATAATTTTTTTCCCGAGTCCCACAAGTATCGAAAAATTACTTCTCTATCTTTCTGTTTCTACGTTCCTGCATGAATACTTAAAAATACTTATAGTACACCTGAAATTACATTACTTCTTTAACCACTCGATAGGCTGAATAAAGATCTATAAAAAAAAAAAATCTTGGCAGCAAAGTCAATTTTCGTAAATAAATTTAGCGATTTTTGCAATCGCCTACTAATTTAAATTTTAATGTTTCAATCAAAAAATATATTTAAATTTATCTTAACTTTTTATAAGTTCAAATTAAAATCTTTCAAATAAAATTAAAAAATTATGAGAGTCAAACAGCAGATATCAATTAATTCATAAATTAAATAAATTTTTATTGCCAGAGAATGTTACAGTTGTTATCATATATTTAGATTCTACTCCTGTGCTATTGACTTTAATTTTAAAAAATAAAAAATTCTAAGCTATTTTTTTTCTCACAAATGCTTTTACCGTTGCTATTACAAAAAGAATTATTCGATACGATGTGTAAAAAAGTTAAAATTCCGATAGACTTGAAATTAGAGAACCGACAAAACTCATCTGAGGTTATAATACATTCTCTACGAGACATCGTACGTTATGTCCGAATTCTAACTACTTATTCGGTCTTGATAAAAATACGCCATAACCTTAGATTCATGACGTCTCTTCAAACCTATTGGAACTCCAATCTTTGCACACATGTGTCGAAAATACTTATTTTGCAATAATAATCCAGCATAAGCTCGCATAGCTTAACTGGTAAAAGTAACTGCACTAAGCGCGTTATTAAATTGATCTGGGTGCGAATCCCAGTTCTGAAAATCCGATTATTTTTTTCAATTTAACGACAAACTACATTCATTGAATAGGTTCTTTCCTTATCTTTGCATAATGTTTTTCCTATCCTAATTGTTCTGAAAAAATGTGGAACACTTCACGTAAAATTTCCCGTATGCGATTCTGCATATACACATACTTTCCTAATTCACAGCACTTAACATTTAATATTTTTTAATAAATTTTAATCTATTTTTTACATCAAATGCACTCAAAGAAATTTTGAGTGGCAGTAACTAAAACATTTCAATTAAAGCGTTTAGTTGAGTATTTACACTTAGATGGGTATTTAACACTGCATAATGCCAATTGTTTAGTTGCTGTGACTATTCTATTTTCTCTTTGTGTGTATAACAGTTGACTGTCTCACGTTACTCAGATAATATTAGCAAATTAAATGTTTATTTACACATAATGGTTGGGATTTTATCTCATACCACATGACTTTGAATAAACCTTCAAGCTTTTAGAGAGAGGTATATTAACATTATTGTCAATTTCCTATTCATATCAATTCATCAAATCCTATTAAACACAATCAAAGCAGTTTTACGATTTAAAAGCTTTTTATTTTCATTAATTTATTTATTATTTAATCCGTAAAAATAAAATTTCATAAAATTTATTAAGTACAGAGACAAAAAGGATTTCTTCGGGCGAATAAAAATTTCTCGCGCCAAGAAATTCGGTTTTTCTGGATGATGATAAATTTATATAAAAATGAATATACCATCTGGTTATTAGCAACCAATAAGAGGTGTAAAAGAAAAATCCCTTGGAAATGGGTCTCCCCTACTACTATTTTTTAACTCGGTGACCGCTTGAGTAAACGTATACATGTGTTGAATGTGTTTCATACTGCGCTCTTTTTGTAAGCAAATGACGTTTTTCGTTTATCTAGGTTTTTTTTTACATTTAAGGTAAGAGACCCAGTACTCGATCAGGGAAATAGTATCTGATCACTCATGTATTTGTATATTTATATTTACTAAATTTTACTAAATACAGATACATGGAGTGATCGGGTATTCGTTCTCTGATCGAGTACTAGGTCTTTTACCTTAGTAACTTCAATTGATTACAAATTTATAAATCAACACTTCATCCGACTAACAGCTATTTTGTTATATTTAAATTATTTACTGTTCAGTAGAATTACATACAGTACGTGGTTATAAGCAACCAGCTACATCTACTATCGCTTGCCACGGAAAGATACCCCCACTCTCGCTCTGTTTACTGAAGCCGACTTGAATTTGGATGTGCACTTCTTTTATAAGTAACGAACATAATATTATATTTTTACTCTAAAATGGATATACAATTCCCATAGAGTAAGCGTATAAATTTTGTCGGTACTTTTTCTTATTTCAAGTATTGGATCCTTAATTTAACGTTTTTCTTCAGTATAAACTTATAAAGCAAATAAAAAGTTGAATATAATCTATACCTATCTATACCTACAGGAGTCAAAAAATATGAATTTTGTTTATTCCCTTAACCAATCATCTTGTATATTTACAATTCCATTTTATTTGATACGATCGGAAGTTGTTGGGTCACGTCTTCTTAAAGATTGTATGCATGCACATGAGCGTTATCACTTGCACTCAGACCAGTGCACTGTTTTAACGCATTAACTTTAATAAATACATACTAGTATCAACTATAGTTACTGGTCTGTACGACTGTACCACACTCTTGTGTACAGTTTAAAATATAATATATACAACGAAACACATAGAGAGCCTCAAGGGAAACATATAAAGATAGATATATCTCTCTGAACAGTACTAGCAGCCACTTTATCTGCAAATGGAAATTATCCTCGGCGTTTTCCACAGCTCCAAGTACCCATATATACACTTTTCATCTGTATAGCAGTACATCTTATCTCAAGCGGTTAACAGATCATTAAAACTTAACTTTAATTACCCAAGAGACTGTTAAAAAGTGTGTTGGCGATAAAAGATATAATAATAGTAATAATGACGATAATGATTTTAGCTGAGTTTAAATAAATGAAGAGAGATCGTAGTAGATAAGAAACGAAACTTAAATTTAAAAGAAAGTAATAAAGTTTATTATTTTTCAAGTATTAAGTTGTAATTGAATTTTAAAGAGAAAATGTTTGGGATTAGTGAGATGAATAGTAATTTGAATTACTAAACAATAAAATGGCTGATGAAATTTAAAACAAAGTGGTATCACTTTATTCGCGGTCTGGTAACATAAAATTCAAAGATTACTATCTTAATTTAACAGTTTTATGGCGAAAAACAGAGAAGAGGATCGAGTTTTAACAGTGTGATGATTACTACACGAGATAACCACGAAATTAGTCTAATTATTGTTGGATTGCAAGCAACCCTTGTCACGTTTGCACGCTGGATTTGTGTTGGTTTGGGTTTGGGTGTGGGTATTATTGTACTGAGGGCATTTGACGCATCGGTGTTTAATGTTGATGCTGTTGCTCTGGCTATGGTTCTGGTTTTGGTACTGGTTCTGCTGATGCTTTATTGCTATCTGTTGTTCCTACTTAAGCTAAAAGTGCCGGAGTAGAGTTAAGAGCATGATATTGAAATCACGTCATTTTGTTACTACAATTTACATAAATTGGGCAAACTCTATTAGCACATCGTAATCATACGATGTCAAGTTGACTCGATGGGTTGAATACTCAAGTTTATGCGCATGTGGATATTATAAATTGTTGGTTGACAGGTTACATTTTTTTTTACTTCATCGATTTGAATAAGAAATTTAAATTTCAAATGCTGTATAAGATTTCATTTTATAGCTCCGAGTCTCTATATATCTATAGATATTTTATTTGATTATTTAGTCAAAATTTCGTTTGCAAAGTTATAATTTAAAAAAGAGAAATAATTAAAAATTGATAAATTTTTTTTTTTTAAGTAGTATGCTGTGAAAAAAAATGTCCAAGCTCTAACTGAATAAAGCTAAATTAAAGATTTAAAATGAGTGATCGGATGTCAGTGTATTTTTTTTTTAAATTATTACTTTTTTTCAGAAAAATCAATTTTTTTGCTTTGTATTCCACCAAAACACAAGCCAATCAAAATTCAAATTAAAAAAAAAGCACTGAATGCTTAAACAATGAGCTTTTAGATAAAGTTAATAGTTGTAAGCGCGACAATTTTTTTTAATATTCACGGAGTAACAAAGATTAGTTTAATAAATTCTTCAATTTACACGTAAAAAAAAAGTGTAGTTGAATTTACCACAATGGGGGGTACATACTACACTGACTAGTAATATATAAGATGACTACACATTTAGTAATGACTACTAGCCTATTGTGGTACACAAACTGAGGTAACATCTACTACTGTCGTTGGTTAAAACAACTCCTTGGTAAATGACAGATGTGGTTCTTACTACTACACCTCATAGTTTCTAATTATTTATCTTTAATTAATTTTACAAATATATATTAATCGATATTTATTATTTTTATGGTATTTAAAAAGTTTTAAAAATTTTTAAATTAATATCATATTGTTTGCACAAAGAGTTTTTAAATATATTAAAATAGATTTATAAGTAATAAATTCGAAATGTCACACGCACAAAATTTTTAAAGTAGATTTTTTTTTCTATACGTCATAATATTTATTTTTCATTTGAAATTATCTTTATGACAAATTAATTCTTATATTACTAACATGTTTCATTGAGAATTTAATTTTTGTTGATATAAAATACAAGCACGTAATTTGAAAGGTTATAATTTACCCAGTTAAAGATGTAGTAATTTTAACTGCAATTGTGGAGCTAGTACAACCACAGTGGGGTAAAAAAGTTTAAGGTGGCGCTGTCGTTTTCGTATGTCAGTCATTTTACTCCACATTGGAGTAGATTGTACAAATTATGTGATATTGCGTACTCTAAAAGTAGTAATACCAACTAAATCTCATAAAATTGTGTGGCTAAAGAAACCACAGAATAAGTTTTCCATACTCCATTAAGTAGTTACTGGGCCTACAAATTTTTACCCCAGTCGAATAGTAAATGGAACTACTACAGTAGTGATTAATCTTATACAGTGTCATTTATGCTACTCTATTAGTCGCGACGATGACCACAAAGTGTAGTTTAATTATTACTAGTTTAGTGTGGTCAATTTAACGCCATAATTTTATTACTTGTACTTTTAATTTATTTGCTAAATAGTAAAAAATTTTTCGATCGTAAAGCACATTCTGATGCTTCGCATCATGAGTCGTGCAATATAACACCAAGAGAAAAAAGTAGAATATTCAAACCCGCCGAAGACCCGGGTAGGTAATTATACACGCGGGTTGGAATGTCCTACTTTCTTCCCTTGGTGTGTAATATACTCATTAGCCATTTCATTATGAAAGAGGTGGAAACTATACTTTCAAAGTTTTTACGGAAAAAAATTGTGGTTCTTCCAGCTACAATGTTGTAGTAAAACATTGTAGTAGCGAGTACTCCAATATGGAGTAAAGAATACTATATAAATAGTACTGATGTTACTACACATGTGGTTGAGGTTATTCCAAGTTGGAGTTAACATTTCTTTACTCAAACTTGTAGCCTCAACTACAACTACTGTTTTAGCAGCTACAATTTTTTTTCCGTGTTAGAATAAATTTTATTTTTTGTAAGATTATTTGTTAAAAATTTATATTGCACACCATAGGCGGAAAGTAGGATATTTTAGCCTGCGTGTGTAATTGCCTACTCGAAACGAAGGCGACAGTGGCAAGCACGCAGACGTCTTACCTTTCTTCATGGTGTGAATACACTGAGAAAATTAAATGATTGGAGTTATCATCTAGTGATGGTAAAATTTTTACTATCAATCTGATAGTAATGAATATCATCTAGATGATTGTGTAAATCATCTAGATTGTAATGGTTACCATCTGGATGATAAGTATTACGATCATGGATGTTAACTCGAGTTAATTAGGATTATTATCCTAAATAGTTATATTTATAATTTCTGATGGTAACTGGTACCATCAGAAATTATAATAGTTACCATCAAAGATAATTAGAATAACAATAAATTCGATTATAATGAAACCATCATTTTACAAGGGTAAAAAAAAATTAAATGTTAATAGGGGAGCCTGGGGCACGAAGGACCCTTTCAAAAATTAAGTAAAAAAGTTTTATTTTCATTTCCCGTCAAGTTATGACCTCTATATTGTTTTTATCATATTTTTAGGCCAATATGTGATATGTGGGGTAAAATGGATCACTCTAAAATAAATTTTTTTTTTTCGTTTTCCGTCAAATTCTGACCTCTATAATGTTTCTATTATATTTCAGATCAATATGTGATATGTGGGGCAAAATGAACCTCTCGAAAAACAAAATTGTAACAAAAAAATTATTTTTTTTTTATTTCCCGCCTAGTTAATTTTTTCGTTATAATTTTTTTTGATTGGCCCATTTTGCCCCACCCCTGCGTCTCAAACACTTTTCACGTTAAAAATTTTAGGCGGCCCATTTTGCCCTCCCTTCCCCTACTTGAAATTTATTGAATTTTCGATCAATTTTTTCATAATAATAATTACCATCCCTGATAGTAATTGTAATCATTCTGATGGTAACTGTTATCATCCAATGATTGTTAATCCTATTAACAAAAATTATAACTCTAACTATCTTTGCATTTAAAATCGTTCTTATCATCCTAGATGATTGGGGCTAAAAATTTAGGATAATAAACACAATCATTTAATTTTCTCAGTGTACTATTTTTCAGAAGATTTGCACCTAAAAGTTTAAATTTTTGACGGATAGTACATGCACTGTAATTTTTATCATTTGTTTTCTCACAAGAAAAAGAACGGCTTTAATTTCTCTAAATAAAGGAAAAATTTTAATTTTCGGTGCAGATTTGGTGGAAAAATAGTAATAATTGATTTTTTTTTTTTTAATGAAATTTCCTGAATTTACAATACGAAAATTTTTTTATAAATTATTTTTAATATGACACTGTTGATCAGATAAAATAAAACATTTTCTTGTTTTATAACTTCAAATTCTTTATTACCGGAAGTGATGTAAAAAATGTTTATTTATTTATAAAACAATGATGTGCAACTTTCATTTTCAATAAACAAAAAGTAAAAATGGTATGGAATGTTTGAGGTTAAGGAAAAATAATTTAAAATTGTGTCACATTGCAAGAAGATATATATATATATATATATATATATATATATATGATCGTGTATACACCAATACAAGAGGTCATTTGCGGAGTCTCATATACTCGAGTGTCGGCATTGGGAAAGTGTGTCGTCTAAAGGTCAGCGCATCGTTGTCTCGCGCTCCTAAACTATGAGTATTTGCTACACCATAAAACTTGAAGTGCATATATATATACATACATACATAAATGCCTTTTACTTCCAAGGGTTGCGAGATGAGGATAAAAATGGTCATGGACCTCGAACTAACATCTTAAAGATATGGTAAGACAGAGTGAAATAATAATGAAAGGAGATACTGTGATGCACGAGGATCCCCGAAGGGTTCTCTTCTTTACAGTCTCTAAGAAAGACTATGCGATCACCTTAATGCCACAACAGCAACAACAACAACAACAACAACAACTTCAATACAAGCAGAGTTTCCAAGAGAAATAATTCTTTCGTAAAAACCGGTTCAAGTCGTGCTATGCGGATAACTTGATCTTCTATAACCTTATACCTATATAACTCGAGACTACTTCTTCCTCTTCTTCACTTATTTATCTTCTTCGAGATGGAATTCATTCCCAATACTTTTTAATCTATCATGACGATTCTTTACTAGGAAAATCAATTTTGCATACTCGATATTTACAATAACAATTTAAAGTTATTCATTTTTAAATAACAAATTACTTCAGGATACATTTATTTACTTTTATAGTATCTGATGATGAGTAATATCATTCAATTTGATTTATTGCAAAAAAAAAAAAAAAAAAGCAAATACTCACGATGGAATCTGACCCATGAACTTCAGGTTAAGAACCTGATCATTAACTATAATATAAATTTTTATGGCGAAAATATATTTTTTTAATTACTTCCTCGATAGTATTTCTTGGGAAGCATAGGAAGAATTTTACTTTTGAGGAGTATTGCAAACTATTTTTTATTCAACTTAAAGTAGTACTATCGGCTTTAAAATTGACGTTCAGAATTTAATGAAACTTAGCATATTGATACATTATAATAAGATAATGAACCAGTTAAATTTTGAGAGGTCTGCAGAGAACTGAAAAAAAGATATTAATATTAAAAAATGTTTGCCTTTACCGTTGATCTTTATGGGGAATCACAGTTTATTTTATTTCACAAAAAGTAACGTTCAAATTTCAATGAAAGTGGTATCAACGGAAAGAAAACAATGTTTAGAAAATTTTGGTTGATCAGAACATGAGCTTCAGAGCTTGTGATAAGAGTAATCAGTAAATAGTTATGAAAAATGTGTTATGTTACTTACATGTGGCAATGCCGCTAAAAAGGTTATCACGCGCGCGAAATTCAAACATGCATCAAATGAGGTATGTGAGGATATCAGTGTTGTACACATTTTTTAGTACAAACCATACGACATATTTTTTATTAATACAGTTACATTAATCAATAAAGCAACATGTTATTTTAGTAAACAAACATGTGAAGTCAATAACTTGTATCATAGATGTTTGCGCATGATGTCATATTTTGAGTGAAACAGAGTTGCTGTAAGCATACTTCTATCTCATTTGCTTTTATGCGGTGTTGCCAATTATAAATACTATTAAAGACAAATTACACAAAGCACGCATTTGACACTTGTAGTAACGATAGTACTACCTTAATTCAACAACAAAAATTCGAAAATTCAAAACGATAGTTTTTCACATTTTATGGAATCTTAATAGAAAAAATTTCATACAATCAAAAATTTTCATTCATTTCCGAGAATAATTGTGTCAATGAGATTTATTTAAATAACCAAGTCGAGATCAATTAAATTCATTTTATCGTGGGAGAAAACAAAACAAGTTCAATCTTAGAAAAAACAATTCATTTTTAAAGAAATTTTGATAAAGTGCACGGTAAAAAATTTACAGTCTAATTTACTATGGGCGCAGAGTATCACCAAACTATGAGAAAACTGGTACAAAATTTACAATTGTCCCATAGTAAACGTATGCGCATAGGCCAAAGTTGTGTAGTCTGCGCATACCGTTTACTAAGGGTCACTTGTAAATTTTGTACCAGTTTGGTGATACTCTGCGCCCATAGTAAATTTGACTGTAAATTTTTCACCGTCCCGACTAGAAATTGTAGTGAGGCGGTAGTTTGCTCCAAATGAGGCATGCCGAATGTCAAACTTGTGGCAAGTGAGGCATCCAAACGAGGGCCATGTTTGGGATGTAACGCAGTTGCGAGACTCAGCCTTACTTGGCTTCCAAATTCGGCGGCAGTTTGGAAGCCACACTTGCTGCAAGGATCCTAAGCCTAAAGTGCCCTAAGCTTAGCATCCGAATTCGGTGGCAGTTTGGAAGCCAAACTTGTGGCAAGTAAGGTATCCAAACAAGGGCGATGTTTGGGATGTAACGCAGTTGCGAGACTCAGCCTTACTTGGCTTCCAAATTCGGCGGCAGTTTGGAAAACACACTTGCTGCAAAAGGTCCTAAGTGACTCTCAAACGACCGAGTATAAAAATTTAAACTAAATTAAAAAAAAAATACTCGATTTCTGATTTTTTTTTTTTTTTTGTATAATCATTTTGGTTTTGCGGAAATCATCGATTATGTGATTAATTGAGTCCTAATCTAGTAGAATTTTTTTATTTCGGGAAAAAACGCTATAAATATCGACTAACCGCGCACGCTTTAGTGGGATTCGAACCCGGGACCTAACGAACCAAAGACCGACGCATTAACGACTAGGCTACGCTACCGATAGTGACTACTAAGTTTATTTGTGCTACATGAGATTGAAAGAATACATCAGTTTTAAAACAGCAAAATATAATTGAATATCTATTATTAGTAATAACGAAAACATTTCTTATTTTTTTTTGTCCACTATAAAATCTGGTATATCAATAATTGTAATATGTGTAATTTTGATTATATAGTTATGTATAAAATTGTTAAAAAGTATACAGGCTTTACCCCCCATCAAAAAAGTATAAAAAAAATTTATTATTAATAAAACATAAAAAATTAATCGAATAAAGTTGTCAATTAAATAGAAATTGTCCAGCAGTAGTATTATGAGTAGATTAAAAGAAGGTTATGAGTACACGCGAAAGATTTACATTCAAGTACCGAAGTTCGGCTTGCCATAGATGTCCCTAGTTCCCCTTAAGCTTGGCAAGCCGACTTCTAGAAATCTTTGGAACGCCTAACTTGTAGGAAGGAACGGTAACCGAAGGTTTACCGAAGTTCGGCTTGCCATAGATGTCCCTAGTTCCCCTTAAGCTTGGCAAGCCGACTTCTAGAAATCTTTGGAACGCCTAACTTGTAGGAAGGAACGGTAACCGAAGGTTTACCGAAGTTCGGCTTGCCATAGATGTCCCTAATTCCCCTTAAACTTGGCAAGTTAAACTTCGAGAAACCTTAGAAACATCTATCTTGCAGGAAATAACGGTAACCGAAGGTTTGTCGAAGTTCGGCTTGCCATAAATGTCTCTAGTTCCCCTTAAGCTTGGCAGGTTACACTTCGTGAAATCTTAGGAATGCCTAACTTGCAGGAAATAACGGTAGCCGAAGGTTTACCGAAGTTCGGCTTGCCATAGATGTCCCTAATTCCCCTTAAACTTGGCAAGTTAAACTTCGAGAAACCTTAGAAACATCTATCTTGCAGGAAATAACGGTAACCGAAGGTTTGTCGAAGTTCGGCTTGCCATAAATGTCCCTAGTTCCCCTTAAGCTTGGCAGGTTACACTTCGTGAAATCTTAGTAACGCCTAACGTGCAGGAAATAACGGTAGCCGAAGGTTTGCCGAAGTTTGGCTTGCCATAGATGTCCCTAGTTCCCCTTAAGCTTGGCAGGTTACACTTCGTGAAATCTTAGGAATGCCTAACTTGCAGGAAATAACGGTAGCCGAAGGTTTACCGAAGTTCGGCTTGCCATAGATGTCCCTAATTCCCCTTAAACTTGGCAAGTTAAACTTCGAGAAACCTTAGAAACATCTATCTTGCAGGAAATAACGGTAACCGAAGGTTTGTCGAAGTTCGGCTTGCCATAGATGTCCCTAGTTCCCCTTAAGCTTGGCAAGCCAACTTCTAGAAATCTATGGAACACCTAACTTGCAGGAAATGACGGTAGCCAAAGGTTTACCGAAGTTCGGCTTGCCATAGATGTCCCTAGTTCCCCTTAAGCTTGGCAAGCCAACTTCTGGAAATCTATGGAACACCTAACTTGCAGGAAATAACGGTAGCCGAAGGCTTACCGAAGTTTGGCTTTCCATGGATGTCCTTAGTTCCCCTTAAGCTTGGCAAGCCAACATCTAGAAACCTTAGGAACGCCTAACTTGCAGTAAGTAACGGTAACCGAAGGTTTGTCGAAGTTCGGCTTGCCATAGATGTCCCTAGTTCCCCTTAAGCTTGGCAAGCCAACTTCTAGAAATCTATGGAACACCTAACTTGCAGGAAATAACGGTAGCCGAAGGTTTACCGAAGTTTGGCTTGCCATGGATGTCCCTAGTTCCCCCTAAGCTTGGCAAGCCAACTTCTAGAAACCTTAGGAACGCCTAACTTGCAGTAAGTAACGGTAACCGAAGGTTTGTCGAAGTTCGGCTTGCCATAGATGTCCCTAGTTCCCCTTAAGCTTGGCAAGCCAACTTCTAGAAATCTATGGAACACTTAACTTGCAGGAAATGACGGTAGCCAAAGGTTTACCGAAGTTTGGCTTGCCATGGATGTCCCTAGTTCCCCCTAAGCTTGGCAAGCCAACTTCTAGAAACCTTAGGAACGCCTAACTTGCAGTAAGTAACGGTAACCGAAGGTTTGTCGAAGTTCGGCTTGCCATAGATGTCCCTAGTTCCCCTTAAGCTTGGCAAGCCAACTTCTAGAAATCTATGGAACACCTAACTTGCAGGAAATAACGGTAGCCGAAGGTTTACCGAAGTTTGGCTTGCCATGGATGTCCCTAGTTCCCCCTAAGCTTGGCAAGCCAACTTCTAGAAACCTTAGGAACGCCTAACTTGCAGTAAGTAACGGTAACCGAAGGTTTGTCGAAGTTCGGCTTTCCATGGATGTCCTTAGTTCCCCTTAAGCTTGGCAAGCCAACATCTAGAAACCTTAGGAACGCCTAACTTGCAGTAAGTAACGGTAACCGAAGGTTTGTCGAAGTTCGGCTTGCCATAGATGTCCCTAGTTCCCCTTAAGCTTGGCAAGCCAACTTCTAGAAATCTATGGAACACCTAACTTGCAGGAAATGACGGTAGCCAAAGGTTTACCGAAGTTTGGCTTGCCATGGATGTCCCTAGTTCCCCCTAAGCTTGGCAAGCCAACTTCTAGAAATCTATGGAACACCTAACTTGCAGGAAATAACGGTAGCCGAAGGTTTACCGAAGTTTGGCTTGCCATGGATGTCCCTAGTTCCCCCTAAGCTTGGCAAGCCAACTTCTAGAAATCTATGGAACACCTAACTTGCAGGAAATGACGGTAGCCAAAGGTTTACCGAAGTTCGGCTTGCCATAGATGTCCCTAGTTCCCCTTAAGCTTGGCAGGTTAAACTTCGAGAAACCTTAGGAACACCTTACTTGCAGGAAGTAACGGTAACCGAAGGTTTGCCGCAATTCGGCTTGCCAAAGATGTCCCGAATTCCATCCATATTTGGCAAACCGATCTTCGCTCTGCCTAACATGGATGTAATAAGGCGCATAATAGGCTTGCCTAAGTTAGGCAATCCAAACTTGCCCCTCACTAATTCTTCGGCATTCCTCACTATAATTTCTAGTCGGGGTGTGGGTTTTATCATCCTACTGAAAGAAATAATTTTGTAGCGGCAAGTAAATGCAAAAATCGCGTAGACCCAAAATCCTCGATGGAGAAACCCCAGGCGAAAACAGCAGACGCTGCAACAACTTATGTGAATTAACACCGCTGACAACCACACGATTCACTTATTAAATTTTAATTATAAACTTCATGACCGCGAGTAGAAGTTTTACTTAAGTATATTTGAATAAGTTAATGCAAACAATCTTCAAATAATATTTTTAATTAATCACTGCAGCTACCAATGCTGGACGACCAAACAAGTGTCGAGACAAGACGATGATCGAGGGCTTCTAGACCTTAGTGAATCCTTCCAAATTATGCACAGGAACTAATTTACGGTTCCCTGTGCGTTACCTTACCCCCAGTCATTAAGATTAGACAAATTTCTTTAAGACTAATCGGAGTGAGAGATAAAGGACGAGATAGAGCGAGAGCCACAACTCTCATGTCTACTCGTATCTACCTGTTTACGGGTTACCCATTTACAAACTTAACATGTTTTATTTGTTAATTGGATAATAATTTATTACCTTAAATAATGAATTGATCGTATAACCCTATGGATAACTTAATAGTTCAAAAAGATAAATTTAACTACTTTAACACTAGGGCAGTGGTTAATAATCTGGCCTAGTAATTTGATGGACCTGAGCTTGAGCCCCAAAACAACCAAGGATTTTCAAATGATACACAGTAAAAAAGGATTCGTCAAAATTGACACTTGCTGGGTGTAAAACGATCGATTGACACTTATTTATATATTATTTCAGCGTACGTCGTTTGTTTTGAAACAGTTACACTCGTGTATGTTAAAAGTAACACGTTATGAGTGTTATACTAGTTATATAACGTAACCTTCAATTTTAACACACTTATATGTTATTTGCAACACTTGAGGAGTGTTGAATTTGACATACGCTGTTGTGTTACTTGGACACTTCTTAAAAATGTTTTTCACATTATTTAATGTAAAGTTAAAATCAATGAATTAACTGTAGTACCCTTGTAGGAAAAAAAATATTGACAACGGGGCTGGTCTTGGCGCAATACTGGACTGCCAAGGCTCGGCCTCCCAAGGCTGGTCCGAGATCCGACCAACGTTCGAGTGACGAGCCTCGGTTCGACAGTCTTGGGACAAGGTTCAGCCAATACTCAAGTGACAAGCCTTGGTTTGCCAGTCTTGGGACAAGGTTCAGAATTTGAAATTGAGAATTGAAAAATTAATTTTAATTCAAAAACGTTTGATTAAATATTAAAAAAATAATTTTAATTCGGAAACACAGAATTCAAAATTCAAAAAATACATTTCATTCGGCACGTGGGATTAAAAATCGAAAAATTAATTTTTAATTTGATACGTCGGATTAAAAATTCAAAAATTAATTTTAATTCAAACACGTGGAATTGAAAATTCAAAAATTAATTTTAATTTAAACACGGACTAAAAATTAAAAAATTACTTGTCAATTCCAACACATGGAATCAAAAATTTGAAATTAGAAAGAATTTTTTTATTCTGGTGTATAAATAAAAGATTTTAATTTAATTTTTTATTCAAAAGTACGGGATTTTTTTAACCCTTTTAGCAGATTAAAATATTTAATCCAATTTTTAATTCAAATGTATAGAATCAAAGATTAGAAAGTTATTATTTAATCTGGTTTTCCTAATTGAAATTTTTTATTTTTTTTTTTTTTTTAAAGTCGAATTAAAAACTGAGCAATGATGTTTAACGCTACTTTACGAATTTAAAATTTGAAATTTAATTTTCAATTCAAAGATATTGGATTAAAAATTAAATAATTATTTTTATTTTAAAGATATTGGATTGAAAATTGAATAATTATTTTTGATTCAAAGATATTGGATTAAAAATCGAAAAATTATTTTTAATTCAAAAATTTGAAATTAAAAATTAAAAAATTATTTTTAATTCGTCGTTTTTAGATTATGGAATATGAAAAAAATTTTAATTCAAGCACTAATGTAATTATAAATTTAATGCGCTATTTGTAACCCTGTACTCAAGTGACAAGCCTTGGTTTACCAGTCGAAATAACAAATAGTACCTAAAAACCTCTGGCTTCTGTGAATAGCGTAGCAGCCTAGTGGATAAGACGCTTGTCTACCAGCCTTGAAAGACCAGGTTCGAGACTCAGCAAATGCAAAAAAAATTAGTTTCATCGATCTACCTGATTTCTCTGTGTACAAATTTATTTCCATATGTTACCATCACGCACATGTCTACTAATACTTTTTTTTTTTTTTTTTTATTTTTAATAATTATAGGTGCTTATTTAGCAACTGTCTTGGCACAATACTGGCTCTCGATATTGGGCCAATACTAAAATTTAGTCGTGGCACAAGTCTGGCAGCCAAGCTTGGGAGGAGGTTATCATTTCGAGACTTAGACTGGCTTGGGCCAAGCTCCAATTTAGCTCTTGTCCCAAAGTTATGTAGAGTTGCGCCAGTCGTTTACCAAGCTTGGACCAATCACCGTTTCCTCTAAGGGTAATTGATTCTTCAGCAATGAAATATTAAAAATAACGATAA
This sequence comes from Microplitis manilae, assembly GCA_030273425.1. NCBI lineage: Eukaryota > Metazoa > Arthropoda > Insecta > Hymenoptera > Braconidae > Microplitis > Microplitis manilae. The sequence goes on along the minus strand of CP092727.1, from coordinate 19,065,173 downwards.
TATTAGTAATAGTAATATAAATAAAACTAAAATAAAAAAAAAATAGTAATAATAATATCACGTATTGTTCAATATATATAATATCATCTATTATTTATCTTCAATATTCAAATATGTATAAAAAAATTACTATAACTTCTCTCACAATAACAAAAATAAAACAATTATTTTAATATCAAAAAAATAATTATATTTCACCAACATTAGTTTAAGAGTTTAGGTTATGTATTTTAAAAACGATTACAAATTAAACAGGCGATATTTTTAATACGTCATTTTTACTTGAAATTTTCTGAGAATTCTTTTGTGATGGTTAAGATTATTTTTAACATATTTTGTGTGTTGATTTCACAGTAACACATAAAAAGTGTTACTCTCGTATAAAATAACATTTTTGTGTGTTAAAAAATCAATCGATTGCGACAGTTGAAACAAGATAAATATTGTATGTTAAATTGACACACAAAAGTGTTGAAAATTCAACACTCAGAATTTTAACATACGCTTTTTTTTACACTTTGACGATTCGTTTTTTACTGTGTATAAAACTGTAATATACACTAATTTGTTTCTAACCAATTAAAATATTAATGCATCAGCGTTATTATTTAAATTTTCTTATTTTTTTAGTTTTGAATATTATTTTAAATAATGCCTTGGTTGAGGCTTGGTAATTTTTTTTCCCAATGCTCGGCCCAGAATTGGTTGTCAAGATTGGCTACCAGGCTTGGTCCGAGACCATCATCCCTCAATTCAACAGGCTTGCGCCTAGCTTGGTTGCCATGCTATAGGCTCAAGCTTCATGAAGTTTGACACAAGCTTGAACCAAGCCTGGGTCTGTGATTTTTTTCCTACCTGGGTTTTACTTCCCACCTTACCAATTTTGTTTTTATTATTTTCCGAGAGAATGCGAAGGTTGTTTATTTTTGAACAATAACTTAATAATAATTGGAAGTCATTAAGAAGTTATAAGAAATATCTGTTAAAATAAATTCAATAAAAACGTTTTTATTATCATTTTACGAAAAAAATAAATAAAAAAAAAAAATATAACTGAACATTTTCTATTAAAAAAATATTAAATCTAAAATATTCAAAAAGATTTTAAAAAAATTTACTTGATAGTTATAAAGAGAAAAAAAAGGTTTCGTACTTCAAAAGATTTAAAAATAAACCAACACGTGTACGGAAATTTTCGAAGAGAAAAAAGTCTAAGGTTTCATACTATTTATTTTTTAACACGTAAGCCAAGTAATAAATTACAGCGGGTATAATCCAGAGAACGTTGTACCACCTCAACGATATCCTTCACAACCACCACCTCTACAACGGGCTGTTTTCTTTGTACGTATATCCCACAAACTTGCAAAGCCCAAATACGCGCCCGAGAGACCTGCTGCGAGAACTGAAAATTTTCTTGCGCACATTCGCAAATGTCAGCCAAGTGTTGGAGTGTGTATAGAAAGCAAACGAACAAGAGGAAGAGTACGATATAGATTAAAAAAAAAAAAAGAACAACTAGAACGACCGCGTGGCATTGTAAAGCTGGGTTTTTACGGCGACACAAGCTCACCCTCGCCTCCTCCCGAAGGAGAATGAGGAATCGATACATGTGCGAGGTTATCGACGACGTTATTTTATCTTATTTTTTTAATACCTCGAAAAAAAAATATCCTACAGACACAGCTGCGAACAGGTTAATATCTAACTTTTGGCTTAAATATTTTATTATTTATCCTTTATAAAAAAAAAAAAAAAGTTCACTCCTCAGAATTTAGAACAGAAATTTTTGTTTTTTGTAACTACAATGTGTTAAATATTCAAATAAATTATGTTTTAATATTCAGTTCAATAAATTTTTTAAATAATCTCCTACGAGTGTAAATTTTTAATCAATAATTTAACGAAGAATTAAAAGTGAACTGAATTTGTATTTTTTTTTGTGAATATTTATGCCTTGATCGATATTTTTCATTAAATATATATGAGATAGTAACAAAGTTACAGCGAATAAAATTTTCTTTTCAGTGATCACCAACAAGATCAATTTATCATTGAAAACTAGTATAAGAAATCACCGAAAAATTTATTATTTATAAATATTTAAAACAAATTTATCTGGACTTAAAATAATCCTTTCATTGGCCACCACTGACAATGTTATTGGAAATCAAAAATAAAAAAACTGTTTTGTTTACTTAACGAAAAAAAAATTAAAACTTGACAATAATTAGGATTGCTAGTTTCGTTTTAACGATAAACGCATACTTTTGATACGTAAATGAATATTAACAGGGCCATGCATACGATGATACACGAGTCCAACCGCGAAGTGGAATATGTACATATAATAATGTATAGATCTATTGCTCGAGCAATGTCCAGCAACACGATCACCAGTACCTCGTTATATTGCCCGTGGTATTTTCCTAAATAAATACGGGACAAACAATAAATCGTTTACAAATGCAACCCTCTCCCAACCTCACCCGCTTACACACGTGTGCCTTTATTTTTTTTTAACCCATCAAAAAAATATAAAAAATAAATTTATGGTTTCACGGTGCGGTTTCCAATGCCGATCACTAAATAATGATACACACTTTGCCAATTAATGTTTCCCGATAAAACTCAGCTCTCCCTCCTATCCGCAAAACTTGCGGATTAGCTCGTGGATATATTTTTAATTAAATGCTGGTATTATTTATATAACGCATTTATTTGTTATACAAAACTAATTTATTGGAAGAAAGTAATTATTGATGTCATAAAAAATTAATCAATTAGTCAATTAATTATTTTTATTTATTTAAAAACGATAATTTCACAGACTTTAAAGTGATTATTTTAATGATGAAAGTATTTGTATTCTGGGTTAGAGATTTAAAAATCAAGGACGCAAAAAGGTCTCTGAAGATGCGCGTCATCATTTAAGAACCGGTTTTAAAAGTTGAGGTATTCCGGTATTTTATCTATGATGATTTCCAATTGTGAAAGTCGTGTCAGCGATTTGATGAGTATTTTATATATCCATAAGATTTTTATTTTTATTCAACTTTTCATGAAGCATGAATCCCGGAGGTGTACATAGTCAATGAGTAGATCGAGTTGAGATTATATATCGAAGGTGTTCCACGTAGTTCTGTCGTGCATGAAGATGCGTTTGATCATCATGGAGATTTTAAATCCACCGGATGGTCCATTGTGTAGTGAAAAAAAAATAGAAGTGAAAAGTATAAATATTTCCGGGAGACATTTACGCTAAATGAATTCCTGACTGTTTTTATATGTGAAATCGAGAGAAAATTTCAAGTTATTAATTTTTTTTATTATTGTTTCTTCAATAACTAAAATTTTAAGCAACCATTTTGACTTTATCTCTAATTTAATTTACGATATTTGAATTTTTCAAAAAATTGGATTTGCTTTCAAAAACTAATTTCATTATGTTTTAATAAACTTGTCTAAAAAATTAAAGGAACAAAAAAAATTGTATACGTAAATTTTTTAGTGATTTTCGAAAGACTGTATTTTCGTGAAAAATGGTCGTATAAAAAAAAAAAATTTGATGCTTGAAGTCTCTAGTCTGAAGATTTTTTAGCATCAATTTTTTTGAAACACAGTTTTTGCATAATCATAAGAAATACCTCGAGACAGAAATCTTTTGAACTTTTTTGTTTTATTTTTGAATCTACAGGCTCGGAATAATTTTTTTCAAGAAAACCAATGCAAAGCTCAGCAAATTTATTCGGCTACCATTTACGTTTTGGTTGTATTTGTACGACAATTTAATGCCGAGATATCGGCCTTCAAATGAAAAAGGACCCTTCGTCTTTGATTATTGATATTTCGTCAACTAATGGTCGCACAATAACTTTGAGGGCAGCTCTGAAAATTGCAATGAATTTCATACAAGCTTCAGTTTTGATTTAAGAGAAAAAAATTGTTTTTCTTATCCCTAATATTAATTTGTAGAATATACAAAAAAAACGACTTTGTATGGTTTTTTAATCAATCAACCGCTAACTTATAAATACTGATAGAAAGATTGATGTTGCTAGGTGTTTTGACAGATTAATGTATCCCAGAGAAGAAAGTACGACGGGCCCAGGCTTGGCCCAAGTATGTAGGACCTTGGACCAAGCTTGTAAACCAGCCTTGGCAGAAGCTTGGAATGATAACACAGGGTCAGCTCCGGTTGCTAGACCTGACCCATGCTTGGTTGCCTGATCTGGCCTCATACATCGACGAAACAAATAAATTTAACTAAAAAAAATTTTATTATTATTAATCTCGTAGAATTAATGATCTACTGGACGAACCTACTAATGTTGAACTGATACTTTTATATGATCTACTTATTAAACCATAGGTATAGCCAAACTTGGGTAATCCTACCTTGGGCCAAGTCTGGGTTGCCATTGGACGGCTAAGGCAGGGGCACCCAGTCAGCCCAAGCTCGGGTAATCATTGTAACGGCCAAGGCTAGGTTACCCAGTCCTGGTGTAGACTCGGGTAATGATTGGGATGGGCAGGACTGAGTAATCTTGAGCCAAGCATAAACCAATATAGGTGTGCCAAACTCTGGCAGCTCCTGCATGGATATCCCCAAGAGTTCTGTAAATTTTTAAATCGATCCATTGAACTGTTTCTCCGAACCGATTGAGTAAAGGCTTGCAAAACAATTAAATGATCAAGTTTTCTTGATTTAATTGTGTAATCATCATCAACGTAAAAAAATTATTTTTTTTGACTTTTCTTACAATTGGGGTTAGTTACTGAATGAATGTAAAGTAAAGAAAAAAAAATTTCGAACTTTTTTTTGTGGAATTTTGTAGAAAGAAAGTCCGAAATTTTTTGTTTTGTTAAAATTTTTTTTATGTTTATTGTAAATGGTTGATAAAGTAACAATTGTCGGTAAGATATCACAAATTAATTGATTGCAAAATTAATATAGTTTGAAAGTAAATTAGTCTTTACTGTGATAATTTGTTTATATTCCACGCCTGAAACGTGAAAGCATCGAGTGTATTTTACCGCCATAAACTGTTTCTCTTATTCATATAGCGTTATGTATTCATTTGCGTTAGGGGTTTATAATAACTAGAAATTCTGATATATACGGTGAATGTATTTTTAAATTGTTTTACTTTAATCTATACGTAAAAAAGGGCGATTAAAAGTTTGTTTATAGTGGCATTCGATGGTCCGTGAATTTGTATGTTACCACGATAAAATTTGATAGACACAATTAATAAACTCAATAATTTTGTGAAAAATTTTTATTCATCTTATAGATGATGCTTTTTGAAGTTCGGAAAAGAATCTTTGTCAGTCAAAAGATAAAAAAAGTCGATGCATTTTCTAACACTTTCTATGTAAATTTATCCTTCATGATGTTGTCTATGAGTAGATTCGGATACATCTTGTTCTCTTTTACACGTGTACGTACACACTTTGTTTTTCTTTTTTTATTTAACCCCTCAGTCCCTACTCAGGGTCTGTACTCACACATTCGTGTACTTGTAATATTTTGATTTTGAGACTTGTCACGCCAATTTGTGACGAATAATTCAATCATTGGCGTAATCTTCATGAATATTAGTAATTGTCAATACACATACAGCGGTGTATCACTTGACCTCGCAATAACACAAAAACGCTTAAGTATACTTTTATTTGATTTCCTTGCGATCTCGGTCTGAAAAATTTATTTATTTAGTAACACCCGTTGCAGCCTTACGGCGTAAAATAAAAATGAACATAAAAAATAATGAAGAAAACCAACTGTCAATAACGAAGTTTTTTCAAATACTAATCGTAGATTTGAGGGGGTAGTTTAGAGGCATAAATTTTCTACGAAATTTATTATTTTTTTGGATATCTGCAATTTAGCGAAAAAAATTTTTTTTCAGTTTTTTTTAGTTAGTACGATGGCAGCATTTATCTAGATAAATAATCTTTTTTATTTTTTTGTTTCAGATCATTTGGAGGGTTACAATCGTGATAGACTTGGCGCACCATTTTTTTCCAACCCCCACTTCAACAACTTTTTACATTTCAAGTTATCAATTTTTCCACTTTTTTTTTTTATGTATTGTTAAAACGCGAATAAATATCCCGTTAAAAAATGAATTGTTAAAATATTTTTTGTTTTTTATTTACAGCACACGAAAAAAACACCTCGAATTCATGCCTTTAGACTAGAATACCCCCTTAAGAAATTAATTAATTTTTTTTTGCACACCTCGAACGCGAAGCTCTACTGTCGACAACATAATTTTTTCCTTTTACTAAAATTAATAGATGTATGTTATACGAGTTGACTGTACATAAATAAAACCGAAAATGAAGAAAAATGTGAATCACATTGTTGATTTCATGTAAGCGTTTAAAATCTGAATGTTTATATTAATTTTTTTTTTTTCCATTTTCGTACACCTCAGTTTTTATTTTTATTTTCGTGGAAGGTGAAATTTTTCAATTTTCCAAGATTTATTATGGTAAATGTCAAGTTTTATTCAAACTTGGCCAGAAATATGATTATTTGCTTGTTTGATAAACATAAAATGCATACACAGGTGATAAATAATTTCGAAATACCAAGTGTTTAGAAGACTTTGTCATTGCATAAAAAATTTTTAGTAAAAATTTTGCCGTAACAGCCGTAAATGATTCTTTGAACAATTCAACTTAAAACATATTATAAAAATTTAGTAATTATACTTAAGTAGTCATATAAGGACTGCATGCTCTTCCCATTTATTTTATTAATATTATTATTGTTACTTATTATTTTATGGTTATTATTGTTGGTGCCATTCATGGAGAAAATTATTAACGAATGAGTAAATTTAAAAATTATTATTCATGAATAATAATTTTTAAATTTAAAAATAATTAATGACCGTTATTTGCGTCAAGAAATTTTAATTATGTTTTGTATATTTGCGGGAAATTATAAAATAATAAAATAAAAATATAAAAGTTGTTTGGTAATTTCGTAAATATACAAGTAGGGACCGACGAGTTTACGCAATTAGGTAAGATAGGAGGCTCTGGAAACCACATAATTGATAGCTATTTCTCAATTGGATTCGTCTTGGCTCCGTGAATCTCTCCGGCGTCTCGCAAGACAACCGCGTGTACGTTCACTAAATTGGATTATCTTCCGTATCGATGTGTTTTAATTAATGTTCGGAAAAGAAATCTTCATTTTTTTAAATTATTCATGCAATGTTTTAAATCTGAACCAATTAATGATTCAAACTTAGAATTTTTAACAAGACAATTTGAAATTTTTTTATTAAATAATAAAAATTTTCAAATTATCGATGAAAATCTAACATCGAAATTAAATTGAAGCAATAATTTTACAATTAAAATGTATAGTTTGAAATATTTTCAACTTCCCTCTATGAAAATTTAAAATTTTCCAAAAAAGGGAAATTATTGGTTTCGTTCCGATTTTCAAAAATCGAGTTTTCATCAGATCTCGACGTTTTGAGGCCCTAGGGAGCTATTCCAACTATTTCCGGATGCACGGAAAAAAAGGAACTGTAATAAATAAAGTTTGATGTCTAATAATTATCATATTTTTAGTGATTAATATAAATTCAAATAGTAATATTGTGATTTCAACATTTAAAAAATAATAATTATAAATCGAATGTTAAAATATACAGTTCATTTAGATAAAATTATCATTTAAAACTATAAAAAAGACAAAGTAAACACTAAAAAAATTAAACTTTAAAGTTTAACAGCCAAAACTTAAATATCTATCGTTTGTAAAGTAAGAAATTAAAGTCTCAAACAATAAAAATATAGAGGATACAAAATACTAAATTTAGTTAGAACGTTATTTTGTAAAGTCCTCTAATTAAGAAACTTTACCAGGAGTTGTTTTTAAATTTTAATATTAGTCAACAGTCAAATTTAATAATATAAACGGGAATAAATAAATTTTCACGGATATTTATTATTAAAGCAAATATTAAATATTCCCACTGAAATCAGTAAAGATTGACTATATGAAACTGTACATTATACTTCGTCAATTTGTAAAAAGTATGTGTCAGCCTCAGCAAATTTTATTGTTTGATGCAGTAAAATTTCATGCGCTACCGTCATCCATTTAAATACGGAAATAACTTTCGATTCTCATACGCATGCTGTGGCCGAGCGCTCTAAGTGCCAGGGACTGGACTCTGTTCACGTAAGGTCGGCGGTTCGAGCCCGAGAGTCGGCTGAGATTTTTCTGATGATTTTTCATATAAAAATTCGAACAACTACATACTGTACCCGACTGAATCAGTTATTCAAAATACAAACAAGGATACAATCAATTAGATGCACAACGATGAGAAAACAGACAATGAAAGAAGGGAGAAGGAAGGGGGTGAAATCAGAAACCCGAATAAACCTTGAACTACGACAGCAAACGGTAAAAGCCGGAAATAAATAATTCAAAATAAAAAAATAGAAAATAGAAAAAAAAAATATATATATATATATTTATTATTTGAAACAATAAAAATGAGGGTTTAGAACAAAAATTATTACTACGGTAGCATAAGAAAAAGTAACGATCGACTATAAAATTAAATACATCGACTTAGAGATTTTTATTGTTTGAAACTTTAAAATTTACGGTTTAAGTTTTAATTTTTACTATCGTCAGTCTAAAAAATATCATCCTGCCATTGAAACTATACAATTCAAAGTAATAATTTTTACTATTTGAAATGTTAAAAACTATATCTTTACCCTATACTTTTTTTCTTTGAGCATAAGTATATTTTAACAGATCACTCATATATTTTAACCTTATACTTTATAATAAATAACAAAATCGCACCCGGGCGCCGCATTACTATTTGAAACAATAAAAAGTATTGATAATTCGGGTGAATTTTAACATTTCTTTTTTTCCGTGTGGACATCCTGCTGTGTGTGCGTAAACTTTTTTTGTCCGACGATATCTTTGGAACGAATCAACTGATTTGAACATTCTTGGCGGCAATCGACAGGGCTCACCAAGATTTAAAACTGAAGAAACTTTGGAGTCGATCGGTCGGGTAGTTTACAAGTGATACGAAAAATGAAAATTAAATAAAATTCTTTTTTTAAAGTTTTTGTTGCATCACTCGTAAATCACTCGACTGATTTATTTCTAAACTTGATCAAATCTAAGACTCAATAAGCTCTTTCGATTGCCGCAAAGCACATGTAAATCGATTGATTTTTTCCGAAGATATCATCAGCCAAAAATTACTTTTTTTCAGCGAAATGTGTATATTTTCGTTCCAGCCGTTTTTCTTTTTAACTTCCCGCTAAAAAATTGTAAATTTTCAAAAATTCGAGAAGTTATTGGTTTCACTTCGATTTTCGAAAATCAAGTTTTCAACAGATGTCGACGTTTTGAGGTCCTAGGAAGCTATTCCGACTATTTTAAGAATGATGTGTGTGTGTGTGTGTGTGTGTATGTAAGCTCTTTGTAACTTTTTAACTACTTAATCGATTTGGATGGTTGAGGCGGCAATCGAAAGAGCTTGTTGAACATCAAATTTCCTGAAAATTTTAGATCATTTGATCAAGTAGACTCGAAAATATTTGCAAATTACAAAAAAAATAAAATTTTTTTTTTTTTAATTTTTTAGTTATTTTTCAGAAACGACTCGAACGTTTGACTTCAAAATCTAATCAGCTCTAGAATTTGATAAAACGCATCGATTGCCACCTTAGCCATCTCAATCGGTTAATTTATTCGAGAGATATCGCGGGAGAAAGAAACGGTAAAAAACAGTTATTTGCAAATATCCTTGAAATAACTTAACCAAACAATTCCAAAATCTGATCAGCTTTAGAACTCAATAAAATACGTCGATTGCCGCCTCAACCATCAAAATCGGTTCATTCGTTCGCGAGATATCATTAGAAAAAGAAATGGTGAAAAACGGTTTTTGCTAAATACTTTCGAAACGACTGACTCAATCGATTTCAAATTTTAATCAGCTTTAGAATTTAAAAAATCGCGCCGATTTCCACCTCAAACGCCAAAATGGATTTATTAGTTCAAAAAATATCGGCGTTGAAAAGTTAAAAAAATAACATTTTATGTTATTTTTTCCGGATAAATCATAATGAAACGTACTAAAATGTGTCTGAAATCATACCAACTCATACTTTTTATGGTTTCTTTCGATCATATAATGTCATCAAACTTGGTTTTTAGTTCAAATCATATTATCAACAAAAAAATCGAAGAAACGTAGTTTTTAATCATTTTCTCGGACATTTCATATTTGATTGTTTTTTACATGAGTTAAAACTTATTTAAATCTTGATTTTGATCCCTGACATTGATTTCTGCCTCAATACACTCATTTTATTGAACATAATCAGGAATTAAATTTTAAAAACCACTTCATTAATGATTTTCGATTCTTAAATTTCCAAACTTCAGCATAACAGGTAACTTGTTAGAGCTTGAAAAGATCGTAAAAAAACAATTGCATGTGATAGCATTTTCGAGCTCGAAGAGCTCGAAAATATATCTACAATAATGTTTTTGAGCTGTTTGAGGTCGAAAACAGCGGGAAGTTTTGGGGCTGGCCCGCAGGGCCAACCAAAGCCCAGATTTTTAACTTCCCGCTAAGAAAATTGCAAATTTTCAAAAATTCGGGAAGTCATTGGTTTCAGTCCGATTTTCGAAAATCGAATTTCTAAGAGATCTTGACGTTTTGAAGTCCTAGGAAGCTATCTTGACTAATTTCACGATGATGTCCGAGTGTATGTATGTATGTATGTACGTACGTACGTATGTAAATATCTATAACTTTTGAACGGATAAACCGATTTTGATTTTTAAGGTGCCATTCGACGCGGCTTGCGAATATCTTGAAGCTGAAAAAAAATTGAACTTGATCGGTATAGCTCGTTCAGAGATATTTCAAAAATAAACTTTTTTCAAAAATGTTTTTTTTTGATAACTTTTTATGTTCTGGATGGATTATTTCCAAAATGGACTGGGCTTTGGAGCTTTATAAGCCGCGTCGAATGCCGCCTCAAACATCTAGGTTGATTCTTTCAAGAGATATCGTTGTCGAAAGAATTAAAAAAAAAAATTTTTTTTAGTATTTTGAAAATTTCTCAAAAACGACTCGATAAATCAATTTCAAAATCTAATCAGTTGTAGAACTCAATAAAACGCGTCGATTGCCACCCTGAACGTCTCAATCGGTTTATCCGTTCGAGAGATATCGTTTGAGAAAAAATAGTAAAAAACGTTTTCTTTCGAAAACAAAGACATACAAAAGTATTTTCGAGCTCGAAGAGCTCAAAATAGGCGGGAAGTTTTGGGCGGGAAGTTTTGGCTGGCCCGCAGGGTCAACCGACAGACCGATTTTTTTTTTTGGTAACCCATCTTATAACGTCTTATTGAATTAATTTATGTGTGATATGTAAATGTATAAAAGATAGATAAATAAACCATAGGTAAATATATAGATCAAAACCTGTTTCGTTGAATATCAAATCGTGTGAACTATTGACAAGCCAATCAACCAATATATATATATATATATATATATATATATATATATGTTAGATGGGTTTAATAGGGAAACTAGAATACCAAGGACCAAACAGAATAAAAAGAATGAGCGAAAGAGAGAACGGGTATGGGAAAATGCTTGTACATAAATCACAGCAAGTTGCGCTGCTACACCGGAAATAAAAAAAGAGAGGACGATTTTTGGATTATTGCCAAGTGGGTTGGGGTTGGAAAGTGAAAGACGAAATGAGGATCACGAGCAAGAGTAAGGATGAAAGCTAGAAAAGTTTGCTATTCGTTTAACTCATGCCAAGGGAGCTTACCTAATTTTTTTTTCTTTTTTGAGTGATAGAAGAAGAAAGGGCTTAAGCAATGAATAGCTTTAGTGAGTAGGAGTAAAATGTAAGATTGGCGAATCAGCGCGCTTTACTTTTGTAATCGTCAGTTGAATTTTATGTCATGATTCATTGATCCCGGGTTTTGTTTTTTCGGGCAGCTTTACTTTGTTGAAAATAAACTTTTCGGTACGTATATTTTCTATTGTAAATTAGTACAATCATCACTGTGTTTTTTTACGGCTGATTGATTGAATTCCGTTTATTCTTCTGTCTGAGAAGTAGAGAATTGAATTTTTTTGTATTCACCCGGGAAAAAAAATTTATATATAATTATATAAAATTTTATATAAATGCTTAGATAAAATTAGATATGAGTTTTGGTTTGATCTAATTTTATATAATTATATATAATTTTATATAATTATATATAATTATATACCACTTTATAAAGTCATATATACAATAATGGTCATGAAAAAAAAAAAAAAAAATCCCGCCTGCGCGTGGACTCGAACCCGGGACCTTTAGATCCGAAGTCTGAGCTGTTATCCACAGTGCTATATCAATCACTTAACAATAGTGGTTGATTAACTGTTTTTATTTGAATTCAAATGAACTTGAGAAAATTAAAGACATCAATAAATGATTAATTTTGTTATTAGCATTGTAGTAAATTATATTATTTTTCATAGAGTAAAGAGACCATTAGCGGTATATACCCACTAATAGTGGGGCGATAATTACTTCTTTTGGTAAATTAAAAAAAATCAGAAGTTAAAATTTTTTTAACTCAACTAAAATTTTTTTAATTTTATATAACAGTTTTTTATAACTTAATTCTTTGTTGAATTTTCAAAATTTTTTTAGTATCATCCTACTTTTGGTCTTGTTAATGTATTTCTAAGAATATGCATATTCTTTTTATCTAAAAAATTCTTGTTTTAATCACTACTTACATTCAATTTTGATTTTTTTTTACTAATAATTTCTAAATTTTCATTTTAAAAAATCATCGATTTAATATTTGACTCCATATTTTTTATCATAAATAACAAAACTTCAGTTTAAATCAATTCCTAAGAATCTGATCTTTATACAAACTATTACTTATCTCTTAACAAAAATAAATACGTTTTCATGATTTACGATAGATAATTTAAAAAGTATTGTTTTCACAAGAAAGCATCTAAAAAAAAAAAAAAAAAAAATAGTGGATGAATCAAGGTAGATTTTTAAAAAGGGGTCACGAATGTCTGAACCATCAAATGAGCAAGTGCACTACGAACATTAATAAAAGATGATAAATGACATAGTGGGTTAACGTTTAAATTTATCTCGAGATTTTTGGTGATGTATGTTTTACTACAATGCCGTAAGTACCACTTACAATTTGTAAAACGGGTTGAACAAGTCACCCATTAACATTTTATGATAAATGATTTTTTAAAAATCACAAAACCAAAATAATAATAAATGCATATATTATTGTAAATTAATACATCGAATCGAATAACGGACGAGAGACAGTGAAAACCATAGCCGATGCGGAAGCAAATTGTTTATCGCAACGTCAGCATCGCGAATCCGCGTGCCTCTGATCAACTGAGTATCTATAGATGTATATACTATATTTCAAATATTACACACCATGCAGTGTGAAAAAAAGGCCATTTGGCAGCCAAAATGGAAGGCAGATTTTCCAATTAATCTATATAAAAAGTTTTATATATACATATCTTGTGATACATGTTAGTGTATAGTCATGATATAAAATTAGGCTCGTTTTTCTAAGAGTCAGGGTAAAAAAAGACAACGACTATTTTCGATAGAAAACTTCAGATAGTTGATTTGACAAAACACTATATAGGTAATGTACCAAACTAACCATCATGTAAACAAAGTATAGATAATTTATTTAGTATGAGATCATAACTATAATTACTATTACGATAGCAAAACCAGTTATAATTATAGGACGTACAGGTATGATTGAAACATAATAAATAACAAAAGAAATACTTTTAAAATACCAAATAGCTGTGAAATTTACAGGCTATTTTGTTCACAATAAAATACAACTGACAAAGTTGTATTATAATGAGAAATGCATAAGTTATATGGAATAAACACCATATTTTCAACATTTTTTGATACCATTAGAATTTTCAAGGTTATCAAATAATTAGAAAAAATGGTCAAAACATGAAGTTTAAGGACAAAATTGAAGCTTACTAAACGAGCTTTAAAATACTTTTAACTGAAATTGTCTATTAATTTTAGTTTTAATGTTATATGAACTTTAACAGTGAATAAAAACTGATTTTTTCGAAAAATCGTGAAAATTTTAAACAGCCATAACTTAAAAACTAATCGACCGATTAAGCTCATCTTCGAATTTGATCAAGATAATCGCCTATTGGAAAAGTGTAAAAAATTTCATCAAGGTCCGATAAGAACTGTGGGTGCTATCGTAATGACAAGACCAGTGATGATCATAGGGATTAGAGGTACATTTAATACATCATAAATAATAAAAGAATTACTTTTAAAATATAAAATAGCAGTGAAATTTACAGGTTATTCTGAGCACAATAAAATACAACTGACAAAACTGGTTTATAATGGGAAATGCATAAGTTATGCAGTATGAAAACAATATTTATTCAACGCATGCCTGATTATCGCGACTTATCATATCTGCAAAGCAAACCCTAAATGACCATTTACCGATCGGTGGTTGATAATTCGTCAAAAAGCAAATGGCGTCCCATGTTCCTCAACAGCGTGTGTTTATAGGGTCATAAACATCCGGATTTGAATCCATAAACACGTTCCTCAAAAGTCATTATCGACCGTTCTCAAAAACAAACTCTACTATTATCACTAAAGCAAATAATCTCGACACTAAATATATTCAGAATGAGTAGTACAATCAATCTAACAACTTTGCTGTCAGTGTATACGTATAAATACGTTGGTTATTTTTTATTAATTAAAATAAATAAAAGATATGAGTGGTGAGAGAAATCAAGAACTAGTATCATATAGAACTCCTCCTGATTTAGGGTTAACTTTGCTGATATGATAATTCGCAAGAATCAGACAATTGTTGAATAAAGTATAGTGCATAGCATGTGGGTTAAGTCTTTATCCGTCAAACACAATGTTCTTAGCACTCGTCTCCGGTGCACACTAAGCACTCGCTGGCGCTCGTGCGTGTGCACCTACGACTCGTGTTAAAAACATTGTGCTTCCCGTATAAAGACTCATCTAACCCACTCGCTATGCAATGTACTATTTCAACATTTTTTGATTCCATTAAAATTTTCAAGGCTATTAAATTATTGGAAGAAATGGTCAAAATATAAAGTTTAAGGTCATAAATTAAAGCTTATTAGTCAAGCTTTGAAACATTTTTTACAGAAATCATTTATGAGTTTTAGTTTTAAAGTTATATGGACTGTAAAAGTGATTAAAGACTGATTTTTTCGAAAAATCGTTAAAATTTCAAACAGCCATAACTTCTAAACTAATCCACCGATTCAGCCCATCTTCGAACTTAACCGTGGTAATTACACATAGAAGAAGTGTAGAAAATTTCATTAGGATCCGATAAGAATTGTAGGCGTAATCGCGATGACAAAATTGGTTATATCACATATATATATATATACATTTTTTAACGAATGGTATATTTGAACTCTACTCAACTAATTATGATAGTTTATGACGAAATTCCTTGAAAAGTCGACCATGAGGACAAATACAATAGTTAGATTTTTAAAAAATCTACCTAAAAAAAAAGAGAGAAAATAAAGGAGAGAAAGAGCAGACAGAGAAAAAAAATGTAAAGGTTTGATCAAACCAAATGTGGATACGCGAGATATTTGCTAATGTAATGACTATTTATAGAAATTTGTGAAGTATAATATATATATATACAATAAATTTGATATGTATATGCACGGTTAAAATATGCTCAACGACATGATGAATGACATGAGCCGGATGAGAGTGATGCAAGAGACGTAAATATGATGAGAAAGCTGGTGATTGTTAACTCAATAGACATGTGCTCACAATCGGAAATTGTTACTAGATTTTATGAAATAATATATGCATGATGAGAGATATGTTAGTTAATTCATTATTAACTCGAATTAATTATCACATATATGTTATATTTCTCTCGTAATACATATTAGTGTCATCATTTCCATAATATATTGTAATATACTGCTATTATAATAATCAACTTAAAAAAATTCTTTTGTCCAATTTAAATAATTAAATTGTTTTAATGAAAATGAGTCTGTACTTTTTGAATTATTGAAATTTATTTTTACATTATTAAATGTAAAGATAATATGAAACACTATTTTAGAGAAAATCTACTTTTTTGACTATAAATTATCATTCGTGGGATCTAGAAAAGAGTCGGAAGATTTAATCTTCCAAATCAGGACCACTATTAAATTTTTAACAAAAATTTTTTTTTGTTTTACACTAGTTCATTGTACTCCGCAGTTTTGACTTGTTTTATTCCTTCTTCATTCAAGAAACTGATTAATAAAAAAATACTAAAAAGAAAATCTTTTTTTTTACAAAAAAAATTTTGGTCTTACTACCCAAGCTTGCCAATTTATCCTATTCTCTCTTAGTCACATAGAATTCAAATTTTTAAAGAAAAAAAAATATTTTTTCTTTAATATGGGATTTTATTTTATCCTGGATTTCCCCATTTTCAGTAATTAAAAACACATTTTTAATGATAGTCTTTTTTTTTTCTTTAAAAAGAACTTTTTCAACCATCTAGAACTTTAAATAATGGACGGTAATTTCAAGTAATTCGAAAATCTTTAATGACTAAAAAATTTTATAAACTTTCAAAATCTTTCTTAAATGATGATAAATAGTTCTCTCATTTTTAATTAAAATGATATTATTTAAAAATAAAATCATTTTTAAATCATCAAGTCTTAAATCATTATAAATAATCCAATATAATCACTTTCAATAAAAAAAATAAAATAAATACATGTTTTTTAACTTATAAATCTGTAAAAAATGACTCATTAAAAACTTGAGCAGAAAAATAATAATCATTAAAAGAAAAAAATTTATACTTTTTGGTGAAATTGAATCGGTAAAAGTATATCCGAATAATGCCAATATTTCAAAAAAATACAAAAGAGACTCACACTGTAACTGGTAATGTATGCGAAAAGCATAAAAAGCTGGATATAATCCAAGTAAAAGATATGTCACTACATCACTGTTATTTATGGGTACATATTTTTTTTTTTTGTTCAAATAGTCGTTATGCTAGATAATGTGTTAAAGCTGTTGAATCATAACTAAAGTCTTGGAACTTTAGTAGAAACAAACCCAGCGGCAGCTATTCTTCACTGAGCACTGTACTAGTAACATGGGAGTAGGTAATGTACCTTTTACCTTTAAATATGTAGGTAGCCACATAAAAGTATGATGATGCAAAAGAGCTATTCAATGGTTAGTATATATTCACTGTATAGTTATAGTATAGAAGACTGGCCGAGCTGTTAAGTACTTAACCGCGTGAATCCACTCGTACTCATCGTGGTCTTGGATTACCCAGTACAGAACAGTACTCTCAGTACACTGGTATGAATGTATAGTATAAGTATATAGAGAGTTGAGGATAACCGAAAGAGCTTTGCAACAGCACTATGACTATGACTACCGACTATCTGAATAATAACCACAACCGTCTCGGTGAATTACAGAAGCCTCCAAAAATTTAAATGCCTCGTGTGGTAAACCGCGGTTCCCATAATATAACCAAACACTTTTATCACTCACGAGCACCTTATGTGTAGTTTATAACACAGTACTGGTTTGTGTTAAATATAAGAAGAAGATGACTTTGAGACTGAACTCGCTCGTCCTCGGACCCGTCGTCGTCTTATTCGTGACTAGTACTGTTGCTGTTGGACTTGATTGCAGCTTACAGCGGATGAGAAGATGAAGAAAAAGAAAAAATAATAAGGAGAAGAAGGAGGAAGAGATTGAGGAGAGACTACGGCATCCAAGTGGAACGACGGTGGTTCACGGTCACGTTTCCGGTTGCACGACTAGTCCATGACCTCGAGTGTCGCACAAGAAAACCGTGATGAGCTGGTAATACTCTCTAAATCAATCGATTTAATCCTATTTTGCTAATACTAAGCTCTCTAACATGTTCATCATTGGTAATGTATTTAAATATTAAATTAGAAAGTAGATATATTTATTGAATGGATGTTAGGTTTCATTTTTAGAGGAGTGGATATATTGTACCAATACCTTTCACTTGAGACTTGTTGCTGGAATCAGTTGGAATTTTTCATTGATGACATCATAGGTGGGTTTTAAATTTTAGGGATAAGTTGGTGCATTGAGACATTACCAGTTTTGGGTGATTAAAATTTTATCGAATATGAAAATTAAAAAATTTTTGATTTATTTGTTCTGAACGGCAAGTTGTTCAAGCAGCAAAATAAAGTTTTATGTTCCCAGCAGTTTTTAAAAGTTCGTTTAGTTTTAAAGAGGATACGGGCAAACAAAAAATGTTCTTGTTAAAAAATCAAATAAAATTCAAATCGATCATGTTAGAATAACAAATAATGTGTTAAAATTTTAAAGCTAAGGCCATGAAAATTCTAATTTTTGCCTTTGATAATTTGTTACTCATCAATATAAATGCGCAGCATTTCTCACTCTAAACATGATTTAGTAAAAATAAGTAAATATTCACTAATTCCAAAAGCAAACCGAACTATATCAAATTCAAAAAGTGGTTCGGTTGGCACTTAAAATTAGTGAATATTCACTTATTTCACTTATCCATGTTTAGAGAGCAGAAAACCAGTTAACGAGAGAGAAAAAAAAATACCGATATCTGAGATATATTTTTTCACCTAAAATTTCTTCAAAGAAACTGCCATTTTTATACTGATAGTTACAGTTGTCATTTTTTAATGAACTATTGTCACGCCAATGATGTCAATAGCACTCAATATTAAGAATTTATTCTACCAAATGAGAATGAATAGTTTTATTAGTTCTACTAAGATGCTAAATTTCGATTTTTTAGTTAATAAGAGTATAAGATATGAAAAATACTTATTTAGGTTCACTTAAGAATGTCAAGTACTAAAATAGGTATATTCAAGTATATTGAGTATTTAAAGCTAAGTTAAACTTCGATGTAAAATCAACACATTTTCTAGGTTATTAAAATGACTATGTGAATGAAACACGAAATGGCGGCTATGCGTTAATAAAGCAATTTCAATATTTCGCATCTGAAATCTGAGGTGTGCGAAAAAAATTTTTGACATGTATTATGAATTGAAAAAGATACCCTCCAATGAGCTCACTCGATTTGAGATTATGGGACTAAAAAAAAATATATATATATATAGATTAAGGTGTCAAATTTCATCTACCGTAATTTTGTATTCTTAAATATTGAGAAACTTTCAGTTTTTTAATCGATGAAACATACGTATTGATAACGATTACAAAAAAAAATATATTCACAAAAGATGATCATAAATAAAATAACTTACAAAAAAAATGTAACATACTTTATAACACAAATTGATATCTAATAAAAATACTTAATAATATTGACAATTATATAAAAATTAAACTTTGAGCTCGAATAACTTTTGAACCAATAGCCTTAGCAAAAAATCATAAGAGACCTTTTTTGTAGAACCTCAAATTCTCTATGAAAATAAGTTCGTCTGATTATTTTAAAATTAGCTGCCCTCGAGTTATGAAATTCTAAAGAATGAAAGAAGTTTTTCCCATGTTATTCCCATTAGAAACTTTGATCGGAATGCTGACTATCTTAGAGTTAATATTAAGAGCTCAAATTTTTAGGGAATTTTTTTTTATCAATTTGGAAGCATTTAAGCCCCTGGGGGCAAAGAAATTCGAATACATCCTTGCTAAGGGCCACCCTAATATAGATATATATTATTTTTTTCAAACCACGCTAATATATAAGTATATATACATAGAATGAAACGAAAGAAGATGCAATTCGTGGTTTTATTAAAGTTCTTAAAATCTTATCAGTTTTCCCAAGTAGAGGCTACAAAATCCCCTTGAATCTGTACCTCATCACCAAAGGAATTTGTAATTAAATCTTACCCTATCTTTGGACTTCAATTACCAGCATCTTCAGCCTAACTAATTAATTAATATAGATTATTAAAGTACCATCTAAAGATTAATGTCAAAAATAATATTCATAATTACAAAATTAAAATTAAAACTAAAAATAAAAAATCCTCCAACCTTTGGTAATAAATGAATATTGCTAATAATATTTTTTCACTCGTAAATAATAAGTGCACAGAATTGAATGAAAGCTATTTGAATGCAGTCTCACTATACTGAAAAGATGCATCTCATAAAATTTTTTATCATTCAATGTCCGACATCGAAGGTATATGTAAGCAAGCAAATAGAAAAAAAAAAGACAAGTACATCTTGAACAATCGAGGATGTTCTTCCTCAAACTCCCTACTCAATGAAAAACCAGTCCGACAACTAATAAATTGCATTATTCAACCCCAATCTATGCCCAAGAAATTTTTATCACCAACCTTTCTATTATCCAGGTCAAATTACAACTTTTTTTCTGTCTTCGACACTATTATTTTTGTCTTTAAGAAATACGATTACTGGCACATTTCCATATATTTAATCAACTTTAGCTTACCTGAAACAAAAAATTGTACAGTTGATATATAAATATGAATATATTATTTTATTTTAAATTGCTTAAAAATTTTTTTTATAGCTTGGTCTTTTTTACGTGATAAAAAAAAGTATACACGTACGTGGTGTTATTAATAACATAAAAAAATAAAAGATGGTATACAGTTTATCTCGGATGTTAAATATTTCACACAAACTGTCTATTTAGATAAAAAATTAGCTTTTGGATTGTGAAGATGATTTGTATCGGTAGACGCAAGCAATGATAATAAATAATGCATATCGATTGATCTTAAGGCTTTAGTTTTATAGATAAATTTTATAGACGTCAAAGAATACACGTATATATATATATATCTATATATATATATATATATATATACATATATGTTTATATATTTATTTATATTAAATGTATGCACGGTATGTAAGAATGGGAATAAGGATAAATACAGAAAAGAGAAGCGTAACGAGGCGAAACCCCCTTTTGTAAGCGTTCGTCATCTTGCCACGTGCACATTGTACCTCGTAAGAAAGACAAATCGGACAGTTCTTGAAGACAAGCAAAACATTTGCCGTTTGCTACAACTAAAATACGGAAGTTTCATTAAAAGAAAAAAAAATAAATAAATAAACGACATTTTGACTTGACAGTGGAAATAAGGATTAAATAGATGGAAGAACTTAAAAAAATTTTAATTAAATTTTTTGCTTGTCGAATCAATATTTTATTGGCAAAATCTAAATAAAGAAAAAGAGAAGAGAAATGAGAAAATTGAATGGAGATCAATTGGAATACGTTAATGGAAAGGAAATATTTTTATTGGTAGTGAGAAAAGCCATGATAAAAATAGTGCTTGAGTATATAATTTTCTCATTGCGCGATTGGCTTTCAGGAGATGAGACCTAATTTTCTCGGTGGAAAAGAAAACTAGGAAAGCTACTCCTATTTCGTTGAAACTAATGAGCTTCTTCAGTAGACTTTATAACTTGGCTCTGTGAGCGAAAATATTAATATTAAAAAAATTATTTACTTTTCTGGATTTTAAGATGTGCTATTTTATAATAACCGACGAAACTCTTTTGAGAATAACTTGTGCTAAAAAATTTTTTTTCATTAAATTTTTTATATTTAAACTTATTTTTAAAAATTATGAACTTTAAATGCATAAGAACGTTATATTAATCACATAAAGATTTTTCACTAAAAAATAATTTTTTGTTATTTCGTTGGACTAATCCTACAATTTTTTAGTCTTAAAATACCGTTTATTATTTTGTAATTCAAATGCATCGACATTATTCGAAGAATTAATTATTCAAATAATTTAAAAGACTTTCGAAATATATCTCGGAATTTTTAGAAAAAAAATTTTAAAAACATAACTTATATTTTGTGTTTAAAAACAGAATTTCATTTATTGGAAAAATTTCATGTATTTGATTGTTTTCAAAACGAATCTAATTTTTTTGATTCTGTTAGTAACGAAATTAATTTTCAAATATTCAAGGGCATTATTACTTTTTTTTAATTTTTAAAAATGGTTTTAAATCTTTGTTAAGTATCTAGTTTTATAAGTATTTATTTTATTTCAATTGTTCCAGTGTATAGCCGCATGTACGGTTTTTTACACTTTTTGCCTTCATATCGCAATTGCTTCCTTTTTTCTGCTTTTATTGTGCGGCTGTGGCCCGACTTGTGCTTATACTGTACTGTACCATTACGGTGATACCCTACCCCCCACCTTGGCTGTGGGAGTATAGGAGCAAGGGAAACCACAGAGAAAACCATTGCCAGTACAGTTCGGTTTGGGTGAGGCTCTAGTGATCGACGAAATTCCCATTTTACCGACCACTAGATCTTCATCCCGCGCCTAACGGTCAGAGACCTTCGTTCGAGCCCAACGCGTGGCTAAACGGTCACCCAGCCAAGTAGTAATCATGCTCGATGCTACTTAACTTCGGTGATCGCCCGAGCCACGTGAGTGCCGAACGGCTACCTCAGCCGCCATAGTTTTATAAGTATTTTTGAGCACTTTAATAAGCCATTATTTTGACATCTTACTTGCAAATCGTATTATAAATTTAAATTCTCAACTTAAATTACCAATTAATCTAATAATTAATTTTTCTGAGCAGACCCCGTTTTTCTGAAAAAAAAAAATTTAACGTAATTAGTATGAAAAAAGTGAGTTTGTTCCTCATCGTTTATATTTTTAGTCCTTTTCTAATACTAATTATGAGTGTGTAAACATAATGAAGAGAGCATTGCATATGTTTTTTTCTATCATACAGTAGTCAAATAAAACGTCATAATAATATATAAATAATGAATTTTAGTATCTCAGAAGGAGAGAATGAGCTTTTCAGTGTACTAGAGAAACTACATTCTGTTCTACATCTTTAAATTGCACAACTTGGTCCTCAGGAGACGTTTCGCATTATACACATAAAATGTACACTACTCTCGCGTTCTCTCACCCATGTTACCTATAAATTTTCTCTTACTCGTTATTTTCACAAGCCTTCTCAGTTAAAAGTTTCATATATATATATATATATATACGCATTAGTAACAGCAGTAGCAGTACTAGAAGTAGTAGTATCAGTTTTCATATCTGTATGATATAAATATATATATATGTCATAATACTCGGCAAAACACCTTGGAAGATCTACACCGAGACACAACCATCAGAACTTAAATCCTGAGAGATATCTTTTATGCCAATTTGCATGTAAACTGGTTTGGTAAAGTCATGCGCACACACTTTACTCCAATGTGATAGTCTTCAATCCAAATAAACGTTTATGACTAAACTTGTGAAATTGCAGTAGACATGGCTTCAGATTCAGGTGAAACGAAACAGAGATAGAAGCAAAATATACACACACAGACACCTCCAGAAAAAAGGGAATAAGAAAAATGTTGGACGTTATAGTTAAGTAGTGGAAAAACCTACGGAAAAGTATCTTTTACGGTATTACAGTTGCTCCTTTCTCAATCTTGTTCTTAAACCTATTTTTTTTTTTATTTTAAAAAGTTTTTTTTATTTTTTTCGAGACCAAACAAAAAGCGATATAAAGCGTGCTGAGTATTTCTCCTTGGGTGAGTTAGATAAAAGAATACTCGGTTTGAATGATACAAAGCGAATTGTCAGAGACATTTTATGTCTATATATATTTGGATATAAATAAATAAATATGTATATATATATATATATATATATATATATATATATATATATATATATATATATATATATATATATATATATATATATATATAAATATAAATTCGAATCGTATTCTTTTCTAAAGTATAAAAAACCGACATTATGATTTAGACATAGACAAACTGAGACATTTAAGGTTTACAATTTTATTGCATTCTGTAAGATCGATTGTCTTTTAATGCTGATGCTTGAAGCGTGATTTGCAAGAGCTTTTTTTGTAACTTCAAAGGCTCTATGTATTTACTCTCGAGCTTTATTTTGGACTTGGAATACAATATTATGTTTCTGTTGTCTATAGTCCTGTCAAATTTTTTCATTATTCTTTTCGAGACAGCCCGAAAATCAAAAAAATTTTTCAAGCATACACGCCATTCTCATTGTTGGTTGTACACAACCGAGCGGTATATGATAGATGCTGCCGAGAAATGAAAAATCTTATACTAAGATGGTCCAAAGATGCGGAAATATAGAATCCATTAGAGAGGAAACAGAATCATGGACCATTAAAGAGGATTTCTGTCACAGACGTGTACATAGTTATAGTTTATGCCGCTCAATATTTTTCACCATATGCACTTTTTCTCAATTCTCTACTTATATTTCGCAAACGTGGTGAAAAATTATAAGCAATCACAACTCTGCATGTTTAAAATTGATTGGTAAATAATTGTGATCGGAAGTCTTTGATGGTGACTATCTAATATGATTATTTTGAGACGATTTAAAATGATCAAATCGACATCGCTGATGATATCTGTTATCATAGCTGGATAACAATCACTTTATACAGTTAAAATAATCACTCACATAATGTGCAGCAAAAATTTTAATCTTAGCCGACAATATTTATTATATCAAGATAGTAACCGTTACCATCGTGCACTTAAAACTTATACATTGATTTTTTGGTGATTCACGTCCAAATAAAACTTTTGTTATTTTATAAGCTTTACAGTATACATAAACAATTAATTGTATGGATTTTTTAGTTGAAAGCTAATTATAACGTTTAAAATATAATTAGCGATGACTCTAAGACAGAATTAATAATATTGTGTTGGAGTAAACATCATTGTTTATTGAAAGCGATCTTTGCAAAATTTATGTTGCTTTTTAACGCAGACTTGTGGTTAAAATTTAGCACAAATTTTATATTAAATTTCAATATAAAATTCATTCAATGTATGATAAAAAATATATGAAAAAAAAAAAAAAAAAAAAAAGCGAGTTTGGGAATGTTAATTATTAAATAACTTTGCAGAGTAAAATTGTAGTAAATATTCGTGGCGTAAATTACTAACAGTGAGGTTAGGTCTTTTATGTTTCCCCAGGTCAAAAAAAAAATAACTTGATTTTGACTTTTTAACGTCCCGCTTAATTTGAAGATGATGTCCGAGTATATGTGTGTATGTATGTATGTACGTATGAATGTAAATATCTGTAACTTTTGAACGGATGCACGGATTTTTATCGTCAAGGCGGCATTCGACACGGCTTGTCAATTTCTAAAAGCTGAAAAAAATTGAAATTGATTGCTAGGGTGCGTTCGAAGATATTATAAAAATAATTTTTTTTCAAAAGAGTTTTTTTTGGATAATTTGTAATGTGCTCGATGGACTGATTCCAAAATCTAATCAGCTCTAAAATTTTATAAGCCGCAACGAATGCCACCTCAACCATCAAAATCGGTTCATTCATTCAAGCGAAACCATTGTCGAAAGAATTAAAAAAATAATTTTTTTTTACCTTTTTTGAAATATCTCAAACGACTAAATAAATCAATTTCAAAATATGATCAGCTTTAGAACTCAATAAAATGCATCGATTGCTACCCCAACCGTCTCAAACGGTTAATTCGTTCGAGAGAAATCGTTGAACAAAATTTAATTAGCTCGAAAACTTAATAAAACGCGCTGATTGTTACGTTGAACATCAAAATCCGTCAATTAGTTTAACAGATATCGACGACGAAGAGTTGACTGAATAACATGTCATTTATGTCACTTTCTCTGGATAAATCATGATATAATGTACTATAATGTGTTTGTTTGAAAATCTCATAAGAAAAAAATGGCATCCAAAAGTATTTTCGAGCTCGAAAATGCATTCACAATAATGTTTCCGAGCTCATGGAGCTCAAAAACAGCAGGAATTTTGGGTCTCCCCGCAGGGCCCAGATTTTTTTTTCCTATTGGGAAGCCTTTTTTTTTTTAAATCTACTTCATCTTGTAGATATTTTTCAACACTACCAATTTCTTCTAAAACTTTATCGTTGCTTAGTTAATAATTATAAAATCTCGAATTATCATAAAGATTAAAATAGCATTAAGTTAAAAATCGTACTGGATTCTATTTGTTCTTTTCTTTTTTCCACTGATAAAAAAATTCAGCTGTTGAAAATTTGATTATTATTTGATGTCTAAAAGATATAAACGTTAAAAAGCCCCGATACCCCAAAAAACTGCGCATGACCGGAAAACCAACAGTATACTAAAAATTTTGTAGGCAATAAAATTCTCATGTCTAAAATGTGGTGCAGTTTTCAAATTAATATGGTTCCAAAATAGAAAAAAAAATATCTTTTTGTTAAAACAGGTAATAGTTATAGCTTGTTGATAGTAATAATTCATTTTATTTAATGAAATTGGAAATCATAGAAATATCAATAATTATATTACAGAGCTTCGATCCTCGACGTTTATATAACTTTACTACAGTCTGATGATTATTACAACTATTAAATTTCAATGTATAAAGTTTTGGATACAACTGAGAAGAAAATAAGATGGGGAGTTTATAAAACAGTTGCTTTTATAAATATTCATTGTGGCTAATTAACTTTTATAAAATAAAATAAATTAACTTAATAAATTAAATTATTTTGAGTGGTAATCAGAATTTATTTAACGAAGCGGTTGAAAACTAAAAATTATGCAGAACAATGTTAATTTATTTAGAAAGAAGATAAATACGTGGGCGATATACAAAAATATATGGACCAACAATTTTAAAACTTTGTCTGTACATTTAATTTATTTATTAACAGTTGGTCGTTTTTATTTAATTTGCATTCTGAATAGAGAGAATTTGGGGCTGGGCAATAAATTCGTGATCGAAATGAGAGATATGGAGTGAAAAGAAGCTGCAGTGAGAGCAGGAGTAAAGTTGTGTATAGAGTGTATAGAGAAGTAAAAGGGTATAAGGAGATAAAATCGTGCTGTGCTGAAGCTCAAAGATGCAATTTGCCTTAAGGACATGCCAGGTCCTTCAAATATCTAAGTGGATGACCTTGTTAACTTTGCAGAAAGGCACGCTAGGGGTAAAGGTAAAGTGGCTCTAGGCAATAGAATATATAAGCAAAAGACTTGTACCCGAGCTGTACACTTTGCTATACACGTATTACTAATACTCGAATGAGCTCCATCACACTTTGTAATGTTGCACTAGACTGTGTATGTTCTGCAATTAACTATTAAAAATTTCATTAAATATACACCTCACTACAATTCGGTAAAATCGTACTCAGAAAAACAAAAATTAGCTTGACATAAGAAAAAAGACATTAAACCAAAACTATCATCAGAAAGAAAGAACTTTTTTTTTCGTCTAAGAAAATTTCCCTCTAGAAATTTATAGTCTAAATTCAAAACATTTTTAGCGATCAATAAATGTTTATACATACTTTACTCAAGAGAATATTGTATTTTGAGTCAATGAAATCAAATTCGTAAGTCAATTTTTTTTTCAAAACCTCTGATTTTTGGTTTTTGAGTAGTAATTATAGTGCTGTTCAGTTAAAACGCAAGAATAATTATACTGAATCTAAGAAAATGACTATCTTAGATTTAGTAAGTGACAAATGCATTCAAAATATTATTTCAAGTAAAATATTTATATATAAGTACAATTTAGATCGACGGAGTATCTCCAGATAAATTCAAAATAATTAACTAAAACTCATGATAGCCCTCGTTTAAGTTGATATTTTTTCTGTTGTCTGCAATGGCTAAACTAATGTTCGTTCAGATACATATTTATATTTGGGTTTATAAAAGTAGAAAAACTTGTATAAAAACACTTACACGGAAAGAAAAATATGGGAATTTTTCCCATTTTACTTAGGAGTAATTCCCTTGTTGACATGGCAAATTTTGCTTTATCGACATGGTATATTTTACCAAGGAAAAATGGAAATATAACCATATTTTATAGGAATTTTACCCATATATTATAGGAATATCTTCCATGTTGCCATTGCAATAATTTCCATGCAACATAGCAATTTTTCCTATGTGGACATGGGAATTTTCCCCATGCCAACATGGATATTTTTACCATGTCAGTATAGGAAATTTGTTCATGTTACTGGAGTAATTATTTCCTTGTCAACATGGGAAAAATACCCATGTCAACTTAGAAGAAATTACTCCAGTAACATGGGAAAAATTCCTATACTGACATGGTAAAAATATCCATGTTGGCATGAGAAAAATTCCCATGTCAACATAGGAAAAATTACTATGTTGCATGGAAAAAGTCCACAAAAAGATAAAATCACTAAAGTACCAAATATTTTGGTCATTTTGATCATTTAAGCTTTAAAGCGATAAAATAGGGATATGTGAAGGTATTACCGTTTACGAAAATAGAATTTCAAAGTTTCCGAAAAAATTTTGTGTAATTTAATAAAAATTTTTTTGTAGCACCTACGAATTAATCAATTTTGATTGTACTTAACAAATTACAAATTAAAAGCAGATGAACTTCGAACAGATTACATCCAAGAGCTATAAAATATTTTTACTATCATTGTACTTCACTTTAATTAAAAAGGTGCCATAATTGATGTTCTGCAAGTACATTCTTTATTAATTTATACATTTGACTTGCATTTAACTTGCCATTAAATACGGCTTGTACATCAACGAATGACCCATATTTAATGTTATGAAAATTTGAAACTATCAGTTTACAAATATTTTACTTTTATATACATAATAATTTCTACTTTGTTAACATGGTAATTTTTACTTTGTTAACATGGAAATTTTTCCCATATTAACATGGGAAATTTTTTCATGTTGACATAGGAACAAATCCAATGTTAACATAGGAATGATTCCAATGTTAACATGGGAGTTTTTCCCATGTTGAGATGGGAATTTTTCCCATGTTAACATTGGAATTATTCCTATGTAACATAGTTATTTTTTCAATGTTGATGTAGGAAAATTTCCATTGTCAATATAGGAATAATTCCTATGTTACAAAGCAAAATTTACCATGTAACACAACAACAATTCACATGTCAGCATAGTAAAATTTACAATGCCAACAAAGGAATTTTCCCCATGTAAAATTGGCAAAATTCCCATTTTTTTCTTTCCGTGTACAGGTTAGATTTAAAAAAAATATAATGTCTTTTCAATATTCAACCAATAATAGAATTTGACATAGAAATGAAATTTTTTTTTTCTAAATCAAGAATTCCAATTTCCATCGGGATTTATATTTGAAAAACAAATATTTTTTTTTTTTTAAATTAAAATTTGAAAATGGAACTAAAACTTGTGATTAACAGATTCTTCTTGTCTTCCCAATTTAAAAAAACCGGAGGTTCCAAAATTGGAAAATTGTTATGAACTTCAATTAAAAATTATGGTTGGATTGATGAATTCAAATAATAATGTATCTGAAGATCGGAACGTTTTTCGCGCAACGAAAATGGAAAAAATTTGTGATTTGATTGATTTAGGGGTAATTGGGGTTGACTGAAATTTCCGGCTGACATACTAGCGCCTATGCGAAACTTTTCAGAAATATAGATCCAGTAGATTTTTTACTTTTCATTTTGTTTTTTTACTTTAGTATCGCGAGAAACGTTTCGATCTTCAGGTACATAAATAATAAGAGTACTAAAAAACTTTTTTGTATTTTCTTGTATTTTTTAAAATTTTTGATACAGCCTAAAATTCGAGTTTGATGAATTTAAAATTTATATTTTCAAGAAAATTTGTGATATATATGATGTTTATTTTAAAATGATGGCGGAACTATCAAAGATACTACAAAAATATACTAAAGTAACTTTACAGGATTTAATTTCCGACAAAAAAGGTTCTCACCATTTTTATATAAATTTAATATTTCATTAGAAAATTTTAATTGAAATTCATACAAAATAAATAACTGACAAAAGTCCAATGAAATTTTCTTTGTATAATTATTTAATACAACACATCCAGATTTTATAATAATAATAAATTTGTCAAATTTAATTTAATATTAAATTTTTCAAATTTAATTTAATATTAAATTTTCTATCAATAATTACCAAAAATTTCTACTTTACTAATAACCAAAATCAGCTAAAATAATTTAATAATCCTCTTATTCAATTATTCATAATAATTATGTAGTGATTCGACAATAAGGCTGCATTGAAAAGTGTTTGAAAGCTAATGAAAAAGGAAAAAAAAACGAGCCTATAGATTAAATGTTATCTGAGTTATAGATTTTCCGTACATCAAAACATAAACGTGCGGATGTACGAACCTGATTTTTCAACGCTGTTGATTATAATATACTCTGGTGATAATATATTTTTTATACCAATTAAATTTAATACACAGACTGTATATTTTCCATTTGAAGCTGGAGGACACTCAAGCTTCGTGTTTCAAGTGTATAATAATGATAAAATACTCAATTGTTAAATTTAAGTATATAAAATTATTTCTAGCTCTAACAGAATCGTTTCAACTAAAAAATTCATGAAAATAATTGAATGACTTTTGTAAGTTTGTTTCTGAGAAATTGATAATTATCTCAACTCAAGTACAGGAGGATAAAAATCGTAAAAAGATAAAAAATATTTAACAATTGGGACACGATTTTCTTCAATAGATCGGAAACAACTAGTCAATGGTGGATTAAGTTGAGGATAGCCAGAACAAGAGCTCAGGGGTGAGGAAAAGGATGAAGATGGGGTGGATGTAGGGGTTAAGAGAGCTCGTAAATCAGAAGAGCAGCGAGCTATGTATGCAGTAGTGAAGATAATAACGATTTTGCGCTTCTACAGGTTTTCTTACTCGACTATTAGTTTTTTATATAATCAATTGTAACAGAGATGAGGAAGAAAAAGAAAAGGACTGTAAAATTAAATTGACTTGTCATCAGATTTTATATTATTTTTTTATCATCCAATATCACGATGTGTAGAACGAAGAGGGTACGAAGAGTAACGAGGGCAAGGGGGATAAGAATTTTGTTAAATTTACGGATGATATAGTAAACGTGAGATAGGAAGACATGAACTGAAGAGCTGGAGCTGGAGGTTCCGCAGGAACTGCTGCCACTAATAGAGGCAGTTCTCAGATTTATCGCTTACAATGCAGCAAGGCTTCGTATTTTAGTCTATCTCTCTCTCTATCTATCTTTCTCAGTCTTTCTCATTCTGTGTAAAGCTGGGTTATGTAGGTATCTCGCTTTCTTGTTTCAGACTCTATAACTATCGAGTCTTGAGACAGAGTACTGCCGGAACTAAAAAGGAAACGCGTACCTGGGGCAAGCGTTGAACTGAATACCAACGAATTTTAGTCCACTGCAGTGTCTATACTATTACTGAGCTCATCGACGTAGTTGTCTAATACTAACTTTCAAACTACAGGAACTTTGAAAGGGATTTTCGATAACTATTTAATTTTATTTTTTTTAATCTTATATATAAACGACAGGAAGTTCAAACTAGATATAAAAAATTTTTTTCAAACAAAAGGTATTGAATAGAATCGTAATAAAGGCAAAAACCGAAAGACATAGGTCTACTAAAAACAGTTTTTGAAAATTACAGAAATGCAAAATGGACGTGAGGTATTTTGGGCAATTTACGGTTTTTATTAAAAAGTTTTTAAATCTAAAACTGTAGAGAATTTTTTTTTTATTTTATATAGAGGACTCATTCTATTACAGATAGACCATTTTTTATAGAAAAAAAGTGATCGATAACTGGGTTATATTAATATGAAATTATTATTCAATGATTACAAATAGGCAAAAAAATTTTGACGGGACGGTTTTAACAAATTATGAAAATCATACCCATAAAACACGGAAACCATTTTCATGCGTGAATAGGAACTACGTTTATAGATTATGGAAATTACTTTCATAGATGAAGCATGCATGGAGAAATTATTATCGTTTAAAATGCTATGGTATCATAACAAAGCCGGACCATGTTGCCACGTAATGGAAATTAAACTAAACACATGCAAAAATTACTGCGGCCATAGTCAAAATGACGATTATATCATAAATTACTGGAACCATTGTAAATTTTACTATGGTCGTAGTAATTTTTGCATGTTTTTATTTAAATTCCCGTCAGGTGGTCATCTTGTTCCGGCTTTACTATGGCAGTATAGCATTTCAAACGAGAATAATACCTCCGTGTAGTATGCCATTCATCATTAAAACTTTATTTATAGGAATACTTCCCACAATGTATGGGTACTATTATCACGTGGAAATTGGAACCATCTTCATAGACAACAGGGAAGATTATAGAAAACAGGAAATTGTTTTCATATACGTGGGAACGGTTTTCATAATATAAAGATACTTTTTCCGTACGTTATGGAAGTGGTTTCCGCACATTAATGTCATAGTTTCTACACTGTAAAAAGAGCGGTGTTAAAAATAGACTCATTTTAACTCCGCCCGCTGTAAAAATGAAATTACACCGGTGTAGGAGGAGTAATTCACCGGTGTTAAAAATACCGGTGTTAAAGTGGGGTAACCGGTGTAAAAGCGGAGTAATATCAGTGTAAAAGCAGGGCAACCGGTGTAAAAGCGGGGTAAACTGCGTCTGCTTGGAGAATCAACTTTAAAGATTATAAAACACAAAAAATGGCAGTTTTTTATGAAAATTAACAAAAAATATCATTTATTAACAAGTATAGTGATTGAAAAAGTAAAAATATTCATAAAATAAAATATTTTAACACCCGTAAAGAATATCTACACCGGCGGCGGCGTTATTTTAACACCGGTCTAGAATATTTACACCGGTGGCGGCGTTATTTTAACACCGGAGAATTTATTTTAACACCGGTTTAGAATATTTACACCGGCGGCGGCGTTATTTTTACACCGCTTTCGGTGTTGAAATTTAACACCGCTGGTTTAAACACCTACACCGCTTGGACTTACCCCGGTGATTTTTTACAGTGTATATACACGGAGAGAAATAGTTATTTTCAATACACATGTGCAAAGGTAGGTTTCCGATAGGCTAAGAGTGACGTCACGAGTCTAATATTATGGCGCATTCTCAACAGACCAAGGACGTTGTTATACGGGCCAGCGTAGCGAGACCATTTTACTTGTTTCAATGTTATACATTAATCATACCAGAAAAATGGTAATGAATCCTATTCTACATTGCATTGTTTACCATTTTACGAAAAATTAATCTGGTTACTATATCCCTTATTAAAAGAAACGATTTGAAACGATTCGAAAAAAAAAATTTTTAATGCTTTTTAATGCTTTTGAATACGTTGAATACTTTTGAATCGACATTCTTATGGAAGTTTAACATTGCAAATCGTTTTGAATCGTTTCTTTCAATCAGGGATAGAATGTTAATCATTACTACCCTTTTCTCTCCTTGTGTATAAGATATAGCGGTTCTTATAATCTATAAGGACCATTTCCTATCAATATAAAAAATTTTGCAATAAATATGGGGACTGTTCCTACAATATGTATATGGAAACTATTTCTATTGAATGAGAATAGTTTTCAAGCATCACAGAACAGTCCCATAACGTATAGGGACTATTCCTATATGTGTAAGGGAAACATTTCCTATCACTATGAAAAATGCTGCCCTAACCCACACGGAAATATATATATGCAGAAAATTTATGTTACATGTTGTTTTTCTGTGCGAACATATGTATACATATATTTTGTATGTGTTGATATATATGTTTACATAGATGTCACTGCACATATGCCAACATGTACACAAAACTAAACTAACATTTTCGATTTTTAAGCGCATATATAAAATATATGAGGCATATAATTTTCAGGTACTCTCTAAAACGAATTAATGAAAATCACGTGACAATCACTTGACAGTGAATAGTCTCTCATTGCCAGTGAAAAGTACACCTCTGTTTGAGTTAGTGACATACTTTTCACTAGTAAACAGTAAATAGTCACTACACGGAAAAAACGACTCTGTCAAAATAACAGTTAAAACTGTCAAATCGACAGATTTGCCGCTGTCAACCCAAAACTGTCAATTTAACAAATTTGGAAATGTTATTTTCACATTGTGGAAACTGTCAATCTGAAACTGTCAATTTGACAGTTTTTCGGTGTAATAATCACATTCAAAAAATGCAAAATTCAGCAAAAAAAAAAGTGTGGAATTTATATTAAAGCAATAATTGAAATTGTTTTTAATGAGTAAAAATTATACATTTCGTAAAATGTAAACAGTACATCCAAAAATATTCTAAAAATTGAAGTTTTAATTAAAAAAATTAGGTATTTATGTAAAAGAATTGTTCAAATTTGCAAACAATAGAAAGTAAAAACCATTAAGATACATATAGGGGGGGGGGCAAAACGGGGTACCCCCGAAATTTTATAAAAAAAAAAAAATTTTTTTTTTTCGTCTAATTTCTATAAATCCGATATATTTGTGTACTTTTACCCTTACGCATGACACCTGGGGCAATATGGACTAGCCGAAAATTCGGAGAAAATGATTTTTTTAATTTTTATCGTCAAACTCAAAAAAATTCAATATATTAATCCATTTTTCAGCTAATTTTTTATAGCTGGGGGAAAATTAGCCACTAACAATATCCAAAAATAATGATTTATTTTCTTAACTGATTAAATTATTTAAATAATGCAAGATAATTTGTAATCTGTAAAAAATTAAAAACCACGTTCTTTGGGTTCAAAATAATTCATAAGAATGAAATTCGGTTTGTAAATTTTATATAACTTTATAATCAACTTTTTACAAATTATTTTTGTGAATTTGACAGTTTTTATCTGTAAATTTGACATATTATGGCCATGTTAATTTCACAGATTATAACAGTTTTTCTTTGTAAATCTAACAAATTCTATCCATGTCATTTTGACATTCCCATATCTGTCATTTCCACATATTATTTTTTTCCGTGCATGCTTGCCCGTGTAGAAAAATATATACTCTCTTAAATTTGAAATAGTGAAGATATATCTATAAATTCCACACATTTTTTTTTACTGAATTTTGCATTTTTTGAATGTGATTATTACACCGAAAAACTGTCAAATTGACAGTTTCAGATTGACAGTTTCCACAATGTGAAAATAACATTTCCAAATTTGTTAAATTGACAGTTTTGGGTTGACAGCGGCAAATCTGTCAATTTGTTTTAACTGTTATTTTGACAGAGTCGTTTTTTCCGTGTGGGTACCGTACCTAAAATGTATGAGAAATATCCCTATTTTATGGAAATGGTTTTCATAACTTATGAAAATGGTTTCTATTTATAATAGTAAGATCTCTATGCCAATGGTAACAGCTCCCATAGTGTACAGGAACCATTTACGTATACCTGTAAAAAGCATATATGTATATTTAAATATGGCATCCATGCTCTTAAGGCATAGAAATGATTCCTATTGATTTCTATCCAAAAAATAGAAATATTTTGCTCATGGGGCTAATTTTATCTTTTTTTTTCTAAATTATAATAATTTATTATTTTTTTTTTTTCGTGAATATAGAGTTAACTTGAAAAAATAGATTTTATTTAACAAAAGTTAATTAAATATTTTTAGAAATACTTAATTAAAATTTTTATGAAGTGAATAGCTAAATAAGCTCGATAACATTCTAGAAATCATACAACTAATTATAGAATCAACGATTGAGCCCGACTAGAATTTTTCATAAGGACCTGACAAGGTCCTTATCAGGTTAACCTTATTTCAAATAAGGTCCCGATCGGGGTATCCTGACGAGGATCCTGATATGGATGTAACGCTTAAGACCCATGAGGTCCTTATCGGGATTGCCTTATAAGGTCCTTATCAGGATATCCTCATCAAATCCTTGTCAGGATTACCTTATCAGGTCCTTACCAGGATATCCTCATCAAATCCTTATCAGGATTACCTTATTAGTAATTATTAAAAAAAAAATATTAAATTGCAAAAAAAAATAAGAGAATTTTAATTCGATTGAGAATGTTATCTATTGTACTGAGAGCACTGATTAGAGAAAGTAAACATGGTTTTTATTGATGAAAAAATCCCGATGACTGCTGGGCTCGAACCTGCGTCCTTCCGATTCAAAGTCCTCGATGCTATCCACTGCGCTGACATACATATGTGATCTCGTAAGTGTAAATATAATATACATTATGATGTCAAAGAATAATTGATAAAGAAGTAAAAAATCCGTGCTGCAATGATCGACGTGATTTTTATACAATATTCTTTTGTACTTTGTTTAATTTTTAGTCTGTAAATAAAATACTTGAAGGGATGGGATATTTTGTTTTTTGAATAAGGATATCCTGATGAGGTCCTGATCAGGAACTAGTCAGGTTGACCCGATGACAAATAACTTTTTTTTGAATAAGGATATTCTGACGAGGTCCTGATCAAGAACTTGTCGGGTTGACCCGATCGCAAATAACTTTTTTTTTAATAAGGATATCCTAATAAGGTCCTGATCAGGAACTCGTCAGGATGACCCGATGGGAAACAACTTTTTTTTAAATAAGGAGTTCCTGATGAGGTCCTGATCAGGAACTAGTCAGGTTGACCCGATGACAAATAACTTTTTTTTGAATAAGGATATTCTGACGAGGTCCTGATCAAGAACTTGTCGGGTTGACCCGATCGCAAATAACTTTTTTTTTAATAAGGATATCCTAATGAGGTCCTGATCAGGAACTCGTCAGGATGACCCGATGGGAAATAACTTTTTTTTAAATAAGGAGTTCCTGATGAGGTCCTAATAAGGAACTCGTCGGGTTGACCCGACGGCAAATAACTTTTTTTTGAGTAAGGATATCCTGATAAGGTCCTGATCAGGAACTTATCAGGCCGACCCGATGGCAAATAACTTTTTTTTGAATAAGGATATCCTAATGAGGTCCTGATCAGGAACTCGTCAGGATGACCCGACGGCAAATAGCTTTTTTTTAAATAAGGAGTTCCTGATGAGGTCCTAATAAGGAACTCGTCGGGTTGACCCGATGACAAATAACTTTATTTTGAATAAGGATATCCCGATGAGGTCCTGACAAGGAACTTGTCAGGTTTGCCCTAATTAGGCAAACCTTATATTAACCTGGTAAGGTCCTTATGGTACTTCAGGCAAATCAGGAAGAAATTCTAGTCGGGAGTATAAAAATTACATAATATGCGCACAAATAAAATAAGAATGAAATGAGAATTATTTAAAGAGTGATGAAATGAATAAGATGAGATCGATAGACGCAAATACTGATGAGAACGTCTAACGTATCCAATTTATTTTCCATCGGAAATATGTCGTCTTTCTTATTTTTTTATTATTTCTTTAACTTTCCCGTTGCCATTGCCATCTACTTTAACTTCTCCTTCTTTAACTTTAGATTCAACTGCAGTCTCTGCTTCCTCTTCTTAACTTTAATATCATATACATTTTTCTTTCAATCCAATACTATGTGAATTTCATTGAAGCATAAAAACGTGACATCTTTTATTATTGGAGAATTTAAAACCACAATCAGAAAGGAATTGCTGTGAAAAATTTAAAAATTCAACCGGACTTTTTATAATAAATTTACATAAAGAAAAAAAAATCACCGTCGTTATAATTTAGTTTTGTTCTTTTTGTTTTTGATACCGTTTCATTTATTTAACTTAATTTTTTATTGTAACACTATTTTAGATTTTTTTGTTCTGCAGTTACAACTGCAGTCGACTGGTACGTGTTTCCCATGGTCCGCTGTCAAGGTTGCCTCTCGAGAAGAGCATGAGACGTGCCTTGAATTTATACGAGACAACAACCCAATGGAATTCGTCAATCCATCGTATTCCACAGCTTGTACATACACACTATGACTAGTCGAATAGAATTTTCGACATTTCCATGACATTCATCGACATTATCGACTTGTCAATTGTTATCGATCATCTTGTGAAAAGAATTTCCATCCTACGTAAATTAAATCACATTATTGACATTTACATTTCAAAATAATAATGATAACAACAATAGAGTAATCGTTTTCCTTTCAATTGTATCATCGACTTTTGATTTCAGAACGATCCCAATTTTTATTAACATATCATTTTAAAAATTTGTAATTTATTCCACACAGAGTGTATCTAAGTTGCAAATGTGAGTTGACACTCAGAATTCAAGTGTGCTCCTTAATTGTTACGGTTATTTCATTTTTAGGTATAGATTGAATAGAAATTCAGTTACTACATTAAGCCCCATGATGGATATTTCGAATAATTTTTTCATTATCTATCATAGTATATTATATGAAATATAACCAGCCTTGTCGCCAACATGCGATTCTAATCGGATCTTAATGACATTTTCTATACTTATTCTCTAGGCAAGTACCTTGATTAAGTTCTAAGATAGATTAAATCGGCCAATTAATTTAAAAGTTGTGGCTGTTTAAAATTTTCATGATTATGTAAAATATTCATTTTTTAACTATTAAGGTCCATATAATTTTGAAACTAGACTTATAGTAATATTTCTCACAAAATAATCCGTTCTGTGACAATCATAACCAGCATGACACTCATCCAATTTTATCAATAAATTTTCCGACAATGGTTCTCGGTGTCGCTTTTAACTTTAATTTATTTATTTAAATTATAATTGATTTATCATAAATTTTACGACTAGAATGTGCGATCAATTCGGCCATTTAATTAATTAATTCTGGGCCTGAATGTAATTTCCACATGTGACTGACTAGCACACAAGGTTATAAATTAACTAGAAAATTCAGCCAGTGAATAGGCATTACCCGGGCCTGAATTTACGGACGGAATTGAGTAAACTATTTAATTAATGAATTGAAGGATTCGGCCAACGGAACAAATTTCGGCCTGAATTAATCTATGTCGCGATAAGGAAATTAATTTATAACGGCCGATGGGCTTGGAATAAATTAATAATTTAATACTGAATTTAAGTGAATTCACTACGCAATCTTCTACGCGGGAAACTATTCTATTCCGGCTGAAAGGCCTTAAATAAAATAATACAGAGACGCGGACAAAATGGTGGGACTGAAAGTGAGACGCGATCGAACTTTTTAGAACTTTGCTCGAGACACTACATGCGGCTGTAACGGCCGATAGGCCTGAGACTTCCAATTAACCCGCGAGACCAATAATATAATAACAACTAATTACCATTAATTCGGCCGATTAATAAATTAATTTTAGGCCTTAATTGATTGTGATTTACCTCGATACCATATTTTGTAATTAACTGATGTTCTGCTTACTTTAGCTGGTAGTCTGCTTGTTTTAGCTGGCGGTCTGCAATTCTGTTGGTTTCGTCTCGTTCTCTCGTCTCCTTTTAATTGAATTATAATTGGTACTCATAATCTATACTCTCGATGCGTCTTGAATTTTTAGTCGTCCGACCGACTTTCTCGATTTTTGGTTCCACAATCCCTTATATCTTCTTTGATTTGGGTCTCCTCGATTCACCCCCGGAAAACACATCCCTACTAATTTATTAGCCAAGGAGAGAGACAAATGTTCGGGTCTCATTGATTAGCGATACGCAGTGAAACGTCGAATCACTTTTTTGAATAGACCGGGTTATAATTAGGATCCGTTATCGACCATGGAGAAATTCAAATTTAAATATCAATATTTAATCAAGGAAATTTATTTTACCCTGTTACAATATCATTAAATCTCAAACAAACATCAAAAACCACATTCGTACATCCGTAAATTTTAATGTTTGTACATGGAAAGAAAATTATGAAAACGGTTCCTATAATTTTGTGAAATTTTTTCCTATACCATCATAGAAATTACGAACATACATTATGGGAGCAGTTCCGATAATTATAAGAATGGTTCCCGTAGCTGTAGGAATAGTTCCTATAATTATGTGAATGATACCCACAATATTATAGCAATGGTTCCTACAATATAGGAATACTTGCTATAATATTATGAGAATCATTCCCATAATATATAGAAACTATTCCTCCAAATTATAGGAACTATTTCTATAAATTATACGAACCATTCCCATAAATTATAGAAACTATTCCCATAAATTATAGGAACCATTTCCATAACATTATAGGAATGGTTTCCATAATAGCATGAGAACTATTTCCATAATATTATGAGATTAGTTTCTATACCATTATGGGAATTATTCCTGTAATATTATGGGAATGGTTCCCATACTATCATGAACATATTAATTTGCAGTTAAGTGTGGAAATCACTTCTACAATACACAGAATAATAATATATGGGGACCATCCATATAATACTATGGGTACCATTCCTATACCATTATGGGAGCTATTCCCATAATGCATAGCAAATCTTCCGATAATTTTTTTTCCGTGCACACTGAAAAAAAAATAATTGCTATCATAACAAAAATCAAGATTACGCAGCTATTTGTTATGATAGCAAAACTATCTTGGTTAACGCAATGAAGTGGCATTTGTTGTGGTAAGTAAAGTGAAGTTGCTGTTGTAACAAATGATATGTGTTGAGGAAAAATTATTTGAATACGCATAGAATTTTGTGCTTTAATTAGGTGAACAATATCATTAAGAATTAATCAAGAGTTTTGGATTTTGGACATAAACTGTGTTTGTAAATGATGGCTAAATTATTAAAAGCTATTTATTTTGAGAAGTATACCAATATGTTTAAGTACAGTCAAAAGTGGGCACCTTGAGGAAGTGATTATCTTGGCTCAAGAGAATATATTGCGACACGATAATATCTTAGGTGAAGAAAATTTTCTCGAGTCAAGAAATCTTTATAAAACCTAATTTAATATTTAGCTCAACACATGACATTTGTTATAACAGCAACTTCACTTTACTTACCATAACAAATGTTACTTCGTTGAGTTGACCAAGATGGATTTGTTATTTTAACAAATAACTGCATAATCTTGACTTTTGTTAAGATAACAAATTTTTTTTTTCAGTGCACATAACGAAAATCCAATAACTCCTAAATTACTTAACCTATCGATTCAATTTCTGTTCCTTTTTCTTCAAAATACATTTTGATATGCTCTTTTCAATTATTAACGCCTAAAAGATCATTAAAATAAAAATTTCCATGATCAATTTAAAAATTTTTAATAATTTCTCATAAGAGCTCGAATATTAAATGTCAACATTTTATGTAATTTTTTTTTTATACTCAAAATTAACATATAATTAAGAACAAAATATGTACTTTAAAATTTAAGTCAAATAAAAAACTCCACAAAACAAATAAAACCTTTCATGTTTTCCTTTCTGAAACTTTTTTTTTATTTTACTTCTCTTCAACTGTTTACCTCGACGTCAAAACACACTACTCAATTTGTGGTCTAGCAAAAAAAAGCTAAATAACTAGAAAAAGACAAAACAAGAACAAATAAAATCAATGTTTAGGTACATCCACTTAAAACGTTATTTTATTTCTACAACACTTTTTCCACCCGTCAATACATAATAAATGACTGAAAATTAATTACAAACTTAATCTTTAATGAAGAAAAAAAAAATATAAAGTTATCGTTCCAGAATATCAATTAAAATAAGCTCTAAATAACTAACATCATTTCTAACACTATCGTCCTTATCATTTCCACAATAAAATCGCTATAAACACAAATGTTTAATTTAATTAATTATTTTTTTACATAACATTATTATTTTATTGATATCGATATCAACTTATGACCTTTTAATCAAATATAAAACTTTTTTTTTTTTTTTTAAATTTTATTTCCCTTTATTTAATTTTTATTATTGAAATAACTTCGATTATTTATGTTCATCAATTTGCACGCTTTAAATTTTATAATATAATGTCATTTATAGTA
Source organism: Microplitis manilae (assembly GCA_030273425.1). Taxonomy (NCBI): domain Eukaryota; kingdom Metazoa; phylum Arthropoda; class Insecta; order Hymenoptera; family Braconidae; genus Microplitis; species Microplitis manilae. The sequence continues at coordinate 19,023,134 of CP092727.1, read as the reverse complement.
ATAACAACATTACTATGATTAAAAATGTTGATATTCACGATAAAAAATAGTAATAGTTAAATTATAACTATGATTTGTTGTCACAAAATGAAAATTTTTTCAAATTTCTCACAGTGAAAATTGAAAACTATAAAAAGAAAACGAAGTTATTGATTTCAAACCGATTTTTGAACAGATCTTGATGTTTTGAGGTTCTAGAAAACTATTCTGTCTAATTTCAAGATGATGTCCGAGTGTATGTATGTACGTACGCACTCACGTATGTAACTATATGCAACTTTTGAACAGATGAACCGATTTTAATGGTTCAGGTGGCATTCGATGAGTCTTGTTAATATCTACAAACTGTGAAAAAATTGAGCTTGATCGGTACGGTGCGTTCGAAAATATTCCAAAAATAATTTTTTTTCAAAAGTGTTATTTTTAGATGACTTCTAATGTGCTCGATGGATTAATTCCAAAATCTGATCAGCTCTAAAACTCAATAAATCACGTCGATTGCCACCTTAATTGTCTAAATCGGCCAATTCGTTCGAGAGATATCGTTGGAAAAAAAAAATGATAAAAACCGTTTTTTCGGAAACAATAGCATACACAAGTATTTTTGAGCTCGAAAATGTATTCACAACAATGTTTTTGAGCTCAAGGAGCTCGAGAACAGCTGGAAGTTCTGGGGCTCACCCGCAGTCAACCGATATACAGATTTTTTTAAAAAGTGTGCAGTTATGTTGCAGTAGTAGTGCGACTGTAAAAAAAAGTGCAGCTGTGTTGCGGCTGTGGTGCAGCTATACTAAAGAGCAAGAAAAATTTTGTGTGCGGTGGTTGTGTCCTCCCAACGGCTGTGTTGCGGCGATGTTGCGGAAAAATATCGCGGGCGCCGTGCAGCTATGCTGCAGCGGCGAATAGAAATTTATTTTTTCTTAAAACGGAATTTTTATTATTACTCGGGAATTCACTTACAAACATACTCAACTTAAAATGACGCGATGAAAATAATTGTCATCAAATTATTAAAATGTGATTTTTAAATAATTGATTTAAAATAAGAAACCAGTGGAGTACACTCGATAGCTTATATTTATTTCCAATAATGAATTGAACGTCGTAAACAGAAAGTTGTCGATAATAAAAAATACAAAAGGACATTGGAAAAAATCAGCGATTGATGCGTAGTTTTATCTTATCTGCCGTCTCAGAAAAGAGAATTGAAAATAAAGAAATTCCAGAGAGTCTGTACGGATAGTAGTCGATAAGAGGTCAATACAAGTACAGATGAGAGTAAAGTATAGAGAGTAGAGAACTTGGACAGGTACAAGTTGAGAAATTCTTTGAGAAGATGAAACCTGAGTCACTTTTCGCAGTGGACATTCTGTCGATTTGTGATCGATCTCTCCATGTCTCCGATAATCCTTATTTATATTTTCTTGTTTTTCTTCAAGAATAGCAAGTTCGTTTTTTTTTTATTTTTAATCAAGTAGGAAACCATCAACAAAATCCACGATTTCCTGTGCTGTATCTTGTATACTATTGGAATGTGATAGTGGTGTATGTACACTAGAAACCACGGAAAATGGAATTCATTCTCTATCTACCGGTGGTATTCATGGAATTTAACATTATTCAACAACAGTACAAACAACAAGGAATAAATAAAAATAACAGTATTATAGAATGCCGAAAAGTTAAGTTAATAATTGAAATAAAAGTATTTTAATTATTTAATATTAAAAATTTCATATTAATATTATCGTTTATTTTTTGTTTTATTAAAAATGTTTTCAATTACGTAAATCAGTTATAAAACATGTTTTATTTAAAATTTGGTAATCAAAATATACATAAAAATTTTCAAATACTTTAATAAAACATATTCAACTTCGGTTAGCTGTAAAGAAATTTTTTGAGGGTAAAATGAAATTTTTATGAAAGAGAAGATAAGCTTTGGGACGATACTTTTCAATCCTTCAACATACTTTCCATAACTTATGGAGAGAATTTTTATAACCTACGAAAATTAGACACGTGAAGCCATTAGATGTGTTAGGATGAGAGTATGTTGATTCAAGCGGTTGCTTATTGTAGCTGTTCTAGTTTACAACATGAAAATAATTAATTTATTGGTATTAAAATACTAATTTTTTATTTATTGGAAAAATTAAATTTATTATCGAATAGCAATAAAATAAAATTTGGAATATGTAGAAATCTATAACCTATGAAGTGAATACTGATAATTAATATTTGAAAAATAAAAACATTCGATATTTAATTCATCTTCTATCTGATTGGGTTCTGTAATTTCTAAAAAATAAAAAAATTATTGGAACTACAGAAATGAAGATTTAAAAAAAAAAAAATTTTGTAAATAATAATAGAAATACATTTCATTTTCAACTTCCCGTTACAAAAATTAACGATCTTCGAAAAATTCAGAAAGTTAATGTTTCCACCCCGATTTTCGAAAATCGAATTTTCGTCAGATGTCAACATTTTGAGTTCTTAGGAAGCTATTCTGACTGTTTTCAGAATAATGCCCAAGTGTATGTATGTCGTGTGTATGTAAGCTTTCTAAAACTTTTAAACTATTCAACTAATTTGAATCGTTCTTGCGATAATCGAAAGAGCTTATCGACGGTCAACTTTCCTGGAAATTCCAAACCATTTGATCGAATAAACTCTAAGAAATTTAAGAAATACAAAAAAAAAAAAATTTTTAGTTTTTTTTAAATTTATCAAGAACTACTCAATCAATCAATTCCAAAATCTATTGAGTTCTAGAACTCAATGAAACGCGTCGATTGCCGTAACAGCCATTTTAATAGGTGAATTCATTCCAGAGATATCGTTGGGGAAGAAGTGTAAAAAACGATTTTTTTCTGATTATCTTTAAGAGGATTGAACTGATCAACTCTAGAACTCAATGCAATGCGTTGATAACTGTATCAAACTTTAAAATTGGTTTATTCGTTCCAGAGATATCTATCTATAACGATAAATTTCAAACATAACAAATTACCTTATTTTCCATAGATACCTCATAATATTATCCTACCAGAAACAGATTTTCTGTAAAAAAATTACGCCGAGCACTCGTTCAACACATTGGAATAGATAAAAATTGATTCTACAAAAAATAACGAAATCTTAAAAAATACGAAGTAGCTGGCAAAATTTTAAATCATGAAAAAATTTTTAATAAAAATACATGAAATAATAAAAATTGATTTGGATGTACTTGGTGTACGTCATTAATAGATTCAGCAAATTAATTCCTATGTTCAATTTTGAATTATAATCGATTTCAGATAATCGCAAATTCAGAGAAAATCTCAATTTTCTTATCCCGTGAAAAATGAATCACATATGGCACTATATGCTTCGTATATGGATTATATGTAGCCCTAATATATGGTCATATATGGATTCCCCTTTTCCGGGATTTTTAATAATATTTTGAAAAAGAAAAATAATAAACCAGTTAATAAATTAGAACGAAGGTGACGAAATTAGTGTTTAAATATTGGTTTGATTAGTGTACGTAACCAAGATGAAAAAAAAAAAAAAAATACAAGTAAAAGCGAGAAAGAAACTTTGGCAATCCAACTTTGAACTTAACTAATGACGGAAACGTTTTCACAGAAGATTACCGAGTGTTACAGTAGCTTCAGCAGTATAAACCATCCCTAGTTGGTTTAACTAGCTTCTATTTTATCCCCACCGGTTTTTTTTTATTTTTAGTTTTACTTCCAACCTCACAATCTCCAAAGCTATTTTATCACACGTAACCATTTAACCTTTGATATACGTATAGTATAGTATTGTCTTTCATGAAGCTTAAAGCAAAATTAACTCGAAAACTGCTTAAATACACATAAGACATAACGCACTTCTGTCACGTCGTATTATCTCACACAAGTTTATTACCATCAAGTAATAATGAGTTTCGCGCACGTCTTGAAATGTAATTACTCGTTGCCGGTTTGTCATTCAACAAATCGATAACGTGTTTAGTGATGGAACTCACTGTTAACAACCAAGGCGAATGAACAACACAGTTGTTATTTATTCCCCCTCCCCCCTTCCTACTCTCTTTTTCGCTCTCTTATCATCTCTTTTTCTTTCTATTTTTTTTTTTCTACTTTGCTTTCGTATTTCTAGCAGCGTTATACTCTGGCCGAGAAATACGATTGCTTGAAATTAAACTCGATAAGTGCTTGGTTGCTAAGTACCTGCTGCTAAAACACAACCGTGCGAGGGCTTTTGCACGAAATAAATGTCACTACGATATGAAATTTCGAATGAATAAAATAAAAAATAATACGACGTGCTACAAATTAGCAAATTTTATTTCTAACTACCCGTTTATTGCTTTTTTACGTTCAGTTGTTTTTTATCTGTAATAAAATAAATTTTTTTTCGTAATCAAGTAATAAGAAATAAAAAAAATTAGAGATAAATTTTTCGAAATTATTATGTTCAATTACTGCAACAGACAAAAAAAATAAAATTTATATGAATTGATGCATGTTTTTTTTCAATTTTGCCCTATAAAAATCGCGATTTTCATAAAATTCAGAAAGTTATTATTTTTACAACATACAACTTAAAAAAAAAAAAAAGTAATTAATTAAAATAAATGAAAAACCTAAAATAAGTTCTCTTAGACAATTTTCGTCTTTACGTACTATGATTATTTTTAGTAAAACTCACCTTTATTGTCTTATTTTGTAATAAAATCTGAATAGACCACGTTTAAATATTATTGAAATTATATGAATCAAAGCTAAAAAGAAAGATTCATTTATATCAAATTATTCAATACCAGCTAATTTCCTTTAATTATTAATTAATTGATTTCAAATTTGTTTGTTTTAATAACTTGATAATAAATTTTTGAAATGTTTAATCATCAGAAGATAGAAAAATACTCATTGAAAGCTTTAAAATTATATTTCTTTATTTTCTACCAGCATTTTTCGTGAAGATATTAATAGTTGAACTTTTGTTTCTTATAAATAATTTCAGCATACTATAAAACTAAAAACCAAAAAATATATTAATAAGTATTTCTTTTTTTTGGTACTTCTCTTTCGTTGATATTTCAATTTCATATTCTCTTCTTCGATTGATTTTTAATTATCTTCTTAGTATAAATTCGAAAAGCTACTTTGGCTAATAGGTTATAAAGAATAAATGCAAGATTAAAATTACATTTGGATACCTAGTGTCAAAACTGTGAAGAAAGAGGACACTTGATACATGAAAAATTCACTTGCAAGTGAAATTATTCAAACGTACTTTTTCATTTTTAGTGGGCACCGTCGACTTTGGTGTATGACAGGAAAGATGAGCTTCACTTCAGTGTTCACCCTTTCCTATTATTATCATCGCTCAAGTAGAGCGGAGTTATAAAAAGAGAAGATGAAAAGAATAAAAAAACTGTGGAAATATCGACCTAATGAACATGAAGGAGATATCAGATATTCCGTCGTGAAACTTGATGACAATGCTCATCGATAGTCGAGCTGACTAAATTGTACGATCGTCGACCGCGAATCAATTGATTAATTTAACTTAATTGCAACCAATAAAAACCGAAAAAATTAATACTGAGATTAAAGTCTTTTTTATTGTGACGGTAACAAAGCGATGTGAAAAGCACCGATGATAAAATGGACTTAATCTTAACACATGCAGGATTAAAACGGACCGGCTACGTTTGACTGATGTTTTATTGCTGTGTAACTTTTGAATTATATCAAGTAATATTTTCTTTTTTATCGATCAAAGCAGTATTGAATTTGAAAATTCAAATCTTTGTGTCAGTCACAACACTCCGATCAATTAAATTCACTTAAAGCGTTGATTGACACTAGTAAAAATACTAACATCGGTCGAAATTGAATTAACCTCGAAAATCAAACATCGTGGATACTACGAAGATTCACTGACTGTTTTTAAAAGTAAAACCAATAAAATAGCGGTATACATTACTAATTACCAATAAAAGTTAAATATTTGATCAAATAGATGAACGATTCATAAATTTGACACGGGAATAAAACTTATTTTTTCAAAGCCAGCAGTGCCAATTTCTATGAAAATTTTGTTTTTACTTAATCGCATGTTGGTTCTTATACCTTTTACACAAACATTTTTATTTCCTACAAGATTGTCAATACATTTTTCTCATGTTTATTTGAGTTTCACTTAGAACTCAAGGAGTTTCCAATTTCTATTTACAAAAATATTTAAGATCTATAACTTTTGAATTAAAACTATCGCTTTCTTACCAAAGATTCAATTGAAAATGTATCAAGGTAATTTTATAGAGAATTTAATTTCCTTCAATACAACTACTTACTTGTTTTTATTTAAATTAAATGTTACACTCAAAATTAATAACTACACGGAGAAAAAAATATAGTAAAAATTACAATCTTATAGTAAAATTTACTAACAGATATGAATAAATACATTCTGCATTGTAATTATTACTAAACGTTTAGTAAAATTTACTAGTTAGTAATAATTACATAATAAGATATCAAAAATTACTATGCGTAATGTATTTTTTGCTAACACAATTGTATTTTTTACTATCTGTATAGTAAATTTTACTATAAATATTTTTAATAAATACAAATTTAAGAAAGTTAATTTTCTAATACAATAGAGGATTTGTTACTATAAAAAATATTAAAAATTACTATACGCAATGTATTTTTTGCTAACACGATTATATTTTTTTACTATCTGTATAGTAAATTCTACTATGTATAGATAAAATTATAATTTGGTGGGGATAACATATACAAATATGTATTACAAGTTCTGAAACTTTTGTCCAAAGGAGACATCGGGCCGTCAGACATAGGAAAGGTCTCGCGCGCGGGAGGTCAGGGTTCGAATCTCGGTTGAAACCAAGTGTTTTTTTAAAAAACAAAAATTGACACCAACACCAATACAGATAACATAAATAGCAATAATAATCAAAATGATAGTAATAATAATAAAAAGTTAAAGCTAATAAAAATTTAATTTTATTTTTTTCCATTCTAATATAGTAAAATTTACTAAACTGGATAGTAAAATTTACTTATCTGTTTATGAATTTTTCATATAAACCATAAGCGTTTCAAGATTACTATCTAAATTTACCAATTATTCCCATATTTTTTAGTAAATTTTACTATATTTTTTTCTCCGTGTAATAATTTATAGACTTGAAAAAATAAATAATCTAATTCCCATAAATTTCTTAGATGCCGTTAAATTTTTACAACCCATTTAATCTATTTTTCAATAATACATCACAAGAATATTTTATATAAAATATATATGGTATGCTCCCGAAACGACGGTGACATTTTACGACCAACAATTTATTGATATCAAGCCCATTGGTTCTTACATAGCACCCTCTATCCTTACCTCGACTCCTAGTGCACGCTGACCTACACTAATACATCCAAACCCCCAGCCCAGCCAAGTAAGAGAGTCCATAAATTGTAGTTATGCGCCGGAAGAAATGTAACGGACTAATGTAAGGGATAGTGCAAGTGTACGAGCCATAGGACGCGAAGCAAAGAGCCATCGTAGAATGCACGTGAATAGATTCCGTGTCGTCGGTTTCTATTTCGCAACCCAGGGTACTAGCCAACTATCCAACCGACCAACCAACCAGCTAGATAGTGATAATGGTAACATCGTATCGATACAATGTAGGTGGTCATTGAAATAGTGATGACGGTAAAGTAGTAATAGTACATGAATAGTAGGTAGAAAGAAACGGAAACCAAAGTAAAATGCATCGTTGCACATTTATAAAGTATCAACATACATATATGTTACTGGGATGTTATATACCCGAGCATCTGGATGAAAGTGTTTTATTGATATGCTATTTTACAATTACTATACGATTTAATACTTGAGTACTTATTTCAATATTTTCTCTTTAAATATTGATTTTAGGGGTGTGCGAATCATTTTTGAATCGAATCGAATAATTTAAAAAATTCGCAGTATTTGTCAATTGCACACTTCAAGCGCAACAGTGCTGAGTGTGGTCTATAGATAGTCAAAAATGTTCAAGTACTTCATGCACTCATATTCAATCATTTTTGCACTATTTTTACACTATTTATATACATGTCTATTGCATTGAAATAGATTGATAACTATATCATTGGAAAATCGTAAGTAAGAATTACTTTCGCGACAAAAAAGTTGCAACTAAAAAGTGATTAAACTTAAATAAGATTAAATAAAATGGATACGAAAAAAATCACTCGATCATAAAACTAAAGCCTGTCAGTGCGCTGGAGGCTATACCTAAATATTATTTCAAGTTGAAGTGAATAATGTATACGAGCATCTTGAGAGAAAAATACACAGCTGGGTGAGCTTTCATCAACTATATTTCTATATTTTTTATTATTTTTTTTTTTTTTACCATTTCTTCCAGGCAGCAGCTCGGAGTATGGTTTGTTAGATGGCTGGTTGGTACAAAAGTTCGTTTTAGCACTTACCCGCAGACCTCGCGCGTTCCGAATACAGTTTTATATAACTCTCCGTGACATGAGTGTGCTTACTGGGAAAAATAAGCCTCTACTTTTTTTCATATACCTATTTTATTATACTAGTTTTTTTATGGATTTAATTTATACCATCTGAGCTCCAGTAGTTTTATATCGTTCGACACACGTAAAATTAATTGATCGAGAATTGCTCTGAAAACTAAAGAGAATTTTTCATCGGTTAAAATTGTGATCAAGTCCTCAGAACTTTCCAAAATAAAATTCGTTAAATAAAATTAAATAATAGTAAATTACTTGATCGAATTAGAAAATTTAGGAAAATGAGTTATCCAATTTTTAACTCCCTGCTTCGAAAATCGAAGATTTTCTAAGCGGGAAGTTATTGTTTTCACCCCGACTTTCGAAAATCGAGTTTTCATCAAATGTTGACGTTTGAAGTCCTAGGAAGCTATTCTGACTATTTTCGGAGTGATATCCGAGTGTATGTGTGTGTGTGTGTGTGCTTGTGGATGTAAACCTCTTATAACTTTTGAATTAATTAACCGATTTAATTCGTTCTTAATTATAACTAAACAGTTAACTTGGACAATTAATTACTTATACTTCATATTATTATTTCATGCACGAAAAATGTATAAACCACTCATCAATAAAATTCTCTCATCAATACTCTCATCAACTCATCAATAATTTTTAAAATACACAATGGTCACAATTAACATAACGGTAAAATAAATATTGTTAGTAATTAAAAGTATAATTGTTAATACTTATTACTTGAGTAATTATTTTTATTGGAGAGAGTGATTGTTACTCAAATATAATAATAGTTAACACAATAATATTGTTTTGAATAAAATTATGGTGAACAATTCCAAAATTAGTACAGTAACCCGTGAAAAAATTTTCTGATATGGCCTGATATGGCCTGATTTGGGCGGTTCATATCAGGCCTGATATGGAAATTGGCCATATCAGACAATATATGTACAGATAAGATTTGATATGTTCTGATGTAGACATATCAAACTATATATAGTGAGATTAACATTGTTATCTCGGGAACTAAATTTATAGATAATTTTATGAAATTGTGTATAACTTTATAAAGTTGTATATACAATAATTGTCATGAAAAAAAAAAAAAGAAAAAAAATTCCAGTCAGGTCATGGTTTCGAACCCGAGTACTTCTGATTCAAAATCTGATCTATTAACCACTCTGCCAAATCACAAACTTGAAATGTAAGGTTGATTATATCTATTTGGATAAAAATGAAACTAAGAAAATTAAAGACATCAGATAAATGATTGATTTGGTTACTTGTATTTTATTCAATTGTTATTGTTTATAGAGTAACGGGCCCATCAACGGTATACCCACCGGTAACGGGGCAAGAACTACTTTTTTTGGTAAAAGAAAAAAAAAAGAAGTTAAAGATTGTTAATCTTACATAGAGAAAAATGTTAGCTCAAAACCTACCAATTTCTATTATGCTGTCGACCAAACTTGAAACAGGAAGGGAAGCATGCAAAAAATTATTATGCTCATGCGAAAGATTATTATGCTCGTACGAAAAATTACTATTCCGCATCATAATTATTATAATATATGAAAGTAATTGCAATTACATCTCATCGATAAGTTTCTCGCGCGTAGTAAGTATTGCGATACAGCATAATAATTTTTCGTATGAGCATAATAATTTTTTGGATGCTTCCCTTCCTGTTTCAAGTTCAGTCGACAGCATAATAAAAATAGGTAGGTTTCGAGCCAACATTTTTCTCCGCGTAATTAAACATTTTTCAATTTAAAATCTCAATTTTTAAAATTTAAATTCATTACGAAAATTTGAAATTCTCTCAGATATTTAAAAATTGATCTCGATAGCTTATTGGAAAAATTTTTCAACAAAGTTTGTATACTTTATACTATTAATAAATGCGGCAAATTAAAATATTTAACAGACTTCATAAGACTTTATGAATCATTATAAAATCGGTTTTTCCGGACAATGTTACGTTATTTGGTCATTTCTAAATTATTTTATCAAACGTATGTATACGGAAAACTCGAAAAAACTAGTGTATGTGCCCATATCAGGGCATATCAAGCCATATCAAACCTGATCAAGATTTTTTTTGACAAGCATATTAAAATATATATACCCTTATAAAGTTATATCAGGTCGTATCAAGACATATAAAAAAACTTATATACAAGCATATCAAGTCAGATCAAGACATATCAAATCTGATATCGACATATCAAGTTGATATGGACATATCAAGTTGATATGGCTTGATATGGCCAATTTTTATATCAGAATATATTAAAATTTATATATGGGCATATCAGATCATATCAGGTCAGATATGAATATATCAAATTTTTTGATATGGCCATATCAGGTCATATAAGGCTTGATCAGAAAATTTTTTCACGGGAACCTATAAAAAGCCTCAATAGCAATTATTATCATAAGATTCTCACTATGAGATGACTATTCCCCAATTTTAGAGCTCTGAATAGTACACGGAAAAATTATTCGTGTCCGACATTGTCACGTGTCATAATAATGCTGGACTTCCTTGGCTAAAGAACGCAAATTAAAATATTCAAACTAGAGAATTTTTTGAAAAATTTGATCTCACAATTTAAAGTAAAAAAAGTAACAAAAGCAAAAAAAATATTAAAAGAATGACAATTTATCTATCTTGTTTCACCTTTACTCCTTTTTGTTAAAAAAAAAAATGTACTCGAAATTGTTGAATTTTTAGCTCATAGCCGAATAATATTTAATAATTGAAAAATAATTATTAGTATACTACCCCTAGAGTTTACTTATAACCACACCGAGAAAAAATTGGCTATCTTTCCCATTCTCGAATAGGTATTTTTTCAATGTTAACAGAAAATTTATATAATAACATGAGGATGATTCCAATGTTAGAAATATAGTACACATTCCGATTTTCACGATTCCGATTTTAAGATAAATTTCTATAACAATGTAGAAATTATTACTATGTTTACGTAGAGATGATTCCTATGATATTATAGAAGTAATTTCTATTGTTGACATAAAATTTGTTCTCATATTACGAAGACATTATTTACATACATGAGATATCAAATTTAATAAATTAATTAGAACGTACGACAAATGGCTATTGTTCAAACGAATGTACGATACCATAGTATTTCCACAATAATTATTTCTCCGTGTGATTACTTTCGCAATAATGATAACGGATTCAAGTTATTGAATAAATAAATAAATACAGAAAAAGTGTATTGGATAATTTAATATTTCCAATAATCTTACCTTCAACTAGATTAATACTAAACACTGTATTTAAATTATAAATGTTCTGACATTCTGATTGTTCATTCAGCTGTAATGAAAAAACAAAAAATTCGCAAAACAGTACTATTTCTTTTTAATTAACCATTGAAAAATATTTCAATGGACGAATATGTATAAAATATTTTGAACTATTAAATAAAAATGACTGAAGATTTTAACTGATTTAAATTAAAATCAGTTTAGAAATATTTAACAAACCGAAAATTAGATTTTACAATGCTACAAAATTCATCAGATAAATAAACTAATTCATTTGATGTAATTAAAGTACTCATTTTATGTAAATACAACAGAATTAAGTTAACAGATTTCTATTTTTTCTTTGCTAACATCAATTATCGGCTCGCTCAACGAAATTCGAATAGATTCACTAAGACATTTTTCTCCGTGTACTAATCAGTGAAATAATTTTTTTATCAAAGTTTAAATTTTTAATTAATTGTCCAAGTGACGATAAATTATTTTAATACTGGTGATAAGTATCTAAAGAGTGAGAATTGGTTAAATCGATAAAAAAAACCCGGTAGTATATATGATAGGTTTGACTATGGATAAAATAAAATCGGGAATGAGATAAGACGTAGTCGTGGTGGTTTATGGCGATAGAGATGAGATGAAAGATGAAAGATGAGACGAGAGACGAGAGATTGAGAGTAAGAGGTGAAGAGAAGCCGAGTAAAAGACGACAACAGGAGCTTTTTGGAATAAAGCACAAAGCGTCAGCAGCAATGGGAGGATTGAGACACCGGAAACGGAAACCATTAATGGCGGAATGCCGTAGTGTGGTGAATAAAGAGGGTTGAGTTCTAGTAATAGTAGTAGTGATAGAAAGTGTAATAGTAATAGTAATACTGAGACAGAATGAGAGAACACAGAAGCCAGATAGAGACGGGAATAAAAAAAGATGGATGAAAAGTAAAGGGAGTAAAGTACACTAGGATATTGCTGAGTCTGAGTGAAAGAGAGAATAAGCAGTTGAAAGATTGGCGGACAATGCCATTGTGAATTCGTAACGTAACCACGCGATCGCTTTTTGGCATCAACTGAAAATTTATCTTTATTTTTTTTTTTTTATTTTTTTACTATAATATACGTAATGCGAGTGTGTGGATTTATAAATGCTACACAACACTTTTTCTCCTTCTGTAACGCTTTTTTTTTACTCCCACTCTTATCAACACATAATAATGTTCCTTTACGTTTGTTCTATTCATCTAGTGTGTGTATTGTACTGTACTGTCATGAAGGTAAATTCGTACATGAGCAGGCTATATATGCATTCAAGACTATTTTTAATTCAACGAGTGAAGTGAATCTTCTCAGACTATACGTGGCATTCTTTTCATCTCCACATCTTTGTGAGCTGTAGAGGTGCAGTAAAATATTTTATATAAAAAAAATATTTTTAAACACGAGGATATTATTTCTAAAATGTAAGTAAGTATATACTTATGCTAATAGTTGAACTATTTATTTATAGAATTTTAAATAAAATTTTACATGGTAATTAATCTTGTTATTATTTTATTCATACACGCTAAAGAAAAAATGCTAAATATTACCATCTTGCGATAGGGAATGATTACTATCTGTATGTGATAATCATTGTCATGATTTTATGTTAACTATTCGTTTCCTGTATAGTAATAATTACTATTGCCGATAGTAATAGTTACTTTCTAGAGAGTAATATTTCTTATACATATCTGAAAAATTTTTGTGTTTTGCCTTTTAAATAGTAATGAATCATTACTATTTCAAAAGGCAATAATAATGATTATCATCTTGGATAAGAATGCTTAGCATCTTCGACAGGAAAAGTTAACATAAAAGAATGAGAATCATTAAAGTGTTAAGATGGGAATAGTTACTTCGTTAAGATGTCAAGTATTACAGATGAACTTGATGAGACAGTATTATATTCATTTGTTTTATTTGCCTATGCAGGAGTTGCCAGAGTTAAACGACGGGGCTCTACTTGGTCCAGCACTGGGGAACCTAACTTTGGCACACCTATATTGGCCCATGCTTGGCTCAAGATTGGGTACTCAGTCCTGGCCATCCCAATCATTACCCGAGTCTGGGCCAGGACTGAGTAACCCAGCTTTGACCGTAACAATGATTACCCGAGCTTGGGCCAAAACTAGGTTCCCCTGTCTTGGCCGTCCAATGGCAACCTCGACTTGGGCCAAGATAGGATTACCTAAGTTTGGATATATCTACACTGTAAAAAATCACCGGGGTAAGCCAAATCGGTGTAGGTGTTAAAATCGGCGGTGTTTAATTCCGACATCGAAAGCGGTATGAAAATAATTATTTAAATTTTTACTTACTCGATCACTATACTTGTTAATAACTGATATTTTTTATTAATTTTCATAAGGAATTGACATTTTTTGTGTATTATAATCTTTAAAGTTAATACTCCAAGCGTACGCAGTTTACCCCGCTTTTACACCGATATTACTCCGCTTTTACACTGGTTTAACACCAGTATTTTTATAACACCACTGAATTACGCCTCCTACACCAGTGTAAATTCATTTTAACACCGGGAGGAGTTAAAATGAGTCCATTTTTACCACTGCTCTTTTTACAGTGTATGGTTTAATAAGTAAATCATATAAAAGTATCAGCTCAGCATTAGTAGGTTCGTCTAGTAGCTAACGTTCAAACCCAGCAATCAGAAGAACGGCAGTTCGCACCCAGATCCCAGCGGAATTTTCACCGAGTTTTTTTCGCATCATTTACCTCCCTTAGATAGTTTAAACGTAAATGATCATGAACTCTACGAGGTTAATAATGATAAAATTTTTTGAATTTTGCTTTTTTTTATATTATATAAAAATTATACCTAGCAGCACAAGAAAAAAATTTGTAGTTTTTATTGAATTTTATTGAACATGAAATCAACTAATTGTTGACTTCAATCGAACAATAACTATTTATGATATGTCGGATAAGTAACAGATTATGGCATATGGGTCGGTTAATCGAACTCGTTTCATTCGAGTGGTAAGATCCGCACTCGTTTTCTTGTGACACAAGATAACCAGAAGCGAATTCTGGAAAGGACCCATGCCCGATTTGTCACATATCCCGACTAGAATTTTTCATAAGGACCTGATGAGGTCCTTATCAGGTTAACCCTATTTCAAATAAGGTAAGGTCCCGATCAGGGTATCCTGACGAGGATCCTGATATGGATGTAACGCTTAAGACCCATGAGGACCTTATGGGGATTGCCTTATAAGGTCCTTATCAGGATATCCTCATCATATCCTTATCAGGATTACCTTATTAGTAATTATTTTTTAAAAAATATTAAATTGCAAAAAAAAAAATAAGAGAATTCCAATTCGATTGAGAATGTTATCTATTGTATTGAGAGCATTAATTAGAAGAAGTATACATGGTTTTCATTGATGAAAAAATCCCGATGACTGCTGGGCTCGAACCTGCGTCCTTCTGATTCAAAGTCCTCGACGCTATCCACTGCGCTGACGTACAAATGTGATCTTGTAAGTGTAAATGTAATATTCATTATGATGTCAAAGAATAACTGATAAAGAAGTAAAAAATCCACGCTGCAATGATTGACGTGATTTTTATATAATATTCTTTTGTACTTTGTTTAATTTTTAGCCTGTAAATAAAATACTTGAAAGGATTGAATAACTTTTTTTTTAAATAAGGATATCCTGATGAGGTCCTGATCAGGAACTTGTCAGGTTGACCCGATGGCAAACAAATTTTTTCTAAATAAGGATATCCTGATGAGGTCCTGAAAAGGAACTTGTCAGGTTTGCCCTAATATGGCTAACCTTATATTAACCTGATAAGATCCTTATGGGACTTCAGGCAAATCAGGAAGAAATTCTAGTCGGGATCAGACAAATAACACACAATTTATTACGTGCTGCTTTAGTATTTGGTGATCATGTTGCAGCAACAGGAAAGAATCCTGTTGTAGCTACAAGAAAATCCTGTTGCCGCAACAGGATTAATACTGATGTTGCGACTTAATAGTAAAATATAGTTACACAGTAAAAAATTTTGCGTCATTGCATCAAAAAACTTAATGTCAAAAATTTTTGTGTCAAATATTCAACACTTTTTTGTGTTGATTTAACAGTATAAATGTTAAATGTACTCATAAAACTATTAAATATTTAACACAAAAATTTTTATTACTAAGTTTTTTGACGCAATGACGCAAAATTTTTTACTTTGTCACTATATTTTACTATTAAGACGCAACATCAGTATTAATCCTGTTGCAGCAACAGGATTTTCCTGTAGCTACAACAGGATTTTTTCCTGTCGCTGCAACATTAGACTGTTTCAAAAAAAACAACGATTTTTTTTTTTTCATTATATCGAAAATATTGTTGGAAATGACGAAAAAAAAAATACTGTGAAAGTTTGAGCTCTTAATATTAATATTAACAACTGCCGCGTCGCAATTTTCTATTTCCCGTTTAAATAACATGGGAAAATTTATTTTTTAAGCTTTGGAATTTTTTAGCTCATGGTGGGACCAATACTTTTAAATGTTCAAGACACGTCCTTATGGGAAATTTGACGCTCTACAAAAAAGGTCTCTTATAATTTTTCGATATTTTTATTTCTTCAAAAGTTATTCAAAGTTAAAGTTAGATTGATGATAAATTTTTACATTTTTTAAATTTTTTGACGCAACCATCAAATTTATGGGAAAATTTTATTGGACATTTTTTGTAGAGCATTTCATTTCCTATAACCTATGTTTGAAAAAATTTTTAATATTTCTCACAGGTCGTAAGTTATTTGCAGTTAACTGAAAATTTTCTTAAATAATCTAAATTTTGTTGCTTAAAATTAATTATATTAAATTTTCAGTTAACCGCAAACAACTTACGACTTGTGAGAAATATCGAAAATTTTCTCAAAGATAAGTTATAGGAAATGAAATGCTCTACAAAGAATGTCCAATAAAATTTTCCCATAAATTTGATGGTTGCGTCAAAAAATTTAAAAAATGTAAAAATTTATCATCAATCTTACTGTAACTTTGAATAACTTTTGAAGGAATAAAAATATCGAAAAATTATAAGACCTTTTTTGTATAGCGTCAAATTTCCCATAAGGAAGTGTCTCGAACATTTGAAAGTATTGGTCCCACCATGAGCTACAAAATTCCAAAGCTTAAAAAATAAATTTTCCCATGTTATTTAAACGGGAAATAGAAAATTGCGATGCGGCAGTTGTTAATATTAATATTAAGAGCTCAAACTTTCACAGTATTTTTTTTCGTCATTTCCAACAATATTTTTGATATAATGAAAAAAAAAAAAAATAGTTGTTTTTTTTTGAAACAGTCTACTGCAACATGATTGCCTCTCGTTGTGACTACAGGAAAATCTTATTGCTGCAACAGGAAATTTTTTTCCGTGTACATGTTGAATATTTTGGAAGATTGAGAAACTCGAAAATAAGATAAAGTTTCAGAATCTTTCACGATTTTGTTGTTGGTATTATAAATAAGTGTCATGTCTGATAATATAAAAAGAAAAAAAAAATTAATAAAATAGTAAACTGCAAAAAAAAGCCAATATAAAAAACAAATGAATCCTCTTGAATTACAATAATACCGTGAAAATGAATCCTGCAACTTTATTCTCGATTCAAAAGCTGCTAGCAATTTTAAAATAGTAATATTTACAGTGCATAAAAAATCCAAAAAAAAACAAGCTTTTACAGGATACAAATCCTGGATATTTCCAATTTTTGAACTTGACAATTTTCCACAAGGTAATTTGTCAATGCCGACAGTGTTTTATTCTTCTTCAACATATTTTATATCATATTATCCGTTATGATTTAAATTTGACGGTTAAAACGTGACATGAACCAGTAACTCGACTATACATCTGTATACAAATAAATGCCGTGCTTTGTTTCTTCATCCGTCCATTCTTTTTTGCTCTAAACTACGTGAAATGATACGAAAAGTATAAGTAATGTCATGTGTGTGATCCTGATCGTTAATTTTGGGTAATTCAATGCTTCATACTATTATACATATAAAAATAGTAAAAGACATTTAGTAGACTGAGAAAAAAAAATATGTGATGCGACCTAATGTCAATTCGCTCAAAAGAGAGAATTTTTGAAGTAGTTATAGCTATTTAAAAAAATAATAACCTTATTTTTGAAAAACTCATAACTTTTTTTGGGTTGGGTAAAAAAATTTTTAAATTCCTTGAAAAATGATTTTAATAGGGTAGAAAAGGAAAAAACATCTACAGCCAAATCGAAAGGGGTCGGGGTCAGAAGTGGTCGATTTGGCGTGGAATTCCCCATATATTCTTGATAATTTTCGAGACTATATAATTTTGTCTCGAGAATCCGTAGAATTGATGGAAATAATTTTTATTTAATTCAAGTAAAACTATTCTTTTATTTAGGGCAGGGCGGGGCTAGTTGATCATAGGGGCAAGTTGTGCAATCGATATATCTCGAAAACTAAACCACTTACAACAAAAGTTTAAATGGTGCAAAGAAAGGGTTACGGGAGGAGAACACATTGCCTGATTATCAATTGCCATCCAGTGCTCAGACTAATTAACAGAAAGCTTTGTTTTTTTTTTGCGTCAAAAAAAAAAAAAACAGGTCTTTCGAATTTTTCTCCTATGCTCGTATAAAAATATTTTTTCGTGATCACGTAAGTATTCAAAGATAATTTAATTATTGCTATTTTGATTATATATGGTTATTTATTATTAACTCTTATCATTTTTTTATAATTTAACTTTTACTTTGTTGCCTCATTTGGGGCTAGTTGAGCATGGTGCGCTCAATGCATTAAATGCGTGCCGAACGTTGGTCTAACCTATATGTTTGTATACATGCAATTGTGATAGTGACAAAAATGATTTAATAATTTGAGATTATTAATCATCTAGCAATATTTTTGGTCTCATAATTAGTCACTACTTTAATTTGACATTTATTTACTTAATAATTAGAATTAAATATATAATTTAAAATACAAAAAGTGTAATAATAATCCAAAGATTGGGAAGTTTTAATTTTGTTTGATTTTATTTTAAATATCAAAGTTATAATAATAATATAAGTATGCAACAATAATAATAAATGAATATTTGCTTGTTAATTACAATTTTATATTGTATTCATATGATTTTATACAGCCATTCCGTTTATTTTAGCCATTGCACAACTAGCCCCATACTATGCTCAACTAGCCCCACTAGTGGGGCACGTTGAGCAATTTGGAGCGCTCGCGCATTTCTGGGAATAACTTGTAAATTTACACTCAGATCGTTATTGTGTCGCTAGACCACTTGAAGAAGACTAAATTACGAACCTAACAGCACATGAATTGATTAAATCCGATGCATCGTCTAAAAGTTATGGAAGATCAAACCAAAAAGTGATCAACTAACCCCGCCCTGCCCTACTCATAATATAATATAATATAATATCAAATCTATATAATAACAAAAATAAATTTGATGCTCATGTCTGAAGAAATTAATAATTAATAATGATAAAATATATATTTTGAACGGATTTCTTGAACTAAGAAATTTTTGGTTGGATAATATTATTTTATTTTCTCAGTGTGAAGTGTCATTTTTAACCAACCAAAGACGTGCTTTCTTACCACGAGTTACAAAAATAATTTTTCTACCTGTTAACAGTCAAGTTTAAGGCTGAGAATCATTCTCATAGAATTCAGAAAATTTTGTTCATACGACCAACAAAATTCAAAATAATCGTAAAAAATGTAAATTTGCATTAATAACGAATCAAATAATCAACTAGTTTTATAATTTATAAAATTTTTAATTTAAGCTCTCTACCTTTAAAAAATATTTTGTTGTGCTATGATTAAAGGCTTTTTTATTTTAAAATAAAATAGAATATTTTAGAGTGACATCGATAAATTTTGAAAACGATGAAAATAAATACCACTATATATACATATATATATATATATATATATGTATATATATATATATATATATATGATGTAAATGTAGAGAAATGGCAAAAGAGTACACGGGCATTATGTATGTACAATGAATAATTACCGAGCAAACAGGCATTGTTAGCTAGGTTTTATCTTTGTCTGTAACTCTCTTTATCTCCCTTATTGAATCGTATTTATAAATACATGAGGGTAAATAGTAGTTTGTATATGTTAGTAACTATATCTAACAGACGTTGCAGCGTGTCCGTATCACTTGTACGCACAGCCGGTACACATTTGATCGATTAAAGTTACCTATTTGTTTTCAAAATATCCTCTCCCTCTCTCTTTTTTCTCTCTCTTCCTCTTTCTCTTATGAAAATAAATTTTCTCGCTGTGTCTAGTCCTCGCAACCTCTGATTAGTCAACTATTAACCATAGTAACATTTAACTTTTGTACACATTAATAATTAATAATTATTAATTATCTATAGTCTATAGTTATTAGTTGTCGATGCGAAGAATTTGTATTGAGTTAGCGTTGGCGTGTCTTTGACAAGACAGTTTTTTAAAAAAAGTAATCTATTTATATTGGATCCTTTGATGTATTGGCTACATAAATCATGGGCACAATAAATCAATAGCATAAGAGAGAGTATTTAGATGGCCTTGCGAGGTCAGCGACCACTCATGGGCGTTTGTGGCAAGTCCACATATTGGTTTGTGTGGTTTCACTTGACATACCCTAACGGAGAACGAGTATACACTATACATTTGGGTTACATTAAAACCAATACCAATTGTTCAACACCTACTTTTCTAATCCCCCTTACTTGTAAATATTTCAATGATGACCCTTTTTTTCAGTAATATTGTCCAAAAATTTTATGCTGGTAAATTCAATGATCCTGTAAATTACTAAAAAATGATCGAAAATCGATTAATACATCTTCAGATTCCGAATTAAAAATTTTAAACTTTTTGCACACCTCGAACGCGAAGTGGAGAGCTATTACTCGACTGTTGTCAAACCTAAAAGCCAGATTTTTGTCAACTTAATTCATCTCCACTGATTTTGTATAGCATTTAAAGAAGAAAAAGAATGTCAAGAGGACATTCCAATAAAACAATTTTAATTTAATTTGCACTAATGTGCATGTGGTATCTATATTACAAAAGATTAAATAATTACTTGTATCAGTTGAATTGCATATATTACGTATACACAGCATTTATTTTTTTTTCAATTTTTTGAAATTTATAAGGTACTGAATAAATGAGTTGAAACACTTCAGTTTTATCCTTCAATAAAGTAGTATATGTATATTGCGTAGCAAAGGTCGAAACAAGACGATTTTAGACGAGAGTGAAGACTGCCTGAGTCGAGAAAAAAAATAATGGCTATATTTTAAATGTATAAATTAAAATAATTTAACAAAGGTAATATAATTTAAAAGCAATCATATTATTTTCTTAATTTTCCAAATGCAAGTGTTAGTTAGATTAATTATTAGAATGACTTAGTAATGCCGTAAGATGGGCAGCGTGGTTGAATTTGCTATTTGCTACTTGCTATTAGAAGCTATTTCCAAAATCTTGATGTCAGAAAAAATTTCGACGTCGGAAAATAATCATGGAAATGGTCGTGAATTCTATGATTATTCTCTACCATCATAGCATTCTTAGCAATAGTATAAATATTATATTCATAGTTTTAAAATATTAATTTTTTTTTTAGATGTTTATAACAAACAAATTCGATTCTGACAAAGATGAAATGAAGTCAGAATAGTATACATTACACACCAAAGGAGGAAAGTAAGACCTGAATCGAAGGCGAGAGTGGCAAACGCGCAGATTGGGATATCCTAATTTCCTCTATGGTGTGTAAACTATCTTTCACCAGATCTACATATAAAAGTTTAAATTTTTTCTTCTGTTCACGGAAAAAATGCCGCATGTGCTCGTTTTTATCATTTGGTAACTGGTAAGAAAAAAAAATGACTTTTTTCCCACTAAACAGAATAGGAATTTAAACCTGGGGTGCAAGAATGGTAAAAACTAATTGAATAGACTGAAACTGATCAGCTTCTACCCACTAAATCACATTGGTCTGAAATTCGTATGCTTTGACTGATAATACAGGCATTGGATCACGCAGAATGCGGGTTCAATGCAGGTAATACGAAAAAAATATTTAATTAATTTTCAATTTAAGAGGTGATTTAAATTACTATACAAACTATATTGCACACCTCAGTCGTGAACACATTATGCTTTACTGTCACAAAGGTGTTTCAACGTAAATTTATATAAATTATTACGGTAAGAGCTTAAAATGTGTACTTTTGGATTTAAAAAAATTAATTACAAAGTTTAAATATTTCACACCAACTTTTATTAAGTACATATAGAAATGAAATTAATTAAAAAAGTTTTCGAAAATGGAAACAAGCTAATAATACATAAAAGTAATTGACATAATTTAAATATTAAATCAAGAGTTTTTAATTAGTATTTTCAGATTAATTGACAATTAGTAGTGTTCTATAATCAAGTACACTAAAAAAATACAGCTCATGAACTTTTTTCAATAACACGGGATATAAAGTTAAGCACTCTCGAAAAATTAATTAAAATGAATAATTACCGTATATATTATTAATCACAACTCATTTTGTTCTGTAATACAAGTATTTTATAATGAAATTTAAAAAATAAAACAAATTTATAAAATCAGCGACTAGTTTGAGGTTTCGCTTTGAACGTCGATGGAAAAGCTAATGAAAAGTCAAGTCGAGTGGAAAGTGTGACAATTTTCGTCAACTGAATTTTTTTAGTTTTATTTTGTTACAAATAAAAAAATAAAGCTAAGTGGGCATAAGCGAACGGTATAAAGTGTATTTTTTTTTTTTTGCAAATCACTCTGGCATTAACCCAGCAAGTATGGAGGATTCTCTATATACCGAATTCAAAAAGTTTCAACGTAGTAACAGCTGTGATCTGGAAAGTCGAGCTATTTTAATTGGGTCCGTGACTATACTCAACTCTGTACTCTACTCTATCTGTCCTCTATTTTCTATTCTCTGTACTCTATACTCAGCTCAGATGCATTTATACAATCGAAAAAGCACCAGAGAGTTGGCTGCTTCATAATCCAGGAAATTAACGTAAAGCTTTAAGCTCTACTTTTTATTTAACTAAATCTCCCTAAAAATAATAATAATAATAACGATAATAAAAAGAATAAATACAGAATACGTATTTAGCAAACAATATTTAAACCACAGTCATTATTGATTTTTTTTCAATCCAATCAACAAGATTTCATTTTTAAAAACAGAAATATATTTATTTACAATAATTTTGTAGTTCAAGATAAATAGATGTTGTTATTGGTCATTAGCAAAATAACTTTGTTTCTTATTATTTAGATATTAATATAAAATATCGTAATATAATTAATTTAAAAGATGAAGTCATTAAATATTGAAAAAATAATATATATTATTAATAAAATTATATTTAATCATTTAAGTGACTATATTTTGTAAAAAAATTTATTTTATGGAATTTTATAATAAGACTAAAATTGAAAAATTAAAATTACTGCAACTTTAGTCTGATTAAAAATATTAGTAGAGTTTACATTTAAAAAAAAAAAAAAAAAAACAGTCATTTTACGAGAGAAATACATTATTATTGTATATTAAATTAATGTAAATTTTTTAAATTGTTTGAATGATTGTTACTTTTGGACAATAAATTTCATAAATTTTTGTAAAGAAACAACAATTGAAAGAAATTAAATTCCCTTTCTAATCACTATTTATAACCTATACTTATCTTATATACTTTCCGAGATATTAATTTAATTTCGAAAACTGGCGAAATTTTTTTTTTCTGAGCAGTAAATAGTAGAGTAAATAAGTAATTGATAAAAGTAATAATAGAAGTTAATCGAATAATGGGGACATATTGAAAGAGTAATACTATCGTAGAGATCGATCGGATTTCCAAGAAGCTAGATCGTACATTAAGAACCCGTTTTCAAGCTCCACATTGTAAATGTATGTGCACCTACGACCTAGAACGGAATCTCAAGACTAACTGCACAGTAATGTATCCTACTGTCCCTGAAATTGATCACGGTCGAGTAGTAGATTGCAGCCACTATCTCTTTAAACGATTGCTCTGTATCACCTTAAATGTACTTGGAAAAAGCACGTCATAATTCATCGCCAATAATTAATTAATTAATATAATTAAATTATATAACAAGTAATTATGATTATTTAATGTTTTACAAGTAGTTTGAAAGAAGCTTGTACTACTTGACCTAAAGATGAATTGTGCCATCATGTACAGGTGATTACTTGACAATTATTATTTCAAGTCCAACTGTTGACCTAATTGATTGCATTTACCATTTATAGAATTTTTCTTTTTTTTTTTTCAATTATAGTTTATACTAATAAGGTAAATGACCCAGTGATTGACCGTGGCCCGGTTTCTAATATTTCAAACATTTTCTGAATTTAAAAAAAATTAAATTGTATACAATTAAAAATTAAACATTGTATATGTAAGAAAATTCTCATACATGTGTCGTAAAAATTTACGTTTTTTTTTAACAGTGTATGTACGATGATAATGAGTCTCAGCTGAGAGAGCTCAAAAACGTTATTATTGATAAACTTTCGAGCTCTGCGCTGAAAAATTTTGCTGAAAAAATCTAATATTTGTCTAACGATAGTCCCTGCTTTGCAGCACCTATACAGTACAGTGCAGCAGCATGGCTCGAGTACGACAACGCCCCGCTGTTGGCCGACTACCCAGATCGTTTCGAGAGCCAGTCAGGAGACATGTTTTCACTACCGACGAAGGTCCAAACGCCACTAGAACGCTTGCTGGCGTCAGTGACATCCCTGGAGGAGGTAAGGGATAAAACAGTGGCCAAACAACAAACATTCACGGCGTACGACGAGGCACTGCATCTGTTTAAAGTCACGCAGACGAAAAATTACCGGACAATTAGTTAATGAAACGGAACCTAAGTCCACCTCCGCCGACCGGAAGCCGAGACCTCACCCTTTTGGGCATACTTGCACTGCACAAATCCCCTATTCTTCACCATAATATTATAAAAGCGAAACATTGAGCAAGCTCAATATTGGCGGATGTTATAACCCTTAGGATCAGAGATCCTTTGCGTGAGAGTGCCGAACCAACAGCCACTACGGGTCCAACCTCAATTGGGCCCATGCACTCCTCCCGTGCCAGGAAATAAAAAGACTCTTGGTGGAAGTGGGGCTTGGAATGGGCCTCCTATAGCACCCATTTGATGTATTGGTCGACATACCACAGATCAAGAGGGGGACGTGGTTTCTTCCCCTGCCTTCCTGAGAAGACACCTAGTTTTATTTACATTCATTCATCCATACTTCAACACATTCACACACACACTTAACTTCGGACACCCGGGATGCACAGAGTCTCACCCTTCTATGCTCTGGGGCACCTCACGCTGAGGTTCGAACTCGGTGCATTTTAGCAGTAAGTGCTGAACGGTATCCCACCCTTTGTTGCATTGGGGGCAATTGCGATCTTTTGCGAGTCCGTACTTGAAGAGTCTATCCTTAAAACAGCCGTGACCGGTTAAAATCTGGGTAAGCTAGAAATTAGGACTGATGTGTTTGCTCGCTAGACGTTCAGTAACGTCGGGAAAGAAGTTGAATGTTATCCGTCTTGTGTCCGCTGTGAACCACTGTTCTTGCCATCTGCGAATGGTTTCTTTTCTGAGGGAGACAAGGCCTTCTTCGTTATCTAGCTGCACGGTCGCGGTTCCAAGGGTTGTCTGTTTGCCAGTGCGAAGATTGTAAAGGGCGCAACGTTCATCAATCACAACCTGAATGGGCACTGCCACTGCAACTACACAAAGTCCCTCATACGATGCCGTCTTGTATGAAGACGTCATTGTAATCAGGGCTCGACGTTACAGGGCCCTAAGAGCCCACCTTCTTTCCATCACGTTGGGAAAACTCCTAACTCTAAGCATCTATTGTATAGTTCTAAGAACTCCCCTGACAAAATTACTCCCGCCTTTTTCATCACCTCATTCTCCACTAGGTCTGTTCCGGGTGCTTTTTTATTTTTAAAGGTCTTTAAAATTTTGTAAAGTTCGCGTGGGAAATTACCGGACAAAAAAAAAATTAATGTAACGGAACTGTTAAGTCCACCTCCGTTTGACGGGAGACCGATACCGCACCCTTTTGGGCATACTCGCATTCAGTAACCCTATTTGTATATTATGACACTATTATATATTATCAAAGCAAAATATGAGCATAAGCTCACATTAGCTTACCCATTAGGCATGCAGTGCATATGGGTGCCTTACCAACAGCCACCACGAGTCCGACCTCACGTGAACCCGAACACCCCTCCCATCTCAGGAAATAGAGAGACTCTGGACGAAGTGGAGCTTGGAATGGGTCTCCCATGGTACCAATTCCCTGTATTGGTCAACAGAATGCTCATGGTTAATGGTGGGACGCAATTTCTCCCCATACCCATAAGGGTTACCTCCACTTATAATCACTAAGGACTTGAGACAAGCCATTATACGTTTGCCCTCATTTGTCACCTAGTGTTCACTAATCTCCGAGCTTTTTGAGGACACCATTAGTGTTTTAAGTCATAAAAATGGCGGCGATAGCTCCACTCGGAAAAAATTACCGGACACTAATGATCAAACCGACGGGCAAGACAGCCTGAGAGTTGTTGACTAAACTCCAGGGCAACTCCAGGGCAAGCAGGACCAACAACCGCGGGAAGAGTAGGACTGGCAGAAAGGTGGCAAACGGAATTCACCACTTTTCTTTCAGAGGAAAATTCGTAACGAATAAATTTGTTTATTTAAATATGCAAAGAAATGAATAAAGAAGCTAAAAAACAACTACCCCTTGCTTCTCAGGAGACTAATTTGTCTTTACGTGCTTTTCCGAGCGATCTTATTACCTGGCTTTTCCGTCGCAAGTGTGGAAAGGATTCATTATCACCCTCTAGTGTCGTTCGCACAAGTATAGTGAGAGAAAAATTATTTCAAGTGCCGATCAATTTTATAAAGGAAACACAAATAATCGTGAAATGAGCAAATTAAAATCTTTTTAAGTCCCGCTTGCTCATTCTCTCATTTCCTTCATTCGCCGTCGCGAGTAGTTAGCTCGGCCGGCCAAATTCCACGTATTTAGTATTTACTTAAACTCTTAAACGCATTCTTTTTCTTTCATTTCACAATTCCGTTCTGTAAAATTATTTTTTTCCAATTCCCTTTGATTTTATCACTTGGGACTTAGAAGAATTTTAATCTCTCCGATATTACTTCGCTTATTTGGTCTTTTCTCACAATTCTTTCGATATTATTTCAGTCTTTCATTTCGATTAAAAGATTCACTCGAAACACAAATTTGTATTTTTTCCATTTCCCTTTGATTTCATTCGCTCAGGACTTAAAATAATTTTACTCGGTCATGTATTCACACACTCGCATCGTACAATTGCAAAATAATAATAACAATAATAATAGTAAGTAGGAATCATTCACAATAATCATAGTCACAGTAAAGATAGCAATAGTATTAATTATAATAAGCATAGTTATAAGAATAACAATAAGAATCATCATAGTAGCAATAATATTAAAAGTAGTAATTAGTAATAATCGTCATAATTAGTCATAATAACATAGTAATAGTAATAGTCATACAATAATAGTAATAGTAAGAGTAATAGTATAGCCATAAGTATAGATTTAGTCACGATAGGAAATTGCGGAAATTGTCAATCAGTTTTAATTTTAAAGTTATATGATCTTTAACAGAGATTGAAAACTGATTTTTTCGAAAAATCGTTAAAATTTAAAACAGCTGTTACTTCTAAAGTTATCAACCGATTCAGCTCGTCTTTGAACTTAACCATGATAATTATACATAGAATAAGGATAAAAAATTTCATTAAGATCCAATAAGAATTGTAGGCGCGATCGTGTCCTTAAAATTCGGTTCTATACCATATATATATATATATATATATATATATATATATATATATATATGACCGATTCAAAAAAATCGACTATTTTTTTTTTTATCAAATAGACCTATTCAAAAGTTCCAGTAGAATAAAAGAAGACGTCAGTTAAAATTTGAACCCTTAAAATTAATATTAAGCACTCTCGGATTGCGATTTTCTATTGCCTATTTAAATAACATGAGGAAAAAAAGATCTCGAAATTTACTATGAATTTGACTCTAAACTCAAATAACTTTTAAATAGATAGATTTATCAAAAAATCGGAAGTAACCTGTTTTGTTTAGCGTTAAATTTCTTACTAAAATGTAGGATTCAGGATAGGCTTATTTGTACAATAAGCCATTACCAAGGTATAAAATTCTAAATCTAAAAAAAATTTTTTTTTCCATACCCGTAATGTTATTAAAATGGGAAATAGAAAATTACAATCAGGGAGTACTTAGTTTTAAAATTAAGGGATTAAATTTCAACAGGCTCCATCTTTTATCCTACTGATACTTTTGAGTGTGTCCTTGAAAAAAAAAGTAGTCGATTTTTTTTAATCGGTCCAATATATATATCAGGAAAAAATAATTAAATGTAACTCGAGGCCTTGATTTTCTGATTAAACACGGAAAAAATATGTATGTTATTTATTTACAATGGATGTGATTGATTAAACGTACAAATTGAAGAAAAAGCCCGAAACGGTTTTGACAATAAAACACGGAAATGTTTTGTCTTATATTTTCTTTTTCACTTTTATTTTATTTTACTATTCTTTCCTTTTCATCTTCAGTGAAACATAAAATGTAATGAACGCGGAAAAAGCATTTCTGTGTAGTCCATGACACACACTTTCTCACGTACCCATTTATCAACATAGTTTATGATGTTTGATACTACAAAATGCCGAGTTATTTACTAAATAATGAAACTGTAATAAAAAAATCGTATTCTTGTCAATTAAAATAGAAAAAAAAACATGTTTTAAAATATACACCTGAAAACATTAAAATGAACTCGAATTAAAAGTTTTACATCCTTATGAATATATATATATATATATATATATATATATATATATATATATATATATATATATATATATATAAATATATATATATATATAAATATATATATATATATATATATTAGGGTGGCCCAAAAAAACGGACTATTTTTTTTTTTTCGATCACGCGTGAAAATTTGTTGGTTTACGATGTTTTAAGAAGCCTCTCCAAAAATCAGCTCGATAAAAAATTTTTAAAAGGTCGCTCACGAATTTTGAAAATATCAAAAATGATTGAAATTCGGATTTTTTACTTCTAAATTTTTCCTTTCTCGTGGCAGCATTAGTTTATATTTGTAAAATCATGACAATTCTGAAAATTTCAGCCCAAAATTTAAATATTTAAGCGGCGCTCAAGAATTTTGATTATTAACTGATAATATGTGATTAATACTTTGAATTAGTTTTTGTATTTTTTTATAACTCAATTATTGTCATTTCACTAAAATATAACTTTTGCATAACCAAAAATATACAGGACAGTCTTAAACAATAAAATTTGCTAAGTTTTGAATAAGCGAAAAAACTTAAAAATTGAATTAAAAAATAGAAAAGTATGTAAATAACTTATTATTTTTATTTCTCGGGTTATATTTTCATTTATTGTGATGCAAATTGATGATGAAAAAATCGAGAAGCTTTATTATCAATATTCAAGGGTCGCTCGAAAACATCCAAAAGACAGCACTCGGAAACATTCAAAATTCTTGAGCGAGGTTTAAATATTTAAATTTTTGGCTAAAATTTTCAGCGTAGTCATGATTTTACGAATATAAACTAATGCTGCCACGAGAAAAAAAAAATTTTGAAAAAAAAAATCCGAATTTCAATCATTTTTGAAATTTTCAAAATTCGTGAGTGACCTCTTGAAAATTTTTTATCGAGCTGATTTTTGGAGAGGCTTTTTAAAACATCGTAAACCAACAAATTTTCATGCGAGATCGAAAAAAAAAAAATAGTCCGTTTTTTTGGGCCACCCTAATATATATATATATATATATACCCGGGGAAAATGATTTAGGTCTGACCAGACCTGATAAAAAATGTTTAGATCTAAGCATGTATGATTGCCTCCAAACAGCCAGATATGCTTGGATCCAAATTTTGGCGATATCCAAGCGGATCCAAACAGATTTCACTATATCCACAAATATATAAGTGTATCCAAGATGATCTGCGTGAATGTCAATCTTTAAATAAATCTACATAGATTTAAACACATATATCTAAAAAAGTTTCACTACATTCTAATCAATGCATGTATAAATATATTATACTTTTGACCATTCTAAAAACAATATCTACTCACATCATGGATCTTATTATGTACCTGAAGATCGAAACGTTTCCCGCGATACTAAAGTAAAAAAACAAAATGAAAAGTAAAAAATCTACTGGATCTAGATTTCTGAGAAGTTTCGCATAGGCGCTAGTATGTCAGCCGAAAATTTCAGTCAACCCCAATTACCCCTAAATCAGTCAAATAACAAATTTTTTCCATTTTCGTTGCGCGAAAAACGTTCCGATCTTCAGATACATATCTTATTGCTATTACCTCTTAATACTTTTGATGAACTTATGTATAACATATATCAAAGGTCAATTGATATTTAAGTAAAAAAAATTAGATGAATACTTCAGAAACATTGATCAAACTGATTTATTTTATTTATTTATTACAATATCAAGTATATGATTTAAAAAACGTATATATCAAAATCAGTAAGAAAAAAAAAGTTTTTAATTTTCGTATATAACTCAGATATTCGTGTATAATTAGATAAAAAAAAACTCTATACTTAATGTCTTATTCGCACTAGATCCCCGACAGTTCGACGATTCAGGAGCTTTACCTGTATTTAAATATTATTGGATCTGACCAAATATGACTACATATAGACACACATTTTTGGATATGGTCATAAATTCTTGGATATACATATATCTGCTTGGATATAAATTATTTTTGCATCTATAAACCCACATACATACAGTTGGGTCTGATCAGATATAACTCTATGCACTTATATATGCTTGGATACAAATATATCTGCTTGGATATAAATTTTTATATCTGCTTACATGTAGTTGGATCTCAGCAGATATACTTATATATGCTTGGATATACGTGTATCTACTCGGACATCAATCTTAATACATCTCTATATCTGCTAATATATAATTAGATCTGAGCAGATATAATTATATATGCTTATATCTAGCAAGATCAAATATTTGGATGTATTGGGATATAAACAGATATAACGAAATCCAGACATATTTGGTTGGATTCAAACGTTTTTTATCGGGCGATATATTGGCTGGGTGCGTGACGAAAACGACATCTGTCGACCGCATTAAATCATCCTCAAAAAGCACATAGAGAATACGGCATGTTTTTATAAACAAATAATTAAAATATTTAAAGATCGCGATATATATGTGCAACACTACATTTGAAACGTAGAAAAAAATGAATCAGATTGTGCTCAAAAAATTAAGTATAAACAATTTTAATAAATACAAAATAAATATTATTTTGAACGATATAAGGTTAGCTAGTAATAACAACAATAACAACAATAATGGTCATAATAACAAATAAGTTAAAATAATCATAATTACAATTTTTTTCGAATTTAAAAATATTAATTAGCATTAAGTAAATAAATTAAAGTGATTTCAATTATTTGTAATTTAAAATTTCAAAAATCAATAATTTAAAAAACTTTGTGTTAAAAATTTGTAATTAAAAAAATTCCCCGTAGTAATTTTTAGCCAAAAATGAATATTATGGATAAAAATATGCAAAACTTGCAATTACTATTGTTGCCAGTATTTTTGCAATTAATAACATAACAACTATTTGTTCTCATTTTTTAACACTGCTTTCATTTGACTATTCACAAAACAAGTGCGATTTAACGCGTATTTCATCCACTGCGAGCGCTGCAATCGATTTGATTGTCCCCACCTTATACTCCGCACCCTGCCAATAATTATATCTGATCAGATAAAATTATATATTGGCAGATTAATTTATATCTAATCAGATCTGATATTTAGACATGATCAGATCGGCGTATGTCTCGTAAGATCTGATCAGATATATCTAGATCTGAACTAAATAACAGATCATTGGAACCTTGTTGGGATAATCCAATGCAACAGTTATTATTATTTTAATAACTTTGATGATTTACATACATACATACATACAATCTGGAATGCTCAAGATTTGTTATTAAAAGTTTTTTTTTTTTTCAAAAAGTTTACACACTACCACAAATTTGTTTTTAGGTAGATTTTTCTAAAATCTAACTATTGTATTTGTCCACATGGTCAATTTTTCAAGGAATTTTGTCATAACCTATGAGAACTGGTTGGGTAAGGTTCAAAGATACTAATCGTTAAAAAATTTATATTTATTTATAAATGTAATATATTCAATTTAGTCATCACCATTACGCCTACAATTCTTATTAGATCCTAATGAAATTTTCTACACTTATTCTAGACGATTATCAAGGTTAAGTTCGAAGATAGACAAAATCGGTCGATTAGAGTAAAAATTATGGGCTGAAAATTAAAATTAAGGGCTCAAATTTGGTGGAAAATTTTTTGTTATGTCTATAACAATATTCCGTCAATGGAGCGAAAAAAAAATAGTCGTTTCAAATGATCCACCCTAATATATATATATGTTACCAATTCCCATATATGGCCATGTATGCAACATGATATATATTGCCATGTATGGTTCGTTTGTCCCGGGGCACATATTTTCCATTTAAATTGTTGGCTGCCGTAGGGGCCAGGTTAATATTAAAATTAAGGGCTGCAAATGGACAGGACATTTTTTTTTCAAAAGAAATAAAGCTATTGTAGGGCATAAAATTTGCTACAAAATAGCTCATTAGAGCCAAGTGTATACCAACAATAATACTCAAGTTACAGAGTTTGAAAGGTTAACCTCAATAATAATTGGCAGAAAATCGCGTAAAATTCAAAATTTTTCATTTTATACAACAAATTCAGATAAAAATTTTTTAGGATTACATTAAAATTACAATGTCAAGTGGATAATATTAATTTTTTATCTAGATTATTAAAAATTCTAAAGATCTAGAACGGTTAATTTTTAAAATTGTTCATTTACATACACTTTTAGATGTAAATTTTAATAAACATAGCATTATAGTTACTATATAATATATTTTAAACAAATGACTTAACATAAGATACCTTAATTCTAATTTTTAATATTATATACATTAGTTAAATCTCAAAAATTACGAAAATTACTTGCATGCATAGGTTATAACTGGGGACCCTTCAGTGTGCTAGGTGACCCACACCTCCAAGACACGATCACAATGGCGACTGGCAAGGATTACATGTTAGTCACTATCAAGAGATTTTTTTATTATTAACAGTCAGCCCAGCTTCTTGATATTGAGTCAACTGATTAGGCTAGCTTATATACAATGAAACTGTCAGGGTCGGGTACCGGTACGTTTCCTGGTCACTAGGAATAGTGTGGCCAGATCGTGGGATATTTTCACCCCCTCCTGCCATTACACTCAATGCTATTTCACCCCGGGAAGGGGTAAAAATATCCCGAGTTCCGGCAGTACTGACTAAGAATAATTAATTGAAGGATAAGAAATTGATCAATGATACTCAGTGGTTATAATATAAATAGTAAATCAACCATTGATTTTATTAAATTCAAGCATTATACATAATTTACGTCACTCTATAATATTAATATTTAATCCCGACAATACTAAACGGACTCTATTTCACTCAATGTAACATGTGCCCAAAATGGCGTACTAAAACTCATGCCCACGTAACTGACTCACTCTCACACATCTCACAATTATAAATTTACCCGGAAAACTAATTACAATGACAATACTTTAATTAACGGTTTGCCTCGCGTACAATACACTGATATAATATTACTGCACACTTGTGTTCCCAAATCCAAGGCGAGGAGTCCAGGCTTCTATCCTTCCTGCTCGAACTGACCCAATCTTTCATAACGACATGAACTTCCAATGCACTTGATACAATATTTACCATAACATAGGTAAATAAGGGCTCTACCGCCGATCAAGATTCGTCCAGCTCACGTATCGAAGTTGACAATGATACGGCCGATATTTCCGTGATATTTTGTAAGTTGCACCACAACCCAAATATGGCGTCTTCAGGTGGTGACAGAGACTGAGGCCTACCAGGCCTGATGGAATGGAAAGTCCTCCCAAAATGGTGTCCGGCCGACGAAAGAGGAAGAGGCCGAGTATCCCGGATTTTTATGCACTAGTGAGACGCCCTCTATAATTTGGATGCGCTCTTGAAGCCTTTCTCAGGATCTTGACTTAAGTAGTCGACAAGAACTGGATACGAACTACTGTAAATTCTGAAGCCGAGTGCGCAGTCGTACTATGACTAACGAGGCAAATTTAAATAATAAAATAAAAAATGAATTTAAAATTTCCCGGTTACAAGGTTGTAAATATTTTTTTATTTATTCAATTTTTTGCGCATCTCTTTCAAAGATTACTCTGAGTCTATTTTCCGAATGCAGATAAGAAAACATTCAAGGCATCATAATTTTCCATAAAAGAAAAAATATGAAACTTATAGCAATTATAATGATTTACTTACTAAAAATTTTATTTAACACTGCATTTTAATGAAAAATTTTAGAAATTAAAAATTAAAAAACTTTATAATTTCGAATAAACTTGGTCGGAATATCAATTACCTATACTAAGTGGTTATATATCATGTTTCTTCACCTTATAAGTTTCATGAGATATTATTAATCAAAGTTTGAATCGCTAAACTTTTTTTTCTTTTCTTTTTTCATTTTTTTATTCAAATTATAATCATTTTTGTCAAAAAATGAAACTAAAACTGTTATGATTGAGATTAATTTTGAAATAGTTTTATCACTATATAATATATACATTTATAGAGTAATAAATACCAATAAATCAACATTGTTAGTATGTATTAGAGTATTTGAGTAAAAAAAAAAAAAAAAGTATAAATTTGTTATAGATAAATACAGAGTAGTATTTTTATTCGAACCACAAATTCCATTGGACCCGTTACTTGCGGTGTACTCAAGCGTCGATTTCTAAACGAATGTTGACACACGTCTCATTGGTTGTCCATGTCCACAAAAGTTTAACGGTTTGGAATTGGATCCACTGTGTGTGCTCTTCGAGAAGTTCGACGCGTTCGCGTAAAGGACCAGACAAAGTACAGAAAACAAAACAAGTAAAGAAGGGAAAAACTAATTTCGAGATGAAAAGTGTCATTTTAACAGAACTAGGAAATTGGATTTTCTTTGCGAAAATAAAAAAAAAACGATTCAGTATAAATAAATCTACAAGGTTTTTTTAATAATTTATTTAGAAAACTTCAATCAAAGCTAAAAAAGTTAGTGTTTTGGTTTGCAATATCCATGTAATTATTTCAACTAGATATTGCCGATAGTCATTGAAAATATCATTTAAGTATTTAAAATATCATTTCAATTTTAGTCTTATTACAAAAATTTCACAAAAACAATAAGTAGTTGCAAAATTGTACCAGGTTTGTTATTTGAAAACTCCTGCATTCGTAAAATAAATTATAAAGTGTTTAAAATAAAATCAAAGTTTTAGAAAAATTACCTTTCTAATGATTATACATAATATAATTTCATACATGTAATGATATATTGTCAATAAAATTAGTAATCTTCATTTTCCTGAATAAAAAAAAAACAAAGTAAATAAAATAAAAATTCTAAATAAATAGCTCCGGTAGATATTAAAAAAAATGCATAAATTACTAGGTTATGATGAAATAACTTGATATATTAGTGGTGTAGCATGCTATTTGCTCTGAAATAAATATCTACCTACACGGTACCGACGCAAGTTTACACACGTGGCAACATATGTATATCTATATAGTGATAAATGCATACACGAGATTCGCGATCATCTTGACTGCACCGTAATTATTCGGACAAAGAGCTACTTAAGATTTAATTAGAGCTTGATTGTATATGTATTGCAACGTGACCACGGATGCATAGCGCGACCATACTACCGCTCTAACATAACAAGAGATGAACTCAAAGCCTCCTAATAATAATAATAGTAATAAGGATATTTGCTACGGCAAGTGAACAATGACCGAGTAGATTAAACGCTAAAACCACACATACAGACCATATATTGCCATACCGCTTTTATTTAAATATTTATTTAATATAGTAGCACAATGCGGTTTAAAAAACGCTATTCTATTCAGAATTGTCCCTAAAAATTATAAATATAATTAAACATTATGTGAAAGTTTTGATAACACATTTAAGTTGAAGAGTCCAAGACTCTAGGTAATAGTTTGCTTTATGTTTATATACGTATAATATGTATATATAGACATAAGTTTACATATTTATATTTACATGAATATGTATAGTCACTTTTACTCCACGACAACTTGAATAATTATCATCACTTAAGTAGTAATTCTTACTGTACCGTCTCATTTTATACCGATGAAAGTTTTTTATTCACTCCTCATTACTCATTAAATAATCAATTGCTTTTAGTGATTTAATTCTTTTTAACTTCCCGCTTAGAAAATCGATGATTTTCAAAAATTTCGGGAAGTTATTGTTTTCACCCCGATTTTCAAAAATCGAGTTTTCATCAGATGTCGACGTTTTGAGGTCCTAGGAAGCTATTCTGACTATTTTTAGAATGATGTCCGAGTGTCTGTATGTATGTGTGTGTGTGTGTGTGTGTGTGTGTGTGTGTGTATGTATGTATGTAAACTCTTTATAACTTTTTAACTAATAAACCGATTTGGATGGTTAAGGTTGCAATCGAAAGAGTTTTTTGGCCATCAACTTTTCTGAGAATTTCAGATCATTTGACCGAGTAGACTCGAAGATATTGGCCAATTACGAAAAAAAAAAATTTTTTTTTTTTAGTTTTTTATTGATTTCTTGAAAACCACTTATACGATCGACTTCAAAATCTAATCAGCTCTAGAACTCAATGAAACGCGTCGATTGCCACCTCAAACATCTAAATCGAATAATTCGTTCGAGAGTTATCGTTGGAGAAAGAAATGATAAAAAACAGTTTTTTGCGAATATCTTTGAAACAACTCAACCACACAATCCTAAAATCTAATCAGCTTTAGAATTTATTAAAATGCGTCGATTGCTACCTTAAACATCAAAATCGGATAATTCGTTTGAGAGTTATCGCGGGAGAAAGAAATGCTAAAAACTGTTTTTTTCGAAAATAATGGCATGCAAAAGTATTTTCGAGCTCGAAGAGCTCGAAAATGTATTTACAACGATGTTTTTGAGCTCCTTGAGCTCGAAAACAGCGGGAAGTTTTGGGGCTGGCCCGCAGGGTCAACCGATGCCCAGATTTTTTTTTTTAATTTTGCTAAATAAATTTTCTTACGTCAGTAAATATAAACAAATTCATTTTTTTTAGTTTTTCAGATGTTAATAGTTGTTTAAAAAAAGGAAAAAAAAATACCACGGAACGATAGTTATATTTTTTTTATAGGTGCCAATTAATTTCTTTGATTTAGAAAAAAAACTGCCTTTATTATTAAAAGATTGCCTAAGAATTAAATACATAGAAGAAAAAAAAAATGTTGGAAAATCCAAAAGTGCACACCTCAATCGCTCATTTTATTTTTAATCATTACGTTTATTTTATTAATATTACGTTTATTTCATTAATATTAATTTTGTTTTTTTTGCTTATGAATTTTTATTCAACTTGCAAATTATCAATTTGATTGTTTTTATCTCTTATTTCCAGTTTAACATTTTTTTATTAATACTTTTAAATTCCTTTAAGAAAATCGATGATTTTCAAAAAATTTGGGAAGTTATTATTTTCACCCAG
Organism: Microplitis manilae; assembly: GCA_030273425.1. NCBI lineage: Eukaryota > Metazoa > Arthropoda > Insecta > Hymenoptera > Braconidae > Microplitis > Microplitis manilae. The sequence goes on along the minus strand of CP092727.1, from coordinate 18,985,139 downwards.
ATTTTCGAAAACCGAGTTTTCATCATATGTCGACGTTTTGAGGTCCTAGGAAGCTATTCTGACTATTTTCAGAATGACGTCTGAGTGTCTGGATGTATGTGTGTGCGCATGTGCGTGTGTATGTGAACTCTTTGTAACTTTTTAACTAATGAACCGATTTGGATGATTAAGGCGGCAATCAAAAAAGCTTGTTGGCCATCAGCTTTTCTGAAAGTTTCAAATCATTCGATCGAGTAGACTCGAAAATATTGGCGAATTACGAAAAAAAAAAAAAGTTCTTTAAAATTTTTTATTGATTTCTCATAAACGACTTAAGCAATCGACTTCGAAATCTAATCAGCTCTGGAACTTAATAAAACGCGTCAGCCATATGTCAATCGGTTAATTTGTTCGAGAGATATCACGGGAGAAAGAAATGATAAAAAACAGTTTTTTTCGAAAACAATGGCATACAAAAGTATTTTCGAGCTCGAAGTGCTTGAAAATGTATTCTCAACAATGTTTTCCAGTTCAAGAAGCTCGAAAACAGCGGGAAGTTTTCGGGCTGGCCCGCAGGATCAACCGAGAGACCGATTTTTTTTAATATCCCGCCGTTTTGACCTAAATGTCACTACTTTTTTGTCAAACCTATAGTGGTACGTAGTGCTGCTACCAGTAGTTGATGAAGTGAAAAAATGAAAAAGTTGGAAAATCCAAACGTGCGCACCTCAGAAACTCGCGTTAAAATAGAGATGTAACTTAATTATTATTTTATTTTGATGTTACTTTCATCAAATCAAATAATATAATATGCTCCAATTATTATTTTAGGAAAAAAAAAAATTAAGTTTTTAGAATTTACAGTTAACATTTGAAAAATCTATGTCATCGACAGTTGACTTTTTTTTCAATTTTTCTGTCTTCTATCTAAACCGTGGCGCTGTAAAGAGTAATATTGACAAAGAAATAAGGGTATTTACCGCAAGTATGTAAGAGAGAAAGTAAAATGTATACGAATGCCCACATATTAAACAAAGACAGAAAGACATATGAACGATAAACTTAGAGAAAAATCTCATGGAACGAATTTCGAAAAGGATCGTCTCAAGGATGAACGAAAACTTACAAAAAAAAGTTTGAGATTATTCATTGCATCTAACGGATTCCGTGCTGGTAACAAACAGACGCACCGATCAGCGAACGTCGCTGTAAATAAACTTTTAATCACGTTTTTCTACATATATATTGAAGTGAATCAATCTAAAAATATATTGATCATATTCATTGGAGTTCCTAGTTTTTATGAATGCTCAAATTTAATGCATCCATTACGTCACAAGAATAACAGAATAAATTCTATATGAGTGCATCGGCTATCTCGGCCTTTCGACGGTAGAGCACCCTCAGCGCTTTCATGCCCAAGGTGTACAAAAATAACAACAACAGTAAAAATAGTTACTGTTACGTAATGTAAGAGTGTAATATGTAAGATAGTAGTGAGTAACATCTAACATAGCGCTGAGTACAATGTAAAGAGTAACCAACGCTACATAGATAGGACTCACTGATATCTTTTTAACTTCCCGCTTAGAAAATCGATGATTTTCGAAAATTTCGGGAAGTTATTGTTTTCACCCCGATTTTCGAAAATCGAGTTTTCATCAGATGTCGACGTTTTGAGGTCCTAGGAAGCTATTCTGACTATTTTTAGAATGATGTCCGAGTGTCTGTATGTATGTGTGTGTGTGTGTGTGTGTGTATGTATGTATGTAAACTCTTTATAACTTTTTAACTAATAAACCGATTTGGATGGTTAAGGCGGCAATCGAAAGAGCTTTTTGACCATCAACTTTTCTGGGAATTTCAGATCATTTGACCAAGTAGACTTGAAGATATTGGCCAATTACGAAAAAAAAAATTTTTTTTTTTAGTTTTTTATTGATTTCTCAGAAACGACTGATACGATCAACTTCAAAATCTAATCAGCTCTAGAACTTAATAAAACGCGTCGATTGCCACCTCAAACATCAAAATCGCATAATTCGTTCGAGAGTTATCGTTGGAGAAAGAAATAGGAAAAAACAGTTTTTTGCGAATATCTTTGAAACGACTCAACCAAAAAATCTAAAAATCTATGGAGCTTTAGAATCTATTAAAACACGTCGATTGCCACCTCAAACTTAAAAATCGGATAATTTGTTTGAGAGTTATTGCGGGAGAAAGAAATGCTAAGAACTGTTTTTTTCGAAAATAATGGCATGCAAAAGTATTTTCGAGCTCGAAGAGCTCGAAAATGTATTTACAACGATGTTTTCGAGCTCTTTGAGCTCGAAAACAGCGGGAAGTTTTGGGGCTGGCCCGCAGGGTCAACCGATGCCCAGATTTTTTTTTTTCTACAGATGGCACTGACTATTATCTGACATAGTAGCCAGTTCTATTTATTTTTTTCCGCGTATAGTTTAAGATTAAAAAATTTACAGTTTCATGAAGTAATATTTATTTTTTTCTCTTGGGTCTGTACAATAAAAATTCTCATCTCTGTAGTGTAATAATTTTTTTTATTAGTTATTATCAGATTTAATTGTGTTGATACTCTTCAATAGAAGTTGTGACAGAATCAGTTAATCTCATGTCTGGTTCATAGATATTGTCCGAATATGATGAAAAATATTAATATTGGCGTATTTGATGTTACAAAGCTACAATATAAGGCAAATTTTTCTTATGATAATATAAGTTTGCAAGAGCTTTTAGACTTTGATTCTTAGTTTCCTCTTGCATTCAGCTTCTTCATCTATATATTAATCAGTAATATTAACTATTGTAGATGAATCGTAATCTAAGTACCTAGTACCACAAAACCACCAATTTAAATTCAATGTTAACGATATAAACTTTTATTTAATAATGCAACTAATGACATAAAATTTATGACTTGACGCAATCACGACTAAAAAAAAAACTGTCTATAAAACTGAAGCACAAAGCACAAGTTCAAACTTGTTTGTAGCCGTTTTTTACTCGAGCTATGGGCAAGATGCCTCCCTGATGCTATTCGACTTATGGTAACTGCCTTAGCGTGAGTGAGATACTAAAAAGCGACATTAAATATTGAAAAATAAACTTTTCAAACTGTAAAACTTACCAACCAAAATTTACAATTTGGTATCCGAAACTCTAATTTTTGTTTACAATATGTGAATACTCTCTTACAAATTAATTTAGTTAAAATTACATTTTCGATCGCTAATATTACTATTTTGTATAGTAGTGTTCTTTTTAAGATATAGAATTTAAAAATTACATTGTGAGCTGTGATTTTTCTCAAATCATTCATCAATCTCGACAATTGATAACTCACACGAAAAAATTGAAATCCGACTGGTTCCTGTGCAGCACACGACTTAGTCGTGTGCAAGAAAAAATAAGGGCAAGCACACGACTGGTTCTGGTGCGCACTCGAACTAGTCGTGTCTAGCACCAGACTCAGTCTGGTGCAGCGCCCGAACGGCAGCACCGTAATCAGTCGTGTGCAGAACAATACTGATTCGTGTGTGCACATGAATCAGTATTGTTCTGTACACGACTGATTATGGTGCTGCCGTTGTAGCCGTTTGGGTGGCGCACCAGACTGAGTACGGTGCTAGACACGACTGGTTCGGGTTCAACACCGTAACTATTCATGTGCTGCTCACGACTCATTCTGGTGCAACACCGTAACTACTTGTGTGCTACACACGAACGGTTGCTGTTTATAACTTTTTAAGTGCAGTTAATGAAAATGTCAACAAATTTCAAAAGCACAAAACCTCAATATTTAAAAATATTTGAAATATATTGTCACACTCAAGTATAAACGATGATGGAATATATTTATAAATTTTTTACTTACTTACCTTAATACTTAAATGCTATTACCCAACAGAATATTTCAAATATTTTTAAATATTGAGGTTTTGTGCTTTTGAAATTTGTTGACATTTTCATTAACTGCACTTAAAAAGTTATAAACAGCAACCGTTCATGTGTAGCACACGAGTAGTTACGGTGTTGCACCAGAATGAGTCGTGAGCAGCACATGAATAGTTACGGTCTTGCACCCGAACCAATCGTGTCTAGCACCGTACTCAGTCTGGTGCAGCACCCGAACGGCTACAACGGCAGCACCATAATCAGTCGTGTGCAGAACAATACTGATTCATGTGCACACACGAATCAGTATTGTTCTGCACACGACTGATTACGGTTCTGCCGTTCGGGTGCTGCACCAGACTGAGTCTGGTGCTAGACACGACTGGTTCGGGTGCGCACCAGAACCAGTCGTGTGTTTGCCCTTATTTTTTCTTGCACACGACTCAGTCGTGTGCTGCACAGGAACCAGTCGGGTTTCGATTTTTCCGTGCACGGTGTAATTTTTATATTATGAATAAATAAGAGGCATTATTTCAGAAAGCAAAAAATACATCACCAATGAATCTTAATTTTTACAGTTTCACCTAGCAATTATTAATTTTTCAATAAAGAAAAAATTCGAAATAAAAAGTAAATAATATTTTAGAGATTTATGTAACTAAAATTATATTTTAAACTGTAAAATTTGCTGCTTAAAATTGTTTTAGTTTTGTTACTATAACAATTTTCTAAAATTACAGTTTATGCTTTAATGTTTAAAGATTTTCGTCCGGAAGGTCTGTTTGTACTGTAGAAACTGTAATTTGTTAACTGCTCTTTTTTCCGTTAAGGCAAGGTTAAACGAAATTAGAATGAACTTTTTAAATTTTTTTTATTATTTTTGGATCACATATAGATGATTTATATCATGGCCAAGTAGAAAAATCTAATTCGGGAAATAATGGACACCCTAGTACGCAGTTCTTAATTATTAATAAAACAGTAACAATTAATAATGAGATATTTGAAAAGTAAAAATTTTTTTCTTTAAATATTACGTGATGATTTTTCAATTTTCTTTCTTTAAAGCAATAAATTATATAAGACACAATAATGATTATTAATAAAAAAGTCTAATTGAAAGTAATAAGAATAAAGTTAGACATTTATTATTAATAAAATGACTGCAAGAAGTTACAAACAATTTTATTTTATATTTTTTAATAATAGGTTGATCGAGTAATCAAGATGAGTTTGACGACTCACTGACACCATTTCTCGTTTACTAATCGATACTAATGTCCTACCTATATATATACATATTTACTTCTATGTACTACTATTATATACTTCATAGCTACTATATAACGAGTTTTGTTGGCATATGCGGAGGTACAGAGCAAAGAGTGAGGCTCGTTAATTTTACGTCTAGTCGAGTCAATACTCAGCCTTCTCTACACATAAAAATATGCTCATACTTTCGACCAATTAATATTAGAAAGTTTTATTTTATTTAAAATATAAAATATTAAATTCTCAAATCATAAATTAAAGTAACATTATGAAATCTCAATATGTCAATATGTAAATTTCTGTTTCGAGACGAAAAAAAAAAATAATTCAACATTCAAATAAATAAAAAAAAAATAATAATAATAATTCAGTACATTTACGTTCCTCAAATGTCATATTCAATATTCATTTCACTTGCTGTCGTGTGTCCCTGATAATTCGAGTGCAAAAATAAAATAATAAAACAATAAAACAAAGCACAATAAACTAAAATCAAATAATAAAAATAATAAAAAAAAAAAAAATCTGGGCATCGGTTGACCCTGCGGGCCAGCCCCAAAACTTCCCGCTGTTTTCGAGCTCAAGGAGCTCAAAAACATCGTTGTAAATACATTTTCGAGCTCTTCGAGCTCGAAAATACTTTTGCATACCATTATTTTCGAAAAAAACAGTTTTTAGCATTTCTTTCTCCCGCGATAACTCTCAAACGAACTATCCGATTTAGATGTTTAAGGTGGCAATCGACGCGTTTTAATAAATTCTAAAGCTGATTAGATTTTTGGATTGTGTGGTTGAGTTGTTTCAAAGATATTCGCAAAAAACTGTTTTTTATCATTTCTTTCTCCAACGATAACTCTCGAACGAATTATTCGATTTAGATGTTTGAGGTGGCAATCGACGCGTTTCATTGAGTTCTAGAGCTGATTAGATTTTGAAGTCGATCGTATAAGTCGTTTTCAAGAAATCAATAAAAAACTAAAAAAAAAAAAATTTTTTTTTTCGTAATTGGCCAATATCTTCGAGTCTACTTGGTCAAATGATCTGAAATTTTCAGAAAAGTTGATGGCCAAAAAACTCTTTCGATTGCCGCCTTAACCATCCAAATCGGTTTATTAGTAAAAAAGTTATAAAGAGTTTACATACATACATACACACACACACACACACACACATACATACAGACACTCGGACATCATTCTAAAAATAGTCAGAATAGCTTCCTAGGACCTCAAAACGTCGACATCTGATGAAAACTCGATTTTCGGAAATCGGGGTGAAAACAATAACTTCCCGAAATTTTCGAAAATCATCGATTTTCTAAGCGGGAAGTTAAAAAACGAACGAGTACTTTCATGAATTTATAAATTATCACGAAATCTATGACATGTCGAATTTTACTGAATATGTCACGAACGCTTAAGTATTACGGGTATATAATAATATTCAATTGTAATTTAAACGTCTTCAATTCCCTTCCATATATATACATATACATAGACAAAGTATCATAAGAACAACGATTAATTTATTTTATATTAACTTAATGTGTAGAAAATTAAATTAATTTTTTTATGGTTATCAACTTGAAAAATTTTAAACGAATTCTTTTCTGATATTCATTAATAATATACTATAATTTAAATTTTTATTTTAATTTGAGAGTCGAAAAATATATAGTAATCACAATAAAATATAAACTGATATAAAATACTTAAAAATTTATATCTAGAAAGTTCAAGAAAAATATGCAGATACTTAGGCGTCCTTTAAAAAAATGTGAATTAAAAAGAGCAGAATGAGATAGACAGAGTGCCATATTTTTTATTCATTATTATTACTATTATTATTATCATAATTACTATTATTATTGTAGTTATTGTTGTTGTTGCTGTTATTATTATATATGGAAGAAAGATCGAAGATACGAGTCAAGGGACACGAAACGAAGCAATCCAAGTAAAGGCAACCGGTCTAACCACATGTTTGTCCCGGGAGTCTGTGCAACGGGATGCGAACTCTCTTCTCATCTCTACACAACTCTGTACACAACACACCTACATATGTACTGATACTAATACTAATGCTAATACTGATACTAGTATGTACTCTATACTGCAAACGAATGATGGCGATCGCTGTTGAGCTTTGCTGCCGACTACTGATGCTGCTGTTACAACTGCAATGTACACACTGCTCATTGCCTGGTTGGTATCACTATTTTTGTTCTGATTGAGAAATCACTCGACTATATAATTAGTTTATTGTGTATATTGATTGCAATAGTAATAATAAACCGATTATAAATTTTTTAATGTTGACAAAACATTAGCAAAAAACAAAATAATTTTTTTTTTTAATCATTCATGTAAGTTGATACAAAGTATCTTGATTAATTTTGCGGAATATGTATTATAATATGAGAGTTTATTGATTAAAAGCTCGACAATTTAAATATTAACAATTTATAAAAAATTATTATTCTATGAAATTTTAATCTAGTATGGGAACCATTCCAATAATATTATGCTGTCACATGGCGTGTTGAGGTTAGAGTAAGACAGCAGCCGCGCGGATCCCCATTTTCAACGTTAAATAAAAATTATTATTTATGGAGCTAGAATTCAGGGAGTCGAGACTTTTTTTCAGAAATTTTCTCCTCTTTAAGGATCTTTTTTTATATTTTCGATATCGCTTATAGTTATTGAGTTATTAACCAAAAGCTAAGATGCTGTATTTTGTTTATATTTTTTGTTTATAAAAAATTGAAATTTTGATAAATAAAAAAAATAAAACACACATCTTGCTCAAAATTTCATTCCGCATCGAATGAGCTATCATTTGTATTTTTTCCACAATTCTAAAGATTTTTCCCAGCAAATTCATTCAGGATTTTTACAAAAATCTTCGTTTCTATGTAACATAGTAATGATTACTATGTTACATAGGAATCAGAGCTATTCTTTTCTCTCCGTGTAGATAACAATTATTCTATTAATATATATATTATATTTTAGTCGATATAGTATAGTAATTGAAAAATTAAGTAAGAATTTTTGAAAAATATCATATGATGAATTTTGGTAAGGTCTTCACTTATGACAGTAATTTTTATTTCATTTTTCATACTTTATATATACCTCATCTCATAAATCTAAGTAATTGACCATATACATATTTACAATAAATATATAAAAGTATTTGCTTCCGAAATAATGACAGCCAAAAATTACTTAACTAAATTTTAATAGTTAAAATGGATTTTTATAAAATAAATTGAATCGTTTTATTATGTAACTGAACCAAATATATTAATATTGATATAAATTATTGACGTTCAATACCAAATAATTATTAATAATAATAAAAATAATAATAATAATTAATAGCAATGCGTATCGTGTGTTGGGCCATTGAACTAAAACTGGAGATGATATGGACATATAGAAATATGCATTACGTGTCAACGTGCAACGGTATGTTGTACGATGGTCATTTAAAATTTAAATTTAACGTTTACCAGACCATAAATATATTGCCGAGAATCAAGAACTACGTTATGTTATTTACATTTATTTATTTATGTGTATTTTTTAAAAGCTATATCACGCTCTATTCCAAAAGATAAATTAATAGTAAAAAATTATGTAATTAAGTATTCGAATTTGAATACAGTGTTTTTTCGTTTGCTTATTTATTTATTTAAATGTGAAGCAGAGTAAACTAAAATAAAAAATATAAATAAAAGAGAGAAAAAATGTATGACGCGGATATCTGGATGTTGTTCTATATTCTGATACTGGTGTACATTTTTATGTAGAGATGCAAAAAGGTTCAGCCAAGCGAATATAACATAAGGTATGAGTTTAAGTCGGTCTACAACTGGAGAAAGTGTATATGTAAAGGAGATAGGAGAAATGGAAGAAGAATGGAAGTAAAGAGTAGAATTGTATAAAATGTAAAATATTAAATAAAGACAAGAGACAACGAGACACTAAAATATGCTCCATGTAATGCGAGAGGATGGATTCTAATACATCTTCTTCCTTCTTTTTGTTTTTTTTTTTTTTTTTGACATAAACCAAAATTTACGACTAATGTAATTTCTCATACATTTTTAAATATTAAATACAACATAATGATAGATTTAAACTCTACTTAAATGATAACGAATATTAATTAATTTTTTATTCAATTTGTGAAATTTTGTTATTACTGACAGTCATCAAATTAAGAAGTGTAAAGGTGAAAGTAATTGATAGTAAAAAAAAATTTCTTGGTCTGTGTCATCAAGAGTTATTTGTTTTTAAATAATTGAAGAGAATTTTGAGTAAAAAAAAAATTATAAGATATGTACAGAAAAAAATTAACTATATAAATTGAGAACAAGTAATATAATGATAAAGTGATCAGTAAATACTATCATTCTAAATAGTAATTTTTTCATTTATGATTAAAACATGCATAATTACAGGATAAGCATGAAAATTTATTGTCTATACAAGAAAAATTACTATTAGAACTTTTAAAAATCGTAACTGATACTCAGAAAATTGACGAAACGGATTATAAAATTTCTTATTTGAAATGTTGAAATTCCCCATATCAACATCCGGGTTTCGGGTTGTAATTTCAAACACTAATTTTTAAAGTTTATTTTTTTTTAAAAGACCACAAAACTAAGTTTCTTTACAAGTCGACAGTTTCATTCCGATTTTTATCATTTCTATAATGGAATAGAACACTTACTAAATGGTTTGGATATTTAAATTTTCATTAAAATCTATTTAAAGATTTGAAAATGAAATTTGCCATGGAACAGAAATTTATTTCTTTTAAGCTAAGGTATAGTTTCAAATTTCATGGAAGAAAACGCTATAATTTACATTGAGTTTTATTTTGTGTATAAAACATTTTTAATTTAATTAATAACAAATGAAATATCTGCGAGTTAATATTTATGATTTAAACATCCTGTATTGTTAAATTAGTTAACTTAAAAATAATGTATGATTAATTGTTGAAGAAACATTCACTTGCTACTGGACTATGTTGAGAAATAATCTCTTTTTAAATGGACTTCAATTAACAGTTATAGCTAAAGTATAGAATTTACGAAAAAAATCACGAAAACCTTTATTATTTTATGAAAAATTGTTTCAATAAATTTTTTTCGTATTTTCTACCATTCAGCTAAAATTTATAATTCAAAACTCCGGAAATTTAAGATTTCTATTAACAGAAAAATTGAAGATCCATCACTTATAATTTAAAATGTCGGTTCAACTATCAAAGATAGATAAAAATCGCAATAAAATAATTTTGTAGAGAATTCAATTTTTTACAAAAAACATATTAATTGATTTTTACATAAATTAAATAATTCACTCAAATTATTAAATTAAAATTTAAATTCATACGACTTACAACACGCTTAAATTCTTTCAGCTCATATTTTACGACTTCTTTTACTTCAATTTTATATATTTGTGAGTTTTCGTTAAAAATAAAATTATTGCCGCACACAATTGACAAATGATACAAAAAATTGTTAGACCTTTCAAATCTTCTTCTTTTTTAGAATACATCTCAAGCTTTTTTATTAAATATCGATTAAAACTTTTTTTCCTTGAAACTAATAACTTAAATTAATTTTAACAAATCTTCAGACAACTAAACAAGATTTTTAAAACCAGTCATTATTTCAAGCCCACAAGAAAAAAACTGCTTAATAGCAAAAAGTTATTATAATTAAATCCTTTTTTTTTTTAATTTCATAAAAAATACTCAACTATGTGAATGAAATTAGAGAGTAGCTATTTTAATTACCACGCAATAGCCGTACTTTTAAGAGCGATAACATTCACTGTATAAAGGATACTGTTTTTTTTTTTATGTGTGACAAGATCGCGTAGGAGGTAAGCGATCCGTCAACCAGATATCTCTTATTTCTTTAATAAAAAATTGCCACAATAAAAAATATATTTATAAAAATCTTATGCAGTTACCATAAATATCTAAAAAATTTAATGAATAAGAATGGACAATATTTATAATGATAATTAATTATTTGAATCTATAGAATGCGTATTAATAACACGCCAGTGAACTTAAACGTGAAACTAATACCACATACTACTCTATACCACGTGTTATGGTTCGAGGCTTTTACCTCATACTCCCCCTCATAATAATTATGTATATATATATATATATATAAACTCACTAAGTTATAAACAATCAACGTGTTAGCCAGGAAATGAACTGGATTACACCGTTGGCTTTTGTAATAGGCAATAGTTAAATCACAACGAATAATATAATAATCATATATATACATATAAAGATGGATAAATATATATTTATGTATGTATATATAATGCAAAATTTTGGAATAAAAAAAATCTAAAAAGGAAGTTAATGATTTTATAACATCCCAATGGGCGGAGTGAGATAGAAACTCAAGGACACGCGATCCTTTACTTATAACAACCTAACACGATTTTATTACTAAGCTACTTTAAATAAAACCCGTAACACGAAAAATAAAATAAAACATGAAAGAAGGCAATAAAAAAAATTTTTCATCACGAATTAATAAAAGGTTAAAAAAAATGTAAACACTAACCTTGTAAAAAGATGACAGCTCGAAAAAAAACAAAGAAAAGAAAAACAGAACTAAAAAAAAATCACTCACTGTTACTTGATAGTAAATTAAAAAAATTAACGGACGCAATATTAATGAGGTTTAATTATTTATTTTATAAACTTTGTTATTTATTACACGAACAGCAACGCGTGAAACAACAGTCTGACGCGAGAGACCGGGTATAACTGTCGCTCACTCGGCACCGTTGTCTGTACTATCTCGACAGCTACAGGGAGCCAGTCTACCGCGTATTGGCTTGACCACCGCTGCTGTCAACGACACGCGGAGTCGACCAACCCTGCTGCAGATCCCCTCTCAAATCGGCTGGGGCCAAAGCCCAATCTGTACTGCGCGCCCTTTCTCACTGCCGTATCATCTCCCACTATTTTAACCTGCACTCACGACTGCGCGCGGAGTTTATCGGAGACTCACGATCCAACCGAGTGGTTACGAGTGCGCCCGAAGATTTTTAAATCTGCATCTTGGGTTTTTTTAATAATAAATATTGATTATAACAAATTCCATTAATACTAATGTTACATCTATTGTTTGAAGAAATTATGGATATTTTTCTTTTTTATTGATTTTAAATTTTAATTTGTTCGCGGGCTTCGTAAAATATAAGTAGAATAAAAAACGACGTAATACTGACATACTTATATGTATATGGGGAATTCCACGCCAAATCGACCACTTTTGACCCCCACTCTTTAAGATTTGGCTAAAATTTTTTTACACTTTTTTACACTATAAAGGATATTTTTCAGAATTTTTTAAATAATTCACATTCTATTACTTTTTAACCTGCACCATATTTATTCTTCACTTAATGACGTACCTTGTTTTGTACACGGAAAAAAGAAAAATGGAATAGTTACAGAATAAAATGTAAAAACCAGCCCGTCATATTAAAAATTACAAAAGTTAAAATGTATACTGTAATTTTTAAATTTTATCCTGTAAAAAATTAGTTGCAAATTAAGCAGTAATATTTACAGTTTGAAAATGTAAATCGTACACAATAAAATGTAAAATAATTATTATCTTTTGCTTGCAGAAAGTTTGTTTCTTTTAAAATCATTTAATCCTCTTTGAAACTGTAAAAATTACAGTTTAGCCGTTGTGTAAGAATTAAAGTATCAAACAAGAAAATTTGTTGAGTGGTTCGAGAGGATTTACAGTATGGGCATTCAATTATGAACCTTAATGTAGAAAATGGAACTATTACATCTCACACTGTAATTTTTAAAATTTCTTTGTTAAGTATCACCAATGCCTTAGCAATCACGAACTTTTACTATTTAAAATGTAAAAATAAAATGAAAATTCAGTAAATATTTTTGAAATAGTATATGTGAGTACACGTTGCATTTAGCCAAGAGCCATGCCTCAATATTAGAGGTTATAGTAATAAGAGTCTTCTGTTTCTTGGGTGTCCCATGTGAAGTTATTATTCTACGTGTTGTCGTCTAGTACAATGCAAAGTTTTCCAATATTGCGAATTTTAATAGTTAAATGATTATTTTTGATAAGTACCCGTTGAAAAAAGATTTTATACAATTGTGTAAAACTACCCTAGTAAAAATAAACGAGGGCTGCCTCGTTTTAAACTAGGCGCTAGCTAGCGAAATCGAGGCAGTTCTAGAGATTGTGCGCCACGTATAATTAAGAAATTGGTATAGCATACGCATATGTATTGTTCACATCAATGTATATTTATGTTTACATATAACACATTGATTAACCTCTAATTTATTATTAAACATTTATAAAGTGCAAAAATTGAGAAAGTGCAAAAAAAAAAAAAACATTGAAAATCGTGACTTTAATTTTAACGATGATAACAATAATAATGATTTTAATAATAAATATCGATAATAATGAGCAATAGCTGTAAGTGAAAAATTGATAATTTTATTTAAAAAAACTTGATTAAATTAAATTGAATAAAAAGTGATTATTAAAAAGTGACAATAATAATTAGTAGTAGCTATGAGTAGAAATAATAAATTTTATTAAATTTAAAAAATATTTAATTTCTTCAAAGTATATTAGTACTCTTATTAAAAATTATAAATTTTATCATGAAAAATAATTTTTTGAGTTAAATTAAATAACAATGATAATTACTAATTTTAAAAAGTTTGTAGTAGCTATGAGTAAAAATCTGGGCGTCGGTTGGCCCTGCGGGCCAGCCTCAAAACTTCCCGCTGTTTTCGACCTCAAAGAGCTCGAAAACATTAGTGGAGATATATTTTCGAGCTCTTCGAGCTCGAAAATGCTATCACATGCGATTGTATTTTTACGATCTTTTCAAGCTCTACCAAGTTGCCTGTTATGCTAAAGTTTGACAATTTATATAAGAATCAAGAATTGTTAATGAAGCGGTTTTTAAAATTTAATTCCTGATTATGTTCAATAAAATAAGTGTATTCAGGCAGAAATCAATGCCAGGGATTCAAATCAAGATTTAAATGAGTTTTAACTCATGTGAGAAACAATCAAATATGAAATATCCGAGAAAAATATTGAAAACTACGTTTTATCGATTTCATTGTTGGTACTATGATTTAAACTAAAAACCAAGTTCGATGACATAATGTATCGAAAGTAACCACAAAAAAGATGAGTTGGTATGACTTCAGACACATTTTAGTAGGTTATATTATGATTCGTCCGGGAAAAATAACATAAAATGTTACTTTTTTAACTTTCAACGCCGACATCTTTTGAATTAATCGATCGATTTTGACGTTTGAGGTAGCGATCGGCGCGTTTTATTGAATTTTAGAGCTGATTAAAATTTGAAATCGATCGCGTCAGTCGTTTCGAAATATTTAGAAAAAACCGTTTTTCACCATTTCTTTCTCCCGCGATAACTCTCGAACGAATTATCCGATTTTGATGTTGAAGGTGGCAATCGACGCGTTTTCTTAAGTACTAGAGCTGATTAATTAAGTAATTCGCAGATATTTTCGAGTCTATTCGATCAAATGATCTGAAATTTTCAGGAAAGTTGATGGCCAACATGTTCTTTCAATCGCCGCCTTAAACATCCAAATCGGTTCATTAGTTAAAAAGTTACAAAGAGTTCACATACACACACACACACACACACACACACACACACACACACACACACACACACATACACACACTCGGACATCATTCCGAAAATACACTGAGAGAAATCTCAGTAGTTGCCATAACTAAAAAGAGACAACTATTTTAATTTAGTTGGTGTAACGAATTCAAAAAGTTATTGTAACTATTTATTATTCAGATGACTTTAAAAAAATAGTTGAAGTAACTAAAATTATTTTGTTATTTATTTTTAGTTATCGCTACAATAAAAGTTTAGTAGTCAGAACAAATACTCACTAGTTGAATCAAATATTATTTGGTACTCAATCTAACTAAAAAAAGTCGTAGCAGCAACTATATATTTTTAACTATTTCGAAATAGTTGATTCAACGATTTTTTTAAAGTTGTATCCGTATATCACTATATTTTTGCTATTGATGTAACAATTTTAGATTGTAGTAGTAAAACATTTTACATGGTTGTATCTAACTATTTTTATTTAGTTGGTGTAACTAATTTAAATAGTTATGATAATTATTTATTGTTCAGATACCTTAAAAAAAAAAGTTGAAGTAACTAAAATTACTTTGTTATTTATATTTACTTATCGTTACAATAAAAGTTTAGTGGTTACAACAAATACTAACTAGTTAAATCAAATATTATTTGGTACTTAATCAGACTAAAATCGGGACTTAGAAAAAATTTCGGGGTTAAAATAATACATTATTTCGATATGATCTACATATAAATCGTTAAATTTGCGTTCGACAAGTATTGTTATTGTTATTATTTTTATTTTTTTTTTGAGCACCGATATCTTTTCAGTCCCGAAACTTAAAATTTTTTTAAGTCTGAAAAGTCTAAATTGTTCTAAGTTTCTGAGCCCAAAATTTATAAGACAAAAAAATTTAACCAAAATTTATATACGTCAGTCGATACGGAGTTTCGTGACATGAACTTCTGTTTTATAATCAAAATTTTTTTTTTTAGTGTGATATGTGAATTTTTTCAAGTCCTGAAGGTTAATTTGTGAGCGAAAACAATGGTTGCCGTAACTAAATTAATTTTGTTGCTGTAACGAAGTGAGTACTTGTACACGGAAAGAAAATTCTACCAAAATTTACGATGTTAACATCGTAATCCTGGACTAGACTTTTATTCGCGTTAATTTTAAAATATCTTATTTCAAAATTTACTATGTGGGTTATATTTTTTGCTATTTAACATCGTAATTTTAACAAAGACTTATAGGATTAAAAATTACTTCAAAAATTACAATTTAACATCGTAAAAAAAAATAAATAAAAATTACGCTTTAAAAACTATATTTATTCGTATATTTAATATTTCTATTTACTTTTTAATAAAATAAATATTATAGTGCTGCCTCTGTTATAATACGATGGAAGCTACAAAAAGTACGATGTTACATCGTAAATTTTAAATAGTAGCTGCATCCTCTGCAAGAGGCGCTCTCGTGACTAATGACTGTTTATGCAAATCGTTTAGATGGATCTTAAAAACTTCTTTAAGTGAAAGCCCCTCCATGGCCGAGTGGTCCAAGGCGTCGGACACTTCACACTCGAAAGGACTCGAGTTCGAATCCAACTACCGAACGTTTATTATTTTATTTAAGATTTCTCTTCAAATTTTACGATGTTCACATCGTAATTTATGTTGAAGAGCTTAAGACTTGGTATTATTTGTCTGAAGTATTATTTCTTAAATGAAATTTCCAACTCTACATTGTTAAAATTACGATGTTGAAAGTCTAGTCCACTACTACAATAATCAATAGAACAAATTACGATGTTAGCATTGTAAATTTAACTAGAATTTTTTTTCCGTGTAGGCTTGGCTTATAAGTTAACTAAGGTCTATGACTACTCATCGGCCGTGTGGCGTAGCGGTACATTGTCGGTCTTGCGTGCGTAGGGTACTAGGTTCGAATCCTTCTTAGGGCGACTGCGAAATAATTATTTAAGAAGCATAGGAAGGTTGTTAAGCTTATAAGTTTAAGTGCGTGTGTCAAATAAATTTGACAAAAATATACATAAGCAACCTCCCATCAAAAAAAAAAAAAAATCATATAAAATGAAATAAACTTAAAAGCCTCGAAAAAAAAAAAATAACTCAACAAATCATTAAAACTAACATTGTAAACAAAAAATAATTTTTTTTCCTCAAAATCCACTAAATTTCCATGGAAACAACAACTTAGTTTTTTTGTTAGATCAAATATAATTTCATCATACTGATAAATGAAAATTAGTTGTCCTCACAACTACATATATGTGGTTAGCCGTACTATCCTACTTTAGTTACTGTAGCTAAATATTATTTGTGTAAATAATTATGAATTAATGTTAATATTCACTATTATTTTATAGTTTTAGCAACTTTAAAAATTTCGTTATGTTTAGTAAAAAATCTCAGTTGATTTAACGATTAGGGTTTAGTTCTTTGAATGACTTTTCTGAATTAAACATAACTACTTTTAGTCAGTTACATTAACAATTAAATCGTTGAATTAACTACAAAATAGTTACAGTAACTAAATTTAATTGTTATATTAACTAAAATTGATTTGTTATCGTAACTAAGAAAAAATATTTGTATCCGTATATCACTATTTTTTTGTAGTTGCAGTTACTGATTTTTTCTCTCAGTGTAGTCAGAATAGCTTCCTAGGACCTCAAAACGTCGACATCTGATGAAAACTCGATTTTCGAAAATCGGGGTGAAAACAATAACTTCCCGAAATTTTCGAAAATCGTCGATTTTCTTAGCGGGAAGTTAAAAATAAAAAATTTCTTAAAAATTTTAAATTATTTTATTTGTTTTAATTATTTCAGTACGTTTGTAAAAAGCTATAAATTTTATAATAAAAAATAATTAATTGAATTATTGCTTTGCAATTTGAATTTATTCATTTATTAAATGATATTTTTATTATATAAATTTATGTTAATTTCATCAAGTTATTAGAGTTGATTGGTTTAATTTATTTATATTAATCTTAAGCATTAATAAATTTATCATTATTAAGTTATTTATTTGATATTATAAGGTAAAAGCCCCCATTATTGACACTATAAGAATGTCTGTGATTGTTTGAATTTTTTTATCGTATTTAAAATTAATATAATCAACTTTTTTTGCATTGGACGTTTTAATTGGTGTCTCTACTTGTATATTTAAATAAATTTACTTAAATAGCAATGAATCAAATAAAAAATATATTAATTAAAAATCAACGAGTCGAGTGCAGGTATTATTGACGGGGTAAAATAGTGTCAGAGCCAACTATTGACATACCATGGACCCCATTATTGACAAGTCTAATGCGCATGCGCGGCAGTTTATAAAAAATGATTAGAGACCACCGTCAATTAGGTTCAAATTAATAATAAATATTTTAATTAAAAACGACAAAATACGATAATTACAATTAAAAATTCATCTAGGACACACTTTTATTTTTTATAAATTCGACGACACTATTCTTGATTCGACAATTTTTTATTCAATGCTTTATTTATTATGAAATTACTAGACAGCGTGTTAACATAAATTTATCGATATGTATGTTAAGGAGGTTAAATTACTTGAGTTTGTGGCCTGTCGCTAGTTGACACACGTGAATTTTTATGTACCGACTATTGACGCCCGCTATTTTTAAATGATGATTAAGATTTATCAATCTAAATCAATGATTCTGGGGTTGTTTAGACTATAAATAACCTGAAACAATTTTTAATAATACACTTACATTAGAACTATATAGGAGAATTCGTTTCTAAAAATACGATCTCTCTAAACGAAATTGTTAAGAAATTTCAAACATTCTAGCGAAGGTGGCCTAGTCGGGAAAATAAATTTTTTTGACAGCGAATAGTTTGTACCCAGAAATAAATTTGAACTATTTTTCCATTTAAAAATATCAAAAAATTGATAAGAAGTTTTGAGCAATGTGATTATTCATACAGTTAATTAAAAAATTAATAAATTAAAACAATATGTCAATAGTAGGGGTCCTGTCAATAATGGGGGCTTTTACCTTAGTTGTAATAATTATTTTAAATATTCAAATATATAACCTGAAATATTCAAACCGCTAATTCAATTTAACAAGCCGCCATTTTGGATTTAGGTAATCTCTAGCGAAACTTGCCAGGCGCTAGCCAGTGCCACGTTTTTATGCTAGCTAGCGCCTTGTTTTACTCTAGCGAAACTGGCGAGGCGCTAGTCAGCACCACGTTTTCATTTTTACTAGGGTATATACAAATTAGATAGAAAAAATGGTCCTATCCATTTGTGTACAATCGTACATAATTATATCTTCCCTCGCAACCTTGAGCTCACCGTGGAAATACCGTGGAAACACTGTGTTTGTGGAAACACCGTGCAACCTATGCAGTTTCCACGCTGTTTCCACGGTTGATTTGTTACATTTTTCCACGATGTTTCCACGATAGTTTTTTGCTGAGTCCACGGTGTTTCCATACCAAATTTACGGTAAAGACACAATGAATAATCACCGTGATTTCACGCTGAATCCACGTTCGTTACACTTTGAACCCATAGTTAATCCACGATGATTTCATTGGGCTTATGTCATTGATCCACAGTGAAAACACGATATATTTACGATGGGTTTGCAATTAGTTTTTGCAATGATTAAACGAAGAATCCACGGTAAATTCGCGGTGATTATATAATAGTTACACAGTAATAACATCGAGAATTTACGATGAAAACTCGATAATCTAACAGTAACAACATACTGTCTATGAGAAATTAACATAAAAAATCAATTGTGTTGCATCTACTTAACTGGGAAACTCTTATCAATATTATCTGATTGAATAATTAAAAAAAAAGCGCTTATGAGAGCTTACCTATGACAGTTAAATGAACATCTTATTTATATTTATATCCAACAATTTCTATTAAAATAAATAAAAATGTCTTTAAATATTTTTCCAATAATTTGATTTCTGTCCACTCAATATCAAAATTATTAGGATTTTTTTATTTTTTAACTGGTTAAATTTTCAATTCTGATTTAAAATTATAAAACGATTAAGTATAAACTATTAATAATTAAATAATTCTATATAGTTACAATTTAGCGATGTATATATAAGGGTTGGCCAAAAAACAACTAATTTTTTGAAGTTGACTTCTTTTGGCGCGTTTAGTAGAGAGTGAAATTGAGAGCTGCACGCGCAAGCGTACCGCAAAAACGACATGATGAAGTTGGCCACCAAATATAATTGAAAGGGAATATTTATTTTACTGACTATTAGGTTAACTCGTATACAGAATAATCGCAAGGTATCCAACAAAACATGTGGTTATATTTGGAATCGATAGAAAAGCCAATGTACGAAAAACATTTCATATACATTAATTATTTAAAACGTGAATTATTTATATAAATATATTATCTATAAATTTTTCCTAAATTATGGCGTAAAAAACGTATCAGTGATAAAAAATTTGTTAAAACTTTAAATGTTTTAAAAATTTGAGGTTAATTTTTTTAAATTGTGTAAAACCTTTGAAAGTTTTAAGTATTTGAACTTGATTTTATGTAAGTATTATTTTTAATAAGTTAATGAAATAATTACTAATTTAAGTAATAAGTAATTGAATATTTCATAATACATATTTATTTTTAATGAATAATTAAAACGAATTTTCATTATTTTTAATGAGTAATTTAAGACAATTTTAACAAATTCTAACAAAAAAAAAAATATATAATAACAAATTTAATTTTACAAGAAAGAGAAATAATTAATTTTTATTTTTTTGAGAAGAAAAAATCATATAACAATAAATTTTATTTTAAAAGAAAGAGAAATAATTTTTTTTTTTTGGCGAAAATAAAGAATTTCATTCAATATTAAAAGATTTTAGTAAATGCATTAATTTTAGAGTTACGTTACAATTATTTACAATTAACAACTGTAAATAAATAAATTACACTCAATAATTTTATAATATTTTACCCCTTTTGTAACGAAAGAAAAAAAAATATAAATTGAAAACAAAAAGTAAATAAATGAATTATATTTTAAAAGAAAGGTAAATAATTTATTTTTGCAAAAAAAATTAATTATTTCTTTTTCTTGGAAAATTAAATTTGTTATTATATATTTATTTTTTGTTAGAATTTGTCAAAATTGTCGTAAATTACTCATTAAAAATAATGAAAATTGTTTTTAATTATTTATTAAAAATAAATATGTCTTAAGAAAATATTCAATGACTTATTACTTAAATTAGTAATTATTCTATTAACTTATTAAAAATAATACTTACATAAAATAAACTTCAAATACTTAAAACATTTAAAGTTTTTACACAATTTTTAAAATTAACTTCAGATTTTTAACAGACTTTTACAGCTTTGACACAATTTTTATCACTGATAAATTTTTCACACCATAATCTAGGAAAAATTCATAAATAATATTTTTATATTTATATATATATAATTCACAATTTATAATTAATATACATGAAATGTTTTTAATAAACTGGCTTTTCTGTCGATTTCAAATATAACCACATGTTTTGTGATAAGTATGACAGTTTCGCCGGACAAGTAAAATGATTTTGGAATTTACTACAACTTGACTTCAAACTCCAATAACTTTTGAACAGATGGGTTTATCAAAAAATGATAAGAAACTTTTTGTAGAACGTTTAATTTTTTACGAAATAATATCTCATAGTTCTGAATGAAAATTATGAAAATCTAACTTATTATACACGTTACTCAGACGTAAATAATGAAAAAAATATGTGGTGTTAAATTTAATAAAATATGTTTTAGTTATAGAATGTAATTATAATAATAACGATTACTAATATTAGTATATTGACTACTGCTTAAGTTATTGAATGACTTAAATTTAATCTAAATATTGTAATCTTTAGCATTATCAATATAATTAATATTATTATAAAGGCTGTTTTGTAATGTTTTTATGTTTTGAAAAAATAAATTATTCTTTAAATGAAAGCGTATTTGTAATTAAATAATGATATTAGTGTGGATATCGTAAAAAAATTCGAGTTTAGCTACACAGCGGTGTATGGCTGCCTGGATTTTATAGAATGTTTCTACGGTGAATTTATCGCATAATAATTGCGAACCCGTTGAATTATCATTGACAAACTTCTACTAAACCATGGTACATTTAGCGTATTTTCAGCATTACTACACTATGTGTTTGTCGTGGAATGACTGTGGGAACACCGTGGAAACACATCAGAAATATTGGGGAAACGTAGTCAAATTGCTATGGAACTACTGTGGTTTCATCGTGGAAAAATGGAACAAATCCACGGGGTTCCCACCGAGCATTTACGGTGAGTCTGTAGAGTTTCCACGGTGTTTCCACGGTGAGCTTAAGGTTGCGAGGGTTATTTGTATATAATTTTTATCTAATCACATAATGTTTTTGTATAGATTGTATATAATGATATACGATTCTATATAATTGTATACAAATATATACATTTGTATATAATTTTATTATTGTTTTTTGCATTTTTATATAGATCTATATACGATCGTGTATAATTGTATATAACTATATAAAAATTTCATATAATTATGTATCACCTCTATCTAATTGTATATAATTCATATATAACTGCGTGTGTGTTTATTTTTTTTCTGTTTAACCCCTATTTTTTAATGTGTACGTTAATATGTAAATAATTTTATGATAAATAATTAATAATATACACATTAAAAAATGGAATCAATGAAAAAAACGAATACAATACGTGAATTTCGACTATGGGCAATAGAAACAAATATTGTAAATTGTCCTTTAGACGAATTATTAAAAACTGGGAAGGAGGAAGTCGAAAAAAGGAATAATTAAAAAGAAAAAATCGGTCTGTCGGTTGACCCTGCGGGCCAGCCCCAAAACTTCCCGCGTATTTCGAGCTCCTTAAGCTCGAAAAATTGTAGTAGATACATTTTCGAGCTCTTCGGGCTCGAAAATACTTTTGTATGCTTTTGTTTTCAAAAAATAACGTTTTTTACAATTTTTTCTACAACGATATCTCTCGAACGAATAAACCGATTGAGACGTTTAAGGTGGCAGTCGACGCGTTTCATTGAGTTCTATAACTGATTAAATTTTGAAATTGATTCATCGAGTCATTTTTGAGAAATTTTCAAAATACTAAAAAAATTTTTTTTTTTTAATTCTTTCGACAACGGTTTCTCTTGAAAGAATTAACCGATTTTGATGTTTGAGGTGGCATTCGACGCGGCTTATGAATCTCCAGAGCCCAGTCCATTTTGGAATTAATCCATCGAGCCCGTAAAAAGTTATCCAAAAAAAAAAATTTTTCAAAAAAGTTTATTTTTGGAATATCTCCGAACGAGCCCTACCGATCAAGCTCAATTTTTTTTCAGCTTCAAGATATTAAAAAACTGCGTCGAATGACACCTTGACGATCAAAATCGGTTGATCCGTTCAAAAGTTATAGATATTTACATACGTACGTACGTACATACATACATACATACACTCGGACATCATCGTGAAATTAGTCAGAATAGCTTTCTAGGACCTCAAAACGTCGACATCTGTTGGAATTTCGATTTTCACAAATCGGACTGAAACCAATAACTTCCCGAATTTTTGAAAATTTGCAATTTTCTTAGCGGGAAGTTAAAAATATTATACATTATTAATAATGAAATTTTAATCATAGTTAATTTTTGAAAGTACGATTTTATGATTACATTTATTTTTAAAATATAATGATGTTGCCGGGTTTATAGTTTAACATTCATAAATTAAACTTTGATTTTTTAAGTCAATGAAAGGCTCAATAAATAAATTTTATAATAATTTTGTTTGTCAATCATTATTTTTAGTATAAGTTATAATTTATTTATTTAAATTAATTAATTTTTAATGTCTGTCAATGCGGGTCAATACTTATTTATTTATCTATATGTATATATCTATGCTTCAGGTTAGATTTATCTATCGCATATAAATTTTTGGAGTAATGTGGAGAAACATACATAAATTTGAATTAATCTTTAATTTGACTGGGTATTTTTAGAAAATCGTTTTATTATTCCGAGGAACTGATAATTTTAATAACCTCAAAACCTAAAATTTTAAAGTGACAGTTTTTTCAAAGTCGCCATGTTTGTCTTGGATCTCTAGTAAAACTGGCCAGTTACTAGACAAAAACTCGATTTTCTCGCCTCCGGGCGGAAAGCGTCAACTTTCGTCCCGCTGTGCAAAACGAAGATGCCGCTTTCCGCCTCCGTCGACGAGAAAAATAGTATACACTCCTCGGGAAGTAAATAAGAAAGCCTCAGATCACATGTTTGTTGACCTCGGCTTCGCCTCGGCCAACAATTACATGCGATCTGAGACATTTCTTACTTTCCTTCCCTAGGTGTGTAATATACTATTCATTTATACTATAGTAATCGAAAAAAAAAAAAAAAACTTATTTTGACACAGTCTACTGCCCACCTGTCTAAAAGATCGGGTGAATCAGCATCCATTTCGATTAATCAGTGTCAGTCCCGGGTAAAAAAAATTATATATAATTATATATAATTATGCATAATTATATATGAAAAATGGCCCTATATAATTATATATAATTACATATAACTATATATAATTATATATAACTATATATAATTATATATATATATAATTATATATAACTATATATAATTATATATAACTATATATAATTATGTAGAACTATATATAATTGAATTCCTATGCAATTTGTTAAATAAATTGTGAATTTTTGTATAGTAGAGGCTCTACGCTTTTTATTTAAATCATTTTTTTTTTAAGTTCAAGTTTAATTTCTAAGAAAAATTATTTATGGAAGCATTGATAATAAATATTTTTGTCATTATGTTACATAGAATGTACTATATTATCATCAAAAAAGGTACTTGTCACTCTGCCAAATAACGGAGGCGTACCCGGGCCAAAATAGTCTAAAGTTTCGAATTTAACAGTTCTGAAATAAGTTTCTTACTAGAGACACACTACAAGTGGTAGGCGCGATCTCGTGGCGAGCTCCGAACTACTTCCACTGCTGCTTATAGCACCGGTGACTTCCCTCTCCTACATACATATATATATTGGGGTGTCCCAAAAAAACACAAATACTTTTTTTTTAAACTCTTATGAGCCCAAAAGTTACTTTATATTATAAAAAAAAACTTCACCTAATTTTAGCCAGATATCTTTAGACTTGAACTACCACAAAGGGGGTCCCCTTTCCCATTTAAAATACACACGAAAATTTTTCAGTTTAGTTTTTAGTTATTAAGACTATAAAAAATTTTTTTTAATTTCACCTGGTATAATTTCGTAGCAAATAAAATTCTCTACAAAAAGTGCTGATGCAATTTGTACATCAAACAAACTGGGAAAAAGTTACGGGGCGTCAAACATCGACAAAAATTTAGTTTCCTCAGTATTAAATTATTTTTTGTTGTTTTTTATTTTAATTCTATCGAAATTTTTTTTTCAAATAATGACAAGCACGGTCTTGTAGCGAATTTAATTTCCTACAAAAAGTATCCGGTATTATATATACGTCAAATGAATGCGAAAAACATTAAAGGGTTTTAAATATCAATGAAAAATCAAGTTCACTTTTCGTTGATATTTAAGTTCAGAAAATTGATATTTTTTAAACTTGATTTTTCGTTGACATTTAAATCTCTGTAACTTTTTTTTTATTCATTTAACGTAAGTATGATATCAAATACGTTTTGTAGGAAATTAAATTTCCTACAAGACTGCGTGTCATTATTCGAAAAAATTTTTTTTATCGAATAAAAATTAAAAATAACAAAAAATAATTCGAGGAGACTAAATTTCTATCGATCTTTGAAGCCCCGTAATTTTTTTCCAGTTTGTTTGACGTACATAATGCATAATCACTTTTGTGTAGAGAATTGATTTCCTACAAAATGATACCAGGTTGAATTTAAAAAAAAAAATTTTTCACAGCCATAATAACGAAAAATTAAAATGAAAAGTTTTCGCGTGTACTTTAAATGGGAAAGGGGGCCCCCATTTGTGATAACTCAATTTAAAAGATCTTTGGCTGAAATTTAGTGAGAATTTTTTTAGTAATATAAAGTAACTTTTGAGCTCATAGGAGGTTAAAAAAAAAACAATTTTTTTTTTTGTGGTATCCAAAAATTAAAAGTATAAATAAAAAGGAAAATTTTGGTACCACTCCGGGCTCCTAATGGTATTAAAGTTTGTCTCAATCAATTTTTCTATTTTCCGTTTAAATAACCCGGAAAAAAAAAATTTTTTTTTTTAATTTTTTAGCTCACAAAGCAATCAACGGATTTTTAAGCACAATAAATGTTTTCGTAGGAAATTGAACGCTCTACAAAAAAAGTCACACATAATTTTTTGATAAATCCCACTGTTCAAAAGTTATTTAAGCTTCAAGTCAAATTTATAGGAAATTTAGAGATTTTTTTACTTTTCCGGTGAATTTCGAAAAACTTTGTTCGTAATAATTTGTAAGGAATAAAATTATCTACAAAACGAATCCTACGATATTTTTTGATAAGATCGTTATATCCACCGGAAAAGTGAAAAAATCTCAAAATTTGCTATAAATTTGACTTGAAGCTTAAATAACTTTTGAACAGTGGTATTTATTAAAAAATGATAAGAGACTTTTTCTGTAGAGCGTTCAATTTCCTACGAAATCATTTATGGTGCATAAAAATCCGTTGATTGGTTTGTGAGCTAGAAAATTAAAAAAAAAAAAAATTTTTTTTTTTTTTTAAACAACCATATTTACATATATATCTTCACTCCCAAGTTATTTTTCTCTATTTTCTATTTTTGTATAGAATTATATATGATTCATATAGAATTATATATTTTTATATATAATTATATATAACGCTAAAAAAATGACAGATGATCATATATAATTATATGCAATTATATATAATTGTATGCAATTATAATCTTGTAAAATTATATATAAGTGTATATAATTATATATAATTATATATAATTCTGTATAATTATATATAATTGTATATGAATCATATATAATTCTATATAAATCATATATAATTATATAGAACTAGCAGATCCTGCCCGCTTCGCGGGCAATAAATATTGTATTACTAAGATAAATTATCACATGTATATATTATATACACGGAGAAAAAAATATAGTAAAATTTACTAAAAAATATAGGAATAATTACTAAATTTAGATAGTAATCTTGAAACGCTTAAGATTTATAGGAAAAATTCATAAACAGATAAGTAAATTTTACTATCCCGTTTAGTAAATTTTACTATTCCGTTTAGTAAACTTTACTATCCCGTTTAGTAAATTTTACTATTCCCGTTTAGTAAATTTTACTATTCCGTTTAGTAAACTTTACTATCCCGTTTAGTAAATTTTACTATCCCGTTTAGTAAATTTTACTATTCCGTTTAGTAAACTTTACTATCCCGTTTAGTAAATTTTACTATATTAGAATGGAAAAAAATTAAATTAAATTTTTATTAGCTTTTAACTTTTTTTATTATTATTACTATCATCTTAATTATTATTGTTATTTATGTCATCTGTATTGGTGTTGGTGTCGATTTTTGTTTTTAAAAAATCACTGGTTACAACCGAGATTCGAACCCTGATCTCCCGCGCGCGAGTCCTTTCCTATGTCTGACAGCTCGATGTCTCATTTGGACAAATGTTTCAGAACTTGTAATACATATTTGTATATGCTATTCCCACCAAATTTTAATTTTATCTATACATAGTAGAATTTACTATACATATAGTAAAAAAACATAATCGTATTAGCAAAAAATACATTGCGTATAGTAATTTTTAATATTTTGTATAGTAACAAATCCTATATTGTATTAGAAAATTTACTTTCTTAAATTTGTATTTATTAAAAATACTTATAGTAAAATTTACTATACAGATAGTAAAAAATACAATTGTGTTAGTAAAAAATACAACACGCATAGTAATTTTTAATATCTTATTATGTAATTATTACTAACTAGTAAATTTTACTAAATGTTTAGTAATAATTACAATACAGAATGTATTTTTTCATATCTGTTAGTAAATTTTACTATAAGATTGTAATTTTTACTATATTTTTTTCTCCGTGTACCTATATATATATTATAAAAGAGGTGTTTGTGCCTATAATACGATTTGAAGTAGAAACTAACTTGATAACTATGAGGGTGTGAAAGATGGGAGTTAAAATAATATGAACTTTGAAAATGGATCTATGATTGATGGTGAATATTCTACATTGTTTTAGGAATTTCAAGAGTAATCTAGACATTTCGGGAATAATCTTGAAATCTCAGTTCTAACATATAAATTACTTTTTCAAATTATTCGAAAATTAATTCTAATTAATCTGGAATGCTTCAAAATGAATTTGGTTGATTTAAATTACTTAAGATTAACATTAATTAGTCAAGAATGTTCTGGATTGTTCTAAAAATTTCGAGACCCATCTAGAATGCTCTAAACCGCACTTAGTTGATTTAAATCACTCAACATTTATTCTAAATAGTCTAGAATATTCTAGATTGTTGCGAATATTTGAATAATCATTCGGAAAGCTTTAAATTACAATTAGTTGATTCAAATCTTATAAAAATGATTCTAATCGGTCTAGAATGTTTTGCAAGGTTCTGAAAATAACATTCTAGAAACTTCGAATATATCTATATAGGTATGTATTTACATTAATGTAAATGTAAATACATTAAATTAAATTACATTAAAGTTCATTAAATTAAATTACTCAAAAAAGGTTTCATTAATGTTCGATGCTTCCGATTGTATTAAAAGTTTGGAAAACGTCATAAAAATTGAAATATATATGTTAAAGTCGTAAGTTATACGAAAATAATCGGAATAGCCCGATCGAAAAATAGTTTAGAACTATCGAAATTAATTTGAAAGGATATTCGACGTTCAAATATTTTAGAACTTATCGAATCATTTTCGAAATTTTAGAGCAAAAAATTTAACATATAAATAAAAACATAAAAAAAAAAAACCCAGCGAAGCGGGCGTTCACAGCTAGTATATATATATATATTAGGGTGGCGCAAAAAAACCGACTATTTTTTTTTTTTCGATCTCGCATGAAAATTTGTTGGTTTACGATGTTTTAAGAAGCTACTCCAAAAATTAGCTCGATAAAAAATTTTTAAGTGGTCGCTCACGAATTTTGAAAATCTTAAAAATGATTGAAATTTGGATTTTTGATTTCTAAATTTTTTCTTTCTCGTGGCAGCAATAGTTTATATTTGTGAAATCATGACTACGCTGAAAATTTAAGCCGAAAATTTAAATATTTAAACGGCGCTCAAGAATTTTGAATATTAATTGATAATATGTGGCTAATACTTTGAATCAGTTGTTGTATTTTTTTTATGACTCAATTATTTTCATTTCAGTAAAATATAACTTTTGCATAACCAAAAATATACAGGACAGTCTTGAAAAATAAAATTTGCTAAGTTTTGAATAAGCGAAAAAACCTACAAATTGAATTAAAAAATAAAAAAGTATGTAAATAACTTATTATTTCTATTTCTCGGGTTATATTTTTGTTCACTGTGATGCCAATTGATGGTGAAAAAATCGAGAAGCTTTATTATTATTATTTAAGGGTCGCTCAAAAACGTTTAAAAGACAGCACTCGGAAACATTCAAAATTCTTGAGCGAGGTTTAAAAATTCAAATTTTGGGCTTAAATTTTCAGCGTAGTCATGATTTCACAAATATAAACTATTGATGCCATGAGAAAGAAAAAAATTTGAAATAAAAAAGTCGAATTTCGATCATTTTTGATATTTTCAAAATTCATGAGCGACCTCTTGAAAATTTTTTATCGAGCTGATTTTTGGAGAGGCTTCTTAAAACATCGTAAACCGACAAATTTTCGTAAGAGACTCGAAAAAAAAAAATAGTCGGTTTTTTTGCGCCACCCTAATATACAATCGGGGACATTAATTCGAGTAGGTTTCTAAGATTCGAGATTTATTGCCAACCTTAAATTTGGCGGTTTCTAAACTCTAAAATTTGAAAACCTTAAATTTTACCGTTTTTAAAATAAGCTAAACGTAAAAAATGATATCATAAGAATGAGAGAAACGTAAATAATGTCTAAAGTGAATTAAATTTATAGTAAAATATAATATAAAAAATGACAGTTAAATGTAAATAAAAAACTCTAAAAGTAAATTAATTTTTAAAATCAGCAGTTTAAAAAAAAGCATTAATAAAATGTCACTCATCATAAAATTAGCGGATTAAAAAAAAAGAATTATTAAAAATATTCCAAATTCAGAAGTAAATAAATGAAAAGTTTGAGCATCTAAAATAACGTCATATTAATATTTAGGTTATTTAAAATTCGGATCTTTAAAATTTGTATATCAATAAATATTGCCACTTTAAAACTTTACCGCTTGAATTCAGCCGATAGTAAATTTAATAATAATTAAATTTAGCCGTTCCTAAACTTATAAATTTGTAAAATCAGCCGATTCTAAATCTGGCGATTTATCAAATTAGTCTATTCGAAGCCTAGCTATTATAATATTAATGTAATTAAATTTAATGAATAATTACAATATTTTTTAAAATTTTCTATTTAAATAGTATGAACGTAATTATAAATTAGTAAAGATATATGAAAACCAGTTCTATTCAAGTTAAAAAAGAATTAACTTGCTTTACGAAATTTAATTTTAAACCGATTTAATATTTTCGAATAAATTCATCTTTTGGAGTTGAGCTAAAAAAGAGTTTACAAAATTACTCTACAAATGTTAAAAGCACCTCAATGTAATATATATCTCATAATTTTAATATAAGAATATGTAAGAAATGGAATCCTTAAACCATAAAAATAATTATAACTTCATTATTTTTCATTGGGCATAAAAATGATTGAACTTGAAATTATTATTTGAGTTAAGTAAAATTTACTTTGCTCGAGTAGCATGATGAAATTTTTAGCTCAACTCCAAAAGATGAATTTATTCAAAAATATTATATCGTTTTAAAATTATATTTCTTAAAGCAAGTTAATTTTTTTTAACTCGAATAGAACTGGCTTTTATATATCTTTACTAATTTATAATTACGTTCATACACGCTAAGAATTTTATGGTAATGATTACTATCTCATGGTGGTAAAATTAATTTTTTCTTGTGATATCGAATAATCTCATAATTATTGTAAGATTCACAATATAATATGTTATTGATTAAAATACACGATGGCAATAGTTACCATCATGGGTGTTAAATTAGTATAATAATCATTATCACAAAAATAGTAGCTATTAACATATCCCATGACAAATATTACAATCACTCGATGATATTGTTCACAATAGAGTGATGGTAGTAGCTGCTATCTCGTGATCGTAATCATTACAACTTTGTATGGCAAGTATTATCATCCCCGATGATAATAATTGTCATAAAATTCAAAATTAGACTAAAGAAAAAAAAAGACTAAGATAAAAAAAAAATTTTCTCCATTTTGATGGTTAGAAATTATATGTATATATATATTTATATATAATCGCTTATAATAATATATATAATTGAGTGTATAATTAAAAAGCTGGTAAGTGACTTTTACATACGCGATAGTAACTATTACCATCGCGGTATAGTAAACATTGTTACCGAAAATTATAAATGTTGCTATCTGTGATGTGAGTGATTACTATTATTGGTGAGAGTGATTATTATTCGGGGATATTAATAGTTAGCATCATATGATGGTTTTTAATAGCATTATTGTATAAAATTCTAAAATTACTATACAGTATGGTAACTATTAAAAATCCTCGATGAGAATCATCACCATAAAATTCTTAGCGTGTACTATTTAAATGGAAAATTTTAAAAAATATTGTAATTATTCATTAAATTTAATTACATTAATATTATAATAGCTAGGCTTCGAATAGACTAATTTGATAAATCGCCAGATTTAGAATCGGCTGATTTTACAAATTTATAAGTTTAGGAACGGCTAAATTTAATTATTATTAAATTTACTATCGGCTGAATTCAAGCGGTAAAGTTTTAAAGTGGCAATATTTATTGATATACAAATTTTAAAGATCCGAATTTTAAATAACCTAAATATTAATATGACGTTATTTTAGATGCTCAAACTTTTCATTTATTTACTTCTGAATTTGGAATATTTTTAATAATTCTTTTTTTTTAATCCGCTAATTTTATGATGAGTGACATTTTATTAATGCTTTTTTTAAACTGCTGATTTTAAAAATTAATTTACTTTTAGAGTTTTTTATTTACATTTAGCTGTCATTTTTTATATTATATTTTACTATAAATTTAATTCACTTTAGACATTATTTACGTTTCTCTCATTCTTATGATATCATTTTTTACGTTTAGCTTATTTTAAAAACGGTAAAATTTAAGGTTTTCAAATTTTAGAGTTTAGAAACCGCCAAATTTAAGGTTGGCAATAAATCTCGAATCTTAGAAACCTACTCGAATTAATGTCCCCGATTGTATATATATATATATATATATATATATATATATATATATATATATATATATATATATATATATATATATATTATAATAAAAAATTTTTATCGAAACTATTATCTGTATAACCATAAAATTTCTCAACATTAAAATTACTATCAGACATATAAAATAAAATTTTTGTATTTTAAAACAAAAATTGAATTTGATGATGATCATTATAAGTATTTTCAGTACTTTTTAAAATATTAAGGTAAAAGCCTCATCTATATCCGCTCACTTTTCATTGGAGTGAGATTAAATCACTCAATATAAATTGATAAATAACATGAAAAATCATATTGTTAGTTTTTTCTAGTTTTAAGTATTAAAATAAAATTTTTAACTTCCCGCTAAGAAAATTGCAAATTTTCAAAAATTCGGGAAGTTATTGGTTTCAGTCCGATTTGTGAAAATCGAAATTCCAACAGATGTCGACGTTTTGAGGTCCTAGAAAGCTATTCTAACTAATTTCACGATGATGTCCGAATGTATGTATGTATGTATGTACGTACGTACGTATGTAAACATCTATAACTTTTGAACGGATCAACCGATTTCGATCGTCAAGGTGTCATTCGACGCAGTTTTTTAAAATCTCGAAGCTGAAAAAAAATTAAGCTTGATCGGTAGGGCTTGTTCGGAGATATTCCAAAAATAAACTTTTTTCAAAAATGTTTTTTTTGGATAACTTTTTACGGGCTGGATGGATTAATTTCAAAATGAACTGGGCGCTGGAGATTCATAAGCCGCGTCGAATGCCACCTCAAACATCAAAATCGGTTAATTCTTTCAAGAGAAACCGTTGTCGAAAGAATTAAAAAAAAAAATTTTTTTTAGTATTTTGAAAATTTCTCAAAAATGACTCGATGAATCAATTTCAAAATTTAATCAGTTATAAAACTCAATGAAATGCGTCGACTGACGCCTTAAACGTCTCAATCGGTTTATTCGTTCGAGAGATATCGTTGTAGAAAAAATAGTAAAAAACGTTATTTTTTGAAAACAAAAGCATACAAAAGTATTTTCGAGCTCGAAGAGCTCGACAATGTATCCACTACAATTTTTCGAGCTCAAGGAGCTCGAATAACGCGGGAAGTTTTGGGGCTGGCCCGCAGGGTCAACCGACAGACCGATTTTTGTTTGAAAAATAATGTTGATAATTAATTATTATTAATTTTTTAAGCAAGGTTCTTGGGTGTATTCGTAGTCACTCACTTAAAGTTGTCATGTAATATTACTCGATCAACACATGGCTCTATACTCGCTCAAAGTCAATATCGGTTAAACTATGATAAGTTTATTGATTTGGAAAATAAATTATAAATTATGAAACTTTATTCTTCCATAATATAAAATTTCATGAATTTCAAAAATATATATAATAAGATATAGTTCTAACAATTCTTACAAAATTTGACGAATCCTAAATTCAATCTAACGAATGAACGTGAAAGCGAATAATGCCCGGCAGAGCGTGATTTTGAAAACAGTCACTTAATTTGAATTTATAATCTATTATAAAATAATTTGATACATGATATTTTAACGTATTTAAATTCACAAATAATTATTCATCAATACTAATTATTCCAGTTGAAATTTTTTTTTTATCAAAATTATAAAAACGCTTTCAACAGTTAAAGTGAGCGACTAATGATACTAAGCGTATATAGGGACTTTTACTTTAATTAGAAAATCAAATAAAATTATTTCATGTCAAAAAAAGGACAGATTCATGTATATTATGTTCATTTGTTTTATTTGAAAAAAAAAAGAACAATCGATAATCGATAAAATTTATTAAAACAAAATCTATGAAAATATAGTTTTTTTCATCAGAATCATAATAATATATAGTTTAAAACCTTCTTTAAAATACGCAGAATTTTGTGGTGTAAATTTCATGTCAAAATATTCAGTAGTCTTTACGTGATGCGCGTTCAAAAAAAAGACCTGTCATTTTATAGATATAGATAGATTATATATGATTATATTGAATTATATAATTTTTTTTACCCGGGGTTATAATTGTATAGTGTTTTCAGTGAAATAAAAAATACTAAAAGTGAATCTTATAATAATCTATTGAGACCAATAAAAGCCCACCTTTCGCGAGAAGGATACGCAATAATTTCAAAAAGAGAATGAGAGTGAATAAAATACTGATCTGAAATTAACTAATAATTAAAAAACTATAATTGTTAGATTCAATTTTACTGTATAATTACATTATTTTATTAAAATTATAATAATAAAAAATTATAATAAATATGACAGTTTTATTATTAATTAAAATACATTCTTTTTCCTCAAGTAGTTTTAAGATTAATTGAAGATTTTTTATTTTTGATTTAATCCAATATATTTTCAACGAAACTATTTGAATAATTAATTCAAATATAGACTGTTATGTCCAGATTTAATTAATTAATAATAATTAATTATTGGTAATGGTCGCGTTGGCCTCAAGTGGGAAGCACCGGGCAAACAAGGTGATTTTCCTAGAGGATTAGCTCTAGGTTTTATTTTTATTGTGAGAACTCGAACGATAATCCCCCTGGGGGCCTCTCTGTAGTTTCGATGCAGAATTTGGATGCAACACGTTAACGAAATTGATCATTTCACCTACCTTTCATTGTTCGCTGCTTCCTTGCAAGTTGGTCTTTGGGCTGGAACTCTCGTGAACGGCTTCTGTTAGTCTCTGGTCGAAAGATGATTTGGTCCAGGAAAAGAGATGTGGTTCTTAATATTAGAAATAATCTAATATGCCGGTTTTCCCAATGATAGATGTTTATTGAAATATTTCCCTATGGGCTCGCCGTACTCAGTTCACAAGATGTTATATTGTTCTTAACACTAAAGTTCTTTCTTTAACTTAAATCGCTTGGATTTACACTTAGCTGTTAAACTTAACTTATGGCTTTTACACTTTGAAATTATTGAGTCTGTAGCTCATATGAGTTCGGTCTGAATCTCCGACTCCAGCAATTCACTCGGACGAGAATCGCTATTTACACACTTAACAATTATTATAAAAATCACTTCCCGTGAAGTGATTTTTGGAATAGAAAAATATATTTTTGAAAAGACAATTTTGAATAGAAATTTTAACGGTAACAAGCAACTTGCCACGCCTCCTCGAGTGCAATATCGAGACGATCTTCCCGTGGGATTTTATAGTATACTTGACTGTTTAGATTTTATGAAAGAAAATGAACTAACCGGTTTAAGAAAAATGGAAAATAGAAAAAGGGGTTGCCTAAACGTAACACGGTTTAGAACTCACGCGGGCCAGCAAGGAAGATACATTAACTTCTCAAGCGTCATAGGCTGCCGCACCTTGGTGGTCGTTGTTTTTATCACCTCGGTTCGCGGTTCTGGAGGGAATAATTTAGAATATATAATTGGGTGAATCTAAAATGCAGTCAAGTGTAATTCCCTGATTGGAGGAAACGTTGACGATGTGCAACGAGGTGTTGGCCGAAGTTGCTATCCCTAAAATTGTTAACGCTGCACTTTACAGCGAGCGCGGCAAAGAGGCCCCTTTAATATATACGGCAAGCCGGATATAACAAGACTTATTTAATATTAGTACTATATTATTCAACTAAAGAATTCTTCTCCTTCATTCAAATATCAATATCTTAACTCTTAATATGTCTAGAGTTGCGCTAATCGAGAAGGATATTAGTAATTAATAAGTTAGGCCTACACGGAACGAAATTTTCGCTAAAAATTACCGTTAAATTCACTGTAATCGTGGGACATAATGCAGTGCTTTTATTTATTACCATTTTCGAAATAAAAATTAGGAAAAAATTCATTTATTTTATGGTAAACTTCATAAAATTTACCGAAAACCGAATAAAATTTACAGTAGACTACGGTAAAATTTGTTGAAAAAAGGTTAAAAATTATCTGACTTACCGACAAATGATTAGGTCGTGCCATTCGTCCCACGATTACAGTGAATTTAACGGTAATTTTTAAAGAAAATTTCTTTCCGTGTAGACTCAAATACTAGTATCTTAACTATTAATATATATAGAGTTGTGCCAAGAATATTCGATTATTTAAAATGAATATATTGTTTATTCATAATCAACGGAAATCTAATTCTTCATAATTAACTTTACCATTTATTTGTATTAAAGAAAATATCTTAACTGTAAATATATCGTTTTTTCAGTGATAGATTATTAAAATAATTTTTAATAAAAATTGAGTTCCAGTGAGAAATTTAAAAATAATTTTTGTCAAATTATTCCCGATTAACCCTTTTCCGGCTCGGAGTATCGGTTAGTCTAGGTGTGAGTCATGTGGGGATAGAGCCAATGAAAGTCCGTTATAAGGCTGTATGAGTGAAAGTTTAGATGTAGTAGTGTAGAGAAGCGCCCCCTTCTACCATTTTTCCGGCCCCCTCTCTAGAAAAGAGACTATAGCTCTCTCATCTTAAGAATAAGACGCACGATTCAAATTAACAGTAGAGATTCAAGGTCGACCGGGAAAGGGTTAGAAATCATTTTATCTGATTATATATGAGTATATATGATTATAAATGAGATCATATATAATCATATATGGAGTTATATATGATTATACATTGTTTTTTTTTTTTTAATTTAGATTTAACCGACATTTATATTAATAAAGATAATAAATCCTCATTAAATAAATTAATTAATAATTCACAGATATTTTCAATAAGATTTTAAAAATGACTATACTCATCCATGCATGATTGTTTTTAATTATATATGTGTAATATCGGATGTTGTGGATATTGGAATATAAATGTAATCACAGGAGGGTGTAAGGTGCGTGCAGTCAAAGGTGCAAGATCATTGATATATAAAAGTGAATGTTTATTTTAATAAGCAACTTAGTCAATACAAAAGGACGTCTTTACATTGAGAGGGTTCGACTTCAACTGCCCTGTTTCTCTCCTCGCAACTCTGGGTACAATACCCCCAGTTATCCTCACACACACGATCTCACACATTCTTACATTAGGTTTTCATATTTTCACTTTCTTAACACTCATAACCATCTCTAGTTGCAACGGAGGTCTGCTTATTTTCAACCGGGCACTTTTATGACCCGGGCCCGTCCTAATCCCTGAATTTATGACCTCCGTCCTCAACTTTCACTCACGCGGTCACTTCCGTCATAAACCATGCGTACTGCATTCTCACGTGCTGTTTGTATTTTTTTCTTTTACTCAATTTACACAGTTTTAACTCACAGACATATTTTGGTACATTCATTCCACTCGCGATACTACATATGATTAGATATGATCATGTAACAGGGTAAATTCAAATTTATTCCGTTCAAATAAGTCAAATTAAAATCTATTATGTGTACTGTCGGTCACGTGACATTACCACCCAGGGTATGCCGGGTAGGTAGCGACTAGTCGGCCGGATGTGGAAATTCCAATTGCTCGACCGTCAACCCCACTTAGAATTAAGTAGGTGACGAGTGACCGCCAGAGTCAAGAGGTGCGCGGACAATTATAAAACGGGGACCGGAACGAGAATCGGGCATTAACCATCGGAACACCCGAACAGTCAAGACGAACAGACAAGTAGAGTGACGCGATACCAGACGCCATTACAACCGCCGGTTTTGTTGGGACGCTACAATTATATCAGGTAATTATTTAATTGTAAGCTGGTGTCTACTGTGGAACCAAGCGATTATTAAATTCAATCTTTTTACCCGATACCAGGCAGGTAGCCGGTATCTATTATAAAATTTACTGATTGCGTCTGATTAAGCAGGTTGAAGGTGAGAGCAGAATTGGAGATTGAGAGGACGAGACAGGAAAAACTTGATTACGAGACCAGGACGCGGACAGGACAAAACTACCTAGACGAGAACAAAAACGAGGACGGAATTGAGACTGGAGTAATTATTGCTAAGGTATTTATTTAAAATTTATTCCAGGCAGTAAGCCGGAAAGTTTTATCTGAATACTCCGTTGTACGTCTGGTAGCGTCGTGTCGGATCGTCAGGAAATTTATACTCGGAAATTAATTAATTACTCGAAAATTTAAAATTATAAATTAAACTGGAATTAAATTATATAAAAATAATTAATTAATAAACTCCAGGCAGGTAGCCGGAGCTTTTACGTAGTTAAATATTTCCAGGCAGGTCGCCGGAAATATTCTAGAAGTTTCCAGGTAGGTCGCGTACCGGAAACCGTAAAATCTAGTCATCATTGCTAGTCATGAAAATTAATTAATTATAAGTAAATTTAGTAATAAAATAATTAATCCAGTATAAAATTAATGAGTAATAAATTGTCTCGGGAAAAGGAAAAGGGATCTGTGTTCAAGGTCACTGAATTAATTTAATTAATTAAAAGGAATAATTAACTAGATAAGAGAAATAATCAATTAAATTAAGTAAATTAAGAATAATTATTGTGATAACAAAAGTACCTGAATTAAGGGTATAGAAAACATATAAAGTGTATCGGGTGAAATCGAGTTTGGAGTAAAAGTAAAGTGACCGCGCGGAAAGAAAAGATGGCGGGTCTTAGCGGCAATTGATCATTAGGTGAATCGGGAAAAGACGAACTGGTGATAAAGTGAAAGGAATAAATTGATAAAGGAAAATTTAGGTTAAATAATAAATTAATTAATAATCATTTATACTCTTCAAATTAATTAATTTATTAAAATTTCGGGTTAAATATTAGGTTGAATGTAGGGAGTTAGGTTTTAAAGAAAATTTGTAGTTATTAAGTATCGTGAGGGTGAAGCGATTTTTAACAGAGTGTGTGAGTGTGTGATCAAAGTCCAAAGGTAGTTGGCAACCAGTGGGTGTGTGTGAGTGTGAAAAAGTCCAAAGGTAGTTGGCAACCAGTGTGTGTGAGTGTGGGAAATGCCAAAGGTAGTTGGCCAATTTTAACAAATAAAATATTGCGGGTTAAATAATGAATTAGGTTTTAAGTGAAATATTGCGGGTCAATTAAAATAAGGTATAAAAGTATAAGGTATAAAAATTTATAAGGTAATAAGGTTATAAGGTCTTAAGGTTTATATAAAGTATAAGGTTTATAAAGGTAGAAAGGTTTATAAGGATAAAAGGTTAAAAGGTTATTAAATAAAATAAAGGTATAAATTGTTAATTGGAAATAATTAAATTATTTATAAATTATCCTTCCTCATCCTTCTCTTACAATTAAACAAATTACACCGACCCTGACGATCTAAGATCCGGCTCTGGGAGGCCGTTATCACTTCCAGTGGCGCCCTTAATAAAAGGTAAATTTAAGGACGACCAGAGTAACAGCATAGCCCTGTTATAATCAGATTTGGCCAATTTTCAGACCTGATTATATGAACTATTATATATGAACTCATCTCAATGATTTTGTATAATTATATATAATTGTACAAAATTATTTTTTATCAGGTTGTGTCAATTTATAACATTTTATCACTTTTTTTAAACATGCATGGAGAAAACGAGTCTCAAAAATATTTGAACATTTAATATATTTAAGTAAGAACTACTTATGCAAATCAATGAGTATACATTACTTTTACTATTTATTACCAAATGTATAGTAGCAATCACAAAACAGTAATTAATACTATATGTTTGTCTGAAAAATTACTATATTAGTACTTTTATTACTAATTCATTTATTATCTTTATTAATCGAACTGCAACCCGACTAGACATTGCCCCAATACATACATTGGGTCCCAATCAGGAATCGCTGTTGCATGCCCAGTAGGTCTACCCAGTCGGAACCCAATCGGGAACTTGTTGGGATATCCCAATGCAAAATTGAATGACTTTTATTGGTTTTGCCACATCGGGATCTAATCGGGAACTTGTTGAAGTAGCCCAATGCGAAAATTATTATTATTTTAATACTTTTCATGGTTTATATACTATCTGAAATGCTCAAAATTTGTTATTGAAAATTTTTTCTTTTCAAAAAGTTAATAATAAAGCAAATTGATTTTTTACGCTCGTACACTATATTTATGTTAAAATTACTTTTTTTTATCTAAATTGTTTATAAGCAATTTCATTTTATCAAATTTATTTAATTTTCAAATCAACTTATTTTTCATTCCTTCTAAGCAGAATATTCTGTTTTGTGTCTCTCTTTTCTATTGTTTCTAATTTGATTGACTAAAATTTTTATTGAATTAAATTTTCCTTGATTTACTTAAAGTACCCTGAGGTTTTAATTTGGTAATCCATTTAACCGTAAAATTTTTTAATTCTATTTAATATTTTGTTCACTGGCTAAAAATTATATATAGCTGTACAGTCATAAGCACAAGTTGGGCCACAGCCGCAAAAAAATTAAGTGGTAGAGTCAAAGTCCCAAAGAAAAAAGTACCATTCGCCCAGGCTTGCGGACGACTTTGCGGAACCCTGGACCAAGCTTGTAAGCCAGTCTTGGCCCAGCCTTGATAGAAGTCTCGAATGATAATCTCGGGCCAAGCCTGGTTACCAGACCTGGCCCATGCTTTGTTACCCGATCTGGCCCATGCTTCGTTTCCAGACTTCGTAAACTTTGACGGAACAAATAAATTTAATTTAAAAAAAATTTTATTATTATTAACCTCGTAGAGTTCATGATCATTAACGTTGAAACTATCTAAGGGAGATAAATGATGTGGAAAAAACTTTGTGAAAATTCTGCTGGGCTCTGGGCGCGAACTGTCGTCTTTCTGATTGGTGGGTCTGAGCGTTAGCTACTGGACGAAGCTACTAATGTTGAATTGATACTTTCATATAAATCCAACAGCCCAGCGCCCCCAGACGTTCAAGTAGTGTTTATATGTTGATTAAATGCTAGCATACCTGCTAAGTTAGTTAGACAACTAATTTTCATGTACCAGGTGAGAAAGGTAACTAAAATTAAGGCTAACTTTATATAAATTCTAATGGTTGATTGTTATAAATGATCCATAAAATATTATAACAAAATGATATTGAACATTATCACACGGAAAAAAAATATTGTGCTCACCACTCAACGGAATCGTGGATATTCACTCTCCTCGGTTGGTTATACGTTGTATACGGAAAGTCTTGGTCTATTGGATCGTGATTATCGCGATCTAGGTGGATCCCGAAATCATAAGATCATTTGAGGAAATTATAAAAACATTTGAGGTTAAAATAGATAAATTTTAAACTTTCACTTCATTACAATTTTATTTTTAGTTAGAATTAATAATGACATGTTAATAATTCTAATAAGTGCAATAACTTATTAATTAAATTAAATTATTATTTAATATGAAGAAATGTAATCAAATAATCGAATACGGTACAACCTGGTTATAAGTTACTGTTAGGGGCTGTAGGAGAAAAATTTCTTGAAAATGGGTTTCCTCTACTCTTATCATTTACTCGGTGATCACCCAGTTTTCTGCATATGTATGCGTCGTGTTCGCGTTTGTGTCCGCAGTCTTTTTATAAGTTAGTTGAGGTTTGTCATTTATCTATACGCACATGCTTTATTAACTTATGAAAGGACTGCAGTAGCAAACTCTTCACGACGACCGAAAAACTGCTTTAGTAGAACTGGAGTGGGAGTAGTATTTCAAGACGAGTGAAAACAAATAGAGGAAAAGTAACTTATAATCGAGTAACTTATAACGAGGTTGTACTGTATACGTAAGTAATTGATGTACATTTTTTATTAAATAATTTGGTTATAAGTGGTAGCGCTTGAGAAGTAGGTCGCGATAATCACGATTCGTTTTGGTACACTGATAAAAAGAAACCTTTGAGTCAACTTGGTTTGAGTTGAGCCAAATACGCCACGACTTTAAATACGGCGAAACACGCTACGACTTTGGCTGAAAAGCCACACGTATTTGGAGCGAATTATCCACTCAAATACATGGCGTACTTGTGAACATGTCATTTGCATTCGCGACGACTTTTACGCACTCAATTAAAAAATATATGTAATTGAGTCAACATACTAGAGACTTTATTCCACCTACTTTTGCTTTTGTTTCTAGAATACTTAAATTTAATGTAAAAAATGATAATATTCTATCTACTTTTTTTTAATTTGAGTAAACTTACATTTAGTCGTAAGAATATAATTTTTTCTCAACTCGATTGCTTTATATCTTTCTTCTAAAACACCGTAAATTGTACGAAATTCATATAACGTTACTGCAATTTATTCAAGTTGTCGAGTCATTAATGGTCGATCTTGCATCAAAATAATACTTTGTAGAATAGAATGGAACCAGAGTGTATTCAGAGTAAATGAATACTGAAAAAAATTTTTTTTTAAATTTACTGAAATTTATTATTTTTAGATTATTCAAGAGCATTTATTGAAAACAAAAATTATTTTTTTTTATTACCTGAAACGAACTTTATATATCTGGATTATAAAAAAAAATTATCCAAGGGAACAAAAATAGACATTGTTGTCACAATGCAATATAAAATATACTATATTACCATCAAAAGAGGCACTTGTCACTAGTTCGGACGACGGAGAAGTACCCGTGCCAGAATTGTCTTTAAGTATAGAATATAACAACTCTGGAATATATATTTAACCAGGAACAGCACAAGAGGTTGCGTGCGATCTAGTGGTGAGCACTGAACTAGTTCTACTGCTGCTTATTCGAGTTCGGTGCCTTATGAAAATCATTTATAAAAAAAATATATTAAAAATACATAAATATATATATATATATATATATATATATATATATATATATATATATATATATATATACGCATGCCATAAATTAAAGGAACAGAAAAATTTCCAAAATTTTTCTGTTCTTTTTTGCTAGACTGTAACTTCGTAAAAAATAGTCGTATCGGGATTTAAAAAAAAGCATTTTATAGCTCGAAATCTCTACTTTCTGCGCATTTTGATCAAAAAATTTTTAGTGCTTCAGCTATTGCACAAACATGAGAAATACTGTGAGACAGCAACTTTCTAAATTTTTTCTTTTCTTTGAGAGAGTCCACG
This sequence comes from Microplitis manilae, assembly GCA_030273425.1. Classification (NCBI taxonomy): domain Eukaryota; kingdom Metazoa; phylum Arthropoda; class Insecta; order Hymenoptera; family Braconidae; genus Microplitis; species Microplitis manilae. The sequence continues at coordinate 18,941,555 of CP092727.1, read as the reverse complement.
GACCGTGGAAAAATTTTTCCAACTAAACCAATGGATAGGTCATTTAGCAAATTTAATCAGCTTCAATTCGGCTTTTATCTAACTTCGTAGGACGATTTGTCGCAGAGATATCAGCCTTCACACAAAAAATGATCCTTTTGGCTTTAACCATCGATATTTCAGGTACCAATGATTGTACAGTAAATTTGAGGGCAGCGTTTAAAACTTGAATAAAACCCCTACAAAACTCTTTCACCATTTTTTGAAAAAAAAAATTTTTTTATTTTTAACATTTATTAGAAGTATGTACAAAAAAATGACTTTTTTTGGTTTTTCAGTGAATCAACCACTACTCTATAAATATCGATGAAAAGACTAATGTTGCCAAAGACTTTTTTAGCTTAGTGTACCCCCAATAACCCTGTAAATTTTCGAATTGATCTATCAAACCGTTCTGTGGGAGTGATCGATCAAAATGTTGCTAAACTATTAAAGGAACAAGTTTTGTCGACGTCGAATTTTTCACGAGTTACAATATATATTAGACTGGGCAAAAAAAATCGACTATTTTTTTTTTCTTTCGATACTGTGAAAATATTATTCCTTATGACCAAAAAAAAAATTATTGTGCAAGTTTGAGCCCTTAATATTGATATTAAGAGGTGTATCGTTACGACTATTCGTTTTTTGACAGAAATTTCATTTTTTACCCAAAACTCGTAAATTATCTATCTGAAAAATTTGAACAATGTATATATATTCTTAAAGGAAATTGAATTCCCTACAAAAAATCTCTCGTAGTAAATTGGCGTAAAACAAGCCTTTGCCTTGCAACCGTGTCTTAAACATTGATTTGTTTTTTAAATTCTTTGTTGCTATTTTAGATTATTGTAACTACTAGAAATATTAAAATTTTTGCTAGTCAAGATAAATATTGTTTAAGGAAATTTCATGCTCTACAAAAAAAGTCTCTTAACATTTTTTGCTAAATTCACTCCTTCGAAAGTGATTCAGGTTATTTAAGTCGTTTTGACTCAACTTTAAGTAAAAACTAAGTGACCTATGACGTCCTCAGCGGTATAAGTGGTCATAGTTTGTCCTCTGAGGCCTGTCAGACTAAACAATTAAAACTGACCAGACGGCTTCCACAACAGCAGCTCTCACAAATTACTGTTGATACCTGCCAAAAAAATACTCCAAAACTGATCTCATTCTGCATCCGTCAGATTCCATATATACTGGAGTGCTAGCATCTCAGCTAGATCTCTGCAGCTACCAAGAAGTCTCATGGGGATAGAACTAGATTCTATTTTCAGATGATACCGGCGACTAATTCAAGTCCCGCTCCACGATAACACTGACTCGTTCATATACTCAAAAAACAAAGACTGTAAACCAAAACTCAAACTTTCTCATTGTCCCAAATTTTAATCTCAAACCATATTCCATATTAAATTTCCATAAATCTGATTCTAATTCTTTATTCTAATTTTCTCAATAAAAATCCATAACTGTAGCCAAACGTTACTCCATATTTAATTCTTAAATTTTGACTTAAATCAAAATGTGTATCAAAATCGTTAATTCCTGTAAGCTAAATTATAGGTTTTGAGTTAACATGCTCGTAAATACTATAAAATCAGCTAGTGCTTGTGAAGTTTACTGTAATTTGACCCCCATACGAAAAATAACGTCACAATATACATATATATATATATATTAAAGTAATGAGATGACTCAGTGTGTCGTTGAAATTTATCAAGTAACCACCATGAACGAACTAGATGATTTCCCATGTGGATTTTCACAAGATATACTAACAGTTATTGATACTTACGCACCTGTCTCTCTCTCTCTCTCTTTCTATATATATATATATATATATATATATATATATATATATATATATATATATATATATATATATATATATATATGAACTGTATGATTATATCTTAACAAGAAAAAGCAGCTGAGTTAGGAAGAGCGAAATAAAAAGAATACTGACTGCTGAAAGTATACTTATAGATATACACACATCTTCGTACAGAAGTGGTTCGGATACGACTCTACATGCACAAATACTGGGAGGTAATATCTATTATTGCCAGCTTGTTTGTTCAGCACATTTTCTATTTTTATTTATTATTATTATTCATACCTGAACCTCTAGCAGCAACTAGCTGTTGACATTCTTATGCGCTCTATACTAAACTTTATATTGTATCATCTTTTTTTTCATTATTATCCTGTATTACCTTTTATTTTATTTTATAACTTCATATTCATTTTATTCGTATGTCTCATGTCACTTTTATATTCAACAAACAGTAAGGAAACATACGTAAACAAATGGATAAATTCATAAAAGTGAGATGGAAAATTTAAAGTTTTTCTTTATTATTAATACTAGTGAGACCATTAAATGTAGGCGTAAATTATTTTAAATACTACTGTTAAGCAGGGAAGTATATGTGTTCACATATACGTACAGGACTATATACGTGAAGCGTTCCGTACTTTTCGTATTATGGGGAAGGTGTTCAGTCGCGCATTTATAAATTTTATTATAAATTTATTATAAACTATATCTTTAAATTTACATATTTTTATTATATTTTTAAAATAATTATTTGTCTAGACTTCATATTTTAAATTCATTTGCTTAAATTATAGTCTAAATGTATGTTTAAAGATACACTTAAATTTTAGTTTGTACTTAAGTTTTAAGCTGCTTATTTGTTTATTGCAGTCTCAGGCTTAAAAATTATTTTGAGTTGTCACCAAATAACTGGATTTTTTCCCAGTCATTAAAATATTATACTTTTAGAAAATACTCAAATATTTATATCAAAAGAGATGGGTTTTTTCTCGCTCATCCTCTTATAGTCATAAAGTTTACATTTGGGCATTTTTTTCTGTGATCTTTTAACAATATTTCGGGTTTTTTGTTGTCTGCATATTATAAAATTCAGTAGACGTACTAATATTTTTGGTAAACACTGCCATTAGGGTCCAGCCATGCCATTACCTTAATTATCCTCAGGTATGTCGTTGGACCCAATAACGTCAACCTTTGCACCTGGTCTCTCTCGCCACCTACACCTTCCCAAAAACTGTCACCTTTTAATTACTCCTCCCTCTGGTCACCTGACCTACTTGCCATTCGTTGAAAACTCATCCTACTTCCTAATTTCCGATTCCCACTACTAAATATTGTAATGACCCCCGCCCTGGGTCAAGCTACCTTTGAACTTTGTAAATTTTTGTAATACTAGTTACTTCTGAAATATCATAGCGCACAGTCGCATTAAATAAACTACTGATTTACTTAAATTTTGAGTATATTTTTTGGTGCAAGATTTATTACAAGTCTTGCACGTAACATTAATCACTTGCCGTAAACCAACTGCGAGTCAAAACAGAAGGAGAATTAGGATTGAAGGGGATTAGGTAGAATAAGAAAGGAATCTTTTCAATAAAAAGTCTATAAATAAGTTGAGAAAATTATGGATTGTTCAAACTGGAAATCAAACCTAAATCATGTCAGTTACGCGCCGAGCGCTCTTTCAGTTGAGCTATTCAAGCTTATGTCATATTTCGTTTAATTCATCTATATCCATTGCGCCACACCGTATTTGCACATCACACTAAATTATAATTGTAGTTGTAAATCCAATGAATATAGTAGCTCGAAAACATTATTGTCAATACTGTAACAGTGCGTTTTTGATTTTCGAATTAAAAATCGAGCGCGAAAGTCCAATTGACCTTACGGCCATCTACTAGAACAATTTTACGTTAATTAACACTCATCAGTCACCCGGGGCCATGTCAGACGCCCCCTAGATCTAACTCTATTGAGACAATAGTGGGGTAGTTTCACGCCCTCAGAAGTTTCCTGTAAAAGGGCCAGCAAGCAATTGCTCGAAGACTTAGGCCCTAGCTACCACCCAGAGTGGACCAGTAGGGTAGTGGACTGATAATGCTTAGCGAGGTCCCTACTCTACAACCAGAGATCAATACAATTTATATGAGCCGACCTAACGATTATTCTAGCCACCTTTAGTCATCAATTCCCAGTGTCGAGTTTTATTTAATTTATTGTATATACTTGAGTTTGGTCGTCCGATATTAATAGCCGCAGTGATTATTTTAAAATATTTATTTGAAGAACGCTTTAATTGACCACATTTCGACTCAAATTTCTACACGCGGTCATTCAACAAAGATAAAATTAATTTGATTTGTGCCGATAAAACTTATAAGTGTTACCGCATCATTGCTGTTCGTTTCCTGCAATTTTCTATCACCGAAGATTGGGCCTACATCGTTGCTGCCACTCCTGCTGAGGGTCATTTTCACCTACACTTACAAGGATGGAGCATACAGTAAGGTACAGCGTAAGTGAGATTCCGTCTTCCCCAAATTAAAATGATACTTGGTCTCCTCCCGCGTAAATTAAAATATTAAACTTATTTACTAAATTTAATTCTAATCAATTGGTTAAATAAATTTAATAGTTTCCGTTTGATAATGTTAAACAAAATCTTTTACTTAATAAACCACCAGGTTGACATCGTAGATATCAATTTAAGATAAACATTTAAGATTTTAGATTAAATTTAAATTAAGATTTAAGTAATACAGTTTTAAACCTAATTAATAATTCTACAATTTTTTACAATTTCTTTTAGAAGTCAGTAGAAAGCAAATAATCATACATTTTCTTTTCAAATATTTCCAAAGTGGTCGCACCTAATATATCAACTGGTAACTTTTGCCATAGACGTATTGCCGATATCAAAAATGAATGCTCAAGATGTAACGTAGAGAAGCTTGGAATCAAGTAATTTACATTATAGTTTTTATTCGCTAATCTTTCTGAGCGTAATCTAGTGATCGTTTGGATAAATAAGAAAAAAACCAAGCTATAGTATTTATAGAAAAAACGAGCTCCAACATAGCTATTAAAATTACTTTTGGATCTATGTAACCAAAAGCCGTACTTAAATCAAATAATACTAATAAGGTTAATTCGCCTCTGTCCATAGCACCTCGTACGTCATCAGTTAACCTTAGTAGAGCTGATTGTGTACTGTGATATTTTCTAAAGCCCGATTGGAATTTATCAAGTAATTCGTTCTCTTCTAAATAATTTACTACTTGATCAGCTACCAGCCTTTCAAAAACCTTGCTCAAATGAGACAGATTCGCTACCCGGCGTGTGTCTGATACCGATTTTGATGGTACAACTTTATTCAGCGGAATAATAAGAATCCTTCTTCAATCTTCTGGAAAAATACCTGATTCAAGCGAACAATTAAACAGTAATGTAAGAAATATGGTAATCTGTGGTAAATGATCTCTTAACTAACCCAAGTTCAAACCATCTGGACTCTTACCCTTAGACTTTAAGACGGTCAACTTTAGAGCTTTAGTTACATTAACGATATCGATATATTTCCAATTAAAGGAACAATTTACTTTACTATAATATTGCGTTTGTAATGAATCTAAAAACATCGCATCACACGGTGGCTGTTTTCTAACTATAGTAGCAAAATGAATATTTAAAGTCTCAGCCGTAAAATAGTTAAGTGACGAGGTAGCTTTACCTTTTATCAGTCCTAGAAACTTAAGCTTGCTCCACACAGTTTGACCAATTGATAGATTAGAGAGTTCATTTTGCAAATAAGTATTTCGTGCTTGGTTTAATTCTAACTTTAATTCCTTTCTTTTAATTGTATAAAGTCTAAGTAATTCAGAATTTTTTGTTTGTTTAGCTCTTTTGTATAATATATCACGTTCCTTACATTTTAGTTTGAGCTCTTTTGTAATCCAACTGTTTGAGTTTCCAGTAATTCTACGAGTGATAACCGGTGCATGTATATCTAGTAGTTTCAAAACATTTTCTAAGAAATATTTTAATAAATCATTATGATCAAGATTTACAACAATACTAACATCAATATTTAATGCACATCAGAGATCTCGAAAGGGCATCATGATTACATTGTTTGAAATTTCTATAACCAATTAATTTAACCGAAGGTTTTGGAAAGTCTAATAAATAATCACAAAATAAGTAGTCGTGACCTGCTATAAAAGGTGCTTCTGACATAAAAAAGGAACCTAATTTGGATTTAGCATCCAATAAAATCACATCTAACCACGAATCTTTCGTAGCACTATGATGAGTAGCATTAAGCGGCACACAGTACAATGCAGACTCAAGAATAAAGGAATTTAAATGATTGGAAGCCCAAGTAGTCTCTAATAGGTTGCAATTTAGATCTCTAGGCAATAATTGAATTTTTATAATTAGGCAAATACTTAGAATAAATACTGAAAAATTCAAACAGTGTATAACCATTAGGGCGTCGATATATAGCAGATAATAGAAAATGTGAATCATTCGTAAGCTTAACATCCAACAGCAGAAATTCGGGCGCATTTATATCATCAGAGGTAGACGAATATAAAACACTAACTTTAAGTGATTTATGTATAAGACAAGCTACTCCTCCACCCTGAACAAAACGTCCAGTATCTACATGCACAAAATTTAGATCTCTTCTAAAAACAACATAATCTGATAATGGAAAGATTCTATTATCAATATTCGGTTTTAGCCAGGTTTCAACAAGTATAATGATATGAGGATTCAATTCGGCTACTAATCCAGGGAAGAACCAGCGGCCTCCTTTTGTCCCACAACTTCCTCTCTCAATTTACATATCTCATTGGATATTGATGTTGAATTGGCAATAGTGTCTTATTAAGTGTCTTATTTCAAGTTATCAAAATCAGTCTCAAGTTTATTAATGCTTGAAGTGTTTTTAGTAACTTTTTCTTGCAAAGACTTAATTGTTTCTCCAAATACATCTATTTTATCTGACATACTCTTGGTAGATGTCAAAAATACTGTCATCATTGATGTTAATTTTTCATCTGTATTCATAGTGTTCCAATTATCAGGTAATCCTATAGACTACGACATTGTAGGATTTGAGAGTGGTAAAAAAACAGAATCTGAAATAGGAGAGTTAGTCAACAACAGACTAACTGGTGTAGACGGCAATGAAAGTACAGATTTATAACTAGAAGCAGATGAATTTCTGGAATTTTTTAAAGAAAATGTAACGGGGTAAATTGAGTTTTATTATCAACCAAAATCGTGATTTTTCACGGTTGGTCAATTACCCTACCTGCAGCCCCAAAAGAGCATTAATTAAGTTTTTCGACTTGTCACCGGGCGCGCTAAATGAAAATGCTAATACACGAGGCCCAATCGTAATTAGGCAGAGGGGGAATTTTCCGATGACGGCTGAAAATTATCGAGTGTAATTAATAAAAGTGCAAGACGGAAGCGAAAAAGCAGCAGAGTCGACAGGACCGGGTAACTACCCAGACGCACCCGAAGACGGAGAGCCATTAGGACTGGGCAACCATCAGACGAGACGTGTGACCGAAGCGATCCAACCTGAAGTAGAAGCCAACGCCATAGACGCCATTATCAGACGCCGCTAATTATATCAGGTAAATTATTTAATTGAGAGCTTGAGTTTTTGATTGTGGAACCAATCGATAAAGAAAATTCAATTGTTACCAGGCAGGTAGCCGGTACCTTTTATTTAAAAAGAACTGATTGCGTCTGAATAGCAGGTTGAAGGAGAGTTCGAGCCTTTTGGGCGAAAACTAGAATTGGATCCGAGAAGGTTAACACAAGACGGTAAAATTAAGACAACCCGGTAACCCAGGCATACACGGTCGAGAACTTAATACACGGACAAGAGAGAACAAGACACGGACAAGGACGCCGAATACAGAACAAGCGACGAAAAAGAATCAACGCAAATCGTAATAGGTATTCTGTAGAATATTCCAGGCAGGGAGCCGGAGTATTTGTTAATTGAAACATATAATTTAACGTCGTGTTCGCAAAGTATTGTCGTATTAATTTAATGTGTAATAAAATAATTAGAAAACCGGACTCAGCAAGTATTAGCTTTGATATTTCCAGGCAGGTTGTTTAAGTCACTCGCCGGAAAATTTTTCTGGAAATTTCCAGGCAGGTCGTGTTAAGCATTCGCCGGAAAATCAATTGCGTTCTAGTCAAAATTATCTAGTCACTAAAATTAAGATAATAGTATATTAACGCATTGAGTGGAAGGTGCTTTCGACAACGAGTGTGATTGGTTCACGAGCCGTTAGGCGAGTGTTGCCAACACACGAGTGTCGAAAGCCCTTCTCACTCAATCCGTTACAATAGTTTTTGCATCGAATGGTAAGAAAGAATGTCTCTGATTGGTAAAAAAGGACACTACATTAAATTTAATCTTTTAATTAACCTAAAATAATATTCAATCTTATTAATATACAATTAATTCCTGTTTAATTTCTGATGCAAAAGATTGTTAAATAATAATAGTAACAATTAAACATGATTTAATTAACTTTTTTAATAATTTAAGATTATTTTTATTGTTTTCAAAATATTGATATTCAGCAAAAAATAACTAGAGTTTCAAGTCAAAGTTGATATAGTAAATTGTACATTATAATTAAATACAGTAAGATGATTTTCTATAGTCTGGGACTTTCCGTTGTCCTAACTCGAGTCGGCTGTTAATTGGGTTTTCTGGTGGATCGTTTAATGACTAATAAATAGTATATCTATATATATGTAAAAAGTGTACGTTTGTCACATTTTTCACGAACAATGTGGGCATTCTTCGCGATATTTATTCTTTGTAGTGTCATTTTTAACCAATCAGAGACGTGCTTTCTTACCATGAGTTGCAAAAAATTAATTATAAGTAAATTAAGTTAATAAATCAATTAAAATCAATTAATAAAATGATAAACGTTATCAGTGTCGTGAAGTAAAATGTAGGAAAGTAAAGGTTAAGTTTTTGAGCATTGTGATATCGAAGTCGTGATAAATTGTTGAGCGGTCACATAATTTAACTCATAAAACCAGCTTAACAAAATTTGTTGATAAGGAAAGGATAACGTTTATAAGAAATTAGTCGTTGGAAATTTATTAGTGATTTTAAAATGATAAATAATTATAGGGAAAGTAGTTTATTTAAGGAAATAAATCTAACGGAATTTTATATTGGCAAAAGTGTGAGTCAGTAAAAAGAGTAATTATGGAAATTGTGATAAGTAAATAGCTGTAAATAATTGTGTTGTAATAATAATTAAATAAATACATGCCAGGACTGGTTGGTGGTTGGGATGTTGGAAAAATACGCATATTAAAAAATATAACAATATTTTTATTTGTCACAGCACATAGTATCACTGGGTTACAAAATTAAATCGTTGATTTAATTTATTAATACTGTTGAGTTTTCTGAGCTCATAATTACGTAATTAAATGAATGCAAAGAGTAAAATTAATCTCGAGTAAATAATTGAAATAATTGATTTGAGTGTAATTGAACACTGAGTTGATCGCGAAATTGTCATGAGAATAAGTAACATGAAATTCAGAGGTTACCGAGCGAAGTTAAATTATTGAACACTTGGATTACTATTTGTAATAGCACAAATTATATAAATAATTGAGTTCATTGTTTAATAATGTTGTTGAACACTGAATTTAATTTACTTAATGAGTTTATAATAAATTGCACTGCATTGCATTTCTTTTATGAACACGTGGTAGCATGATTGCAGAGGCTACCGAACGAGAATTTACTTTTATATTATTAAAAATATTGAGCATGTTGATAATTAATTAATAATAAATTGAGTCTTTTATATTTATGAACACTTGATATAATTATTGATGGAATAAATAAGCACCTGTAATGTTTTCCGTTGGAATAACCTCTTGAAAAACGTGGTCGTTGATCACTTGAATGCTTGAGTTTTTTATCAATTTATTGATGAGCTCTGGTGCCCACGATTACAAAAATAATTATATTTTTGATGAGCTTAATGATCACTTAATTGATTTTAATTAATAGTTTTGATTAATTACTCGAGATGAGCGCAAAATAAAACGATGAATTCTAACACGTGTTACTTGTTGAACGTACGTATGCGAAAGATAATGGCGGCCGTCTTCTCGACACGAAGCAGGAAAGCGGAGATGCGCATGCGCTGAGTTGCGCATGATCAAGTTTAAACTTATGAACGAGGCCCCAGTAGATGCTGCCTCTATCTGCGGAAGTGAAACTATATTTAAATTTAAATATAGTTTCTAATTACGCAACATTCCGCCCGCCATCAGCAACAGAGTTGATGATTGATGAGTTCTTGAGTACGTGATCTTTCGTTAAGCATGTCAATGAACCAGATGAGTTAGTTGTCGTCATCTTCTTGAGGTTCTGGTTCAACTGGTAGGAGTGCGAGCTTCGTAATTGGACGAGTGAGTGTAGAGTTCACTGTTTTGAGTGTAGCAACCCTGGTCAATCCATCCTTGCCAGGGTGGAGTGCAATTACACGAGCGAGAGGCCACCTGGCTGGTGGAAACCTTTCGTCGGTGAGTAATACAAGTGACCCAACTTGAATTTGATGAGTTGGACGTTGCCACTTGGTAATTGATAATTGCCAGTTGTCTTTGTAGATAACTTGTTGACCAATGATTCCAGAACTGTTGAACCCGTTGTTGTATAAATTGCCATCTTGACAATCGAGTACTGGTTGTATCGATGAGTGCTGGTTCAGGAATCATATTGAGTGCTCGTCCAATTAGAAAATGACCAGGAGTGAGTGCGTCAATATCATCTGGATCTTCTGTGATAGGCTCCAATGGTCTTGAGTTCAAGATAGCTTCAATTTGCGTAAGAAGAGTCGTAAATTCTTCAAACGTGAATGAAGACTCTCCCACTGTGCGAGTAAGATGATGTTTGAGTGATTTAACAGCAGCTTCCCACTTTCCACCCATGTGTGGAGCTGCTGGTGGATTAAAGTGCCAATTAATACTGTTTACAGTGATGTGATCCAGTATTTCCCTTGATTCTTGAGTTCCCTGAGTGAACAGACGGTTGAGATCGTTTTCCGCGCCTTTGAACGTTGTTCCACAGTCGCTGTAGAGTGCTGTGCAGATGCCTCGTCGGCTGATAAATCTGCGGAGTGCTGCGATGAACCCACTAGAGCTGTAGTCGCTGACTACCTCTAGATGTACTGCTGATGTAGAGAGACAGACAAAAACACAAATCCAGCCTTTGTATGTTTTTGCTCCTCTGCGTCTCCAATTTTTGAGTGTGATTGGACCAGCGTAGTCAACTCCGGTATGTGTGAATGCAGATGATGGAGTGACTCTTGAAACTGGTAGCTGACCCATGAGTTGTTGAGCTCTATCAGCACGATGTCGTGCACATTTTACACACTTGAGTATAACTGAGCGTACTGGTTGTCTACCACCAATGATCCAGTACTTTTGTCTGATGAATGCAAGAGTAAGTTGAGTACCACCATGCATGGTACGCTGATGAGCATCAGAGATTATGAGTGTAGTGAGTGCCGCATTCTGTGGTAGAATAGCAGGATGCTTACTTTGGTCTTGATTTGGAGCATTCTCCAATCGTCCACCTACTCGAATGATGCCGTCGGTGTCAATGAATGCAACCAATCGAGCAAATGGATGACCATTAGGCCATGGTGCGTGTTTGGAGTACATGTTGATCTCAGTTGAGAAATGAATGCGTTGAGTTTCTTTGATACAGAAGTTGAGTGCGGAAATTACTTCGTCAGAAGTAATGGGAGTATTGAGTGATGAGTTTGGTGATTTCTTGATCATGTCACGGAGTCTAAAGCAGATTGCAGTAGCTCGTAACATGCGAAGTAGAGGTATTGGCCGTTCCATGATAGGCCACCTTGATCTCTGTGATGAATTCGATGAGAATAGGGCCAATCCAGGCCGTTCTTCTGCTTGAGCTCCTGTATCATCGATTGATGGACATTTAGGCCAGGACGATGAACTCTTGAGCAACCATGGTGGGCCAGTCCACCACAGTTGATGATCACGAAGTTGATTAGGCGTCAACCCTCGTGTTGCGCAGTCTGCTGGATTTTGTGTGCCCGGAATAAAATTCCAGTGGCCATCTGGAAGTAGATCTTGAATTTGTGACACCCTATTCCGAACAAACTCCTTCCAGCGAGACGGATGAGATTTGATCCACGTGAGTGTGATTGTTGAGTCCGTCCACAAATATGTTGGCGATTGAGTGAGTTTTAGAGTGCTCTGGCAGTGGTTTATGAGTTTAGCCAACATGTGAGCTCGGTGAGTTCCAACCTTGGTATCGTTAATTGCTTTAACGGGGCTACCTTGGTTTTTGAGCAGAGCAGCGTAACTCTGACTCCATGAGCAGGTGTGTGGACTTTGATGAACACGGCAGCTGCCATTGCCAATTGCGAGGCATCCGAGAATCCATGAATCTCGGTGGTTGAGCACGTGGATGAGTGGATCCATCTTGGAATCTTGATTTCAGATATTTGTTTGAGTTCATTCTTGAAGTTTCTCCATTTATGCCGATGATTGGCCGCCAATGGAGTGTCCCAGCTGAGCTTTTCGAGCCAAAGCTCCTGCATGAATACCTTGGCTCGAATGATGAGTGGTGCTAGAAATCCAAGAGGATCAAAGATTTGAGCTATCTCTGATAAAATGATCCTTTTTGTGAATTTTTGAGTAGAGCATGGTGGTGAGTATGTGAAGTAAAACTGGTCTGAGTATGAGGACCAGTACATGCCCAAAATCTTGGTGCTGGAGTCTGGATCCTCGAATTTGTGATTCTTGATCGCTTCCACATGATTGAGTTGTCTTAAGTCTGGATGATTGCTTGCCCATTTAGCAAGAGGGAACCCGCCCGCCTTGCAGAGTGCTTAAAGTTGGTCAGCAACTTGTTGTAATGAGTTCAAGTCATCAGCTCCACCAAGGATATCATCAACATATCTTCCATGGACGAGTGGAATGATCGCTAGCGGAAATTGATGTCTTTCGTCTTCAACCAGTTGAAGTAGAGCACGAACAGCCAAATATGGAGCTGGTCTAGTCCCGTAGGTGACCGTGGTGAGTTTGTATGGAGTAATTTGGCCTTGTTCGTTAAACCAGAGTATTTGTTGAAGGTTTTGATCACGTTCGTCGACCAAAATCTGTCTAAACATCTTCGTGATATCTGTTATGAAGATGAACTGATGAGTGCGAACTCCTATGAGTACGTCGAAGATGTCTAGTTGAAGCTTTGGACCGGTGTGAAGCACATCGTTGAGTGAAAGACCTGAGCTGGTGGTTTTGGAACCATTGAAGACTACTCGCAGCTTAGTTGTAGTGCTGCTCTCCCGTAGTACTCCATGATGAGGAAGATAGTAGGCTGGTTCACCTGATGTTGATTGAGTTGATTCCACCATGTGGTTGAGTTCTTTATATTCCCTCAGAAAATCAAGATAGAGTGCTTTCAAACGATCGTCATGGTCTAGACGACGTTTAAGATGAATAAGACAGCGGTATGCTGCTGAGTACGAATTTCCCAGTTGTTGAGGTGACGATTTGACTGGCAGTCGGACTATGTACCGTCCTGAACTGTCTCGTCGATGAGTTTTTTGAAAATGCGCTTCACACGCCTCTTCATCTGGGTTGAGTTCCTTGATTTTGCTGACTGGAATTTCTTCTTGAGTCCAGAAACGTGATAGCAGGTCTTGAAGTTGTTGAGTAGACTGCTCTACAGCAGCATGATAAGTCATAGATGGTCGATGAGTGTGTTGAGTGACTGGACCGAGTAATATCCACCCGAAGATGGTATCTTGAGCTATTGGCAGGAAGCAGATGTGGATCTGGGTTGTTGCCTTCCCGACCCGATGAGTGCTGAGTGTCCTTGGGAGGATCCTCCTTCTCCTCATTATCTCCCATATTGAGCTCCGTGACCTGTAATGGGTTCATATGAATGCAGCTGCCCAATGATGATGCTTCAGACACAACCAACCAACCATCCGGCTCGAAGGACCATAAAATGTTGTAATAATAATTAAATAAATACATGCCAGGACTGGTTGGTGGTTGGGATGTTGGAAAAATACGCATATTAAAAAATATAACAATATTTTTATTTGTCACAGCACATAATATCACTGGGTTACAAAATTAAATCGTTGATTTAATTTATTAATACTGTTGAGTTTTCTGAGCTCATAATTACGTAATTAAATAAATGCAAAGAGTAAAATTAATCTCGAGTAAATAATTGAAATAATTGATTTGAGTGTAATTGAACACTGAGTTGATCGCGAAATTGTCATGAGAATAAGTAACATGAAATTCAGAGGTTACCGAGCGAAGTTAAATTATTGAACACTTGGATTACTATTTGTAATAGCACAAATTATATAAATAATTGAGTTCATTGTTTAATAATGTTGTTGAACACTGAATTTAATTTACTTAATGAGTTTATAATAAATTGCACTGCATTGCATTTCTTTTATGAACACGTGGTAGCATGATTGCAGAGGCTACCGAACGAGAATTTACTTTTATATTATTAAAAATATTGAGCATGTTGATAATTAATTAATAATAAATTGAGTCTTTTATATTTATGAACACTTGATATAATTATTGATGGAATAAATAAGCACCTGTAATGTTTTCCGTTGGAATAACCTCTTGAAAAACGTGGTCGTTGATCACTTGAATGCTTGAGTTTTTTATCAATTTATTGATGAGCTCTGGTGCTCACGATTACAAAAATAATTATATTTTTGATGAGCTTAATGATTACTTAATTGATTTTAATTAATAGTTTTGATTAATTACTCGAGATGAGCGCAAAATAAAACGATGAATTCTAACACGTGTTACTTGTTGAACGTACGTATGCGAAAGATAATGGCGGCCGTCTTCTCGACACGAAGCAGGAAAGCGGAGATGCGCATGCGCTGAGTTGCGCATGATCAAGTTTAAATTTATGAACGAGGCCCCAGTAGGTGCTGCCTCTATCTGCGGAAGTGAAACTACATATAAATTTAAATATAGTTTCTAATTACGCAACAAATTGTAATAATTTAGTGAGTTAATTAATAAGGTTTTATTCACGTAGAGGGGGTCCAGGGGACCGCGTGTATTAGTAATTATAAGGGTTATCACGTAGAGGATCAAGGTGACCGCGTGAATTTTGTAAAAGTCGCGTAGAGGGTCCAGGCGACCGCGCGAAAGTATTAAGGATAAGGTTTTAGCCACGTAGAGGGTCTAGTTGACCGCGTGGAGTGTGTGTGTATAATAGTCCAGGGGACTCATTGTGTGTGTGTGTGTGTGTGAGTGTGGTAAATGCCAAAGGTAGTTGGCTGATTTTAATAAGGAATAATTATTGCGGGTTATAAATAAATTAGGTTTAAGGAAAATATCGCGGGTAAATTAAATATAAGGTTTAATAAAGTTATAAGGTTATAAAGGTTATGAAAAAGGTTATAAGGTTAAATAAATAAGGTAAAATTGTTAAAAGTGAATTAAAGAAATTAATTATAAATTACCCGTGAAAAAATTTTCTGATCAAGCCTTATATGACCTGATATGGCCATATCAAAAAATTTGATATATTCATATCTGACCTGATATGATCTGATATGCCCATATATAATTTTGAATATATTCTGATATAGTCTGATATAAAAATTGGCCATATCAAGCCATATCAACTTGATATGTCCATATCAACTTGATATGTCGATATCAGATTTGATATGTCTTGATCTGACTTGATATGCTTGTATATAATTTTTTTTATATGTCTTGATATGACCTGATATAACTTGATAAGGTTATATATATTTTAATATGCTTGTCAAAAAAAATCTTGATCAGGTTTGATATGGCTTGATATGCCCTGATATGGGCACGTATACTAGTTTTTTCGAGTTTTTCGTATACATACGTTTGGTAAAATAATTTAGAAATGACCAAATAACGTAACATTGTTCGGAACAACCGATTTTATAATGATTCATAAAATCTTATGAAGTCTGTTAAATATTTTAATTTACCGCATTTATAAATTGTATAAAGTGCACAAACTTTGTTGAAAAATTTTTCCAATAAGCTAACGAGATCAATTTTTAAATCTCTGAGAGAATTTCAAATTTTCGTAATGAATTTAAATATAAAAAATTGAGATTTTAAATTGAAAAAAGTTTAATTATTATTAAATTTTTATGTATACTTTTTTAAAACTTATAAGTTTAAAAATCTTGAACTTTATTTTTTTCTTTTACCAAAAAAAGTAGTTCTTGCCCCGTTACTGGTGGGTATATCGTTAATGGTCTCGTTACTCTATAAACAATAACAATTGAATATAATACAAGTAACCAAATCAATCATTTATCTGATGTCTTTAATTTTCTTAGTTTCAATTTTATCCAAATAGATATAATCAACTTTACGTTTCAAGTTCATGATTTGGCAGAGTGGTTAATAGATCAGACTTAGAATCAGAAGTACTCGGGTTCGAACCCATGACCTGGATGGATTTTTTTTTTCTTTTTTTTTTTTTTTTTTTTTTTTTCATGATAATTATTGCATATACAATTTTACAAAGTTATACACAATTTTATAAAATTATCTATAAATTTAGTTCCCGAGATAACAATGTTAATCTCACTATATATAGTCTGATATGTCCATATCAGAACATATAAAATCTTATCTGTACATATATTTTCTGATATGGCCAATTTCCATATCAGGCCTGATATGAACCGCCGAAATCAAGCCATATCAGGCCATATCAGAAAATTTTTTCACGGGTATCCTTCCTCATCCTTCTCTTACAAATTAATTTTACAACGACCCTGTCGATTCAAGATCCGGCTCTGGGAGGCCGTTATCACTTCCAGTGGCGCCCTTAATAAAAAGGTAAATTAAGGACGACCAGAGTAACAGCATAGCCCTGTTATAAAAATTTAAGATTCTTGGCTCTCGACAGAAAAGCAGGAACTGAATTTAAAGTGAGCGGCGAACGACTTTCAGTAGCCGATTTACTTCTTGTTTTTATATCACTTGAGACTGCTAGATATCCAAATTGTTTAGCACAACAATTTTTTAAGGTCTTATTATTCAGTTTGATGACCAAACAATTCCGATGATAAATTGACTGACAAAATGAGCAAGTCAAAGGTTACCTCAGTTGCTTTTGACAAACAATGCATAAGCCTGATGACAATGACATAACAATTTTACAACGATCTATACTTTAGCAACTTATTTAACCCATATGAAGGTGAATTTCCATCATTATAAAAATATTTACAACGCAAACAATTCAGAATTAAATTACACTTTAGTTTATAAACGGCCGCAAAAGGTAAAAACTGCACTGTTATGATCACAATGCTGACAATTCTTAAATTTGAGAATTTATATTAAATAAATTATTATTATACCTGAGTATAAAGTTAATAATCACTGTCAAGGGCCACTAAAATTGCAGATACAGTACTGTACTACTAGCTTAATGTGTACATCATAGACATACACACCGCTTAGCTCAAGCTAGAGGAGCTGTGCAAAGAACCAAAATAAGCACTAATGGTTAACCTTAATACATTGCTGAATAACTTTCAGAGTAATTTAGCAAAAGTCTAATTGATCACTAATTCATACAATGAAGACTTATATATCAGATTGTAGTAGAGAAAATTTCACTTTTGATGGAACCATGCAATACTTTATTCACTAGTGAGATGTAGCAGTAGAGTAAAAATACTGGGAGTAGAATATAATCATGGTCTGATCGCAGTCAACCACAATCTTATGTCTTATAATTATCTTCCGTATGATTTAAAAATTAAATTACGAATAGTTTTTTTTTGGTTATAGATTAATAAAAAATTGAAAATCTTGTTCGATTCATTTAACATTTTTTTTAAATTGTAGCAGGGTATTTTTCAACCTTGCTAAGTTTAGCCCCTTTATTGATTGATCTTAATAAGGGCACCACTGGAATATAAGACTCGGCCTTCCAGAACCGGAGATGTTAATTTCAGAAAAATCAGGGTCGTTGAATTTTACAAGAGTGAGGAAGGATGAGGAATTAGATTTAATTATACACAATATTTAACTAATATAATTATCAATTTTATTTATCACATAACAATTATACCCACCGGGTTCTTATTTCACTTATAATTTATTAACAAAGTTCGTCCACCGGACTTTATACTCTTACTACCTAACTAGTCCCCTGGACTTTTATTACACTAAATTATTTAAAAGAAAACTATTTAGTCCCCTGGACTTACAATAAATTTGGCCATCGGCCTGATCCCCTGGATCCTTCAATAAAATTGTCCCCTGGACTTAATTAATAATTGGCTACCGGGTTGATCTTCTGGATCCTTTATTTAAAATTGTGTCCTCTGGACTTCATTCATAATGGCCACCGGCCTGATCCCCTGGATCAATTATTTTAACTGAGTCCCCTGGACTTTTACAAATATTTTAAAATAAAAATGGCAACTTGCCAAATCCCTGGATCTTAAATTAAAGTTTAATTCCCCTAGAATTATTGTAACACACACACACACACACACACACACACACACACACACACACACACACACACACACACACACGCGCGCAATTTGATTTGAGCAATTGTCCACTGGACTTAATTCACACACACATACACGTTTTACGATATACCGAATTACTCTTTTCTACTCTTTTACTTAATCTCAATTCACTACATTTATTTATTATTAATTTTCCACAATTAAATCATATTTTAATTTTATACGTTAAATTATGAACACGTTTTCATTTCACGTAAATTTTCCTTTGGGTTTAATGATACTGCGAAAACTTTATGTGGAGCCGGATGATTGGACTTTGGACTCCTGTTCTTTAACTTTGGACTCAAGTTCTGTTCTTCGCAGTCGACTCACGCACTTCTTATCCGAATTTAATTTCCACAACTTTTACTTGACCATTCATTTAAATGAGATAATTTTATATTTTTTATTTTTATTTTCGATTTTTACTTGTATCACTCATAGCGTTTTACAAGGTTCTACTTTTTATTTCACTTTTTTTTTTACAGTTTATCTTTTTGTTTCGCCCCATATTTTTTACCAACTAAGTTTCTCTTACTTGAACTTTCAATTGAAAGTAGGCGCTCATGAACCTTTTTTTCGCTTTTTACTACTTTTTGTTTCTACTACCTTTCCGTTGTGCGGCTGTGACCCGACTTGTGCTTGTACTGCATCATTACGGTGATACCCTGCACCCTCCCTTGTGCAATGGAGGTGCAGTGGCTAGGGAAACCACAGAGAAAACCTAGCCAGTACAGTTCGGTTTGGGTGAAAGCTCCAGTGGTCGATAGAATTCCCATTTTACCGATCACTGGTTCTTCATCCCGCTTAGCGATCAGAGACCTTTGTTCGAGCCCGACGCGTGGCTAAACGGTCACCCAGCCAAGTTGGGATCATGCTCGATGCCACTTAACCTCGGTAATCGCCCGAGCCACGCGTGTGCCGAACGGCTGCCTCAGCCGCCAATGAGATAATTTTATAATTTATTCTTAATTGCTGAGTTCTTATTGTACTAATTTAAATTAATAATTAATTCTGGATTCTCTTCCGAGAATTAAATTTTCTGAAAATTAACTTAACAAATAATTTAATAGTTAATTCTGGCTCTCCTGCCGAGAATTAATTTTTCGCAATCATTCGCTGATACCCGTCTAAAATGTGGGTTGACCTTGCGGTTGATGGTGGTTGTTGGACACGTCACTCAACTCTGATACCACGATATCTGACTGTGGTAATTCGTTTCGAATGACCAACGTCACCGGATCGAGGTGGACTACCTCGGCAACAATCTCTAATTGAACGACCGACATCCTCGTGAATCGTTTGAATAATCCGGCATAATTAGATCTTTTTGCTCCTTCGTTTCTTTTTGGCATAAGCTTGGGATGAGGCTAGGGATCACCTGTACACCCGGTACCAGCGTTCAGATAGAGTACCAGGTTTCCGGTAGCAAGACAGGAGGTGAGAACCGTTGGTGTCAGCGTTCTTCAATGTAAGACTGATTGGAAGTTAATTGAAAAAAAACCTTGAAAACTGTATTGACCAATGCAGTGAAGTTAAAAAATGAAAAATTAATAAGAATACGAAAAGCAGTGTTGCTTCAATTTAAACATAACTCTAGTAGAGGAAACTTTGTAAAATTACTCAAAGCGGAACATAATGCAAAGACTGATTTAAATAAAATAAAAGAAGAAACTTTTAAAAATTTTGTGACACACTTACTAAATACACTAATCCATCTTTATTTAGCAAAAATTTAATAGCTTTAAGAACTGATTGAACTCTTCTAATACAGCCAACGAATACTCTAAGGAAAGAATTGAAAATGTCAAACAATCTATTGACCAGTCATGTCCATTCTGGGTGCCCCAGGAAGAACCAGATTTTTTCAACGAAGAGAGAGATGAAGTTCTAGAGCAACCCTTTTTCATGACGGAATTAGTCATTGCACTAGACAAGTGTAACCCCAAAAGCAGTCCGGGGACGGATGGAATTGACTACCAAATCCTGAAAAAGTTTCCAACGAAATTGCCAAAGCTACTACTTAAATTGTTAAACGAGATATTTTTCATAGGGTCATTCCCCAAAGAATGGAGGGAATATATATTTTTTTTATTCCTAAAAGTGACTCAAAAAAAGTTCAACCGATTTCTTTGGTATCCTGCATTTTAAAAACCAAGGGAAGAATGCCAAGTTAAAGATTATGTTGGTGGTTGGAATACTATAAAAAGCTGCCAGTCAAACAATTTGGTTTTAGGCAAAGTAGATCTTGCATGGAGAATTTAACCTTACTTACCACTGGAATATTGAACGCGTTCAACGAGGACGAAGTCTTAGTTGGCCTATCCATTGATATCAAAGGCGCATATGATAACGTTTTACCAGATGTCTTAATCGAAAGATTAAACGATCTAGGTGTTCCAAAATTATATCTCCAGATAGTGTATAACCTGGCCGGACTCAAACACTTGATATTGAGATACGGAGATATTGATGAAAAAAGAACAGTCTTTAAGGGACTTGCCCAAGGAGGAGTCCTTAGCTCAATTGTTTATGCAATATATACGTCACCACTGGAATATATCCTACTAGAAAATTGTCAGATCATGGAATTTGTGAACGATACGACTTACTATGCAATTTCTAAAAAACCCGAATGGGAAATTAGAAATCTGGAAGACACCATGATCGACATTATGAACTTTTTGGACTCTAGCGAGTTGGAACTATCTTCAGGCAAGGATCAACTTTGTGTTCTTAGCTGAAACAAGAAAATAACATCAAAAGAATAAACTTTGAAGATTAGGGGAGAAACGATCATATCGAACTCGGTTTTTAAGCTTTTAGGTCTTTATTTCGAAAATTCTCTTACCTGGGATCGATAAATTGAATCAATCAGAGAAAAGTGTATCAAGCCAATGGCTACTTTAAGTTCCCTCAGAACTGACTGGCCAGGAGCGGACCCCAGTGTTATGCTGCGAGTTGATAAATTGTTAATAAGGTCTCGAATTGAGTATGGTGCTTTTTTACTTCTTCCATTATCAACTAAAAGCGTAGAGAAGCACACAGTTATTTAGAACAGAGCTATCAGGTTAGCTATGGGATATAAAAGATCCACGCCAATCAATGTAATGCTGACTGAAGCAAAAGAGCCATCTATTTATCTTCGATTTCAATGTCTATGCATGAACTATTTCACTAGGATTGAATCTAATTCTGAAACCGTGGTGTTACCGTTATGTATATCCGACATTGTGGTAAAAGCCAGATATTGACCTAAATGTAAACGATTTGGTAACGCTAGAGCTGGCCTGCTAAACGATCGGAGCCATTCTTAGTGAAATGGATCCTGCGTCTGTGATACCTATATCCAAATTTATTAGTTCTGTTGATATTAATATCTAACTTAAATAGCTGAACTAACCATACTTTTTTTGTTTTTGTTAATCCAGGAATAACTTGAATATCAGTGCCTTATTTATAACTTATACTAGATGGAGCTATAATATTAAGATTGATTTAGTAGTGTTCTGTTATCCCTCGAGAGAGCCTTAGTAGATAAGTCAACTCACTTGTAATTCAATGCATTTCAGGCAGAGTGAGCAGCAGCTCAAGCCTCCTCCTATATTTTCAATAAAAAAAAATCGGTCTGTCGGTTGACCCTGTGGGCCAGCCCCAAAACTTCCCGCCCATTTCGAGCTCCTTGAGCTCGAAAAACTGTTGTGGATACATTTTTGAGCTCTTCGAGCTCGAAGATACTATTGTATGCGTTTATTTTCGAAAAATAACGTTTTTTACCATTTTTTCTACAACGATATCTCTCGAACGAATAAACCGATTGAGACGTTTAAGCTAGCAATCGACGCGTTTTATTGAATTCTACAACTGATGAAATTTTAAAATTGATTTATTCAGTCGTTTTTAAGAAATTTCAAAGAAAATAAAAAAAAATTGTTTTTTGAATTCTTTCGTTAACGGTTTCTCTCGAACAAATAAACCGATTTTGATTTTTGAGGCGGCATTCGACGCGGCTTACAAAGTTGAAGAGCTGATTAGATTTTGGGATTAATCCATTCAACGAATTAAAAGTTATTAAAAAAAAAAAAACATTTTTGAAAAAATGTTATTTTCGAAATATCTCCGAACATACCCGACCGATAAAGCTCAAATTTTTAGTATTTATAGTAAATAAAAAGCCGCGTCGAATGACACCTTAAAATTCAAAATCGGTTCATCCGTTCAAAAGTTACAGAATATTTACATACGTACATACATACATACACTCGGACATCATCGTGAAATTAGTCAGAATAGCTTCCTAGGACCTCAAAACGTCGACATCTGTTGAAATTTCGACTTTCACAAATCGGACTGAAACCAATTACTTCCCGAATTTTTGAAAATTTGCAATTTTCTTAGCGGGAAGTTAACAAAAATCTAAAAATACACAATCAAGTTACCCCTCTCATGGCCATAAGACCTCATATCGTTCAACCTTTCCTTCCTCTGGGAGGGTTGATAAGGTTGTTCACCAACAGCAAATCAAGTCGGATAGGTTCTTGATCTCTTCGAGCGAGACTTTCGTCATAATTATGATCGAGACTTTAGCGGGTGAAGCTCGATCTTCTAATTATAACTTGAGTCTCGCTTTTGAGATTAAACTAACAGTAGATGTTCAGAGTTACAATAAAGCAGATGTATACCAAGAATACGAAGAGTCTCTGGTTATAATAACTCTTTATTAAATAGGCAATAACGTCAAAAAAACTCGGTCTGTCGGTTGACCCTGCGGGCCAGCCCCAAAACTTCCCGCCCATTTCGAGCTCTTCGAGTTCGAAAATACTTTTGTATACCTCTGATTTCGAAAAAAAAACGTTTTTTACCATTTTTCTCAAACGATATCTCTTGAACGAATAAACCGATTAAGACGTTTAAGGTGGCAATCGACACGTTTTATTGAGTTCCACAACTGATCAGATTTTGAAATCGATTTATAGAGTCGTTTTTGAGAAATTCCAAAAAAACTATAAAAAAAATTTTTTTTTTCAATTCTTTCGTTAACGGTTTCTCTTGAACGAATGAACCGATATTGATAGTTGAGGTGACATTTCACGCGGCTTATAAAGTTTTAGAGTTGATTAGATTTTGGAATTATTCTATAGAGCGAATTATAAGTTATTCAAAAAAAACATTTTTAAATAAATTTTATTTTTGAAATATTTCCGAACGTACCCGACCGATTACGCTCAAATTTTCAGTGCTTATAGTAAATAACAAGCCGCGTCGAATGACACCTTGACGATCAAAATCGGTTCATCCGTTCAAAAGTTACAGAATATTTACATACGTACGTACGTACGTACGTACATACATACATACACTCGGACATCTGTTAGAATTTCGATTTTCACAAATCGGAGTGAAACCTATAACTTCCCGAATTTTTGAAAATTTTTAATTTTCTTAGCGGGAAGTTAAAAAAGAACTAAAGTAATTAAATGAATAAAATAAACATTATTATATACAATAATTATTGCTTAGGTGTACTGCTGCCATTTAAGAGCACGGCCCTAGCAAACTCACGTATGCCTTTTACTACCAGTCGGTTGTAAAATCTATCAAATGTCTGTAAGTTTTGCGACCAACCTGCAAAAATCTTTATCACTGAGAGGTCCACACCCTTTTTCAACGCGGTAGACGTTCTAGCATGCCGAATGCTGTGTGGCGCGTAATCAGACATGGTTCTGCACTCAACTAGAAAAGCCCTGATCCATCTACTCACCGTGTCCTTCGTGGCTGCCCAAAAGGGACTGCGAGATGCGAGCAGTAACTGCTAGATTCCTTGTCTAAGTGGCTCTGTCACTTCCCAGTAATGCCTGAGTGTTGCCACGGCGCATAATTTAGGTCGGTCTTCAAAACCTGGTAAAATTAAACGCGGCTAAGCTGCTACTGGTCTCGACATTTTTATAGGATCTGGGATCCTGATTTCAATGCTTCTGTCTTCCTTAATGTTGTCAAGGTTGATGCTGACCAGTGCCTGCTTACAATGTGCTGTAATCAGCGCCAAGAGTAACACTAACTTAGACGCACACTACCGTCCAAAGGTATTTGAACACCTGCATATTTCTATTTAAAATCGAAACAAAACAAAAAAACATATTCAATACGTATTGAAACGTATTTATTGTGCTTTGTTTTTCGGAAATTATCGCCTCAACGTTTTGAAATCATAATTTTGATCACATTATTATTGGGATCTCATCATCAGCCATAATAAGAATTTCTTTACATTCAAAAGTGTTCTGAGTATTTTTACTTTCGTATAGGAATTGATTCTCAGGATTTGTCTTTCGATTAGTTCTATTAGTTTGTGTTTTACTCAATCCCATAACACAGTTTCAGTTTAATTATCTTGTCTCATTTGATAAATTAACCGTGCTTCAATACTTTACAGTTGAAGATTCTTCAACAAGTGCGTTTTCGTTAAATTTTTTTTATACAAAATGGGAAAAACTAAAAAAACATTCAGGGGAGATGAAAGGAAATATCATAGGTCTTCACAAATCTGACAAAAGTATTCGAGAAATTTCTAAACTTCAGAAGGTACCACTATCATCTGTACATTACATTATTAAGAAATTCAAGGCTCAAGGCACAACATCCAATGAATGTCGTTCAGAGAGACCCAGGGTTACAACTTCGACTGAAGACTTAAGCATAGAAATGAAAAGTAAACGCAATAGACGCCTGACTGCACCTGAAATAGCAGCGGACGTGAATGTAGGCCGCAGTAAACCTGAAAGTGTGACTACAGTTAAGAGAAGGCTACTCGATGCTGGACTGAAGGGATGCATAGCATTATCGAAACCACTCGTTAGGACTATTAACAAAAAAAAGAGACTAAACTGGACCAGACCACATCGAAATTGAACACTTGCTGACTGAAAAAAAGTTCTTTGGAGCGATGAATCGAAATTTGAGGGTTTTGGTCCCAAGAGAACAGTGTTTGTTCGTCGTCGGATTAACAGGAGAGCACTAGAATCATGCACAGTCACTTCATTCAAGCATGGCGAAGGCTCTGTAATGATTTGGGGCTGTTTTGGTGGTTCCACTGTGGGAGATATTGTGAGAATACATAACCTTATAGCCTCACACCAGCTCCGAATGCATTGAGCAATACTATTGAGCTTCGGGTAACGGGTACCACTCATCCTATTTATATAGGGAATAGCCGTAGTGTTGTCAATCCTGAGCAGGATCTCAGCGTCTACTAAGTCACTAGCGAACGAGTCCAAAGCTCTGAACGCCACCAGCAACTCAAGATAGTTAATGTACTCTCCAACCTCGGACGAGTCCTAATTGCCATAAACCATCTCACCCTCACAAGCTGCTCCCCAGCCTGTACCTGAGGCATGGGAGAGTATCGTTCTGCAAAACATCTTCGATCTTATCGAATTTGACGCCTTCCCGATGACAGATTCCCACTATGATAAATTGGCCGAGGTTGAGAGGTCTAGATGCATCCTAGCCTCGTAGTTGTCCTGAAAATTGAGCAAAGCTAAGTATTTCTCCTTCTCCAGACTCTTGGTATGAGTCTAACCATATCACACCGCTGGGCTAGCCGCTGTCAGAGAGCCTAAAAATTATGCAAAATCTCTGACTTTACATCTAATTGGGCTTCTAAATTCTTTAATCGTCAAAAATTTCTCCCTTCTTCGCAAATGGTAATTCTAGTGCTAGCGTCACAGAGTTTAAGTGGAAACCTAAAAAATTTCATTTTTGTGCTGGTGTCAGCTGGCTTTTATTATTAATAATAAAGCCCAGAGAGCAAAATACCTCAGTAGTAAACTCAACGTTAGCCACACACTCAGCGAAGGTCGCACCCAAGCAAAGATATTCATCAATATAAATGGTAGATAAAAAACCCTTGCCTCTTAAGAAACTCATAATTGGTTTCATTACTTTAGTAAATACCCACGGCGCACACGACAGACCAAATGGCAAGCAAACAAATTCGTAGATTTAACCTCTCCACCTAAACCGTAATTAACTCCGGTGTTCTTTGCAAATAGAGACTATAAAAAAAGCGTCTTGTAAGTCAATCGTAGCCATATTGCAGCCTATGCTCATGAGCTTGACCGCAGTTTTTAGGTCTTCCATTTTAAAGTGAACTTTATCAGTGAAGACGCTTAACCCTTTTAGATTCAGTACAAATCTCTTACTACTATTTTTCTTTGGAACTAGGAAAAACGGAAACAGGAATTGCCCCTCACACGGCATACATTCTCGACTGCACCAATATTTAGCAAATTAGGAATGCCTTCATCGAGGAAAGGTATATCTAGCGGCCGCACCAGTTGATCAGAAGGTGCAGATAACTGGTATGCAGCTGCCTTCGGGAACCCTCTGAATGGATCCGCGAATCTGTTGTCGACCTGAATTGTCGCAGGACTTTGCAGGCGGGCGTTTCCAGTTTAAACCACCCTTAGGCTTTGATAAGGTATTAACTGAATGAGCTTTAAGCGACTGGGATACCTTATCCACCAAGTTAGCTGCCTTAATTCGTTTGACAAGATTCTCGCCGAACAACGTAGAGTCTATCACAGAATCCTCTAGTAATTTATTATACTTATCATTAACATTCGGCAGAATATAGACTCTTCTTGTCTTTGTCAGCTGATGCATCAGCTCACATAGCAGTCAACTAGAATGGCATAGCTGCGGCAGCAGCTCGTCCTTCAGCTCACTCTCTTCTGCTTCAGTAAACACGGTGCCCAATGCTTGGCCCAAGGACATAAGTGCAAGTCCCAGCTGGTCTTGGTTATTACCAAGATGTTTATTACGCGATTTGGTGGTTTTGCTTAAAAGAGGCAACAACACTTTATTAAGTGCAGGAGCAGTAAGAGAGCAGTTACCCTTCAGGAAGTAAGAATTAACTAACTCTTGTTAAACCTCTTTCCCGGAACCTTCTTCAATGATCTCATTTCAAAGCTCAACTACTTGGGGATTGATCTCATAGGTGTCTTTTGAATTACTATTCTTAGCACCACCTAAGAGCTGGGCTGCAACCTTATTTGGAATAACCTCGGAAATTTTCTGCGAGTTAACCGATTGTTTATCGTCCCCGTCATGATCAGTCGAGACGACCTTTGTTTGAGACAAAGTCTCTTCAGTAGACGATCTATCTATAAACAATAGATTGAGATCTAGATAAACAGATAGATAAATATATTTATTTGACCTTAGAGCCAAAGCTCCCTCAAGGCCATCAATAACCAATACATTTTTTATAAGTATACAGTAATAAAATATAGCTACAATAATAGTTTTAGGCTAATAACATAATGATATAACAACATTATAATAACAAGATAAGGTTCTTGATTTACTCAAGACAACAGTTAATTAATGAATTAATGAGTCAATAAGTACTTTAAACAGAAGTAACAGTTAATTAAATGAACAAAATAATAGTTTAATTGTCATTTGCAAGAAAATATGAAAAGCAGCATTTTGAAATTCAGGAAGACTATCCACAGTTGTCAGCCCAGGTGGTAATGAGTTCCAGACACGTATGCCATGAACTAGAAAAGATTTTTCATACATGTTACTGTTCGCTCTAGGTAGACGCAAGTAATCTTGCCTAACGTCACCTCTACGCATTGAAACATTAAGATACTCAAGTTCTGGGCCGAACAGCTGCCGATAATTTAACAGTATTTCTGTATAAAACAAACATGCTATAAAGTAATCTCTTCTTTTACTCAATTTTAACCACCCGAATTTAGTATAGTACAGGGTCACATGTTCATATCTGGATAGTTTAAAAATAAATCTTACACAAGAATTTAATTTTCTTTACAACTTAAGTAGCAGATTTTGTGACATATTAGTAAACGCAAGCACAACAATAATCAAAAGTAGGGAATATAAGTTATCTAGGTTAGGAAGCTGTCAGAAATTGATGCAATTTTTCCCGTCTCTAGTCTATATTGTACGAGTGCCACTGATATAATATGCTATTGATATTATACTAGTATACTGAATGATACTCGCCATTAAAAGAAAAGAAAAAAAAAAAAATCTGGGCATCGGTTGACCCTGCGGGCCAGCCCTAAAACTTCCCGCTGTTTTCGAGCTCAAGGAGCTCAAAAACATCGTTGTAAATACATTTTCGAGCTCTTCGAGCTCGAAAATACTTTTGCATACCATTATTTTCGAAAAAAACAGTTTTTAGCATTTCTTTCTCCCGCAATAACTCTCAAACGAATTATCCGATTTTGATGTTTAAGGTGGCAATCGACGTGTTTTAATAAAGTCTGAAGCTGATTAGATTTTTGGATTGTTTGGTTGAGTTGTTTCAAAGATATTCGCAAAAAACTGTTTTTTACCATTTCTTTCTCCAACGATAACTCTCGAACGAATTATTCGATTTAGATGTTTGAGGTGGCAATCGACGCGTTTCATTGAGTTCTAGAGCTGATTAGATTTTGAAGTCGATCGTATAAGTCGTTTTCGAGAAATCAATAAAAAACTAAAAAAAAAAAATTTTTTTTTTTCGTAATTGGCCAATATCTTCGAGTCCACTTGGTCAAACGATCTGAAATTTCCAGAAAAGTTGATGGCCAAAAAACTCTTTCGATTGCCGCCTTAACCATCCAAATCGATTTATTAGTTAAAAAGTTATAAAGAGTTTACATACATACACACACACACACACACACACACACACACACACACACACAAACACACACACACACACATACAGACTCGGACATCATTCTAAAAATAGTTAGAATAGCTTCCTAGGACCTCAAAACGTCGACATCTGATGAAAACTCGATTTTTGAAAATCTGGGTGAAAACAATAACTTCCCGAAATTTTTGAAAATCATCGATTTTCTAAGCGGGAAGTTAAAAAGAATACTATATAATAGCGGCTGCCTGGAACTTACCAGAAGATTCTAGCTCAGAGTCCTCTTCATTACTTTTGGCCCGTCTTTCAACCAAAGCACCGTCTACAAGCTCTTTATATTTAGCGAGCTTCTTTTGCAATTTTTCTGGCCTTTCGTCAGCGGCCCTTTTACTCATCTTTACTAATTAATTGTAAAAAATCGGTCTGTCGGTTGACCCTGCGGGCCAGCCCCAAAGATTCCCGCGTATTTCAAGCTCCTTGAGCTCGAAAAACTGTAAGAGATACATTTTCGAGCTATTCGAGCTCGAAAATACTTTTGTATGCTTTTGTTTTCAAAAAATAACGTTTTTTACAATTTTTTCTACAACGATATCTCTCGAACGAATAAACCGATTGAGACGTTTAAGGTGACAGTCGGCGCGTTTTATTGAGTTCTATAACTGATTAAATTTTGAAATCGATTCATTGAGTCATTTTTGAGAAATTTTCAAAATACTAAAAAAAATTTTTTTTTTTAATTCTTTCGACAACGGTTGCTCTTGAAAGAATTAACCGATTTTGATGTTTGAGGTGGCATTCGACGCGGCTTATAAATCTCCAGAGCCCAGTCCATTTTGGAATTAATCCATCGAGCCCGTAAAAAGTTATCCAAAAAAAACATTTTTGAAAAAAGTTTATTTTTGGAATATCTCCGAACGAGCCCCGCTGATCAAGCTCAATTTTTTTCAGCTTCAAGATATTAAAAAACTGCGTCGAATGACACCTTGACGATCAAAATCGGTTGATCCGTTCGAAAGTTATAGATATTTACATACGTACGTACGTACATACATACTTACACTCGGACATCATCGTGAAATTAGTCAGAATAGCTTTCTAGGACCTCAAAACGTCGACATCTGTTGGAATTTCGATTTTCACAAATCGGACTGAAACCAATAACTTCCCGAATTTTTGAAAATTTGCAATTTTCTTAGCGGGAAGTTAAAAATTGATCTTAATGCATGATAGAGGTAACTAGATTGTGTATTTTTAGATAGAAGCTGAAAACTGTGGCGACAACATGGGAACAGTAGCGTAACTACAGTTAGTTTGATCTCGAGAGCGAGACTCGAGTTATTATAATGATTTTCCGAACCGTTAAAACAAAATTTCTTGAATCAGGAATTTCTTTTTTTTTGATTGGAGTTAACTTTTTTTTTTATATGCAATAATAATTTTTTTTTTTTTTAGCTCATAATAGATATTTACGTCATAAGGCCGCAAAGTGGCGATTTACCGGCAATGTCGATGTTGCAATATGAGCCTAAAGTTTGTGGCGCGAATTTACGAAAACGAGTGTAAACTTGTCGTCCGAGGCGAAGTCTTTCATCATCAGCCCTTATTCAGAAATATTCCAAAAATAAACTTTTTTCAAAAAATTTTTCTTTGGATAACTTGTAATGTGCTCGATGGATTGATTTCAAAATCAACTGGGCTATGAAGTTTCATAAGCCACGTCGAATGCCACGCCAACCATCAAAATCGGTTCATTCTTTCAAGAGAAACCGTTGTCGAAAGAATTAAAAAAAAAATACTTTTTCAGTATTTTAGAAATTTCTCAAAAATGACTGGATAAATCAATTTCAAAATCTGATCAGTTGTAGAACTTAATAAAACGCGTCGATTGTTACCTTAACCGTCTCAATCGGTTTATTCGTTCAAAAGATATCGTTTGAAAAAAAATGGTAACGTTTTTTTTCGAAAACAAAGGCATACAAAAGTATTTTCGAGCTCGAAGAGCTCGAAAATATATCCACAACAATTTTTCGAGCTCAAGGAGCTCAAAAAATGGCGGAAAGTTTTGGGGCTGGCCCGCAGGGTCAACTGACCAACCAATTTTTTTTTCTCAAAACATATTTTTACTTGTTTCAATAGTTCTTATTTCTTAATATAAGAGATATTTTTTTAAAGAAAGCCATGTCAGGTTATTGAAGCAATACTGCCTTTTTTTTGTTTGTAAAAAATAAATTTCTTGGAATAATTACTAGTACGAATAACTATATTCGTTTAACGTAAGAATTTTCGTTTGCTCCAAACAAGAAAAAAAAGTTGTTCGAACCAAGAGAAAAGTTTTTTGGAAGAAAAGATAGATATGGAGAAGGGAAAGTCACCGGTGCTAGGCAGCAATAGTGAAAATAGTTAAGAGCTCGCCACGAGATCGCGCCAAACCGCTTGTAGTTTCCTTGGTAAGAAATTAATTTCAGAACTATTAAATTCCAAACTTACGACTATTCTGGCCCGGGTACACCATAATATAGTACATCCTATATTTTATAATGACAAAAATATTATTATCAGAGTTTCCATAAATAATTTATCTCTGAAATTAAACTTGAACTTTAAAAAAACACATTTTAATCAAAAATCTAGCAAGTTGTACTATATGATTAAAATATACGAGTGACATAATACATTGTAAAGCAATATATTTATGTATAGATTTATATTAAGGATGTGCGAATATCATTTGAATCAAAACTAATCGAATATTCGACTAATTCAAATCACTCGAATAGTTCGAATTATTCGAAAAATCCAAATGTTCCAAATTATTTCGATAGTTTAAATAAGATAAATGTTTACGAATAATGGAATAGTTGCTATTTAAAGTTGGAAAAACTTTCATTTAAAATTATTTTTCATACAATAAAGACAATAGTTTGGAAAATAATTAATAATACAATTACTTAATTTTTCTATAAATTTTTGTACAAAAATCAAAAAAAAATTTTAGTTGGTGATAAATAAACGGAAAAAGAATCAGGAGAATATTAATGTGTCTAAAGAAACACCACAACCAAAAGCACTACCTCCATTATAAAAGCTGAGCTTGATCAGTTATGTATGGTCATGATAGCCATGGATTTAAAACCTTTTCCACAATAGAAAATAAAGGCTTACGTCAACTTTCGAAACGACTAGTTCCTCATTATGAACCTCCTACAATAACCACAGTGTCTCGAAGTCTTGCACCAATACTCTACCACGAAATCAAAGAAAAGCTCATGAATCAACTAAAAGAAGACATAGCACTTGGTTTAATGAGTATGTCATTTATATCTGACTGCTGGACATCTCGGAGTCGTCATGCCTATATATCTTTGACGTTGCACTACATGACACAGAACTTTGAGGTAAAAAATATAACTTTAGGTATGAGTCAGTTGCTTGAAAGACATGTTGGTGTATATTTAAAAGCAGAACTGATGCGTATGTTAACTGAATGGGATTTACTTAATACACCAACTGTTCCAATCTATTTTGTTACCGACAATGGTCGGAATATACCGTGCAATCACTCAATCTGGTTGGAATCACGTTTACTGTAGCGCTCACACTCTTCAGTTAGTAATAAATGATGCAAAAAAATATACCACAGGGCTGAATGTTCTATTCAGAATTGTAATCATAATAACAATAGTTATCATAAGCAACTGTGGCAGCTACAATAATCACGCTTTTTTGTGGATAAAATATAAATTGATGTCAAAATCGTATTATTATTATTTTCTTTGCAATTATTTTATGGAAGATATGATACTTATCATTATAATTATTATGATTATTATTATGATTACTATTATTCTCACTATTGATATTATGATAATTAATAGTATTCAATTCTAGTACAATTATTCCAAGCTAGACGCATTGCAACTCACTTCTACCATTTTGGTCCAGCTAGAAGAGATCTAGAAAATGCACAAAAGAAGCTGAGTGATGACCCTCTACTAGAATTGATACAAATGGTTCCAACTAGATGGAATTCCGAATATGAAATGTTGGAACGAATGGTGACTCTTCGACAATCATTATCAGATGTCTTATATAGATAAATTAGTACTAAAGTGAAGAGCTTGAGTGGACTAGAATGAAAACGTATTATCGATGTCGTTAATATACTGCAACCGCTGTATCAAATGACAACGTTCGCGTGTGGTGCTAAATATCCGACTTTATGAATGATTCAACCGATAATTTGTGGTATTCAGAATGCATTAAGAAATCTCGATTGCCACGTGGAATCGGGAAATTCTGGTGAAGACAACGATGAAGTTTCAGGTAGTGAATCAGCTGAAAGTAAAAATATTGAAAATGAGTCTGACGGTGAGAGTGATAGTCTGCTTTTTAATTACGACGATAAATTTCCTGTATTATACAACTTTTGCCGAAGCATTTTAAGCGCTCTCAAAGTAAGATTTTCTGATATCACTGAAGAATCTCTACAACGAAAAAGTACTTTTCTAGACCCGAGGTATAAAGATTATTTTCTCAGTGTAGAGAATGATGAAAAGGAGAAAGAAGAACTACTAAAAAAATTAATAGGTCAATTATTAGTATATCACAACTTGAAAACGACTAATGAAGGACAATCACTTCCTACACAAATTATCCAATACTTGTATGAACCGGAAATTGGGTACTGAAAGGATCCGCTGCAATGGTGGAAGGAAGAGTCAGTAAAATTTCCACAACTCTCATTACTAGCCAGAAGGTATCTCTCTATCCCTTCTACGTCCGTTGAAAGCGAAAATTATTTTCGTCAGCTGGAGATATTAACATTCAGAAAAAAACTTTACTATCACCAGAGAACGTACATTATTTAATGTTTTTGCATAATAATTTATTCTAAAATAAAAAAAAATTAAAATATTAATTATTCTTGTTAAAATTGTGATATTAATTATTCTGGTTAAAATTGTAATATTAATTATTCATGTTCAAATTGTAACATAAATTATTTTTGTTAAAATTGTAAATTTAATTGTTCTGGTTAAAATTTTAATATTAATTAGGGATGGACGATATACATCGAAGTTTTGACTATCGGTGTTTTTTTTCGGGAAACATCGATTTTTTTTGGTCGATTTTTTTAAAAATCGAAGCATCGATGTCCGATGTAATAGAATGAACCATCGACATTGAAATAAATTTCTACTAGAAGTTTAAATAGCGCGCTACGCGCGAGCCTTAATTTTAACCAATCAGAAATTGTGTCCCATTTTTTTACGTTTCGACGATTGACTAACTTCAAGTTTCGTTGCATTTTTATTTGAAGGATTTTAAAAGCTTTTAATGATTAAAAACTGCTGGAAATGATATAATCATTTTACATGTACCTCGTAAGAACCTAGACAAAATATATGACAATATTGAATTTAATAATAAAATTTTTTTTAATAGTAAATTATTGATTGATAAATAAATTATTTAATTTTCCTAATAAAATATTTTTATGATAAGTAATTATTGATGATTAAATTATAATTAGTGATAATGTAAAATTATTTCTTTTTCATGTCACATTTAGTTGTAATTATAACTTTTTCGAATTTTCACACGTATTTTCAACATTGATATCTACAATCGGTGTTTCGAAGTTTTTGTCAAAACATCGATGGTTCGATGGTGAATCAAAGTAGGCTACTCTGAACCCGATGAAAAAAGTTTTTGTCTAATCATATATAATTATGCATAATCATCTATATATGATTGGATCCAAAAATTGGCCAGGTCTAATTATATATAATCAGATCTGTTTATACATGATCATGCATGAATGAATATAGTCATTTTTAGAATCTCATTTCGAATACCTTTAAATTATTAATTAAGTAATTTAATTAGGATTTATTGTTTTCATCAATATAAATATTGATTAAATTTAAATAAAAAAAAAAAAAATTACTATTCGTTGACCACCACTTTACTACGAGGTCACCCATCCAATCAATGACCTACGCCGATGCTGCTTAACTTTGGTGATCGCTGGATTGTAGTCTGATCCTCTAGTCTGTTATGAACTTACAATAAAGGAAAGTTTATGGCATTACTTGACTCAAATAATCAAGTCAATACATCATACGTAAATAATGCACCTAATAATGAATTTGATTTTGTACATAAATGACAATAGAATTCATTAGATACATATAATCAAATCTATTTATCTATAAACTTATAAATAGTCGTATATAAATCGATATCGATTAATACTTTTAAATTGCTGCCGAAACCTTTGAACATTTTTTAAGTATTGGGGATTTAAGTTTATTTGATAGTTGACAAAATAAAAATTTAATAACATTTATATTAAAAAATTGTCATATTATGTAATATATATATATATATATATAACTACATATAACTTTATATCAGTCATGTCTGATCAGATCCAATCATATATAAACTTATGCACGACCATACATGAATTTATATTAGCCATGTCTGATCAGATCTAATTATATATGGATTTGTATCAGTCATGTCTAATCAGATCTAATTATGTATAGACTTATATATAATTAGATCTGATTATATATAGACTTATATATGGTAGTAAATGGAGTTGACAGCCAAGTATTATCATGTCTAATTATATATAGAGTCATATATAATTAGATCTGATCATATATAGACTTATATATGGTTATATATGGAGTTATACCAGCCAAGTATGAACATATCTAATTATATATAGACTCATATATAATCAGATCTGATCAGATCTAATTATATATAGACTTATATATAATTAGATCTGATCATATATAGACTTATATATGGGCTAATAACAGCCAGGTATGATCAGATCTAATTATGCATGGGGTCATATATAATTATATATAATTATATATGACCCCATATATAATCATGCATGATTATATATAACTTCATATATGATTATATATAATCATATATGATTATATATATGAACATATATAATCATATATAATTAGACAAAAACTTTTTTCATCGGGTAATGTTTACTATACAAAATCAACTGGCTTATTTATGTTTTGATAATTTATTTAAATCATTATGAGTGTTAAAGATTATTACAATAAATAATGCGGGTGTCAATTCAAGATACTTATCAATTTATTAGTGGAACACTTCAAAATAAAAATTTTACCGGTGATGGAAATATAATAAATCACGGATACTTGTTGAACTTTGGTAAAGTCAGTGAAGACAATAAGTTTTTCAAAATTATTACTTTTTACGAGTGTAAATGCAGCAGACATTAGACAAATTAAAAATCATAAATAAATGGAGTAACTAATTTAAAAATTAATATTTATAAAAATGCACTTATTAATTTCAAAATGTTTTAAATGCGTATTTTAAAAAAATTTTATTTTATTAATTATTTATTCTATTTATTAATAATTTTAAATTTGTCTGATATCTACTGCATTTACACTCATTACTTTTTGTCTTCAATGATCAAGTATTCGAGATGATCCGGATAAAATAAATGTTCAAGTTCTCAAAAGTGGAAGGATCGTGAGTATGAGTTTTTCTTGTTAAGTTGGTTTGATGGTTCATAAAAGCACGTGGTAGCAAAACTGTTTTATTTATGTCAGCAATTATCAAAACGGTCGAATTTATCTTCTTGATCCATTTTATTTTTCAAAGTAACCACGTTTGCAATTTTTTGACGAACATTGAAAAATGTACACTGTCATTTTTAGAATCACGACTTTTACAACCATACAAACAATATATGTTACATTAACTTATTTTTGATGGAAATTCCATGTTTATAAATTCGAATTTTTTTTTTAATTTAACGAAAATAATTTATTAACAAGTATAGTGATCAAAAAAGTAAAGATATTCATAAAATAAAATATTTTAACACCCGTAAAGAATATCTACACCGGCGGCGGTGTTATTTTAACACCGGTCTAGAATATTTACATCGGTGGCGGCGTCATTTTAACACCGGAGAATTTGTTTTAACACTGGTTTAGAATATTTACACCGACGGCAGCGTTATTTTTACACCGCTTTCGGTGTTGAAATTTAACACCGCTGATTTTAACACCTACACCGCTTGGACTTACCCCGGTGATTTTTTACAGTGTAGGAACACAATAATTATAGAGACAATTAAGTATTTATTATTTATATTAGCTGATAGACGTATAGACACATGTAAACATTCATGATTTAACCTACTTTGAGTCGTTATAGCTTTAGCCACCAGTTGGCGTATCAGAATTCTAAGTTTCCCAATATGAAAGATCATCATGCTCGTACGAAAAATTATTATGCACCTACGAAAAATTATTATGCCGCATCATAATTATTATAACGTATGATAGTAATTGTCATTGAATCTCATCGATAAGTTTCTCGCGCGTAGTAAGTATTGTGATAAAGCATAATAATTTTTCGTATAAGCATAATAATTTTTTGGTTGCTTCCCTTCCTGTTTCAAGTTTAGTCGACAGCATAATAAAAATTAGTAGATTTCGAGCCAACATTTTTCTCCGTGCAATTAAACTTTTTTCAATTTAAAATCTCAATTTTTTATATTTAAATTCATTACGGGAGTCTCAAGCTGACGCTTGAAGGAGACGGTTGTGCCACAGTGGTTCAGCGAGTATTCTTAAATGTTTGCAACTAATTTAAGCTATCTCATAGTGAGTTACTATAGTAATTGTTCATAGTACTACATAATAGTGCATAGTGATCGTGTACCCCCAGAGTCTGTAAATACACACAATCATTGGGATACTTCTTTGACTACAGAGAAGCCCCATAATTATTATGTCGTCCCCAAACAGAAGTTTCGCTAATGTCGCTAACACCGTTGTGTTCCCCACTAAGGAACAAGCCATTGTAATTGATGCAATTGAGAATGTATCAATCGACGAGTATGCCAGAGCAATAGGTAACAAAGTTGGTGCAACGGAAGTACGCTTTATCTCCAGAATTTCACGTGATCGTGTTTGTATTTATGTTTCGAGCAAAGAATTAGCCGATATACTCATCGAAAAACACAAACATGTAATTATCGCTGGTATCAGTCTTACAATAAGCCCTATGTTTACACGGAATGAGAGGATTATAATATCAAATGTTCAACCGTTCATTCCTCATCATGAGCTAGAGTGCATTCTTCGATCAGAACACAACATTAATCCTATTTCTAATATTCCTTCATACGAGCTGGTATTGACAAAAAAGACTATGCTCACTGCTATAGCATCAGGCGTCAAATGTTTATTACACTAGAAGAAATGGAAATAATGCCTGGAAAAATTCCGATTACATACGAAGGTGTTACCAACTGGATATATTTATTTAATGATACAATGAAATGTTTCATTTGTAAAAAAGAAGGCCACCAAGCCAAAAACTGTCCCCAAGATAAAGACACTACGGTGGACGTCACAAACATTATCTTGAACCAAAAACCACAAATGCAACAGGATCCCAAAGCTAATTCGTCCATCAGTATATCAAGTAATTTAACTATCAACGATAAGTCCTCTATGCCTCTCCCATCATTCGTATCCGACGACAAATCAATTAACCAAACGAAGACTCTGCAAAGCAAACGCGCTCTCTCAGATTCAAACAGCACCATTTCCACAAAGTCATTAACAAACACCTCCACTACTACTACTACTACCGAAGAAACTAAATCCAGACAAGAAATTCAACATAAGGCCACAAAAAAAGCTAAAGTAGATAGTGAAAAAAATAAGACTTTGTTCATCCCGGAAATCGAACGTGAAATGTTAAATAACAAAAACAGAGATATCACAATACTCATATACTTCTGACTCCAGTATGGACCTTGAAGAAATTTAGTCACCTGAACCTCAACATGGAATCTCAAACTCAAACCTCATCACTCAATACATCTTACAGTATAATTCAATGGAACACAATTAGATTCTTTGCTAGATTCGAACACATTAAGTTATTAATAAACAACTACTTACCTACAATAATTTGCATACAAGAAACTAACTTCAAGACCAACCAAACTGCATCACTGAAAGGTTTCAAATGTTATCAAAAGAACAGAGTCGAGTGTGCTCACGCTAGTGGAGGAGTAGCAATTTTTGTCAGCGAAAATCTGCAAACCAGTGAAGCTCCAATCATTTCACCCCTAGAAGTCGTAGCAATCAACGCTAAATTACCGCATAAAATGTGTATATGTAATATCTACCTACCAAACAGCCAAGACATTAATACAGAAGAATTATTAAACATCATCAATCAGCTGCCCAAACCACTCATGGTAGTCGGAGATTTCAACAGCCACAATCACTTATGGGGATCTGCATACACTGATTCTAGAGGCACAGCTATCGAACAAATCTTAGAAGATCCTGAAATTATTCTTTTAAACGATGGTAGACCAACGCACTTTTCTGCAAGGTCCGGCAATGAAACAGCTATAGACCTCACATTTTGCAGTAGCAGCATCGCCAGTAAACTACACTGGAATCCTCTAAAAGATTTGTATGACAGCGATCACTACCCCATTCTAATTGAAATCGAAACTAACTTAAACACTCTCGAAAACCAGCACACAGCAACCAAATAGCAGTATAATCGAGCTGATTGGAAGGCATATACCATCCACGCAGAAAAACTAATCAGCAAGCTCCCGCAAATAAATCCTGACAAGTCAATTGATCACCTTATCAATTACCTTATCAGATTCAAGTATCCCCAAATATGAATTAAAATGGAAACGTAAGCGGAAAAAAGTACCTTGGTGGAACAAAGAATGCGAACAGGATATAATAAACAAAAAAAAAGCTTTCAACAGATACAACAAACATAATACAGATATCAATAAAATTATCTATAACCAAGCAAGAGTTAAGGCCAGGCGTACTATCAAAAACAGCTACAAAAAATCATGGCAAAATCTTTTAACCATCACACGACCACCGAAACCATCTGAAAATTTATAAAAAGTTATCAAGGTAAACAGTCTGCCTGGACTCCCAAATTTTTAATCGATCACGATGGAACCCCATCTACATCACCAATTGATATGGCTAATTTGTTAGCCAAAACGTTCGCTAATAACTCAAGTAACAACAATTATTGTCAAGAAGCTCTAGAACACAAACTAAAATTCGAAAAATACAACAATACAAATATACCTGAACTCACCAAAGAAACTAACTCTTCCAGCTCAACAGCGACAAGAGTAAGAACTCAAGTCCAGGACCCGACAACATACCAATAATCCTAATCAAGAAACTAACTAAATCTAGCCTGGACTACCTACTCCAACTGTATAATTATATATGGTCCTACCACCTATACCCAAAAACTTGGAAGTATGCTACAGTTATCCCTCTTGCAAAACCTAATAAAGATCACTCAATCGCATCAAACTACCGACTAATATCCTTGACATGTAATTTATGTAAATTAATGGAAAAAATGATAATCCGTAGGCTGATCTGGTATCTGGAAACTCATCAATGGCTTGCACCCTCGCAGTTCGGATTTAGACAATTTAGATTGACAACCGATCATTTAAATGCACTGCAATCAGATATTAGTGAAGCACTCGCAAACGGCCTGCAATGTATAATTCTATCTCTTGACCTAGAGAAAGCCTATGATACAGTTTGGAGATATCGTATAATAGACATCCTAGCAAACAAACTCATGATTCAAGGACACTTATTACACTTTGCTTACAATTTCATCTGCAACCGCAAGTTTCAAGTTCGAATTGGTAACTGCTTATCAGAAGTCGAAGAGATAGTAAACGGTGTACCGCAGGGTTCAGTGCTAAGCTCAACCCTATTTCTTATAGCCATAAACGATATGATGACTGTTATCCCCAAGCCGATCAAGGTCAGAACCTTCGCAGATGATACATCGCTAGTGTGCGCTGGAAAAACAACCACAATCATTAAAATCCTTCAAGAAGCGCTAAACAAATTACTGAATTTCTGTACTTAATTTCTGTAATTAATAATATATTTTCATTAATACACGCGGTCCCTTGGACCCTCTACGTGATTTTAACCCTTATTAATTAACTCACTAAATTATGACAATTATTTACAACTATTTATTTATCCAATTTCTATAATTATAATTTTAACTGAATCACACTTTTATTAATAAAAATTTCATTACATCTATTCCCTTAATTAAAATTACCTTCCACCTAATTATTTATCATTTTAGTATCGCTAATAATTCCAACCACTAATTTCTTATAAACGTTATTCTTTCCTTATCAACGATTTTGTTAAGCCGGTTTTATGAGTTAAATTATGTGACCGCTCAACAATTTATCACGACTTCGATATCACAATGCTCAAAACTCAACCTTTATTTTCTACGTTTTACTTTACGACACTTTTACGTTTATAAATTTATTCATTGATTTTTTTAATGTAATTTACTTATAATTAATTTTATCTTAATTTTAGTGACTAGATAACTTTGACTAGAACACAATTGATTTTCCGGCGAATGCTTAACACGACCTGCCTGGAAATTCCCAGAAGAATTTTCCGGCGAGTGACTTAAACACCCTGCCTGGAAATATCAAAGCTAATACTTGCTGAGTCCGGTTTTCTAATTATTTTATTACACGTTAAATTAACACGACACTTTGCGAACACGACGTTAAATTATATGTTTTAATTAACAAATATTCCGACTCCCTGCCTGGAATATTCTACAGAATACCTATTACGATTTACGTTGATTCTTTTCCGTCGCTTGTTCTGTATTCGGCGTCCTTGTCCGTGTCTTGTTCTCTCTTGTCCGTGTATTAAGTTCTCGACCGTGTATGCCTGGGTTACCGGGTTGTCTTAATTTTACCGTCTTGTGTTAACCTTCTCGGATCCAATTCTAGTTTTCGCCCAAAAGGCTCGAACTCTCCTTCAACCTGCTATTCAGACGCAATCAGTTCTTTTTAACAAAAGGTACCGGCTACCTGCCTGGTATCTTTTAACAATTAGAATTTGTTTTATCGCTTAGTTCCACAATCAAAAACTCAAGCTCTCAATTAAATAATTTACCTGATATATTTTATTCACAACGTCTATATGTCGGCGTCTATAATGGTGTCTATGGCGTTGGCTTCTACTTCAGGTTGGATCGCTTCGGTCACACGTCTCGTCTGATGGTCGCCCAGTCCTAATGGCTCTTCGTCTTCGGGTGCGTCTGGGTAGTTACCCGGTCCTGCCGACTCTGCTACTTCTTCGCTTCCGTCTTGCACTTTTATTAATTACACTCGATAATTTTCGGCCGTCATCGGAAAATTCCCCCTCTGCCTAATTACGATTGGGCCTCGTGTATTAGCATTTTCATTTAGCGCGCCCGGCGACAAGTCGAAAAACTTAATTAATTGCTCCTTTGGGGTTGCAGGTAGGGTAATTGACCAACCGCGAAAAATCACGATTTTGGTTGATACTAAAACTCAATTTACCCCGTTACAATAATTCACAATTTACAATTAATATACATGAAATGTTTTTCATAAACTGGCTTTTCTGTCGATTTCAAAAATAACCACGTGTTTTGTAATAAGTATGATAGTTTATAGTGATAAGTACGACAGTTTCGCCGGACAAGTAAAAAGATTTTGGAATTTACTACAATTTGACTTCGAGCTCCAATAACTTTTGAACAGATGGATTTATCAAAAAATGATAAGAAACTTTTTGTAGAACATTTAATTTTTTACGAAATAATATCTCATAGTTCTAAATGAAAATTATGAAAATCTAACTTATTATACACGTTACTCAGACGTAAATAATGAAAAAAAGATATGTGGTGTTAAATCTAATAAAGTATATTTTAGTTGTAGAATGTAA
Source organism: Microplitis manilae (assembly GCA_030273425.1). Classification (NCBI taxonomy): domain Eukaryota; kingdom Metazoa; phylum Arthropoda; class Insecta; order Hymenoptera; family Braconidae; genus Microplitis; species Microplitis manilae. The sequence goes on along the minus strand of CP092727.1, from coordinate 18,898,460 downwards.
TTATAAGAATAACGATTACTGATATTAGCAAATTGACTACTGCTTAAGTTATTTAATGATTTAAATTTAATTTAATTCTTGTAATGTTTAGCATTATCAATATAATTAATATTATTATGAGGCTGTTTTGTAATGTTTTTATGTTTTGAAAAAATAAATTATTCTTTGAATGAAAGCGTATTTGTAATCAAATAATGATATTAGTATGAATATCGTAAAAAAATTGGAGCTTAGCTACTCAGCGGTGTATGGCTGCTTGAATTTCATTGAATGTTTCTACCGTGAATTTATCGCATAATAATTGCGAAATACGTTGAATTATCAGTGACAAACTTCTACTAAACCGTGGTACATTTAGCGTATTTTCAGCATTACTACACCATGTGTTTGTCGTGGAATGACTGTGGGAACACCGTGGAAACATATCAGAAATATTGGGAAAACGTAGTCAAATTGCTATGGAACTACTGTGGTTTCATCGTGGAAAAATAGAACAAATCCACGGTGTTCCCACCGAGCATTTATGGTGAGTCTGTAGAATTTTCACGGTGTTTCTACGGTGAGCTCAAGGTTGCGAGGGATGGAATAAAATCAGTGCTTTTCTTTACTTCACACTCCACTGTATTATTTTCTAGTCAACTGATTGATATTTCGCTTCAACTAACAAATTTTCAGAAAAAATTTAAATAAAAAGTAACCTTAAGATACTTGAGAACCAAAATAATTTTTGTTACATTTTAGCTTCCGCTCATAAAAAACGGTATGATTGAGAGCTATAAAGCTAATTCTAAACTTAAAAAATTTTAAATGTCTCACCAAGGGAACGATCTGTTCCTTTATTAATTGACACTCAATAAGAATAATTTTTTTTTATCTTCAACAATTGACTTTAAGGTAGTACTATCGGTTTTAGAATTGACGTTCAGAATTTAATGAAACTTGGTATATTGGCACATTATTATACACGCTAAGAATTTTATGGTAATGATTACTATCTCATGGTGGTAAAATTAATTTTTTTCTTGTGATATCGGTTAATCTCATAATTATTGTAAGATTCACAATATAATATGTTATTAATTAAAATACACGATGGCAATAGTTACCATCATGGGTGTTAAATTAGTATAATAATCATTATCACAAAAATAGTAGCTATTAACATATCCCATGACAAATATCACAATCACTCGATGATATTGTTCACAATAGAGTGATGGTAGTAGCTGCTATCTCGTGATCGTAATCATTACAACTTTGTATGGCAAGTATTATCATCCCCGATGAGAATGATTGTTATAAAATTCAAAATTAGACTAAAGAAAAAAAAAAGACTAAGATAAAAAAAAAATTTTCTCCATTTTGATGGTTAGAAATTATATGTATATATAAATATCCTATATATGTATACATGTATATATATGTATATATACATATATATATATATATATATATATATATATATATATATATATATATATATATATATATATATATATATATATATATATATATATATATATATATATATATATATATATATATATATATATATATATATACATATATATATATATGTATATACATATATACATATGCATATATACATATATATACATGTATACATATATAGATATTTATATATATATAATCGCTTATAATAATATATATAATTAAGTGTATAACTAAAAAGCTGCTAAGTGACTTTTACATACGCGATAGTAACTATTACCATCGCGGTGTAGTAAACATTGTTACCGAAAATTATAAATGTTGCTATCTGTGATGTGAGTGATTACTACTATTGGTGAGAGTGATTATTATTCGGGGATATTAATAGTTAGCATCATATGATGGTTTTTAATAGCATTATTGTATAAAATTCTAAAATTACTATACAGTATAGTAACTATTAAAAATCCTCGATGAGAATCATTACCATAAAATTCTTAGCGTGTAAGATAATGAACCAGTTCAATTTTTAACCTTTCGTCACACGCGTGTTTTTACCCGACTTCGTAACACGCACGATGAGCGCCGCGCCGCCGTGTTAAATTTCATGCGGTGTTGCCAAGTACCCAATAAATATTCCATGCTTTTATTATTGGAAAATAACTATATTTTTTATTTAGTTTTACATTGAATTAAATATTTAGCTAATTAGTAATTTTTTAAGAAATTATTATTTTTTTGTTATATTTAGTAATAATTTAACTATATTTCTGAAGTAGTCTTGACAAAAAATGATCTATCAATATTAATAATTTTTATAAGAATAGTAATGACGGGTAAACAATCTCAAGATTAGCCGATACTTAACAATTTTTTAATTTTCTTCACATAATTAATTACAAAAAGAGGAATTTAGACAAAATTTACATATAATTTTTTTAGTTTCAGCGGGTGCAAATTCTTTATGTTGAAAAAAAAATCCAAAAATTGTTGAAAGTACCGGCTAATTTTAGAATCATACAGATAATTATATATTTTAGTATTGTTACAAATTGAAAAATATTATTTATTTAACTTCTATAATTATATAATTCAAAAAATATTATTATAATTTAAAAATTTAAATAAATATTTTTTAATACCAATCGTTATTAATAATAACCAGTGACTAACAATTATGGGATAGGTTACTTTGTTTACAGCTTGTATATTAAGAGCGGGAACACGACGTGGCAACAGCGCGATTCGAATTGCGATCTGGCGTTTACACGCGCCAGACGACGCGGTGCCGCATTCACGAGATGCTTCTCAAAAATATATAATTATTAAATTTCTAAGACAACTATATAATTATTATTAATATTCATTCCTTCTAGAAGGTCCAAAAAGAGCATTAAAATTTTTTGGAATGTTTTTTTTGGCAAAAACCATAAAAAACTATGAAAATGTCAAAAGTGCGGCGCCTTGACGCATTGGAAGCATTGATCCTTATGAGAAATCACATCGTTTATTTTATTTCACAAAATCTGACGTTCAGATTTCAATGAAAGCGGTATCAAAGGAAAGAAAAAAAAAGACCATTCGGCAGCCGAAATGGGAGTAGATTTTTCATTATTTATTTATATATTTAAATCTGTAAGGTAGACGGTAGCGTTTAAAGGTTCATCTGAAGCTTATAAGATCAATTATATTTATGCTTGTCAATTTTCAAAAAATACTTTATGCATACTTTAATGTTGAGATTTTAAGAGTGTTACACGGCAGTATTCAGAATTGGAACAGTTTCATAAATTTATTGAAAAGTGGAAGAACGAATGCAACAGCTAAATTTCAATAAATAAATAGGTAATTTTTGTTGAATATAAAAAAATAGTACTGAAATATAAAGCTCATTAGATAAGCTACATAAAAATATTAACAAAATTCAACTATTATGAATTACTTGAAAGTTATTAAATGAGAAATTAAAAAAAAATCGTTTTTTCTATTTTTCTGAAAATTTTGAAATTCATCAAAGTACTAGAAAAAATTATCAAAAGAGTAAGCAACATAGCCTAAATTGAAGGAAATCGAATGAACATAAAGATTAAATCACCAAAAATAGATTATCTCTTTAGGATCAAAAGTTATTTAAAGATAAATCAAGAAAAGTTGAATTTTTTGAAAAATTAAAAAATCTTTAAACGACTCTAACTTTTAAACTTTTTGGCCGATTAAGCTCATCTTCGAACTGAACCGACCTTTTTAGCTAAGGAATATGCAAAAAAAAATTTCATTAAGATCGGTACAGAATTGCGGACGCTATCGTGGGAGAACCGCGCGTTATATCGTATATATATATATATATATATATATATATATATATATATATATATATATAAATACATATATAAACTTTTTCACCAATAGTATTTTTGGAACCTACTTGACTCAAATAGATAGAAAATGTTAAAATTTTTGAAAAGTTGCGTCATGAGGACAAATACAACAGTTAGATTTTTATAAAATCTACTAAAAATGCGTAGAATACTTTGGTTTATTAAAATACGAGCTTCAGAGCTTGTGATAAAAGTAATTAGTAAATAATTAAGAGAAATTTGGCATGTTACTTAGATGTGGCAACGCTGCTAAAAAGGTTATGACGCGCACGAAATTTAAACATGCATCAAATGCGGTATGTGGGGATATCAGTGTTTTACTCATTTTTTATTACAAAACATACGATATAATTTTTATCAATATTGTTGCATTATTAAATAATGCAACATGTTACAAAATATGTAATATTGCATAAATAAACTTTAATATTACACATTTTTTAAATATTTTTTTCTTTAGTTTCAAAGTAATTAAGAATTTTTTCTAAAATTATTGACGTTAGTCGTAGGGTGAGGAGACGTGAACTTTCCATGTTTCTCATTCAATTTATTTGTTAATGCTACTTATAACAGATTTTTTTTATATTTTTTTTTTTCTGTGACTCTTTTCTTTTCAATGAAATATTTTTTTTTTTATTATTTAATAATTTTGAATTAGAAATTTTAGTAAACAAACATGTAAAGCCAATAACTTGTATAGATGTTTGCGCAATAGATTTTGCGCATGATCTCATATTTTGAGTGAAACAGAGTTACTGTAAGCATACTTCTATCTTATTTACTTTTACGCGACGTTACCAAATATAAATACTACGGTAGTCAAATTAGACAAAGCACACATTTGACTCTTGTGGTATCAATAGTACTACCTTAAATAATACCATCGGTCAAACCTGCAATGTGATAATCAATTTATTTAAATTATATTTTTAAAAACGCGTCTTTATTTTTTTGCGACAAGATTAAATTAATTTTAAAAGAAAAAAAAATTAATTGTACGCTTTTGAATATTACCTCTAATGAAAAGCGAAAAACAAAATATTAATTATTTATATTTATTAGGGTGCTTCAAAAAAACAAACAATCCTTTTTTTTTTATGGTGTACAAAAATTGAAAGTATAACTAAAAATAAAAATTTTGGCATCAATCCGGGCTCTTAATAATGATATTAAGGTTTGCCTCAATCCATTTTTCTATTTTCCATTGAAATAACACGGGAAAAAAAAATTTTTTTTTTAGAATTTTCTAGTTCCCGAACTAATTAACGAATTTCTATGCACAATACATTTTTTTTGTAGGAAATTAAACGCTCTACAAAAAAAGTCTCATCATTTTTCAATAAATCCCACTGTTCAAAAGTTATTTAAGCCCTTAGTGAAATTTATAGTAAATTTTTAGATTTTTTTACTTTTCCGGCGAAACTATCAGTCTTATCAAAAAATTTCATTAGAACTTTTTGTAGACAATTTTATTCCTCACAAATTATTCTGAATAAAGTTTTTCGAAATTCCACATTGTTCACAAGTTATTTTCATTTCAATGTCAAGCTCTTGAAATCAATCAGAAATCTATTTTTTCAAGAGCTTAACATTGAAATGAGAATAACTTGTGAACAATGTGGAATTTCGAAAAACTTTATTCATAATAATTTGTAAGGAATAAAATTATCTACAAAAAGTTCTAATGACATTTTTTTAAAAGACCGATAGTTTCGCCGGAAAAGTAAAAAAGTCTCAAAATTTACTGTTAATTTGACTTAAGGCTTAAATAACTTTTGAACAGTGGGATTTATCAAAAAATGATAAGAGACTTTTTTTGTAGAGCGTTTAATTTCCTACAAATAATGTATTGTACATAAAAATCTGTTGATTAGTTTGGGAACTGGAAAATTCTAAAAAAAAAAATCGGTCTATCGGTTGACCCTGCGGGCCAGCCCCAAAACTTCCCGCAGTTTTCGAGCTCCTTGAGCTTACAATATTCTATTGTTTTAGGAAAAAACCGTTTTTTAGCAATTCTTTCTCCCACGATATCTTACGAACGAATTAACCGATTGAGATAATTGAGGCAGAAATCGACGCGTTTTATTGAGTTCTAGAGCTGATCGAATTTTGGGATTGATCGAATGAGTCGCTTCAAAGATAATCGAAGAAAAACGTTTTACACCATTTCTTTCTCGATCGATTTCTCTTGAACGAATAAACCGATTGAGATGGTTGAGGCGGCAATCGACGCGTTTTATTAAATTCTTGTGCTGATTGGATTTTGGGATTGATCGATCGAGCCGTTTCTGAAAAATTTGAAAGAAACTGAAAAAAAAGATTTTTTTTTTTTTTGTTTTTCTTCCATATCTTAGAGTCTATTTGATCGATCGATTTGAAATTTTCAGAAAAGTTGACGGCTAACAAACTCTTTTGATTGCCACCTCAAACTTGTTAATCGGTCAGTTCATTAAAAAGATATTAAAAGTTTACATCCATACACACACATACACGCACACATACATACAGACACTCGGACATCATCTTGAAATTAGTCAGAATAGCTTCCTAGGACCTCAAAACGTCGACATCTGATGAAAACTCGATTTTCGAAAATCGGGGTGAAACCAATAACTTCCCGAATTTTTGAAAATTAATCATTTTCTCAGCGAGAAGTTAAAAAAATTTTTTTTCCGTGTTATTTAAATGGAAAATAGAAAAATGGATTGAGTGAGGATTGAGCCCGGATTGGTGCCAAAATTTTTATTTTTAGTTGTACTTTCAATTTTTGTACACCATAAAAAAAAAAAAAAAAATTGTTTGTTTTTTTGAAACACCCTAATATTTATACAATAAGTTTTACGCCGAAGTGGTCAACAGTAATATTTATCAAGTTCAATAATATGAATAGAATAACTTAAGCAATTTATTCAGGCTGTTCTTTTTAAAAGTTTAATCGAATATTTTTATTAAAGAACTTGCTGAGAAGAGGATAGGGTACCGTTTTCGACGCTTCAATACCAATTTTGAACACTTGAAAAAATAAAATTATATAATTTGTAAACGACGCAATGGCATAGATAATTTTTCAAGCATATGAAGATACTTTTATTATACAATTAAAATGGGAATTCTATTTTATACTTTTTTATTTATTAAAATAAAGTATTAAATGTCAAAAAATGGAGCAGTGGCCACAAATTTTACTTCTACCCTCTTAGTAACTGATCTAGTATTTTATTATGAAACGTACTATTGGTCGAATGAAGTCGTACTGTTCAGTTGTACCCGCACTAGTAAAGCGGCTTTTTCTAGCAAGTGTCGGTTTCATGTCAACTAATTCCGGACAACTGATTATTATTTATTATCACTTATTATTATATTATTAATGTATATCAGTATATAATAAGGGATCAGTTGTCCTAATCAAGAAATCAGTTATCTGTAATAATTAAATAATGCTGTTAAGCAGGAAAACATGTGTTTATGCACGCACACGTGAAGCGTTCTACACTTTCATATTATGAGGAAGGAAAATTAGTATAGGAGGGGATTGGGTAGGATAAGGAAGGGATCTCAATTAAAAGTCTACAAACAAATTTTAAAAAAGTTTGGAAAATCCAAATGAGCATGCCTTAAGCGCAATAAAACAATAGAAATGCATAAATGATAGGATTCACATTTAAGGCATGTAATCATTTTCTTATATTTAATGATAATAAAAAACATGCAGTTATTTATTTATCCTATTAATTTAATATCAATAGCGAACGAAGTTTCATCTTTTATCTTATATAATGAAATTAAATCGATAGCGGAATAACTTGACGATACGGCTCCGTAACTATACGGCGCCGTAAAATTACGGAGACGTATGTACACGCCGCTGTAAAGTTACGAGATGTATGTATACGGCGCCGTATAGTTACGGAGCCGTATCGTCAAGTTATCGTTCCTATAGCCACTTCCAAAAAAAAATCTTAACAGATGATAAAACAGTTAGTAATTATACCATCATTTATGTCTAGTTTCTGCTTGTTTATAGTTATTCCAATCCTATTTATGAAAAATAATGTATATGGCTGCCGAAATCGCAGAAAAAGTCACCGAACTGACAGCCGGAAAAAATTAACTGTATTGAAACGGAATTATTTTGACACGCGATTTTCACAAGGGTTCTTGTAAATTCCCTAAGGAAAATTTACGATCTCAACATCGTAATCGTGGACTAGACTTTCATTGGCGTCAAATTTTAAATGTTTTATTTCAAAATTTACTATAGTCTTTGTTAAAACTACAATGTAAGTTGTATTCTTTACTATTTAACATCGTAATTTTAACAAAGACTATAGTAAATTTTGATATAAGACATTTAAAAATTGACGCCAATGAAAGTCTAGTCCACGATTACGATGTTAACATCGTAAATTTTGGTAGAATTTTCTTTTCGTGTATGAATACCACGCTCTTATTCATTGAATTCATCAGAAAAACGAGTTTTTTCTGAGAAATTTTATTTAAGCGATAAGAAAATCTTTATAACGTGATCTGTAGTTATTATTATTTATCTCAATACGCTTTTTATACATTTTTTTTTCGTTTAAATTATGAAAATTACGTTTAAATCGAAATCACGATTTTTAGGCGAGAGTAGAGCATACCTACGCTGCGCTTAAGGCATGCAAAATATGGATAGTCCGAACTGGAAGACGAACCTAGATCATGTCAGCTACGCACCGAGTGCTCTCTCAGTTCAGCTATCCGAGCCGATGCCATATTCTGTTCAATTTATCTACATATCACTTACACTGGGATCGATATATATCGCGGAATAAAATTGCTGGGATTAGTTAACAGCACACCAAGTGTTCGTCAAGCTAAACTATAATTGTAATAAAATACTAAAATAGTGACTAACATCTTGCGCAAGTTATTTAGCAAAAATAGATACACTGATAGAAATTTTATCTTAGCTTAAGAAATATTTTCTTGAGCCAAGAATTTATTTCTGAAGAAAAGCAATTGTCTTGCTTCAAGAAATTCTTGTCTTGATTTAGATTTTCTTGGCTCTACAGATTTTGTATCTTTGATGGATAACTCTCGTGTCTTGACCCGAAACTAAATTATCTTCAATCGATACTATTGAATTCTTTAAGCAAGACCACTTGTCTCTTCAGCTAAAAATGTCGTATTGTTATTATAAGAACTTTCAATTTTTGGTTCAAGTAATAATTTCTTGATGGAAGATGTTTTCAAAGTAATGAAAAAAAAACTTTTTTTGAAATAAATTTCTATTTTAACATATCTGAAGTAAATGAATGGAGTCCTAAAAAATCACTTTGAAATTTTTTATTTTTAAAATAAAAAAAAAAGTTTTTTTTCAAGCTGAGTAAATTGAGATCTTGATTTAAAAATCGCGCCATTCTCGAAACAAGTCGGTAATGTCTTAAACCTACATTTTGCCTATCTCAATCCAGGAGCAAGAAATTCTTAAGCCAAATATGTCAGATTTTGTTTCAAAACAATAAAGGCTTCATCGAAGAATAAAATTCTCAAACGAAGAATTTTTTTTCTCTATTCGAGAAATTCAATTTTTTGGTTCAAAAACTTATTTCTTAAATTAAAACAATTAAAAATTTTAAAACAAGAACCACATTTTGAAGAAAAAATTTTTCTTGAATCGAGATATTTATTCTATCAGTGTAGTCTAGACTATTTTAAAAGGAATCATCTTCATAAAATATTGATATGTATTTTCGATTTAATTTGATAAATTAAATTTCTTATATGAATTTAAAAATACGGTGGTTAAAAATTATAAAACTAATTATTCACCTCATTTTAATTAAAAGAATAAAGACCTCAATGACATTGTGATTTTCCGATACATAGAACTGCTCAGCAAGATCGTTGGTGCTTACAAAATCCATATTTTTTATTTAAAAAATAATTATTTCATAGACCAATTGAACTACTTGATCAGTTCCTTTCAATTATAATAAATAATTAACTAAAAAAAAAATATAAATAAAAAAATTAATTACTGATCTTAATTAAGCAATTGGATTTTTTTCATGATTTACAAGGAAGAAAATACATACCAAAAATTTCCTCAATGACTTTTTTTCTTAAATTCTTAGATAATTAAAGCAAAAAAAACTAGGTCAAAATAGATTTATGGTGCAAGCGCGACAAGCTTGAAAATAATTTTTTAAGAGCGTATGGGGTGGAAGTCACGAAATTTATGAAATTATAAACCGAATCACGTCTATTTATAAATTATTTGTTGTATTCTTCGGGTATTTAAAATACGGGTAATTGCGAATGATTGACCAGAAGCCTTAGTTCAGATGAAAGTAATTAGCGCCCGAATTAATTTTTGCTAAAGACAGACAGTTTCAGTTTAATAGTAAAAAACAAAATTAGGAAATTCTATGAGCCCACAACTTCGACTTGAGTCAAACGATAGATAAAAAAAAATGTATGATATAATAAAAAAATATATCATGCAGAAAGTCACTCATCACACCGAGAAATATCCAGAGCAGCAGACAATTATTTCAATTTCTATAGCAAAAAAAAAAAATTAATCATTTTTTAAAATAAAATAATGATTGAATTAAAAAAAAATTACCTCGACGAACGTATTTCAGTGCTTCCAGCATCCGGAACCAGCACAAGAGATTCATGATGATCGGAATCAATAAATTAATTTTACTTCAATTAATCTCTCACTGTTTATTTCATTCTCAAAGCATTTTTTCGTCAACTGAAAATTTTATAAAAAATAATTAATAAGAGATTAATAATTAATTTTTAGTCCTGCGTAAAATATTATGATCCTGGAGTTAGAAGACAATTAAAAATTTTCAGATTTTTTTTTCAATAAATCAATTACAAAAAAATAAAAATATGCATATGTAGAAAATTCAAAACTACACGGAAAAATTGGAGCTCAAAATTAGATGATATTTATAATTGTCGAATAAAAATTACTTTCTGAAGAGAAATTTACAATCCAAACCAAAAATTACTATTAATAATGGAAAGTTACATTTTTTTTTTTTGATTCTTACAATCAGTATTGTAAATTTTACGATTTGTAAAAATTATAATGCAGATTAGTAAAAATTGAATAAAGAATGGTAACAATCTATAATTAATTCACAACGATCATTCTGGAAGTAACAATATTCAAGAATCTCTTTGATAATATTACAATTCTGAGTTAAAAAGATTTGTAAGCGTAGAAGTTAAATATTACAATTTATTAACAATAAATTACTGTAAAACTCATATTTATTTTTATCTATTCTGTAAAATTCAGTAGATAAAATAAAAAATATTAGAATAAAGTAGATAGTGATTTTTATCTGGAAACAACAGAAAAGTCACACATTACTCAAGCTATATTTATAAGAGTTTCGCAAAATTTATTCATTTGTATGCCGATTAGTACAATTTGTAAGATTATTAATATTACTTCATAACATTTTAAAACTATTACTGAAAACATTGTAAAAAGAACTAGAGTATTCTAAAATTTATAATATCAAGTAAAATTTTCTTGAGGTATTGTAGATTTTAAAACATCGGTAATGTGAATCGCCACTTAGCGGGTAAAAATTACTATTTGAGATTGTAACTTTTAATACGTGAGATATAATCTCGAGTTCGTTGTATTTTATTTATATTTGGCATATACTTTCAGAAATTCGAATGGTACTTGTAGCCGAGTGGTTAGCGTGCTTGCATTTGAACTGGATTATTCGCAAGGCGTAGGCTCGAATCCCATCGTGGTCAAAAAAAAAAAAAGATGGCGAATTTTAAGATGACAGTTGAGATATATCCATAATTAAATATACAGATACATTCCAATAATATATAATATATATATATATATATATATATATATATATATATATATATATATATATATATATATATATATATATATATATATATATATATATATATATATATATATATATATATATATATATATATATCTCGTTGGAAAAAAAAAAAATTTATTATTACACTCAAGGAGACAAATTTTACAATCTGGATTAGTAAAAATTCAATAGCTGTCTCAGTGAAAGTTTTATTCTAAAATAGATTTTTTACTAAATCAAACAGTAAATTTTATTGAATGCTTGTGTTTTGTACTCTAAAACTCATAGTAATTTTACATATAATTTAGTAATTTATAGGATTAAGCGATTATAATTTTTACTTATTTAAAGGAAAATTTCGATATTATTGGACCGTTTCTAGTTTGCCTCGGCGACATAGTAATTTTTATTTGAAAAATAAAAAATATTACTAGATTTTTTTCTCCGTGTACTATAGGTGCAATTTTGTTCAAAAATTTTTTTCTTTATAATTTATCGTGTTTCAAAAAAATGAAAAAATTGTTAGATGTCGGCTAACTTGAGTATTATAAAATATTTCGAACAATTGAAAATATAACTTATTTTTAATTTGATAGAATGAGATAATAAACACAAAATTTAAATTTATTACCGAAACATCAGTGAAGAAAGTGATGAGCAATCATTCGAGCAAGTAAATACTCAAGATATCCAAAATATACAAAATATATTATCGATATTAAATATCCAGTCAATCGTATCAATTAACAGCAACAAACTTGATGACTGATGAAGCTGTCAAGACATAAACTATTCACTATATACTTAAATAAAGGAAGAAAAATAATTAAACGATTAATTGTTACCAAGACAAAAGGGGTTAAACGATTGCCGTCAACTTCTCAACCGCATTCTGTTTGCAGTCATACTTTTAACGGCTGCTTTCATAAGCTAAGGCACTGACGTCTAGTTTCAGAATTTGAATTATTTTCTCAGTGGCCATTTTTATTTCCAACAATGGAAACTTAGTTACAAAAAATCTCTGTTTTTAGATTTAAAAAAAAAAAACATTTCGGTATTTGTGTAGAATCAGGGTTCACCCCATTTTTCAAAGTTCCAAGTTCCAAGTGCTTACACCTTAAATATCTATAATTAAATTTTTTCTACGTGCTTAGCTACACGGCGGATTAAATTTTCTGTATGTGCTTTTGTCTTTAACACTAGATATCTATCCGGAACTTGCAACTAAAGTATCTAGAATTATTGAAAGTAATATGAAATCTTGCAAATTTTCAGAAATAAATTTTCGGATATATAATTAAAATTTTTATATAACACCGTAAAATGGACGGTGGAGTTCTATGCGTCTAACTATATAAAAGTTACAATAATTTTTGAGCACTTGTATTACTTGAAAATTGGCAGATTTCTATTATTTCTATACTTTTACGGTATACAATAGCTCACCTAATATTTGGATGCAAGTAGTGTGGACGGTATCCATCTCCCTTTGTTAGTATATATATAGGAATGTACGGATTTATGTAAGAATCCATAGGAATTAACAGTGGAGTGTATGAATTTATATAAGAATCCACGTAGGAAATCATAGGTATCTGGATTCCCGATAAGAGCAATTGTGAGTATCTGGATACTCATGTAGGAAATTAGCATAGAAAATTATATAAATGGTCCAGACAGCACTCAAGTCGGAATGACTGCTTTATGACGTCTTTTTGAAGGCGTCCTCAAAAAGTCTTATAATGACTTCTTAAAGATGTCATTTTTAAGAACTCTTAATTAAGAGTTCTTGAAGACTATAAATAAGACGTCAATTTTGTGACGTCTAAATGTATTCATTTTTAAACTTCTGTATGAAGTCAAAATTAGGAGCTCCTTAAAGACGTCATGGTAAACTCATTCTGAAGTCTTATTTGCAAAGTCAGAAAAAAGAGTTCTTTGAGAACTCTTTTTAAAGACGTCTTACTGAGCTCGCTAGGTGGCTCATTCGACATCTTGAGAACTTCTTAAAGACTTCTTTAAGATGTTGATGAGACGTTCAAATCATAAATAGGAACTCAGTCAGAACTCCCCAGACAGGAAAGTACCACGGGCCCAGGTTTGGCTCAGGCTTGGTTCAACTATGTTGAACTCTGGGCCAAGTTTGTAAGCCAGCCTTGTTCCAGCCTTGGTAGAAGTCTGGAATGATAACATCGTGCCAAGCCTGGTTGCCAGCCCTGACCCATGCTTGCTTGCCAGACCTGGCCCATGCTTGGTTGTCAGACCTGACCCAAGCTTGGTTGCCAGACCTGGCCCATGCTTTGTTGCCAGACCTGAACCATGCATCGAAAAAATCAATAAATTTAATTTAAAAAAAATTTTATTATTATTTAAATACTAGAGTTTGTGATTATTAACGTTTAAACTATTTAAGTGAGGTAAATGACGTAAAATAAACTCGGTGAAAAATCTGCTGGGCTCTGGGCGCGAACTGTCGTCCTTCTGATTGCTGGGTCTGAACGCTGGCTACTAGACGAACCTACTAATGTTGAATTGAAGCTTTTTTTATATGTTCTACTTATTCATTTTACTACAACCCCTCGGTCTTATGAAAGATAAAGAGCAATTTAATTAATATTTTTGATCAAGAAAAAAATAAATGATAATTTCGTATTATTTATATTATAATTACATAATCTTTTAAAATAAAATTTATTAAATTTAATTGATTATTTATCAAAAAACCAGCTTAATTATCTTACTCTACCACCATTATTAAAAATAACATTTATTATAGAAATTCATGAGTTATTTCTTAATTAAATTAATTTTTATAAGTAAAAGTATGAAATATGTATGTATGACTATGACTGTATGACTATATATGACGATATTTGTCCACACTGATAGAAAAAATATCTCGATTCAAGTAAAATTTTTTCTTCAAAATGTGGTTCTTGTTTTAAAATTTTTAATTGTTTTAATTTAAGAAATAAGTTTCTGAACCAAAAAATTGAATTTCTCGAATAGAGAAAAAAAATTCTTCGTTTGAGAATTTTATTCTTCGATGAAGCCTTTATTGTTTTGAAATAAAATCTGACATATTTGGCTTAAGAATTTCTTGCTCTTGGATTGAGATAGGCAAAATGTAGGTTTAAGACATTACCGACTTGTTTCGAGAATGGCGCGATTTTTAAGTCAAGATCTCAATTTACTCAGCTTGAAAAAAAACTTTTTTTTTTATTTTAAAAATAAAAAATTTCAAAGTGATTTTTTAGGACTCCATTCATTTACTTCAGATATGTTAAAATAGAAATTTATTTCAAAAAAAGTTTTTTTTTTTCATTACTTCGAAAACATCTTCCATCAAGAAATTATTACTTGAACCAAAAATTGAAAGTTCTTAAAATAACAATACGACATTTTTAGCTGAAGAGACAAGTGGTCTTGCTTAAAGAATTCAATAGTATCGATTGAAGATAATTTAGTTTCGGGTCAAGACACGAGAGTTATTCATCAAAGATACAAAATCTCTAGAGCCAAGAAAATCTAAATCAAGACAAGAATTTCTTGAAGCAAGACAATTGCTTTTCTTCAGAAATAAATTCTTGGCTCAAGAAAATATTTCTTAAGCTAAGATAAAATTTCTATCAGTGCATATATTGCCACATGGAAGGAAATGTTCCTAAAAATTACCGTTAAATTTACTGTAATCGTGGGACACAATGCGGCGTTTTTATTTATTACCACTTTTAAAGTAAAAATTTCGAAAAAATTTATTTATTTCGTGGTAAAATTCATAAAATTTACCGAAAACCGAATAAAATTTACAGTAGACTACGGTAAAATTTGTTGAAAAAAAAGTTAAAAATTATCTCACTTACCGACAAATGATTAGGTCGTACCATTCTTCCCATGATTACAGAGAATTTAAAGGTAATTTTTAAATAAAATTTCTTTCCATGCATATATGAGCACATATGACATATAAGATAATATAAAAACAGATAGTGCGCCATCAAATATGATAATACATAACTACGCATTAGAAGTATTAGGAATAGTTCGAACTTACGAATTATTTATTCCGCATCGAACCAAGCTATTTATATTTGAAAATCATTCGGAACTTTTAGATGTTATATTTATGAAAATTATTCGTCATTTCTATAAAGATGTAATACTTCTTGAGTTAATTAATAAATCAATAACTTATTACAAATACTGATATAAAGAGCATACCTTATTAAAAGAAACGATTTGAAACGATTCGAAAGAAAAATTTTAAATACTTTTTAATGCTTTTGAATACTTTGAATACTTTTGAATCGGCCTTTTTGTGGGCATTTAACATTGCAAATTTTTTATTTCAATCAGGGATCAATTAGTCAATTTTTTGTTGAAAGATTTCAGTATTAAATTACGGTTGTTAATTGCAAATACTAACGAAGTGAAAAATGTATTAATTCTTAATTGTTAATACTTTTAATCAGAATGTTAAAATATTTATTTATTAAAACTTATTTTAATTCAAAAATAAATAATTATTTATTTAAAAAACCATAATAATAAGATGATTGAATAATTAATTAAAAAACTAGATTAGCCAATATTGGCCCAAGAATGGGAAACTATAGGTATCCCGAACTTGGATAATCCTACCTTGGCCCAAGTCTGGGTTGCCATTAAATGATCAAGGCAGAGGAACCTAGTCTTGGCTTAAACTCGGATAATCATTGGGTCGGCCAAGGTTAGGTTACCCAGTCCTGGCCTAAGTGTGGGAGTCCATTGGGTGGCCAAGACAAGAGAACCCAGTCTTGGCCCAAGCCCGGGTAATTATTGTAACGGCCAAGGCTAGGTTACCCAGTCCTGGTCCGAGCCTGGGTGTCCATTGAATGGCCAAGGCTAGATTACCCAGACCTGGCCCGAACCTGAGTTACCATTGAATGGCCAAGGCTAGATTACTCAGTCCTGGCCCAAGTGTGGGTTTCCGTTGGATGGCCAAGATAGGAGAAGCCGGTCTTGGCCCAAGTCCGGGTAATTATTGTAATGGCCGAGGCTAGGTTATCCAGTCCTGGTCCAAGCCTGGGTAATGATTGGAATGGCCAGGATTGAGTAGCCTTTCTTGACCCAAGCATGGGCCAATATAGACGTGCCAAAGCTAGGTTCCCCAGTGCTGAGCCAAGGACGGCCCCTTTGTTCGACTCTGGCAGCTCTTGCATGGGTCATCAAAACGTCATTTTGCTATCTAGGGGATTTCTTTGTGGAAAATTTTTTATAGGAATTTGGATTCCTTTCTAATGAATTTCTATAAAATCCGGGTTATGTGGGTTTTTTATCTATTGTCTATTGATACGCATACACTGTAAAAAATCACCGGAGTAAGTCCAAGCGGTGTAGGTGTTAAAATCAGCGGTGTTAAATTTCAACACCGAAAGCGGTGTAAAAATAACGCCGCCGCCGGTGTAAATATTCTAAACCGGTGTTAAAACAAATTCTCCGGTGTTAAAATGACGCCGCCGCCGGGGTAGATATTCTTTACCGATGTTAAAATATTTTACTTTGTGAATATTTTTACTTACTCGATCACTATACTTGTTAAAAGATCATATTTTTTATTAATTTTCATTAAAAAACTAGGATTTTTTGTGTTTTATAATCTTTAAAGTTGATTCTCCAAGCAGACGCAGTTTACCTCGCTTCTACACCGGTTACCCTGCTTTGACACCGATATTACTCCGCTTTTACACCGGTTACCTCGCTTTTACACCGGTTCTACTCCGTTTTTACACCGGTTACCCCACTTTAACACCGGTATTTTTAACACCGGTGAATTACTCCTCCTACACCGGTGTAATTTCATTTTTACACCGGGCGGAGTTAAAATGAGTCCATTTTTAACACCGCTCTTTTTACAGTGTATATGAACGAATGAACAGATTAGTATTCTATGATTCTATGATATTCTATTCAGGAAATCTTTCAACAAAAAATTGACTAATTGATCCCTGATTGAAATAAAAAATTTGCAATGTTAAATGCCCACAAAAAGGCCGATTCAAAAGTATTCAAAGTATTCAAAAGCATTAAAAAGTATTTAAAATTTTTCTTTCGAATCGTTTCAAATCGTTTCTTTTAATAAGGTATGCTCTTTATATCAGTATTTGTAATAAGTTATTGATTTATTAATTAACTCAAGAAGTATTACATCTTTATAGAAATGACGAATAATTTTCATAAATATAACATCTAAAAGTTCCGAATGATTTTCAAATATAAATAGCTTGGTTCGATGCGGAATAAATAATTCGTAAGTTCGAACTATTCCTAATACTTCTAATGCGTAGTTATGTATTATCATATTTGATGGCGCACTATCTGTTTTTATATTATCTTATATGTCATATGTGCTCATATATGCATGGAAAGAAATTTTATTTAAAAATTACCTTTAAATTCTCTGTAATCATGGGAAGAATGGTACGACCTAATCATTTGTCGGTAAGTGAGATAATTTTTAACTTTTTTTCAACAAATTTTACCGTAGTCTACTGTAAATTTTATTCGGTTTTCGGTAAATTTTATGAATTTTACCACGAAATAAATAAATTTTTTCGAAATTTTTACTTTAAAAGTGGTAATAAATAAAAACGCCGCATTGTGTCCCACGATTACAGTAAATTTAACGGTAATTTTTAGGAACATTTCCTTCCATGTGGCAATATATGCACTGATAGAAATTTTATCTTAGCTTAAGAAATATTTTCTTGAGCCAAGAATTTATTTCTGAAGAAAAGCAATTGTCTTGCTTCAAGAAATTCTTGTCTTGATTTAGATTTTCTTGGCTCTAGAGATTTTGTATCTTTGATGAATAACTCTCGTGTCTTGACCCGAAACTAAATTATCTTCAATCGATACTATTGAATTCTTTAAGCAAGACCACTTGTCTCTTCAGCTAAAAATGTCGTATTGTTATTTTAAGAACTTTCAATTTTTGGTTCAAGTAATAATTTCTTGATGGAAGATGTTTTCGAAGTAATGAAAAAAAAAAACTTTTTTTGAAATAAATTTCTATTTTAACATATCTGAAGTAAATGAATGGAGTCCTAAAAAATCACTTTGAAATTTTTTATTTTTAAAATAAAAAAAAAAGTTTTTTTTCAAGCTGAGTAAATTGAGATCTTGACTTAAAAATCGCGCCATTCTCGAAACAAGTCGGTAATGTCTTAAACCTACATTTTGCCTATCTCAATCCAAGAGCAAGAAATTCTTAAGCCAAATATGTCAGATTTTATTTCAAAACAATAAAGGCTTCATCGAAGAATAAAATTCTCAAACGAAGAATTTTTTTTCTCTATTCGAGAAATTCAATTTTTTGGTTCAGAAACTTATTTCTTAAATTAAAACAATTAAAAATTTTAAAACAAGAACCACATTTTGAAGAAAAAATTTTACTTGAATCGAGATATTTTTTCTATCAGTGTGGACAAATATCGTCATATATAGTCATACAGATTTTGTAAATAAATTTGAGCTGACTATTACAATTACTTATAAACAGGATATTGTAGTGCAAAAAAATAAGAAATTTTTTTGATATTACTAGTATAGCATATTGATGATTATATTTTGCTTTTTCAAAAGTAAATATATTTTTCAATCTTACGTAGCACAACCTTACTTTGTTGGCACTGACGGTTGCATAACCTAGTCGTCAAAGCATCGCCCTCTTGTACGGAAGGTCCCGGGTTTCGAATCCTACCAAAGTGTGCACGGTCATTAATTAGTCTAGCGTTTTTTCTCTAATTTAAAAATTTCCAATTCAATTAGGAATTCAATTATTTGCATATCTGATAATCTCTGCGTCGCCAAAATAATCTAAAAAAATTAAAATTTTTTTTTTTAATTTTGTTAAAATTTCTATACAGTCATATCAAGTCATTTAAGGCCATATCCCAGACAGGAAAGTACGACGGGCCCAGGCTTGGTTCAACTATGTTGAACTCTGGGCCAAGCTTGTAAGCCAGCCTTGTTCCAGCCTTGGTAGAAGTCTGGGATGATAACAGGGTGCCAAGCCTGCTTGCCAGCCCTGACCCACGCTTGCTTGCCAGACCTGGCCCAACCTTGGTTGTCAGACCTGGTCCATGCTTGGTGGCCAGGCCTGGCCCATGATTGGTTGCCAGACCTGACCCATGCATCGAAAAAACAATTAAATTTAATTAAAAAAAAAAAAAATTATTATTATTATTAAAGTACTAGAGTTTGTGACCATTAACATTTAAACTATTTAAGTGAAGTAAACGACGTGAACAAACACGGTGAAAATCCTGCTGGGCTCTGGGCGCGAACTGCCGTCCTTCTGATTGCTGGGTTTGAACGCTGGCTACTGGACGAAACTGCGAATGTTGAATTGAAATTTTTATATGTTGTACTTATTCATTTTACAACAACCACTCGGTTTTATGAAATATAAAGAGCAATTTAAATAATATTTTCGATTAGGAAAAAAAAAAATAATTTCGTATTATTTATATTATAATTACATAATTTTTTACAATAAAATTTATTAAATTTAATTGATTATTTATCCAGAGCCCAGCTTAATTATCTTACTCTACAACCATTATTAAAAATAACATTCATTATAAAAATTCATGAGTTGTTTTTTAATTAAATTAATTTTTATAAGTAAAATTATGAAATTACGGTTGTTGATTGCAAATAATAACGAACTAAAAAATGTATTAATTATTAGTTGTAAATTATTTTAATCAGAATGTTTAAATATTTATTCATTAAAACTTATTTTAATTCAAAACTATTATATAATTATTAATTTAAAAACCATAATAATAAGTTGATTGAATAATTAATAAAAAACTTGGATTACCCATGCAGGAGCTGCCAGAGTTGAACAACGGGGCCCTCCTTGGCCCAGCACTGGGGAACCTAGCTTTGGCTCACCTCTATTGGCCCGGGCTTGGGCCAGGACTGGGTAACCCAGCCTTGGCCATCCAATGGCAAGCCAGACTTGGGCCAAGACTGGGTGACCTAGCTTTGGCCATTACAATGATTATCCGGGCTTGGGCCAAGACTGGGTAACCCAGCCTTGGCCATTCAATGGCAACCTATGCTTGGGCCAAGACTGGGTGACCTAGCCTTGGCCATTACAATGATTACCCGGGCTTGGGCCAGGACTGGGTAACCCAGCCTTGGGCGTTTAATAAGTAGATCATATAAATATATCTGTTCAACATTGGTAGGTTCGTCCAGTAGCTACCGTTCGGGCCTAGCAATCAGAAGGACGGCAGTTCGCGCCCAGAGCCCAGCAGAATTTTCACCGAGTTTTTTTCACATCATTTACCTCCCTTAGATAATTTAAACGTTAATGATCATAAACTCTACGAGGTTAATTATAATAAAATTTTTTTATATTAAATTTATTCGTTTCCTCGAAGCCTGGGCCAAGCCTGGCAAGAAGCCTGGGCTAGGCCTGGCAACCAAGCATGGGCCAGACCTGGCAACCAGGCTTGGCCCGAGATTATCATCCCAGAATTTAACCAAAACTGGGCCAAGACTGGCTTACAAGCCTGGCCCAAGGTTCTACAAAGTTGGGGCAAGACTGGGCCAAGCCTGGGCCCGTGGTACTTTCCTCTCTGGGTAGCCAATTCTGGCCAAAGGATGGGTAACTATAGGTATACCCGAACTTGGATAATCCTACCTTGGCCCAAGCCTGGGTCATTACTGAATGGCCAAAATAGGGGAACCCAGTCCTGGCCTATGTTAGGGTTACCATCCAACGGCCGAGGTTAGGTTACGCAAACTTGGCTCAAGTTAAGGTAACTCTAGGCTTGGCCAAGGCTAGGTAATCCAGTCTTGGTTCACGTTAGGGTTACCATCCAATGGCCGAGGCTGGTTATTCAATCTTGGCCCATGTTCGGGTTACCATCCAACGGCCGAGGTTAGGTTACGCAAACTTGGCCCAAGTTAGGGTAACTCTAGGTTTGGCCGAGGCTAGGTTATCCAATCTTGGCCCAAGTCTGGGTAATCATTGGAATGGCCAAGACTAATTATCCAGTTATGGCCCGGGCATGGAACAGTTAAGTTTTGTCAAGATGGGCTTCCCAATAATGTCCCAGGCATGGCCCCGTCGTTCAACTCTGGGGCTTCCTGTATGGGATCAAGCTATGTATGGTCATCCATGACCATACCTGGCCAATTTACATATACATGGTCATGTACACTGTGAAAAATTTCCAACTAATTTTACTATGGGTGCATTGTAACCCCGGACCATAAGAAAACTGGTACAAAATTTACAAGTGTCCCATAGTAAACGGTATGCGCAGATGACACGATTGGGACCTATGCGCATACGTTTACTATGGGACACTTGTAAATTTTGTACCATTTTTCTTATGGTCCGGGGTTACAATGCACCCATAGTAAAATTTAATGGGAATTTTTCACAGTGTATGTTCATATATGGACATATCTAGTTATAAATGACCATGTATGATTCATTTTTCACGGGCATATAGTCTCGTTATACCCGCCGTCCCACTATATATATTTTGAATAATCCATATACCATAGATCACGTACATTTCATATTAAACACAATATAAAACGGGGTTAAATGTATACTTATAGAAATATTGTATATTACGTGATGAAATATTAAATATGAGTGGACACTCCATCTTCATTAAATAATTAATCTGATGAATTAAATTTAGTCGGGGTCAGACTTGATATTATTGTGATCATCCTTATAATACATCTTTCTCTCAGCTATTCTGTCTTAAATTAAAAGTAGATAAAGCGAATAAATCTTTGATCAAATGATAAAATTTTAAGTTATCCGAGTCAGTCGAGACGTTTAGCAAGAATAGTTAGCGATCGTTTATTCATTGAAATGTATTTAAAAAATTATACCCAATTTAATCGCCTGGGTTTTTTTTTTTTTTTTTTTATTCAATGTCCTAATTAAGGTTCTGACTAAAGACGCGAAAGTTAAATCGCGAATACAAATTAAACTAGTAGAAAAGCAGTCTCATCAATCGTTAGTTAAAAAATTTAGTCGATAAATTAACAGATTGAAGCAATGATATTGTTTATTTATTTATTACTCTTACATTTCGTTATTTTATATTGAGGTTTTTAAGTAATTTTTCTCAGTCATAAATTAAAAAAAATAAAACTTACGGTCACGGAACACGTGGCGCACATTTTATTACTTGGAAATAATTTGTTAAAAAAAAATGTAACCCCGTGGAAAAAAAAAAAAAAGTAGTCACAAGCTTGGTAAAATCTGGTTCCTGTGGTTCAAATATCTATTAGTTATGAGTACATTTTTATTGTCTGACTTTTCAAATAGTCTAGTCGAGAAGTGAGTTTTCTGAGAAAAATCGTTGATATTCTCTTAAAAATATGGCGATTGGTGCATTGGATTCAGAATTTCATCCTGAGAAATGGGTATTTTTTTTTTATCCGCCATTAAAAATTGCATTTGTTATAAACAAAAAACGAAGAGACAAAAAGGGAGTCTTCGTTTTTTAGCTGTAACTTCAAAACTATTAAAGATATCTGAAATTAAAAAAAAGATCCTAAAAGAAGAGAAAATTTCAGTAAAATAAGTCTCGACTCCCCCAGTTGTAGCTCCATTATTTATAATTTTAATTTAACGTTGAAAGTTGGGCTCCGCGCGGCCGTTTCGGTGCCTACGCGCCGTCGCCAAGCAAAGTATGCAACA
This sequence comes from Microplitis manilae, assembly GCA_030273425.1. Taxonomy (NCBI): domain Eukaryota; kingdom Metazoa; phylum Arthropoda; class Insecta; order Hymenoptera; family Braconidae; genus Microplitis; species Microplitis manilae. The sequence continues at coordinate 18,875,022 of CP092727.1, read as the reverse complement.
CAAAATAATTTTTTTATAACATGAAATATTAATTTAAAAACCTGAATAAATTATAGTGTCATCTAGACACTTAAAGGAATATAGTCCCGCATGAAAAAAATTTTTAACTCGATTTTTGTTTAAGTTATTTGATTGTTAATTAACAAATTTTTCGGAGACTTGGGTTTTTATAAAATCTCGTAAAAATGTTTAAAAAATGTGTCTATAAATTTTTTTTCTTTTGGGAGCTCTTGTTATAAGAATAATGAACAAGATTCCGTTGTAATAGTTTATAAAAGTTTTTTCATTTGTTTATAACGATTTTTCAAAGTTATCAAAAAGTGAAATATCCGGTTAATGTTATAAAAAAAATTTTTTTCCCAAAATCTTTAATTTTGGTTGTTTTTGTATTCATCTATTGCGTTTAGTAGCTTGGCTAAAAAATTTTTAACATTAATTGTTTAAAAATTTTTTATAAACAAATAGACAAATTGAATTCTTTTGAAAAATTTTTTTTTGTCATTCTGTTGTCTTAGTAAAATAATGATTTTTAAAAAAAAATTTTTTTCTTAAAAAAATTTTTTAATTGTTTATAATTGTTTTTTTCATTTATCCACCATTTAAATTATTTATTAAGAAATCATTTTTTTTCAAAAATCATTATTTACAACTCTCAATATAATTATGAAAAAAAAACAATTTTTTTATTTAAATTTTCTTTGTTTATTTTATAAACAATTTGTTATAAACAAATTTCCATTTTCATTATATTTTTTTTCCGTAGCTTTAAAAAATTACAAATACAGTCATGTGCATTAAAGTTGTGAAAAAAATTTTCCTCTATTTTTTATTAAATTTTAAAATACTTTACCCCCTCAAAGTTGAAGCGGTCAACTATTTTATCAACTTATAAATTGTTATAACTTTTAAACTATTGATGATACGGTCTTAGACATTTAAGCCGATCTTTTAGACAATTTATTGATTTATATAATAAATTTTTTACATGCTTGATATCTATCATGGTTCAATTTTTATAAGCATTTGTTTATAAAAAAATGCATTACTTGAATTTTTAAATATCTCTATCTTTTAAACTATTGAAGTCACGGCTTTTATGATTCAAGACAATTTTATAGAGTAATTAATAAACTACTCAAAAATAATTTTTTTATATTTTTAATTCCATTTGTTTATCATTTTTTTTTATTTATTCAAATTATTGCACAGTTAAAGGTACATTCTTTGGATTTTACTGCCACATTTATGAAAATGTAAACAATACAATATAGAATCATAAACATAAACGACAAACAAAAGTAAGTATTTTCATTCTTCTTTACGCAAGTCTGACTAAAAAATTTAAAAAAGTTCGTTCAATTCCGTAAATGACTTTCAGGCTGCACTACTGGCAAAAATTTTAAGTGTTTGCTTTGACAAACGTTAAGTAATGAATTGAAAAATTCCAAAACCAAAAGAAATCAGCAAAAACAACATAAATTATTGGCGTTGAGTAGGAGTATAAGGTCAATAAAATCCAAAGAATGTACCTTTAACTGTGCAATAATTTGAATAAATAAAAAAAAATGATAAACAAATGGAATTAAAAATATAAAAAAATTATTTTTGAGTAGTTTATTAATTACTCTATAAAATTGTCTTGAATCATAAAAGCCGTGACTTCAATAGTTTAAAAGATAGAGATATTTAAAAATTCAAGTAATGCATTTTTTTATAAACAAATGCTTATAAAAATTGAACCATGATAGATATCAAGCATGTAAAAAATTTATTATATAAATCAATAAATTGTCTAAAAGATCGGCTTAAATGTCTAAGACCGTATCATCAATAGTTTAAAAGTTATAACAATTTATAAGTTGATAAAATAGTTGACCGCTTCAACTTTGAGGGGGTAAAGTATTTTAAAATTTAATAAAAAATAGAGGAAAATTTTTTTCACAACTTTAATGCACATGACTGTATTTGTAATTTTTTAAAGCTACGGAAAAAAAATATAATGAAAATGGAAATTTGTTTATAACAAATTGTTTATAAAATAAACAAAGAAAATTTAAATAAAAAAATTGTTTTTTTCATAATTATATTGAGAGTTGTAAATAATGATTTTTGAAAAAAAAATGATTTCTTAATAAATAATTTAAATGGTGGATAAATGAAAAAAACAATTATAAACAATTAAAAAATTTTTTTAAGAAAAAATTTTTTTTTAAAAATCATTATTTTACTAAGACAACAGAATGACAAAAAAAAATTTTTCAAAAATATTCAATTTGTCTATTTGTTTATAAAAAATTTTTAAACAATTAATGTTAAAAATTTTTTAGCCAAGCTACTAAACGCAATAGATGAATACAAAAACAACCAAAATTAAAGATTTTGGGAGAAAATTTTTTATAACATTAACCGGATATTTCACTTTTTGATAACTTTGAAAAATCGTTATAAACAAATGAAAAAACTTTTATAAACTATTACAACGGAATCTTGTTCATTATTCTTATAACAAGAGCTCCCAAAAGAAAAAAAATTTATAGACACATTTTTTAAACATTTTTACGAGATTTTATAAAAACTCAAGTCTCCGAAAAATTTGTTAATTAACAATCAAATAACTTAAACAAAAATCGAGCTAAAAATTTTTTTTATGCGGGACTATATTCCTTTAAGTGTCTAGATGACACTATAATTTATTCAGGTTTTTAAATTAATATTTTATGTTATAAAAAAATTATTTTGTGTTGCATACTTTGCTTGGCGACGGCGCGTAGGCACCGAAACGGCCGCGCGGAGCCCAACTTTCAACGTTAAATTAAAATTATAAATAATGGAGCTACAACTGGGGGAGTCGAGACTTATTTTACTGAAATTTTCTCTTCTTTTAGGATCTTTTTTTTAATTTCAGATATCTTTAATAGTTTTGAAGTTACAGCTAAAAAACGAAGACTCCCTTTTTGTCTCTTCGTTTTTTGTTTATAACAAATGCAATTTTTAATGGCGGATAAAAAAAAAATACCCATTTCTCAGGATGAAATTCTGAATCCAATGCACCAATCGCCATATTTTTAAGAGAATATCAACGATTTTTCTCAGAAAACTCACTTCTCGACTAGACTAAAAGGACTTGTAAACCAAACAAATGTCGGTTTAGACACTGAAATTTATTTAATACAGAAATATTTTTAACCCCTAGAAAAAAATTATTTTGGTTCCAAAAATCTAGTATTCGTATGAAAACTCTAGTTCTAAAGTATATTTTTCTTGTCTAATTTGTTTAAGGGCTTGGTACATAAAAAAAAAAAAAGGATTAAAATAAAAATGTGCCATAAATCATGAAGAAAGTATACAAACTATGCCATATGGGCTAGAATTTTTTTTTCTTTTACAATTTTGGTAGTAGAATAAGTGAAATCTCAAAACAAAAATAAACTAGAACGTAGGAGCTAGTAAGGTTTGTATTTTTTTACTTATTATATTAAGAAAGTAGAGCAAGCAAAGATTGAATTCTATTAAGTATTAAAATAAAAAAAATATTAAATAAGGAAATATGAGTATGATAGAGATGAGATGGAGCATACAAAAAAGCATGAAGTCTAGTTACGCACGCTGAGTATTAACGATATTTATTATGCAAGATTCGACGCCTTATCGAGGAGTTTCGTATTCAGAGTTGCGGACTTTACTCATGCCGGCGACCATCACTGGTTTATGGGTTCATGGGTCACTTTAAATGCATAGCGGACTTCTACGCTATTATCCTAGCGAACGCTTTATTGAAGACACAGTAACTACCTACATAACTATCAAACAGTTATTAAGTTATTAACTACATAATTTATTTATCACCATATACTTTTTTTTTTTAAAGTAAGTTGAAATAATAACTATATGATTAACTGCAACACCTATATTTATCATGAAAAACCCATTTTCGCAATTTTTTTAACTAACAATAAACACACTTTCTTAGGGAGAATATTGTTTTATATAATCTTGACCTTTTTTAAATTAATCGTTTATTGACCAGAAAGTAGAAACACATAGTAATCCATGTAGAGTTAAATGATAAAAATCTTTTATAATGCTTTCAGAATTAATTTTAATTGTTTTTATATTTTTTATATTTTTCTTAGCCATTTTATCACCTTATTTATTAAACTAGTATTAAATAGTTATAATTATTATTGAGTGATTGTTTCAAAATATGTAAATGATCTTAATGAGCTTGAAAACATTGTTGTGAATACATTTTCGAGCTCTTCGAGCAAAATAAAAGCATTTTGGAGCAGGAAACTGAATTTTCTTGAAAGAAGAACATTTTCGATAATGAAAATCAAATCAATTAAATTCAAAAATTGAATTTTCTCGAAAAAAGAAAATTATTTTGAAATTAGAGAAGCTTCTCAAACTAAAATGCAAATTTTTTAAAGCAACAAAAAAAATTTCTTAAAGCAAGAAACTTTTCTAAAAACAAGAAATGATTTTTTTTTCATTCGAGAATAAAATTTTAATAAAAATATTTTACTGGAACCAAGTAAATTTTTTTTCTGTGTGTCAGTCAAAAAACTTTGATGGTTTTTATTTTATGATAAAAACAATTCAAAATTTTTTAACTTCCCGCTAAGAAAATGGAAAATTTTCAAAAATTCGGGAAGTTATCGGTCTAAGAGATTTTGACTTTTGAGGTCCTTAGGAAGCTATTCTGACTAATTTCAAGATGATGTCCGAGTGTATGTATGTGTGTATGTATGTACGTACGTATGATTCCAAAATCTAATCAGCCTTAGAATTTCATAAGCCGCGTCGAATGCCACCTCAACTATCAAAATCGGTTGGTTCTCTCAAGAGAAACCGTTATCGAAAGAATTAAAAAAAAAATTTTTTTTTTAATTTTTTTGAAATTTCTCAAAAACGACTAAATAAATCAATTTCAAAATTTGATCAGTTTTAGAACTCAATAAAACGCGTCGATTGCCACCTCAACCGTCTTAATTGGTTTATTCGTTTCGGAGAGATATCGTTGGAGAAGAAATGGTCAAAACCATTTTTTTCGAAAACTATGGCATACAAAAGTATTTTCGAGCTCGAAAATGTATTCACAACAATGTTTTGGGGTTGACTCACAGGGTTAACAGATAGACAGGTTTTTTTTTTTAGTGCTTATGGAAAAAATCATACCCATACAAAGAACGGTGATCGGTCGATCATCGGGCTATGATCGCCGTCCGATCCTCGAGCATCGGCTGATGATCGGAATATGTATAGGCGCAAGACTCGCTGGGCATCGGATGTTAACATCAGCGCAAGACTGCCCATTGAGCGTCGGCCGAGGATAGTAACCGAGCATCGGCCGAGGATAGTAACCGAGTATCGGCCGAGGATAGGATCCGAGGATTATCCTATTGTACACTGAGAACAAAATTTTCTTCTGACAACTAATTTTTGTTATAATGAAATATATTAGTGAGCCTTAGAGAATGAGTTATTAACAATAATTAAATATTATTTAAAAATCACAGAATATTTATTTAACAATTTAATAAATGCATATTTAGACAAATAATTTTATTTGCTTAATTTTAAATTTAAATTAAATAATTATTATTATAATTTAATTATTATTATTATAGTTTAATTATTATTATAATTTTATTATAATAATAAAAATAAATTAAATAATTTATTTCTTTGACGCGTACTTTTTTTTATACTATGACAAAAATGTTCAGGGAAACATTAGTGTCAGTGTAATACAGAATAACTCTATATTACTACCAAAAATAGGTAATCGTCACTCTGCTGATTTACAGCAAGTAATCAGTCCCGTATATGCTTCAAGTTGGGAATATAATAATTCTGAAATAAGTTTCTTACCAGGGACACATTACAACTGGTGGGCGCGATCTAGTGGCAAGCACCGCACTACTTCCGCTGCTGCTGCCTAGCACCATAACTTTTTAAATCAATAATCATTAGGTTTAAATAGATATTTATTAACCTCGACCAAATATATATATTTATTCTAAATGAATATATTTTTTGGTGTCTAAGTAATATTTATTAGAGTTAAGATAATACTTTGCTTCAATATTTGAATTTGTTGGCACTATAAAATAGTTTAGTTGTCCATTAAATAAATATTTTCTTAACTTTACCAAATAGTTTTCTTATCTAAGAAAGAGAAATATTAATGTCAACCAAATAGAATCTATTAAATCATTTGTTAAAAATGACAAAATAGATTATGTTGACGTAATAAAATTTACTTTAACAGAATTTAACAAAATCAATTTAATTGTCCGAAGAGAAATGTTTTCTCAGTGTACAAAATCACTAAAACTATTTTCATCACTTTCATTATTACTATTAAATACACTATAATTAATTTCTTTATTTACAACATTATTTACAATTGTTTCACTGTGTAAATTATCATAATCACGATCGTTTGTACTATTATCATTAACAATTTACACTGAGGGTTTATTAGGCGGTTGAGATCTATTATCCATGTATTTTTTTAATGCCCGATGTTTTCTTACACGGTCAGACACGATTTTATAAATTACAGAATTTTTTTTAATCACAACGATAAATTTATTTTCTGTTATATTCAGTATTGTTTCTGTCTAATGAAAAGTATATACAAGTAAATATAATGCTTAAAAATAGCTGACGTGATATTTACCGCGCATGCGCAAAAGAAAATTTATCATATCATCGACCGAGGAACGGCCGATGATCGGATTTCATTGTTATGAATATAGTTCGGTTACCGATGGTGTGACAACCATAGGCTGATGATAGTGCACCGACGCTCGACCGAGCATTGGTTGCCGAGCCTCGGTCGATCGTAGATTTTTTTCGAGCATCGGCGACTTCGTATGGGTAGTTCACTACAAATGAAAAATTTTCACGCAAAAAAATTCTATCTCGATTACCGATCTATAGCTCATTGTCAAATTTGATTTCTCATTCAAATAGCACAGGAAAAACTACTTTGATAAATCTACTTATTGATAAGTTTTTTCAAGTTAAATTTAAAAATAAAATAAATTTCTACATTATTTGACATTTTCGGCGAAACTTTTAAACTTGCAACAAAATGTCATAGGACCCTTTTTGTAGATCATTCATCATCATCAGACCCTTCCCCCTCCCCCCTCCACCCGAGCGTCAGCTCAATTTTTGAGATATAGAGCTGAAATTTAAGGAGAATTTTTTTTTTTTATTAAAGTAATTTTTCGAGATATATTTAATTAAAATAAAAAATAAATTTTTTTTTCTGACAGTCTAATACCCTTGTAGGAAAAAAATTTTTTGCGACGGGGCCTGTCTTGGCACAACATTGGATTACCGAGCCTCGGTTTGCTAGTTTTGGCCCAAGAGTTTGCCAATCCTCGACTACCGAGCCTCGGTTTGCTAGTTTTGGTCCAAGAGTTTGCCAATCCTTGACTCCCGAGCCTCGGTTTGTTAATCTTGGCCCAAGACTTTGCCAATCCTCGACTACCAAGTCTTGGTTTGATAGTTGCGGCTTACGAGTAAATTTTCTATCAAATTTATTCGAGTTCGCTAATAGTTATATTTTTATTTGAGTTCAAATAACTTTAAGCAGTAAATATAATGATTTTGTATTATTTAAAAATTTCACATATCATATAATTATAAAACAGCTAAATAACAAATACTACTTAAAAAACTCCGGTTTCTATGAATAGCCTCACAGCCTAGTGGATACGAGACTTGCCTAGCAGCCATGAAGGACCAGGTTTGAGACCCAACAAATGCAAAAAAAAAATTTATTTCCACCGGTTTACTCGATTTCTCTATGTCCAAATTTACCTCAATATCTTACCATTGCACCCATGATTACCGATATAATTTTTTTTTTTTTTTTCAATTTATTTATAATAAGTATATAGCTGCTTTATTAATTATCAAAAGCCTTGGTACAATACTGACATTCGATATTGGGACAATATTAATATGCAGTCCCGGCACAATACTGGTACTCGATATTGGGCCAGGATAGAGTGTCAGGCCTGGCATGAAATTATCATCCCGATACTCAAACGAGCTTGGGCCAGGCTTGAATTTCTAGCTTGGCCCAGAGTTAGCAAGTATTGGGCCAAGCCTCAACTAAGCCTGGGTCCGTCGTCATTTCCTACAAGGGTATATATACATTTACAACTATAACACTATTAAATTAAACTATAGATAATCATTGAGGTTAATATGCAACAAGAGTATGAGTGATGAAAAACTTTAAATATTGATTCATGTACTTAGTGTGTTTTGTAAATTATTTTTAAAATTAATACCGATCAAACGATAATTATAAATAAAAAATGTTTGTAACGATAATCAAACAATATTGAATTGCATTTCCAACAAAAAGTAATGGATGTGTGCAATCTAATAGTCAATTCAAACTATAAATGTAAATGAATATAGATATTGGGAATATATAAGATAGCTTCAACGAGTAACTGAAAGGTACTAAAAAGACGAGCATTGAAGGGTTAATTCTATAAATTATAGCATGGAGGAAATTGAAACTCATTTATTACTCAAATATATCTTCAAGTTTTTTTGTGAATTTGATTTCTGAATAAATAAATTTTTTTATTTTTTCCAACATTCTTAATTTAATCATTGATTTTTTGAATTCTCAATAAACAACATGAATATTTTAAATGAAAAGAAAAATTATTTAGTTATTTATTATAATAGTTAAATTTTTAAATTCCTTTGAAAAAACTTTCTTATACAATTTTTTAAATCAAAAAGTCTTTAATTTCAAAATATAAATTAACAAATACTAGCGTACATGTTTCGCGCGCAAGCGCGCGCGTATCGTTTTTCATATATTTATTTTAAGGAGGTTCGACCGAATCTAATGTAAAAAACATTTTCCAACTTTAAGGAAATTTTCCATTTTGAAACTTAGTATATATGTAAATAAGTACTTTATCTATGTATTCTCAAAATTTGAATATGATCCACCGTCTAGTTTTTCAGAGAAAAAGATTTAAAAATGACGTTTTTAAAGTTCTTATACACAGGCTCTTATGGCGGACAAGCTCCCGTCATGACTTGTTCGATTATTTTCATTATTAACCTCCCAAGTTTAAGAAATAAAAAATCACATGCATAAACTTGAATATTTTTCGAATATGATAAGATTTCAACAATATAGTGTTACCGTTGTAATTATTTAAATAATTCAAGTTAAACTTTATTATTTAATCTTGTTCATCGACAGAGATACATATTATAGAGGGTTTGGCAACGTCGCGGAAGCAGCTGAGAGAAAAAACAAAGATAGAAATACATTAATAAGAGAGACGAGATCAGAAATAAATTTTTCCCGCTTCAATTTGAATATCGATGTGTAAGAAGTTAGACCGCGCTGTTGCCAAATCTTTTTATTAAATCATGAGTCAAAAATAACCAAGTCATTTCATTGCTTTCTTTAATTAAATAAGTAATAAATATTAATTTATGAATTTGTTATGTTATTATAAATTAAAATAATAAATTTTTATAACTATTTGGAGAATTTAGCAAACAAAAAAATTCAAACACTACTTTGACTCACTAGTTGCGGTCGAACCTCCTTAATGTCGTTTGCATATATTTTTTTTTCGCTTTCCACCGATTGGTGGAATATATTCGTAACGTGATTACGTTACGAATATTTTGCCTTCACATATACTTCATCTAAATTTTATTATAAGAAATTTGAATTTGTGTCATAAAAAAAAAAAAAAAAAAAAAAAAATGGTTCATACGATTTTTAAAGTTAAAATATTATTAATCTCCAAAAACTAAATTTTAATAACAAAAAAAAATTATCAAGTACATTTTAATCCCTTCAACTATAAAAATTTTTGTTATCATTATTTCAAATGTAAAATTTCTCAACCTCCGAAAATAAATTAATAATCAATTTAAAACTCTTTAAAAAATAATTATTTTAAAATTTTTATAAATCCAGAAATTTTTTTATTTTATGAATTAATTTTCGAATATATTTTTTTATTTTAAATTTAATCCTATTCAAATTTATTTTATTTTATAAACAATATGAACTTAAACATAATCTCTACTTAAAATCTCTTATGTAGAAATTTTTATTTAAGACGAGCCGGTAACAAATTGAAAATAATATCGAGTAGTGTACGTTACTCACTTTGTTTGTTGTAGGTATTAAGTATACTATATATATATATGTTGTATAGAGTAAGAATACCTAAATATTTACGTTCCAGGCTCAAAGATTTTATTGTCTTCTATTTTTTTATTTTTTGTCATACTAATGCAGTGTCTGAGTGCGTGTGTGGTAGTTCAGTCCAGACGGCTCGTGTGAAATATCGAAATCCAACTATTGCCAAGTAAAGGTGACGGTGTCCCTTTGATATATTTTATTTTCCATTCTGTTGACGCGATTGGTCCTATCTTATGTCTTACTCATGTCAGTCGAGTTTCATTTGTAAATTTCAGTGCAGAGCAACTAATTCTCTCGACTCGGACAGTCTTTAGTGTTCAGTCTCGTATCAAAGTGCGTGTCTCTAATGTAACGACGTGTGTCGTGTGTCAAATATATTTATATATAATATATTTTAATCTTACTATATTATACCACAAAATTTATTTAATTATTTTAGTTCGCATCGCGCTGTTGTGTCGGACAGTTGTGATTTTGATTTTTATTTTAAATAAGTTATTTTATTATTTTTTTATTTTGTTTAAAATGGATATTGATAAAAGTATAATTAATTGTGCAGACGGTACTGTGGATAATATTGTTAATTGTCTTGTGTTGTAAGTTTCATATAATTAATTAAATTTTACAAGAATTATTTTAAAAGTGTTGTGATTAAAATAAATTTTTAAACGCAATTCATTTGTTATTTAATTGTAGTCAATAATTGATGATTCTGAAAGTAACAGACAATAAATAAATTTATTTCTTTTAAATATACGGCTAAAATATTGAAAAAAAAAATTTTTTAGTTGTATATCAAAAATTAAAAAAAATCTTTTTGTTTGTTCGAAAAATTTTATTTTACTACAAGTAACTTGTTTATAAAAAATTACCAAATTGTTTATAATACTGAATTCAGCAGACGTCAAATAATTTTTTGATTTTTTTAAAAACAATAAATTGTAAACAAAAAAAATTTTTTTAATTGCACCTGTAGTTTTTGAAATTTTCTACATGTCCATTTTTTTTTATTTTTTTGTAATATATTACATATATATATTGGTTGAAAAAGAATTCAAAAATTTTAAATTGTCTGTTATCTTTAGGATCATAATTGTTTGATGTCTGCTATTTCCGTAATCATGATAATTCTTACGTTGATTAATAATTGACTTTTTTTTAAATTTTTTTAGAAAAAAAAGAGGTAGAAAACAACAACTCTATCGATGTGATGAATGTCTTTATTCAAGTAAAAGAAATTTTAATGTGCAACGTCATAAAATAAGGATTCACACGGAAAAAATTAATAAAAAGTGTTGTGGTAATTATTAATTTACTTTTGTTATTTTTTACTAGAATCAAAAAATTTAACTTTCAACTTTGTTTTTTCAAATTTCATTATTTTCTTTCTTTCTTTTTTTTTTTTTTTTTATTTTATTTCTTGAGGTTTGGATAATTTATGGATCGAATTTTTTTAAAATTAAGTAAACAATTTTTTTAAATGAAATTAAATTATTTTTATTGAAAAATTTTTTTATTATTTTGACAAATTTTGTTAATTATTAATTTTTGAAAAATGTTTATAATTAAATTGATAAAATTTTTTAAAAAATTGAGTCGAGTTTTCTTCTGTTCAAAAAATTATTTTTTTATCTGAATGATCTTTGATTGTTTTTATTTTATGAATTTCTCAAGCAAAATTTATAATTTCAATCAAAAAATAATTAAAAATTTTTATTCATTATTTATCACTTAATTTAAAAAAATTTGACATTTTTCTGAAACTTTTATGATCATCTTTCATAAAGAAAATTAATTTTCTAAAACTTTTTTTTTAAATTAAAACAAGTTTTATTTAAAAAGTTCTTTATAATAACAAAGTTTGATAACTTTAAAAAAATTTAAGTTTAATATAAACTTATAAATGTACTTATTGAGTTCTAATGCAATAAGTCTTTATTTCGCGTTGTTTGTTTTTAGATATCTATTTTTTATTGATCACAATGACATAAATTTTTACACAGAATAAAAAACAAAATTAATATTTTTTATTCCTGATTATTCGATTAATATTTACTGACTAAAAATTTAATAAATTATTTCATACTCAATAAATTAAAATATTTTACTAAGAATTTAAGAATTCACAACAAATAAATATAGTTATTTATCAAAACCTTATTATTGAATGCACTTTAAATTTGATGTATAATTATTCCGGCACGAGCGGTATAGTTTTGTTATTTTTTAATATTTAATAAACATGAAATTTGAATCGTCCGTATTATTTTACCATACAACATGTTATCTACAATGCAATAAAATATTATTTATCTTAAATCAAATTAAATTATCACCAATTAACTTTTATCTTTTTTTATTACATTGAAATTTGAATAAAAATTAATTACTCGTAATTGAATATTTAAATATTCATAAATAACTAAACTAATAATTAATTTTAAAATTATTTATTAATACAATTATATTTATTTCGATTAAAAGAAAATATTTTCATAATCAGGTAAAAGATTCCGAACCAAAGCTGACTGGTACTATCATGTCGAAGACTTCCATCCAGGTCTTCGGGAAAATTCATACGTATCAAAGAAAAAATATCAAATACTCGGCTCAAAGGCACCTGAAGTACGTACTAATCATCAGTTTAATTACTCATGCCGATTCTACGCCTCAGAAACCCAGACGCGGGTAAAAAAATTCTCCAAATCGTCAAAGAGAACATCACTTCGTATTAAAAATAAATTAGAACGTAAATGTGCGTTAATGGTACGTGAATTTAACGATACTGGTTCAATAAATTATGATTTAGATGACATGCCGCTTCATTATCGCAAAAAATATCCTCAATTACGATATCGATCTCCAGTCCATTATCAATTGCCGGTGCCAGAAAGCGACCAACAAACTCAATTAAATACTCAGATGGAAATTGATTTTTCATCAGATTTTACTAATAATGTTAAGTACTCTGATGCTAGCCTCAGTTTAAGTTCTGATGAATTTAACAATTGCAGCGATTTCATCAATAATAACCGTACTAATTATGATAATAATAATAACAATAACAATTATTATTACTATGATAATAATAATAATTATTATAATAAAGAAATATTAGGAAGTGGTGATGATTCTGGATTCAATGAAAGTTTTATTGTACCGGAAGTTCATCATGAGGAAATAATTGAGCATTCTGTTGAAGAAGAATCTCACAAATTCATTGAAAAAGATGAAATCGATGATAATTACTATGATGAATGTAAAATTAATTCAGTGAAGCAAAAATCAGAATCAATAGTTGCTAAAATCGATGATGATACGATGGCTAATTTAAATATTTTGCCTCCCAAGAAACGTATTTTGCGTCAATGGGAGACAAATATTATTTCAACAAGTGTTCGTCAACTAAAACCAAAGCTCAAGAATATTAAAAAATCATCGATTGCCGGTAAAAATAATCAGGAAAATAATAAAGAGAACGGGGATAAAGGATTTAAAATCGTAGTTCGTCGTGAGATGTCAATATGGGAAGAAAAAGAATCTAACAAAGAGAATGAAGGGGGTTGCCAAGTTGTGATAATGGAAGAAAAGTCACGGGAAGTATATTGGAACGCTGAGGAACGCCATCGAGCTTTTTTAAATTCTTTTGATTTCGATAGATTTAAAATACTATAATATTTATTTCTTTTAAACTATTCAATTAACAATTATTGTCACTGTCTTTTTATTGGTAAAAAAATTTTCTCTTTATTGTTTTTAATTAACTTGCTTCTTCGACATAATTAACTGATGTACAAAAGTACGTTTCAATGGACGGAACTACACTCATAATTAATTTTCACTTTTAATTTTTTTATTTTACACTTTTACACAAATTTAGATACTTCAAACTATTTTTTTTTTAATTTCTAATCACTTGACATAAAAAATTATTTTTTTTCTTTTCATTTCACAACAAATGCACGTACAAATGCTCAATCATTGTAATTGAAAATAGTAATAATCAGTTTTATTTAAAAAAACTTGTCCGTATTTACATACGTTAAAAAATCTATTTAATAGATAGTGTCATTTAATTGATTAATTAATAAATTTATTTATTACTTAAACATAACTATTGATAATATAATAAGATTATTCACTTAATAAAGAGAAATATATTTGGTAATTGTTTTTTAAATTATTTTACTAATTATTTAAGCTAAAAATTTAATTAACTTCGATTAATAAATTTTCATGAAATTTATAAAACAATTTCTTATTGTAGATGGTCGCTATTCACTTATTGTTTATAAAATAATAATTGAAAACTTTACATTTATGAAAAAGTTTTATAATTTTAATCAATTGTTTCATTAAAAAGTTTTAATTTTGAAAGTGATTGTTTTCCTCGAACAATTTTAATAGTCCGTGTATCTTTTTAATCAATTTAACAAACCATAAATAAATTATAGTTGATAATAACTTACTAATAACTAATTTTGAATGTTAAAAAAATTGTAACAACTTATTTTATTTTTTTTTTTTTTATCTTTTGTCAAAAAAAAAATTTAATTGTACGTATTATATAATTGTATAGTCGGCGCTCGTCATAATCCATCGTAAACAAATACTCAGTTTCTAAATTGTTGAGAAATTTAAAATTCATTGTAATTAAAGTTTCTGAAACGATTTTTTTTTAAACACGGACATCTAATGGGAAAATTTATAATGCAAGTTACACTAAGAGGACTAATATAACGGTTAGAAGTTTACGTTGCCGTGCTTAATTGAAAAGCAGGATGCTATCTGCTAAAAAATTATATCTTAATTACGAAATAAAAGTAATAGATATGAGTCATGTTACTTTGTTTAATACATTTTGACTTGAAGTATCAGTACGTAGGCACTTTTAGTAAACTATAGTAGCCTTATATACATTAATCACCCCCGTAGATGCATAGCAGCGCAATGAACAATATCACGAGTTGAATTCACAAGCATTCAGCATTGTTTGATGTCTGTTTATTGTTTAAATCTCTCGCGACTACATCAGTATATTCGCGTTTTTTTCAAATGGTGCACTTAATCTCTGATTACTTGAACCGGTTGGATTTCTCAATCGTTTCACATTAAAACCCATTAAATATTAATAATATTAATATTAAAATAAATAATTACTGTTTGGTTTATTTTCTTGTTCAAGAAGATGTAAATTTAATTAAATATTAAATAATACATGGTGTGGATGATGTGTGTGTGTGTTGGGTATTAATGTGCAAAGGGACTCAACATGACGGAAACTAACTCCATTTAGTGCTGTTACCAATGTCCAAATGCTTGATACAATGAGGCAGCGAATTTGATCATCCCTTCTCAATATAATTTATGATCCCACGTGAATTTCTCGTTACACATTGATTTGCCATACGTAATCTATATATAAATGAAATTGAAATTGCGTTTTCACATTCTCTATATATGTACATATATTTAACAGGTGTGTACATATAAATGCGTGCATTATTGATTAAATTATAAAATTTATATCATTTAAATAATAATATTTGTTTTTGCGGATAAAAAACTTAAGTAATTGATTTTGTAAAATTAATTAACTTTTTAATTTAATCAAACAAAGTTAATTAAATTCGCTGTCATATATAATTAATTGTTCGGTAGATGACTCAGAATGAGAGGATTTGTTATGTTTTTAATGAAAATTTCAATACAAATATTAATGAAGTATATCGAGGGTTTTCTGACGCAACCTCGTATCTCAAAAACTACTACTTTTCAGGAGAGACAAAAAACGTTTTATGATGAACTTCTGGCTTTTTTTATTTATTCTTTTTACTAATTTAAAAAGTAATCAAACTTCCTATAAATTTTCAAGACAACTTAAGACTAATAAATTAATATTTTAATTATTCTACCACTGAATATATCTGCTATATTTATCTTAAGGTGTGTCATTTTGGAGCAACATTTTTTTTTAAGTGCATGTGGAAAAATTCATAGTTCAACACAAACCAAAATTTTTCGCGCAAGAAAAGAAATTCTATGCCAATTACAGACTTAGCTCATTGAAAAATTCGATATCCCATTTAAATAACACGGAACATTTTTTTTTTTAAATTTGAGTATTTTTAACTCGTTAACAGATCAATAGATCGAATAGACAAATACATATTTTTGTAGGAAATTGAATGCTCTACAAAAAAAGGTCTCTTGTCATTTTTTATAAATCCATCTGTTCAAAAGTTATTGAAGCTCGAAGTCAAGTTATAGTAAATTTCGAGATCTTTTTATTTTTCCGGCGAAACTATCAGATTTATCACAAAATGTTAAAGGATTTTTTTTTGTTGACAATTTTATTTCCTACAAATTATCTCTGATAAAGTTTTTTTAAAATCCCGTATTGTTTTCTAGTTATTTTCATTTTAGTTTCAAACTCTTAAAAAAATAGTATTCGGATCGATTTTAAGATCTTGGCATTAAAATGAAAATAACTAGTAAACAATGCGGAATTTTAAGAAACTTTATCAAAGATATTTTGTAAGAAATAAAACTGTCTACAAAAAAGGTCTTGTGACATTTTGTGGTAGTCTGATAGAGTTTGGCCGAAAAAGTAAAAAGATCTCGAAATATACTATAAATTTGACTTCAAGCTCAGATAACTTTTGAACAGATGGATTTATCAAAAAATCATAAGAAACCTTTTTTGTAGAGCGTTATATTTCCTACAAAAATGTATCCTGGGCTTATTTTTACAATAAGCGATTACCGAGGTATAAAATTCCGAACTTGAAAATTTTTTTTTCCCATGTTATATAAATGGGAAATAGGAAATTGCAGTCAGGAAGTACTTAATATTAATACTATGGGCTCAAATTTTAACAGACTTCTTCTTTTATCCTACTGATATTTTTGAGTGTCTTTGAAAAAAAAAAAAAAATAGTCGATTTTTTTAAATCGGTCTAATATATATATTAGGGTGCTCCATTGAAAACGAACTTTTTCTTTTTAGCGCTCACAAGAAAATTTTGTTATTTATGTTGAGAGAAAAATTCCTTGAAAATTTCAGCTCTTAATTTTAATTTTAAGTACTTCCTCTCAAGCATCAAAGTTTTCCCATTTAAAAAGCATGTAAATCGAATAACTTTTCTTTTAAATTATTATAACAACCCGGTTTTGAGCTATCGTTTTGAAACCAGTTTTCTTTTGTAGAGTAATTGTTGCTTTTTAAAAGTGTATAAAACGGTTTTGGTCCAACTCGATCCATGTCGATTATATCAGCTTCGAAAGTCAATTTTTCACTTTTTTCATTTATTTTTATTAATAGCGAAGAAACGGTTCATCTTTCAAAAAATATGCATACGACCAATCTTTTAGGAAATTTCGTCCTCGACAAAATTGATCATGACACTTATATTGCTAAATTGCACCGTTCATGAGATACATGCATTTTAATATTTTACAGTAAAAAAGATTAGTACTATATTAAGCTTACAATTTTTGAATAATATAATAGAAAATTTATTGATAGAATTGTTCAATAGTTTTTTACTCAAGTAGAACCATTTATAGTATAAAAGTAATAATGTCAAATTATCTAACTTATTTTACCCCGCCCACACATTCTTACATACCCAGGTCAAAAAAATAACTTGATTTCGGCATAATTTTAAAAAATTTAAAATACACCAAGCCAAGTTTAAGTTCTTTTTTTAACAAATGAAAATCATATTTTAAGATATGAAAACACATTCGGTTTTGACTTGCTTTTGGCTAAGTTTTTTTTACTTGGTACCGATTTACGCCAACTAAGTCAAATTAAAGTCATGTCTTCGTGGATTTGACTTAGTTGACTTAAATTTAAATCATTTTAGTCAAATCCAAGTCAGCGTGACTTTAATTTGACTTAATTGACTTAAATTTTTAAGTTAAAAAAAGTAAGTGTGGCCAAAATCAAGTTATCTAAGTTAAAAGCAAGTAAAAAAAGTCAAAATGAAGTTATTTTTTTGACCCTGGTAGATATAATTTTAAATTTTCATATTATACCAAGTCAATAGGGTCACAGCATGTTAAAACAAACATATGATCCCCATAAGAGTCGACTTGACACCACAGTGGTAAAATTATAATTCACATATTCCCTTTGCGACCAAACTTGTTTCTACCATGTAACAAGAAACTATTATTACTTTATGGTATGTTTCGTATCTACTGATTATCCGCAGACCAATATTTTATGACATTTATAGTTTCATTTATTTTTTAAAAAACCTATCAAATTTCTATTTGTATTTATTTTTTTATTTTTCTAAATACTCTTCATTTTCTCTGTACTTTATACAGTTGAAATAAAAATATTGACATAGGGGATAATTTCAAGAAATCCGCCGCCAGAATGACGCCACGATATTGGCGATTCCTATAAAACGCATGCGCTCTCGACTCAACGCGCCGCTAATTTTGGAATCTTGTCAACAAATTTTTATCATTGTCTCGATTATTTTGTTCGTACAAGCTCGCATACTTTTTAAAACCATCTTTTATTGAACAAAAATCGGTAAAAAATAATATAACAATTTAATTATTTATTTAGAAGTCAGTAAATTGAATAAAGTTATCAAAAGTTATAATAATTTCTAGTTACATTGCATACATATTTAAATACTTTAAACATTTAAAAATTCATTTAAATATTTAAAAAATAAAAAGTGACGTTAAGTTATATTAGTTATATGGAATTATTTAATTAAATTAAAATGATATAGAACATTTATTTCGATCTGTAATAATAAAATAATTAACATGTCGACGATTGAAAATTCAGCTGTCGATATCAAAGAAAGGTAATGAGGAAAATGAAATTTGTTAAATTCCAATAATTGCAAAGTAATTAATAAATCAAATTTAAATAATCAATAAATATTACAGGATTGGAGTGCAACATTTCAATGTTTTATTAGACGATGCCCAAGATATTTATTACAGCGGTAAAATAATAACTGGCAAAGTTGGTATTATTTTAAATTCGCCAGTAACTATTACAAGTAAGTATTAATATTTTGTTTTATTTTATTAATTATTTATCATAAATTTTTATAAACCAGTCACAAATTTATTCATTTTTTTTTTTAATTTAATGTTTGCGTATCAAAAACTATCGATTTCAATGTGTACGATAATTATTACTGACCTAATTTTTTTTTTTATTTGTACTAACCCATGATATAAGACGGATATCATGAAATTTATTGTTCCCTTTTGTGTAATTAAATTTTTATCAGAAATTTAATTTTAATCAGGTCACACGTTAGCAATTTATTTAATTAACATTTATTGTTTTAAATTTCATTATTAGAATATTTAAATTATTTATTGGAATAATATATTTAATATACATTATAATTTATTTTCTATTTCTACTCATATATATTCATTATTTTAATTGGTATTAATACTTGATTATTTTGCACACGAAGAACGAGAAAAAAATCTTTATACAGAAGAAATAATTAATTAAATAAAGTAATTAATAATGGATTTTTATAATACAAAAAAATTGTAATTAATTTAAAATATTTGTTCTTTTGTAAGCTTCGAAACAAAAGTGAATTACTCTACATTATTTTTAGCAGATAATTTGTAAAAAAATTTAACCGAACCGATGTTCAATAATATTCATAGGTAAAATTCTCTTTGTTAATAAAAAATTTATTGTGAGTAGAATAGAAAATTTATATTCGAAAAAATGTTTACTACAATATTTTTAATGAAATTTTATAGGAAAAAAATTTTACTTTATCCTGCTGTAACATTATTTGATAAAAATTCTTTTCAACGATTTCAGGTTTTTTCTTTTTTTTTATTACTACACGGAAAGAAAATTATGGGAATGGTTCCTATAATTTTATGAAATTTCATCCTATACCAGTATAGGAATGACGACCACAAATTATAGGAACACGTCCTATAATTATAGGAATATTACCCATAATTATAGGAATAATTCATATAATTATAGGAATGATACCTATACCATTATGGGAATGGTTCCTATAATTATAGGAATGGTTCCTATAATTTATGGGAATAGTTCCTATAATATTATAGGAATGGTTACTATAATATATAGTAACCATTCCTATAAATTATAGGAATAGTTCCTATAAATTATAGGAACCATTCCTATAATATTATAGGAATGGTTACTATACTATTATAGTAACCATTCCTATAATATTATAGTAACCATTCCTATAATATTATAGGAACTATTCCCATAAATTATAGGAACCATTCCTATAATATTATAGTAACCATTCCTATAATAGTATAGTAACCATTCCTATAATAGTATAGTAACCATTCCTATAATAGTATAGTAACCATTCCTATAATATTATAGTAACCATTCCTATAATAGTATAGTAACCATTCCTATAATATTATAGTAACCATTCCTATAATAGTATAGTAACCATTCCTATAATATTATAGTAACCATTCCTATAATAGTATAGTAACCATTCCTATAATAGTATAGTAACCATTCCTATAATAGTATAGTAACCATTCCTATAATATTATAGTAACCATTCCTATAATAGTATAGTAACCATTCCTATAATATTATAGTAACCATTCCTATAATAGTATAGTAACCATTCCTATAATATTATAGTAACCATTCCTATAATAGTATAGTAACCATTCCTATAATAGTATAGTAACCATTCCTATAATAGTATAGTAACCATTCCTATAATATTATAGTAACCATTCCTATAATATTATAGTAACCATTCCTATAATAGTATAGTAACCATTCCTATAATATTATAGTAACCATTCCTATAATATTATAGTAACCATTCCTATAATAGTATAGTAACCATTCCTATAATAATATAGTAATCATTCCTATAATATTATAGTAACCATTCCTATAATATTATAGTAACCATTCCTATAATATTATAGTAACCATTCCTATAATAGTATAGTAACCATTCCTATAATATTATAGTAACCATTCCTATAATATTATAGTAACCATTCCTATAATATTATAGTAACCATTCCTATAATAGTATAGTAACCATTCCTATAATATTATAGTAACCATTCCTATAATATTATAGTAACCATTCCTATAATATTATAGTAACCATTCCTATAATATTATAGTAACCATTCCTATAATATTATAGTAACCATTCCTATAATAGTATAGTAACCATTCCTATAATATTATAGTAATCATTCCTATAATATTATAGTAACCATTCCTATAATATTATAGTAATCATTCCTATAATATTATAGTAACCATTCCTATAATATTATAGTAACCATTCCTATAATAGTATAGTAACCATTCCTATAATATTATGGTAATCATTCCTATAATATTATAGTAACCATTCCTATAATAGTATAGTAACCATTCCTATAATAGTATAGTAACCATTCCTATAATAGTATAGTAACCATTCCTATAATATTATAGTAATCATTCCTATAATATTATAGTAACCATTCCTATAATATTATAGTAACCATTCCTATAATATTATAGTAACCATTCCTATAATAGTATAGTAACCATTCCTATAATATTATAGTAACCATTCCTATAATATTATAGTAACCATTCCTATAATATTATAGTAACCATTCCTATAATATTATAGTAACCATTCCTATAATAGTATAGTAACCATTCCTATAATAGTATAGTAACCATTCCTATAATAGTATAGTAACCATTCCTATAATATTATAGTAATCATTCCTATAATATTATAGTCACCATTCCTATAATAGTGTAGTAACCATTCCTATAATATTATAGTAACCATTCCTATAATAGTATAGTAACCATTCCTATAATATTATAGTAACCATTCCTATAATAGTATAGTAACCATTCCTATAATAGTATAGTAACCATTCCTATAATAGTATAGTAACCATTCCTATAATATTATAGTAATCATTCCTATAATATTATAGTAACCATTCCTATAATAGTATAGTAACCATTCCTATAATAGTATAGTAACCATTCCTATAATAGTATAGTAACCATTCCTATAATAGTATAGTAACCATTCCTATAATATTATAGTAACCATTCCTATAATAGTATAGTAACCATTCCTATAATAGTATAGTAACCATTCCTATAATAGTATAGTAACCATTCCTATAATAGTATAGTAACCATTCCTATAATATTATGGTAATCATTCCTATAATATTATAGTAACCATTCCTATAATAGTATAGTAACCATTCCTATAATATTATAGTAACCATTCCTATAATAGTATAGTAACCATTCCTATAATATTATAGTAACCATTCCTATAATAGTATAGTAACCATTCCTATAATATTATAGTAATCATTCCTATAATATTATAGTAACCATTCCTATAATATTATAGTAACCATTCCTATAATAGTATAGGTACAATTCCTATACCATTATAGGAACCATTCCTATAATGCATAGGAATACTCCCTATAATTTTCTTTCCGTGTATAGTAATATAGTTAGAACAGGTAATATTGTTCTATAGAACAGTATATTACACACCAAGAGAGCAAAGGAAGATATTCCAACCCGCACGTGTATATAGTTGTCTATAATTGACAAACTTGCAGATGAGGATGCCCTACTTTCTTCGATGGTGCGTATATATACTACTTTTACCAGATCCGCACTTAAAAGTTAAAATTCCAGCCTTTCTTAAAGAATGGAAATCGTATTTCTCTCACTATTTTAATTTCAAGCGAAGGCAGAAAGTTAAACTTTTAGGTACATATTTGGTGACAAATAGTATACACACCACGCAGAAAAGTAGGACGTCATAATTTGCATGTTTGCTATTATCGCCTTTGGCTCATGTATAGGTGTTTTATACACGTGGGTTGGAATGTCTTACTTTCCGCCCTTGGTGTGTTATATACTAATTTTTTACTGAGTGTAGGGAAAAAACTAATCAATTTCTGCCCCCTAGATTGCATGAGTTTTAAATTGTCCGTTTAGACTGTCAAAGAAGGCATCAAAACTCACAGTTTCAATGGAGGAGACATTAGAACATGAATGATGAAAATTACTTCATCTTTATTCAAGAAAAAATTAAAATTAATAAAAAAACAAATTTTTCATTCATCTTATGTTCAAAATTTAAAATGTTCCAATTTGCCTTATGCCTGCACTGATAGAAATTTTATCTTGGCTCAAGAAATATTTTCTTGAGCCAAGAATTTATTTCTGAAGAAAAGAAATTGTCTTGCTTCAAGAAATTCTTGTCTTGATTTAGATTTTCTTGGCTCTAAAGATTTTGTATCTTTGATGGATAACTCTCGTGTCTTGACCCGAAACTAAAATATCTTCAATCGATACTATTGAATTCTTTAAGCAAGACCACTTGTCTCTTCAGCTAAAAATGTCGTATTGTTATTTTAAGAACTTTAAATTTTTGGTTCAAGTAATAATTTCTTGATGGAAGATGTTTTCAAAGGAATGAAAAAAAAACTTTTTTTAAAATAAATTTCTATTTTAACATATCTGAAGTAAAAGAGTGTAGTCCTAAAAAATCACTTTGAAATTTTTTATTTTTAAAATAAAAAAAAAAGTTTTTTTTCAAGCTGAGTAAATTGAGATCTTGATTTAAAAATCGCGCCATTCTCGAAACAAGTCGGTAATGTCTTAAACCTACATTTTGCCTATCTCAATCCAAGAGCAAGAAATTCTTAAGCCAAATATGTCAGATTTTGTTTCAAAACAATAAAGGCTTCATCGAAGAATAAAATTCTCAAACGAAGAATTTTTTTTCTCTATTCGAGAAATTCAATTTTTTGGTTCAAAAACTTATTTCTTAAATTAAAACAATTAAAAATTTTAAAACAAGAACCACATTTTGAAAAAAAAATTTTTCTTGAATCGAGATATATTTTTCTATCAGTGTGGATCTCTCATTAAAGAAAAACAAAATTTTGACCTACTTTGTCTCTTCTTAATTTTCTATTATGAATATTTTTTGTTTTTTTTTTTTTTTTAACTTTTATATGACCTACTTTACCCTTTTACTGATAACATAATGAAAATAGTTCATTTAAGATGTCCAAATAATTCAAATCTACTAGGTATTTATGTATTTTATGAAATATTTAAAAAAATATTAAGTTTAATCAAAGTCTATAATTTATACCCCATTTATTTAATTTTTAACTTCGATATATAAAAAAATTTATTAGTATAAGTATTTTCCAGTCTTTAATACTAACGAATCGGTATAAAAATATAGGTATCAAAGTATTATGCAAAGGAGAAGCACAAGTACATTTCACAAGTCGTTCTGCTGGATTTAAAAGAAGATTTAAAACCGAGGAAATTTATTTACATGAAGAAATTGATTTAATTGGTAATTAAATTGAATTATTTTGATGAGTTTTAACTCAGATCAGAACGAAAATATATTAAATATCCGAGAAAAATATTAAAAACTGTGTTTCTTCAATATCATTGTTGATAATATGATTTAAACTAAAGAACGAGTTAGATTAAATTATAGGGTGATCGAAAGAGACCATGAAAACGAAGAGTTGGTATGATTTCGGACACATTTTAGTACATTTTATATTATGATTTATCCAAAAAAAATAACATAAAACGTTATTTTTTTAAATTTTCGACGCCGATATCTTTTGAACTATAATAAACCGATTTTGACATTTGATGTCGAAATCGACGCATTTTATTGAGTACTAGAGCTGATTAGAATTTAAAATCGTTTTTTACCATTTCTTTCTCTAACGATACCTCTCGAACGCACTAATTGATTGAGATCGTTAGGGCGGCAAACAATGCGTTTTAATGAGTTCTAGAGCTGATTCGATTTTAAAATCGATTCATTGAGTTGTTCCTGAGAAATTTTTAAAAATCTAAAAAAAAAAAAATTTTTTTTTCGTATTTCTTAATTACTTCAAAGTCCATTCGATCGAGGGAACCTACCCGTGCAAGAGCTGCCAGAGTTGAACAAAGGGGCCGTCCTTGGCTCAGCACTGGGGAACCTACCTTTGGCACGTCTATATTGGCCCATGCTTGGGTCAAGAAAGGCTACTCAATCCTGGCCATTCCAATCATTACCTAAGTCTGGGCCAGGACTGGGTTCCCCTATTTTGGCCATTCAATGGTGACCCAGGCTTGGACCAGGACTGGATAATCTAGCCTTGGCCATTACAATAATTTCCCGGACTTGGGCCAAGACCGGCTTCTCCTATCTTGGCCATCCAACGGAAACCCACACTTGGGCCAGGACTGGGTAACCTAGCCTTGGCCGTTACAATAATTACCCGGGCTTGGCCCAAGACTGGGTTCTCTTGTCTTGGCCACCCAATGAACTCCCACACTTAGGCCAGGACTGGGTAACCTAGCCTTGGCCAACCCAATGATTACCCGAGTTTAAGCCAAGACTAGGTTCCTCTGCCTTGATCATTCAATGGCAACCCAGACTTGGGCCAAGGTAGGATTATCTAAGTTTGGGATACCTATAGTTTCCCATCCTTGGGCCAAGATTGGCTAATCTATTTTTTTAATTAATTATTCAATCATCTTATTATTATGGTTTTTAAAATAAATAATTATTTATTTTTGAATTAAAATAAGTTTTAATAAATAAATATTTTAACATTCTGATTAAAATTATTAACAATTAAGAATTAATACATTTTTCAGTTCGTTATTATTTGCAATTAAAACCGTAATTTCATACTTTTACTTATAAAAATTAATTTAATTAAGAAATAACTCATGAATTTCTATAATAAATGTCATTTTTAATAATGGTGGTAGAGTAAGATAATTAAGCTGGGTTTTTGATAAATATTCAATTAAATTTAATAAATTTTATTTTTAGTAATTATGTAATTATAATATAAATAATACGAAATTATTATTTATTTTTTTCTTAATCAAAAATATTAATTAAATTGCTCTTTATATTTCATAAGACCGAGGGGTTGTAGTGAAATGAATAAGTAGAACACATAAAAGTTTCAATTCAACATTAGTAGGTTCGTCCAGTAGCCAGCGTTCAGACCCAGCAATCAGAAGGACGACAGTTCGCGCCCAGAGCCCAGCAGATTTTTCACCGAGTTTTTTTCACGTCATTTACCTCACTTACATAGTTTAAACGTTAATAATCACAAACTCTAGTATTTCAATAATAATAAAAATTTTTTTTAATTAAATTTATTGATTTTTTCGATGCATGGTTCAGGTCTGGCAACAAAGCATGGGCCAGGTCTGACAACCAAGCATGGGCCACGTCTGGCAAGCAAGCATGGATCAGGGCTGGCAACCAGGCTTGGCACGATGTTATCATTCCAGACTTCTACCAAGGCTGGAACAAGGCTGGCTTACAAACTTGGCCCAGAGTTCAACATAGTTGAACCAAGCCTGAGCCAAACCTGGGCCCGTGGTACTTTCCTGTCTGGGTAAATTCACGGAAAAGTTGATGGCTAATAAGCTCTTTCGATTGCTGCTAGAATCGCCCTAATTAGTTTATTAGTTAAAAAGTTATGGCGTTAACATACAACACACACACACACATACACACACACGCGCGCACATATATACAGACAATGTGAAAACAATAACTTCTCGAATTTTCCGAAAATCATCGATTTTTTTAGCGGAAAGTTAAAAAAATGAAAAAAATTCTGTTACAAAGAAAGTTTTGAAGTTATTTTAATGCATTTCTCATAGTTTTAAAATTATCGAAAAAATAAAAATAACCCAGAGAGGAAAGTACCACGGGCCCAGGCTTGGCCCAGTCTTGCCCCAACTTTGTAGAACCTTGGGCCAGGCTTATAAGCTAGTCTTGGCCCAGTTTTGGTAAAAGTCTGGGATGATAATCTCGGGCTAAGCCTGGTTGCCAGGCCTGGCCCAGGCTTCTTGCCAGACTTGGCCTCGGCTTCCAGGAAACGAATAAATTTAATTAAAAAAAATTTTATTATCATTAATCTCGTAGAGTTCACGATCATTAACGTTTAAATTATCTAAGGGAGGTGAATGATGTGAAAAAAACTCGGTGAAAATTCTGCTGGGCTCTGGGCGCGAACTGTCGTCCTTCTGATTGCTGGGTCTGAACGCTGGCTACTGGACGAACCTACTAATGTTGAACTGATACATTTATATGATCTACTTATTAAACGCTCAAGGCTAGGTTACCCAGTCCTGGCCCAAGTCTGGCTTGCCATTGGATGGCCAAGGATGGGTTACCCAGTCCTGGCCCAAGCCCGGGTAATCATTGTAATGGCCAAGGCTAGGTCACCCAGTCTTGGCCCAAATCTGGCTTGCCATTGGATGACCAGGACTGAGTACCCAATCTTGAGCCAAGTATGGGCCAATAGAGGTGAGCCAAAGCTAGGATCCCCAGTGCTGGGCCAAGGAGGGCCCCGTTGTTCAACTCTGGCAGCTTCTGCATGGGAAATAACAATTAAATTAAATAATATTGCGAGAATAGAAAATTTAGTTGGCTACTGAATCGTTCGTAACTATTTTTGTCACATCTGTATTAATATATTCAGGAGTTTGATTTTTTGACGATAACCTTCAAATATAAATTTTTAATTTTCTAAAAACTAAAAATCCATTTTATTAAAAAGAATTAAAACGTCAGCACTCAGCGTAGGGGATGAATGTACTGCTAGTGTTCGCAAAAAAGAATGTTTTTAACTTCCTGCTGAGAAAATCGACGATTTTCGATAATTTTGGGAAGTTATCGTTTTCACCCCGATTTTCGAAAATCGAGTTTTCATCAGATGTCGACGTTTTGAGGTCCTAGGAAGTTATTCTGACTATTTTCAGAATGATGTCCGAGTGTGTGTATGTATGTGTGTGTGTGTGTGTGTGTGTGTGTGTGTGTGTGTGTGTGTGTGTGTGTGTGTGTGTGTGTGTGTGTGTGTGTGTGTGTGTGTGTGTGTAAACTCTTCGTAACTTTTGAACTAATGAATCGATTTGGATGGTTGAGGTGGCAATCGAAAGAGCTTGTTGGCCATCAACTTTCCTGAAAATTTCAGATCATTTGATCAAATAGACTTGAAAATATCTGCGAATTACGAAAAAAAAAAATTTTTTTTAGTTTTTTATTGATTTCTCAGAAACGACTCATACGATAGACTTCAAAATCTAATCAGCTCTAGTACTTAAGAAAACGCGTCGATTGCCACCTTCAACATCAAAATCGGATAATTCGTTCGAGAGTTATCGCGGGAGAAAGAAATGGTAAAAAACAGTTATTTGCAAATATCTTTGAAATAACTTAACTGAACAATTCCAAAATCTGAACAGTTCTAGCACTCAATAAAATACGTCGATTGCCGCCTCAACCATCAAAATCGGTTCATTCGTTCGCGAAATATCGTTGGAGAAAGAAATTGTGAAAAACGGTTTTTTCTAAATATTTTTAAAACGACTGACTTGATCGATTTCAAATTTTAATCAGCTCTAGAATTCAATAAAACGCGCTGATTGCCACCTTAAACGTCAAAATCGATTAATTAGTTCGAAAGATATCGGCGTTGAAACGTTAAAAAAATAACATTTTATGCTATTTTTTCCGAATAAATCATAATATAACCTACTAAAATATGTCTGAAATCATACCAACTCATCCTTTATATAGCTTCTTTAGATCATTCAATGTCATCGAACTTGGTTTTTAGTTTAAATCATATTATCAACAATAAAATCGATAAACCGTAGTTTTTAATATTTTTCTCGGATATTTCAGATTTGATTGTTTCTTACATGAGCCAAAACTCATTTAAATCTTGATTTCGATCCCTGGCATTGATTTCTGCCTTAATACACTTATTTTATTGAACATAATCAGGAATTAAATTTTAAAAACCGCTTCAGCATACCAAGTAACTTGTTAGAGCTTGAAAAGATCGTAAAAAACAATTGCATGTGATAGCATTTTCGAGCTCGAAGAGCTCGAAAACATATCTACACTAATGTTTTCGAGCTCTTTGAGGTCGAAAACAGCGGGAAGTTTTGGGGCTGGCCCGCAGGGCCAACCGACGCCCAGATTTTTTTTCACGGTACAATTATAATGAAAACGAGCACCCTACAGTTACTACATAACTGCCCGTGTATTACTGCCAAATTTATTAAATATAGTATAAATTTAACTGTTTGTTAAAATATCTACTCTAAAATTCACTCTAAAATCTTTTCTTTATTTTTATTGTCATTGAAAGTTAATAAGACAAATCTTATCATCGATTCGCAAACCTATTGATTTCGATAGTTGTATAATCATAAGATTCTTGAAAAAAAAAAGTCTATACACGGTAAACTTTTTTCTTATTAGTCATCTAATATATTTCTTTTCACTGATACCAAATTAAATTTATTTAATTTTTATTATCATAGAATTTATTGGCATAGACTAAATTTTTCTTATTATTTCTTAATTATATATACAATAGTTATATATATTCAGCTATATTCGGTGACAGAGTAGTTAAATTATAAATTTATTTAAAGGAAATAAATATACGATCGTCTTTTTTCCTGCGAAATTTGAATGTAATTCAAATGACATAGATTGATATATCTCGATACTTGGTAGTAAAAAAGAGCTTAAACCATGAAAAGGCACAAATTCAAGTCAAGACCTTTTTAACGATACCAAATTTAATAACATTAACAAATTCTATCATACAGATATGGCTGGAACAAAATTTTCCTTATTCTCTTAACAATATAGATAATATGTGAGTACATATGATAATTCCTTACAGGACACTTAAATGAACTTAGGCCGGGGCGGCTTGAATTTATTTTCTATTTCAATAATAAAAAAAAAAATAAATGATAATAATAATAATAACGTTGTTATTTGTTATAGACACAGATGTTGAAATAAAAAGCAATGATTTTTCATTTAATTTACAACTGCCAGAAAAATTACCATGCAGTTTCGAGGGTCGATATGGACGCGTACGTTACTCAATATGTGCTAGTTTGAATACAAACGAAAATTTAAAAATTTATTCCGATACACTGCCATTTACAGTAGCACCTATTTTTGATTTGAATAATCATCCACTCGCACCGGTATGAATTTTTATTTTATTTCACTGTATTTTTTTTTTTTTTTTTTTTTAATAATTTCTGTTATCTACTTCGCTATATTTATTTTATTCTCAAATATATCTATAGATATTTATTAATAATGAAAATTTACAGTTGCCTATAAGTGAAAACTGTACAAAAACTTTAATGGGACATGCCGAGCCATTCACCGTGTCAGTATTCCTTCCAGTACGTGGATACGTACCAGGACAAACAATTCCATTAAAAGTTAATTTTAAAAATGAATCAAACGTTGAATTTAAAAAATTACGTGTTGTATTAAAAAAGGTAATACTATAAAACAAACAAACAGAAAAAATATTTGAAATTTTATAAAAATGTACAACTGTTTTTAATTTCATTTTATTTATTCATTTATTGTTAATATATTTTCCGGTCAATAAATTTGAGTCGTCTATTTATTATAGGTCGTTTTGTATCGTTCAATGGAGAATGTTCGCAAGCACAAAGAAATAGTTGTGGAAATTGAACAGCCAATTGATAAAAATAACAACGTTTATAATTCTGAATTTGACGTCCCGGCAATTCCGCCGTCTGGTACTATTTGTAATCTTATTGATGTTGAATACAAGCTCAAAATCGAGGCTTTTGCTGATATTAATGAATGGTACTACAAAATGTTTTATAAGAATTTGAAAATACGGATGGATATTATTATTGGAAGTTTGCCATTGAAAAATTATGAAGATCCTATTGATATGAGCGATGATTCGCGTAATAGTAAAGCGCAAAATGTTTTAAATGTTGAAAAAGGTGATGGAAATCTTATTCCAAGTATAAATATTTTTTTTTATTTATTAATTAAAAATTAAACCTCTCATTTTTTTTTTTTTTTAACTAAAAATACTCAATTTCTAATTTGTGATATCTAAGTAATTCAAGATACATAGGATTTGCTTGTGTTAATTAAAAAGGTAATGAGGTATATACAAGTTTGATATCAATGGAAAATTGAATAAAATCAATAGTTTTGTAAATATAGCTATTTAAAGCCTGGAACAGAATTTAATCGCAGAAAAGTGTTTTGCACTATTCAATCTGATATATTTTTTTAATGATTAATGTAATGAAATTTTTTGAAAACAGAATCATAGCAATTGATTTGCCTTTCCAATGATTATATAAAATGCATATTTATTTGATTAGTAAACCCTGATTAAAAACTCTGATTGAATCTGATAGAATCTGATTGAAGCTCAATCAGAATTCTATCAGTGTCAATCAGAAACAAATTTCCAATCAGAAATTTTCCGGAGCGTTCGAGGGTTTTGATTGACTTTCTATCAGTTTCAATCAGATTCTATCAGAAAAAATATTTAGTATTTTCTGATTGAAATTAATTGGATTTTTCTTTATCGGTTTCAATCAGATTCAATCAGAATAAAAAATTTTAATTTTCGATTATTTTCCGATTGAATCTGATTGAAACTGATAGAAAAAAATCCAATCAGTTTCAATTAGATTCAATAAGGAAATAATAATTTTTAAAAAATTATTTTCCAATTGAATCTGATTGAATTTTTCTCAATCAGTTTCTATCAGATTTAATCAGAAAAAAATAATTTTTGAAAACTTATTTTCCGATTGAATCTGATTGAAACTGATAGAGAAAAATCCAATCAGATTTAATCGGAAAATAATTTTTTTTAAATTATTATTTTCTTATTGAATCTGATTGAAACTGATTGGATTTTTCTCTATCAGTTTCAATCAGATTCCATCGGAAAATAATTTTTTTAAAATTATTATTTTCTGATTGAATCTGATTGAAACTGATTGAATTTTTCTCTATCAGTTTTAATTGAATACAATGAGTGAATAATATTTTATTTTTAAGATTACTTATCATGTTTTTATTAACTCGCTCTCATGTATGTCTGTCCGGTCGCGCGGAGAAAAATGTTGGCTCGAAACCTAGCAATTTTTATTATGCTGTCGACCACATTGAGACAGGAAATGAAGCATAAAAAAAATTATTATACTCATACGAAAATTTATTATGCTGTATCACAATACTTACTACGCGCGAGAGACTTATCGATAAACTTTATAATAACAATTACTTTCATAAGTTATAATAATTCTGATGCGGCGTAACAATTTTTCGTATAGGTAAAATAATGTTTTGGATACTTTACTTCCTGTTTTAAGAGCAGCATAATAAAAATGGCTAGGTCTCGAGCCAACATATTTCTCCGTGTAGAATATTCAAATTGATTTTAAACTATCTTCCTGATTAGCTAGATATATTGCTAAAGTTTCTAGTAAAAATGAAACGAGGCACTGGCTAGCACCTCGCTAGCGTCGCTGTGGAAACCTCAAATTTCTCATAATATAAAAAAATTTAGTGCTCCAGATTTAGGCTTCAATTTCTCAAATGACGTAACCTACGCAGATTCCCTCACTTTTTTTGGTTAAAAATAAATACTTTGGACGGAGAATCTCAATAAAGTTGACCCAATAATAAATAATTAATTACAAATTTGCAGAAAAATTACCGGAACCTCTATAAAGTATAATGAATGAAAATAAATATTTATTTTTATTTATCTCCATTCAAAAAAAATTTAATGGTTACTATGAGAAAATAGTTAACTGAAAGAAAATTTAGTAGGGGAGCCTGGGGCACAAATGCCCCCTTCCCCAAAAATTATAAAAACAAAAGTTTTTTTTTATTTCCCGTCAAGTTATGACCTTTGTAATCTTTTTATCATATTTTAGGCCAATATGTGATATGTGGGGTAAAATGGACCACTCAAAACAAAGAAATAGTAACAAAAAAATTAACTTGACGAAAAGTAAAAAAAAAAAAATAATAATTTCGTTACAATTTTTTTTCGAGTGTTCCATTTTGCTCCGCACATCACGTATTGATCTAAAATGTAACAAAATTAGTATAAAGGTCAGAACTTGACGGAAAAATTGAAAAAAAATAATTTTTTTGAGTGGTCCATTTTACCCCACATATCACATATCGGCCTACAATATGATTAAATCATTATAGAGGTCATAACTTGACGGAGAATAAAAAAAAAAATTTTACCTAATTTTTGAGGGAGGCCTTCGTGCCCCAGGCTCTCCTATACATTTCTTCAATTAAAATACAAAAATTTATTGAGGACAAAATGTTTGATTTTGTATTCTATATTATTTCGGAAATTAAAAAAAAAATTTTTTTTGAGACCTACTAAAAGTTTGTCCAGGAATATATAAAAGCGGATAATAATAATAATAATAATAATAATAATAATAATAATAATAATAATAATAATAATAATAATAATAATAATAATAATAATAATAATAATAATAATAATAATAATAATAATAATAATAATAATAATGATAATAATAATAATAATAATAATAATAATAATAATAATAATAATAATAATAACAATAATAATAATCATAATAATAATAATAATAATAATAATAATAATAATAATAATAATAATAATAATAATAATAATAATGAATTAATTAATTTATTTTATTTTTACACATAAATTTTTCTAAGTACTCAGATTTTTTTTTTAACTCGAAAATTTTCTAAGTCCAGAAAACGGTAATTTATTTTTTGAAGATTTTGAGAGCTTCGTTAGAATTTAAAACCGATGAAGAGTTTGCATTTAGACTTCATAGATTTAGAGTGCCAATATTGTACCATTTTTCGACCGGTAGATAAAAGATCAAAGGAATTGAATTTTTTGAGGTCCAAACTAGAATTTGTTTTTTGACTCGGGCATATTATCTATGAGATAAAAGTAGTTTAACATTGGACAGTTTAAAAATGGTAAGTTTAATATAATATAAATCTTTTTTACTGTAGAATGTTCTACTGTTAAGTTATAGCAATTTAAAAAAAAAAGTTATTTAATTTACATACTTTTTAAATAGAAATTTGATAGTCGAGAAAAAGTACTTTAAATTAAATTTAAGAGCTAAAATTTTCAGGAAATTTTTCTCAATATAAACGGCAAAATTATCTTGTATTGGCTAGAAAAAAAAAATTTTCGTTTCAAACAAAACGGATTCAATTAGAAAATAATAATTCATTTATCGATTATTTTCCGATTGAGTCCACCCAGCAATTGGAATCGCATTGGAAGGCAATGCGATTCGATGCAATTCAATACTATTTTTGAAACTCAGTGTATCGCGTTGGAAAGTATTAAATCGTATAGGATTTTTAAAGCCCTGTAGATCATGCAGCTTAGAGGTCAACTAAATAACCAACTAAGATTCTTGTGTACCATGAGTCGTTAAAGTAGTAATAATTAAAATGAAATATCAAATCGAACTACTATTTAATTATCGCGGTCATTTATATAAAGGAAAAGCTTCTCATAAAATGAAAAATAATAACTGTTATCATTTAAATTTTATAAAAAAATTAAATTATATCGTCAATCCAACGATTATTTTGCGGTAAATTAAAAAAAAAAAATATTACATTACAAGTCTCTACGACAATTTAGCGCCAAGTTATCATTGA
This sequence comes from Microplitis manilae, assembly GCA_030273425.1. Lineage (NCBI taxonomy): Eukaryota > Metazoa > Arthropoda > Insecta > Hymenoptera > Braconidae > Microplitis > Microplitis manilae. The sequence continues at coordinate 18,840,114 of CP092727.1, read as the reverse complement.
TCAAAGCAAAAAAGTCCATTTGGGCTTCGATAATCAATAACTCCGGACGTATTGGTCGTACAGAGAATGAAAGTAGGGTTTAGAGAATTGGAAAACATTCTCTATGAGACGATATTAGTGGCTTTTGATTAGGGGTGTGCGAATATCGTTCGAATCGAATCGAATAATACTATTCGATTCGAAAGTCGAATAGAATAATTCGAATTTACAAATTATTCGAAAAGTTCGAAAATCGCAGCGCCTCGAAATTTTTACGGTTTTTTCAGGATACTTGGAGGTTGAAAAAATAACAACAATATCCTTTGTTCATCCGTTATGTCCAAAGTTATAGCAAGATTTCCGAATATCCTTAAATATTGGAATTTTGACTTGTTTTTTAGAAAACATTATCGCTTAAAAAAAAATTTTTTTCTATCAAAAGCCACTAATTTCGTCTCATAGAGAATGTTTTCCAATTTTCAAAACCCTACTTTCATTCTCTGTACGACCAATACGTCCGGAGTTATTGATTATCGAAGCCCAAATGGACTTGTTCGCTTCGATCAATGATAACTCGGTACTAAATCGTCGTAGAGACTTTTTGAGACCGCTAAATTAAAGGGCATAACATTTCCTAAAAGGATCAGAAAGTCAGATTATCCAAAAAAATTTATTGAAGCCCATGGACTTGTCGAAAGACGAGGAAAAATTTTGAAAATATTTTTGTCGTCGGTTTTCTTAATATTACTTCAGAACCCTGCATGATAAAAACATTTTAGGTCCAGATCTGAAAACTAGAAACTTGAGGCTACAATGTGCTTTTTTTCTACGACCATTTTTCACCGAGCTACAGCATATTGAAAATCACCCAAAAATTTCCAACTTTTTTTCTATCACTTAATTTTTGGGACCAGTGTATTATACATTTGCTAGTATTTACTCCAAAAAATAATAATTTTACTTGAAATACTTTTTTTTATATAATTTTATGCTAACGAAATTCGTTTCAAATTAGTTTGCTTTGTCTATCTGACATTTATAATGTTAATATTTTAACAAAGTTTAATAGTTTGTATTTCTTGAATAAATAAATGCATGCCTTTAAAATTAATTACTTTCACAGTGATTCAATTTTCGTTTTTAGTGGATTATTTTACGAAAAAATTCAATATCATTAAAATGATTGCAAAAGCTATAATTTTACTAGATGTTTTCTATTTACACTGTGTATTAAATAATTTTTTTTCTCTTAACTATTTTCAAGTCATAGATAATCGTATTGAAATTTTTAATTTTCGGCTATCGGTAATCAAGAATTTCGGGTTGATTGGTAAAAAAATTTTCCTATGTACCCTATATCAACGTGTCGCATTGAATCGCATTGATACGGATTGACAAGACAGCCATTCCAAAAATAGGATTGAATCCTATTGAATCGGATAGAAAATTGAATGCGATTCAATGCGATCCCGATTGCTGTGCAATTAAATCCGACAGAAAATTTTAAATCAGTTTTAATCGGAAAATAACAATTCAGATAATATTAATAATTATTGAAATTTGGGCAGATATGAATTTCATTTTTCATGAATTCAGCAATTTTTGAAGTATCAAAGTATAAAATTCTATCGGTCTTTCCAATTTAATAAATTTTATAAAAATTGAAAACAAGCATTTTTCAGGATTATGTATAAACTTTTTTTAAAGAACTGTATTGATTGAATTAAAACTATCACGAAAATAAAAAAAAAAACATTAATAAAAAATTATATATACATTAGGTTGGTTAAAAAAAAAAAATTTTTTTTTTGGTATCGAAAAATTGAAAGTATACCTAAAAACCAAAATTTCTGTACCAATTCAAGCTCTTAATAATAATACTACGGTTTGCGTCCAGCCGTTTTTAGTCATATTTACAGAGTATTTAAATAACACGGGAAAAAAACTTTTTATATTTTAGAATTTTCTAACTTACAAGCTAATCAACGAATTATGATGCACGATAGATATTTTTGTCTCTACAACAAAAGTCTCATCATTTTTTGATAAATCTAACTGTTCAAAAGTTATTTGAGCTTAAAGTCAAATTTATAGTAAATTTTGAGATCTTTTTAATTTTCCAACGAAACTATCAATTTTATCAGAAAATCTTATAGAAATTTTTTTGTAGGTAATTTCATTTCTCAAAAATTATAATGAACGAAGTTTTCCAAAGTTTTGCTTTTTTTTCTAGTTAATTTCATTTTAATATCAAGTTCTTAAAAAAATAGTTTTCTGATTTATTTTTTATGAATTCTTAAATATATTTTTTGTATTTAAACTTATATTTTTTAAATAAATTTTTTTATGGGGGTGTTTAACGCAAGAATTTTCGTATGCAACTAATAGAAAAAAAAGTTGCTTGAACCAAGAGAAAAATTTCTTAAGAGAAAAGATATATATGGAGGAGAGAAAATTCATCAGTCCTAAGCAATAGCAGTAGGAGTAATTCGGTTCTTGCCACTAGATAGCGCCTACCACTTGTGTAGTGTTCCTGGTAAGAAACTTCGTTCAGACGTATTATATTCCAGACTTGGAAGCAATTCTAACAAGAGCACTCCTTTGTTCTTTGACAGAGTGACAAGTACAATTCTTGGTGGTAATATAGTATATTCTATATTACTTCATGACATGCAATCTAATTGTTAATATAGATTCAACGTAGATTTTGAAACATTCGATTTTTTAATTTTCTACCGTTTAATAATGTATACAATTATTTTGTCCCGAGAATCGGTAATTTTTTATTAATTTACAATCGAAACCTTCCGAAAATATCTGATTAAATCTGATTGAAACGAATTGAAATTCAATTGTAAATTCTGATTAAATCTGATTGAATCTGATTGAAAGTCAATAAGAAATTCTGATTCCATCTGATTGAAACTGATTGGAAGTCAAAAAGAAATTCTGATTAAATCTGATTGAAACTGATTGAAATTCAATAACAAATTCTTATTAAATCTGACTGAAACTGATTGAAAGTCAATAAGAAATTCTGATTAAATCTGATTGAAACTGATTGAGAGTCAATAAGAAATTCTGATCAAATCTGGTTGGAACTGATTGAAAGTCAATCAGAAATTTCCGATTGACTTTCAATCAGAATTCTTCGGAAGTTTCCGATTAAATCTGATTGAAACTGATTGAAAGTCAATCAGAAATTTCTGATTAAATCTGATTGGACGTTTTCAATCAGTTTGAATGAGAGTTTTTAATCAGGGAAGGGGGGGGGGGGTGCGAAATGGGCCTCTTAAAAGAAAAGAGCTTGTATCCTTAGTGGTTCTCACTTATTTTACTTCTTTACAGCCCCTTACCATGTATTTGGTTTCAATATGCCGCTTCTGTTGAAAATTAAAAATCATTAAATTTGGGGCAAAATGGGCCCCCCGAAAAAAATTCCAATAATTGATTTTTTTTACCCCTTTTACTTTTTCTAGTCTTCTACCATGTGTTCGTAATCCATATGCTCCAAAAATAAAAAATTTTAATTTGAGGCAAAATAGGTCCTCTAAGAAATCTACTAAAATTTGGATATTATTTTTCATTTCATCTTAATAGTACATTATACATCTAGGGAGGAAAGTGGGATATTCCAAACGGAGTGTATAATTGTCTACCTGGGCTGAAGGTGAGGATGGTAAACACGCGGATTGGCACGTTCTACTTTCCTCCCTGGGTGTGTATACAATTTTTCACCAAACCAACATCTGAAAGTTTAAATTTTCGCCTCTAATTATGGGATGAATGGCGCATACACTAATTTTTATTATCATTAGTTTTCTCATTAAAAAAAAAAACGACTTTTTTCCCTTTAAAAAGAACAGGAATTAAACTTTTGGTGTGCAGATTTGGTAAAAAGCTAATCAATAAATTTTTCAGAGTATCTATTTTTCGCGCTTAATTATTTTAATGTTTGTATACAGATACATTGAACGGATTATGGCATAAGCTCGGATAGCTCAACTAGAAGAGCACTTGGCGCGTAGCCGACATATGGTGTCGGTTCAACTTGCAGATTATTTTCAAGCTTTGAAAAAAAATAAAATAATTTCAAATTTAAGTTCAGAAAATTTTTTTATCTAAACGAGTTAAAAGTAAAGCATAATCTTAAACATTTCTCGCAAGGGTTACTTATTCTTGAATCATTGAAATTAAACAAAAATTTTAGGGGGTCCATTTTGCCCTCCCTCTCCCCCACCCCTATATTCACCATAGAGATATCTTTGATTAAAAATTCTGATTGAATCCATCCCAGACAGGAAAGTACCACGGGCCCAGGTTTGGGCCAGGCTTGGTTCAACTATGTTGAACTCTGGGCCAAGATTGTAAGCCAGCCTTGTTCCAGCCTTGGTAGAAATCTGGAATGATAACATCGTGCCAAGCCTGGTTGCCAGCCCTGATCCATGCTTGCTTGCCAGACCTGGCCCCTGCTTTGATGCCAGACCTGAACCCTGCATAGAAAAAATCAATAAATTTAATTAAAAAAAAATTTATATTATTTAAATGCTAGAGTTTGTGATTATTAACGTTTAAACTATTTAAGTGAGGTAAATGACGTGAAAGAAACTCGGTGAAAATTCTGCTGGGCTCTGGGCTCGAACTGTCGTCCTTCTGATTGTTGGGTCTGAACGCTAGCTACTGGACGAACCTACTAATGTTGAATTGAAACTTTTATATGTTCTACTTATTCATTTTACTACAACCCCTCGGTCTTATAAAATATAAAGAGCAATTTAATTAATATTTTCGATTAAGAAAAAAATAAATAATAATTTCATATTATTTATATTATAATTACATAATTTTTTTAAATAAAATTTATTAAATTTAATTGATTATTTATCAAAAACCCAATTTAATTATCTTACTCTACCACCATTATTAAAAATAACATTTATTATAGAAATTCATGAGTTATTTCTTAATTAAATTAATTTTTATAAGTAAAATTATGAAGTTACGGTTGTTGATTGCAAATAATAACGAACTTAAAAATGTATTAATTCTTAATTGTTAATAATTTTAATCAGAATGTTAAAATATTTATTTATTAAAACTTATTTCAATTCAAAAATAAATAATTATTTATTTAAAAAACCATAATAATAAGATAATTGAATAATTAATAAAAAACCTCGATTAGCCAATCTTGGCCCAAGGATGTGAAACTATAGGTATCCTGAACTTGGATAATCCTACCGTGGCCCAAGTCTGGGTTGCCATTGAATGATCAAGGCAGAGGTACCTAGTCTTGGCTTAAACTCGGATAATCATTGGGTCGGCCAAGGCTAGATTACCCAGTCTTGGGCCAAGCCCGGGTAATTATTGTAACGGCCTGGCCCGAACCTGAGTTACCATTGAATGGCCAAGTTTAGGTTACCCAGTCCTGTCCCAAGTGTGGGTTTCCGTTGGATGGCCAAGATATTTATAGGAGAAGCCGATCTTGGCCCAAGTCCGGGAAATTATTGTAATGGCCAAGGCTAGGTTATTCAGTCCTGGTCCAAGCCTGGGTCACCACTGAATGGCCAAAATAGGGGAACCCAGCCCTGGCCCAGACTTGGGTAATGATTGGAATGGCCAGGATTGAGTAGCCTTTCTCGACCCAAGCATGGGCCAATATAGATGTGCCAAAGCTAGGTTCCCCAGTGCTGAGCCAAGGACGGCCCCTTTGTTCAACTCTGGCAGCTCTTGCATGGAATTAACTCAAAACTTTTTTGTTGAGTTGTGCTATTTCAAATTTTACTATTTTGATCACTATACGCGGGAAAAATTTGCGGAGTGGATGATTTTTTATTTATTGTGACAATCATAATCCGTGAAGCAACCATATCCGGTACCCCCTACAGAAGGTATACGCATTTAAAGTCCAGAAAAGAATTCAATCGTAAAAAAAGTGTTTTAAATTATTTAAGCGACGGTCACTTTGAAAAAAAATAATTATTTAATATTTTTAATTGAAATTGCAATTATAGAAGAAAATTAAAATATATACCTTTCTAACGCTATCATTTTATATTTTTTATTATTATATAATGCTGATCAAAGTTTTGTGAAAGATTTCACTTTAAGTCTGATTGTTATTATTAATTAACAAATTATGATTGTACAGGACGACTTAAATACCAAAGAAGCCGAATATATCGCTCATCGAAGCCCGATCAAGATGAAACAGACGAAGAAAGAGACAAAGAAAGCATCCAAGAGTTTTCTCCGATGTACCGCGTCTATGAATTTAAACACTCGAATGTCAAAGCTACTGAATAACGATTAACGATTTATTAAGTAAAGAATTATCAAAGTATATAACATTTAAAATCAAATAAATCAATGGGTAAATATAAATACTAACCGCTAAAGCAAGCGAAAAATTTCTGAGTTGAATTAATATAATTTTAACGAAGATTTATTTTACATAAAATTGAACCAATTGTCGAAAAAAAAAAGTTTCATTCACATATTTTATATACAAAATCCACTCGAGAGTTGAAGTTTGATAAATATATTTCTGTAACTTTGTGTTGCCCATTCTCAACTTTATACTACATACTCGAAACTCTATACTGGTTATAATATGTCCAATTGTCACGTCTCTACAAACTTTATAACAAATCCACGTTGAAATAAGTGCAATAAAACTAAACCGAAATAAATATATAAATGCATCTATTGCAAAATAATTTTGCACTGATAGAAGAATTTTTTTTAAATCAATGAATATATTTATTCGAAATTACGTTTATTAGTTATTTAATCAAATGAATACCTTGAAATATTTAGCGATTCTATTTAAGGAGTAATAGATATTAGTTTCTGACAGATATAAGTTTATTAATATCTAAGAAATATTTATAAATGTTTGAAAAACATTTTGTTTATCAAACTTATAATATTCGTTTCGATGGTTTCTTATTTCATGTTAGTACGATGGATAGTTACATAATTTACACAATCTCGTTATTTAAAAAATTAGAATTATATAATAGATATTAACAAGACCAAAATAGTAGATATGTTTAAGGACCGATAAAAATAAAAATTTATGAGTTAAAAAATCATCCTTCTTTTTAACAAAATTTAAATGAAATATATGGGAAAGCAAACTATTCGTAACGCGATTGGTCGAATGCGAAAAAATATATGCAAACGACATAAAAATATACATTAAAATAAATATATAAAAAAATGGAATGCACGCGCTTGCGCGCGAAACATGTACGCTAGTCTTTAAGTCTTTAATATAGTGGATGATAATAAGTATATTTAATTTAATTTAACAAAAAATGTTCTGATGATGGCTTGATGGTCATACAAAAGCTTATCAATTGATTGTAGAAACTGAATTCCTACACAGAAAAAAGGTTGATTTGACCCAAGATAATTTTTGTCTCCATTTTTTTATTCTTGGGCTGAGTAATTGCGTTTTTTTAATTCGAGAACATTTTTTTCGACTAATCTTATAAAAATATTGTATTAAGAATAATTAAATCTTAATTCGAATTAAATAATCTTGATTTAAAAATATTTATTTTGAGTCAAATTTATTTTGTTTCTAACCAAGTAAAATAAATTATCAAAACAAGATGCTTTTCTGTTTTAGTTGATGAGTACAGTAAATTATCACAATATATATCAATATCTCAAACCAAGAACTTTTTTTGCGTTTGCGTGGCAGAAGAATACCCTGATAGTACGAGTTGCTCGTCAGAAAAGTTGACGGCACTAGTTGCGCGCCATTTGTCGACATCTTGTCGACAACTGTCAGCTTGTGCAAGTGTTGCCGACGACTTGGCTACGAGTTGCTCAGCATCTTGTCGACAATCTACTGCAGCAACCTGACGACAAGATGCTGAGCAACTTGTGGCCAAGTTGTTGGCAGCATTTGCACGAGCTGAAGGTTGTCGACAGGTTGTCGACAAGTTGCTCGGAAAGTTGCCGTCAACTCATGGAAATGCTGACTGTTGCGGCCAACCTGCCGACATATTGCGGCAGTAGATTGTCGACAAGCTGCGGGCAACTTGGCTATCAGGGTATATTTACTCTCAGATGGAGAAAACTACATTACCGACTAAAGACATCGGCCTATTCGAATAAAGAAATTTTAATTTTGATTTAAGTAAATTATATTCTTAATTTAATAAAATAATTTTTCTTGAATCATGTAAATATTGACTTGACCGAAGACATAAAATTCTCCCATTTAATACAAATATCTTCTTAAAAGAACATGATTCCTTTCTTTATTAAAGAAATAATATTTTGGAATAATGGAGCGGCTGAGGCAGCCGTTCGGCACGCACGCGGCTCGGGCGATCACCGAAGTTAAGTAGTATCGAGCAGGATTACAACTTGGCTGGGTGACCGTTTAGCCGGGCGTCGGGCTCGAACGAAGGTCTCTGATCGTTAGGTGCGGGATGAAGATCCAGTGACCGGTAAAATGGGAATTTTACTGACCACTGGAGCTTCACTCAAACCGAAAACTCTAACTGGCGATAGATTTTCTCTGTGGTTTTCCTACGCCCCCTGATAGCCAAGTTGACGAGAAACTGACGAGAAACTTGCAGCCGCAACTGGACACTAAGTTGACCGCCAACAGTTGGTACCTCCAATAGTTGATAGACATTTTCTGAGAAAGTTGGTGGCAAAAGTTGGAAATTCAATAAGTTGACGATCACTTTCTGAGAAAGTTGACGGTAAGTTTGCATTCAATTTTCTCAGAAACTTGCATTCCAGTTGCGGCTTCATACTGGCGCCAACTTTCTAAGAAAGTTGGCGGTAACTTGTAGCCAAAAGTTGTAAAAGCTGAAGTTCCCAGACAGGAAAGTACCACGGGCCCAGGTTTGGCCCAGGCTTGGTTCAACTATGTTGAACTCTGGGCCAAGTTTGTAAGCCAGCCTTGGTAAAAGTCTGGAATTATAACATCGTCCCAAGCCTGGTTGCCAGCCCTGACCCATGCTTGCTTGCCAGACCTGGCCCCTGCTTTGATGCCAGACCTGAACCATGCATCGAAAAAATCAATAAATTTAATTAAAAAAAAATTTATATTATTTAAATGCTAGAGTTTGTGATTATTAACGTTTGAACTATTTAAGTGAGGTAAATGACGTGAAAAAAACTCGGTGAAAAATCTGCTGGGCTCTGGACGCGAACTGTCGTCCTTCTAATTGCTGGGTCTGAACGCTGGCTACTGGACAAACCTACTAATGTTGAATTGAAACTTTTATATGTTCTACTTATTCATTTTACTACAACCCCTCGGTCTTATGAAATATAAAGAGCAATTTAATTAATATTTTCGATGAAAAAAAAAAATAAATAATAATTTCGTATTATTTATATTATAATTACATAATTATTAAAAATAAAATTTATTAAATTTAATTGATTATTTATGAAAAACCCAGCTTAATTATCTTACTTTACCACCATTATTAAAAATAACATTTATTATAGAAATTCATGAGTTATTTCTTAATTAAATTAATTTTTATAAGTAAAATTATGAAATTACAGTTGTTGATTGCAAATGATAACGAACTGAAAAATGTATTAATTCTTAATTGTTAATAATTTTAATCAGAATGTTAAAATATTTATTTATTAAAACTTATTTTAATTCAAAAATAAATAATTATTTATTTTAAAAACCATAATAATAAGATGATTGAATAATTAATTAAAAAAATAGATTAGCCAATCTTGGCCCAAGGATGGGAAACTATAGGTATCCCAAACTTAGATAATCCTACCTTGGCCCAAGTCTGGGTTGCCATTGAATGATCAAGGCAGAGGAACCTAGTCTTGGCTTAAACTTGGGTAATCATTGGGTTGGCCAAGGCTAGGTTACCCAGTCCTGGCCTAAGTGTGGGAGTCCATTGGGTGGCCAAGACAAGAGAACCCAGTCTTGGGCCAAGCCTCGGTAATTATTGTAACGGCCAAGGCTAGGTTACCCAGTTCTAGTCCGTGCCTGGGTGTCCATTGAATGGCCAAGGCTAGATTACCTAGACCTGGCCCGAACCTGAGTTACCATTGAATAGCCAAGGCTAGATTGCCCAGTCCTGGCCCTAGTGTGGGTTTCCGTTTGTTGGCCAAGATAGGAGAAGCCGGTCTTGGCCCAAGTCCGGGTAATTATTGTAATGGCCAAAGCTAGGTTATCCAGTCCTGGTCCGAGCCTGAGTTACCATTGAATGGCCAAAATAGGGGAACCCAGCCCTGGCCCAGACTTGGGTGATGATTGGAATGGCCAGGATTGAATAGCCTTCCTTGACCCAAGCATGGGCCAATATAGACGTGCCAAAGCTAGGTTCCCCAGTGCTGAGCCAAGGACGGCCCCTTTGTTCAACTCTGGCAGCTCTTGCATGGGTTGTCGATAACTTGTCGCAAGTTGGTCGAAAACTAATGAATGTCCAACTTTTTCACGACCAACTCGTGTTATCAGGGCCACTACACCTCCATTGCACAAGGGAGGTAGTAGGGCATCACCACCGTAATGATGCAGTATAGTCACAAGCAAAAGTCGGGCCACAGCCGCAAAAATTAAGTGGTAGAGGCAAAACAAAGTGGAGAATTTGAATGTAGATTATGGATGGGTGATTGCTTGGGAACAGTCTTGTAAAACACGTAAAGTGATACAAGTAAAAATCAAAAATAAATATTTTGGAATAATGATTTTTTTTCTCAACTGAAAAAAAATGTAGTCTCGATTCAAAAAAATAAATAACTCTAATTAAAAAAAATATTCTTGCGGTAAGAAAAAATTTTTTGTGCCAAGATATCCTTTTTTTGTGTAGTTAAATTTAAATCAGTTTAAATTTGCTACAAAAATGTATCCTGGGCTTATTTGTACAATACGTCAGTACGGAGATGTAAAATTCCAAACTTAAAATTTTTTTTTCCCCATGTTATTCAAATGGGAAATAGAAAATCAAAATCAGGGAGTACTTAATATTTTTAATAAAATTTCTCTGCATGTATATTAGACTGCTTCAAATTAGGGGACTATTTTTTTTTTTTTTTGATGAACATTGAAAAATCGAAAGGGTATCTTAAAATATGGTGACAGTTAAAATTTGAGCTCTTAATATTGATATTTAGAGGTGGCTATTTGTAATTTCCGATTGTTCATTTAGAAACATGGTAAAAAATACATAGCTTCCAAAAAAATCAAGATACAAAAAATCTCTTCTCAACTATTTTGTAGGAAATTTACTGATCTACAAAAAAGGTCTTTAATGATTTTTTCATGAATTCAACCATTCACAAGATATCCGACGTCAAAGTTTAATAAAATTCAAAGAACTTGTTTTTGCTCGTTTTGAATTTTATACCATGTCAATCAATGAAAATTCAGAAATTTTCGATATAGTTTTTTTATAGGAAATTGAATGCTCTACAAAAAAAGTCTCTTATTATTTTTGATAAATCCATCTCTTCGAAAGTTATTAGAGCTCGAAGTAAAGTTGGAGATCTTTTTACTTTTCCGGTGAAACTATCGGACTTATCATAAAATGTCATAGAATCTTTTTTGTGGGCAATTTTATTTCTCACAAATTGCCTCTGATAAATTTTTTTTAAATTCTGCATTCTCTTCTAGTTATTTCCATTTTAATGCCAAGCTCCTAAAAAAAGTGTTCTGATCGATTTTAAGAGCTCGACATTTAAATGGAAATAACTAGAATAGAATGCAGAATTCAGAAAAAATTTATCAGAGATAATTTGTAGGAAATAAAATTGTCTACAAAAAAGATTTAATGACATTTTATGATTTGTCCGATAGTTTCACCGAAAAACTAAAAAGATCTCGAAATTTACTATAGCTTGACTTCAAGCTCTAATAACTTTTGAACAGATGAATTTATCAAAAAACGATAAGAGACTTTTTTTGTAGAGCGTTCAATTTCCTACAAAAAGTTGTATTGAAAATTTCTGAACTCTCATTGGTTGGCATGGTATAAAATTCGGAACGAGCAAAAACAAGTTCTTTGAATTTTATCAAACTTTGACGTCGGATATCTTGTGAATGGTTGAATTCATGAAAAAATCATTAAAGACCTTTTTTGTAGATCAGTAAATTTCCTACAAAATAGTTGAGAAGAGATTTTTTGTATCTTGATTATTTCGGAAGTTATGTATTTTTTACCATGTTTCTAAATGAAAAATCGAAAATTACAAATAGCCACCTCTAAATATCAATATTAAGAGCTCAAATTTTAACTGCCACCATATTTTAAGATACCCTTTCGATTTTTCAATGTTCATCAAAAAAAAAAAAAATAGTCCCCTAATTTGAAACAGTCTAATGTATACCTTTATTATAAGTGTTAAAATTCCGAATCGGAGTGAATGCGAATTAAAAGAAAAATCCGTATTCAGTTCCGATTGTTTACCAGGGTGTGCATAAAATTTCTGTATTTATTTAATTTTTTAGCGGCCTAAATCAAATATTAATAAATATTTATCAAGCGTAAAAACTAGTACCAAATAAACGATTGTCTAATTGTTAATAAATATTTATTTAATAGTTTCTGTAAATAAATAATTTATTAAATATTTATAAATCTGTTCAAATATAAACTAATTGCTCTAGCAGTATTTAAATATCATTTGCCTACAAATATATAAATTTTCGTGTGATTTTTATTTTTTTAATTCTGTTTGTTATTTTATGAAATAAAAATATTCAAGTTGCGATGGAAACCGGAGAAACAACTTTTGTTGACATATCTACGTAAGAAAAAAATCAACGAAATGAAAAATAGGAAAGATAATCAGAAAAAGAAAAAAAATAATAATAAAAATTGTATCGAACATACCGTGAAATCCAGATGGGACTTTATTCAACAGTGAAAACTTGTGGACTGTTACTAAAAAAACCCGTTGGAAGTTTGTAAAGTACGCGAGTACGCTGTATATGCGTATACAAATATTTTTTTTTCATTCGTAATATATATATATATATACATATATATGTTTGAAGTAAGGTAGCTTACTTGTTTTGCCTGCGGCATACTCTTGAATTTCAATACCTTCGATAGTCCGTTGAGAATCGTCGAATATTTCGCATCGATACAAGAAAAATAAAAAGGAAAAAGGCAAACGTTGTACTTTAGATACTTCCTCTTGAGACTATAAGCTAGCCAAAGAAGATTGATACTTCTTCAGTACCATGAATAATTGATTGAAAACAATAAATAAAAAACAAAAATAGTAAAGAGGATGAACAATAATATTTTTCTTTCTATACTTGTCAGAATTTCGTTATTATAAATATTTAATCTTCCAATCTTTATCGTTCAGAATATTTAAATAACCATCTGTTTTGATAGTTTTTTCTTTGTTCTTTTTCAAAGTACAAATGGGGAATAGAGAGTGAAATGGGTACAGAAAATGCTAACTTATGTAAATTTAAGAGCATTCATTTTTGTTTTGTTGGTGAACATTTTTTAACAAAAAAAACGTAGTTGTGAAAAAAAAAATTAATTTTTCATGATACCAGCATCGAAACTTCAAGTTTCAGTGTCCAAACCTACAAAAATTTTTTTTTAAGAAAAATTTTACTTAGAAAAATTAATTTAAAAAACTAATAAAGGTATTTTTATAATTTTCTTTTTCTCGAATCATCACTCAAAGCCTAAGAAAATTTGGATCATATACAGAAAAAACAGTTAAGGAGGTTCATCGGATAATCACTTTTCTTACAATATCTTTCAATTTTTAAACACAAATACTTTTAAGTGTCCTGTATACGTAGGAATTTTTTAAAATAGTCCTTGCGGTACTAAATTTCGAAATATTAACAATTAAAAATTGTACATTTAACATGCATTTCCTATGTTGACCGTAGTTAGAGTGAGCATTTTATTAAATAACAATCATACTTTTCTTACAACATTTTTTTAAAAGTTGAAAATTATTAATTCAATTTATAACAAGTATTTTTTTTCAATAAAAACATAAACGAGCGGTATTCATTTTTTTGTAATCAATTTTTAAAGTTTGTTACTTGTTATGATTTTCAAGCTTTCTCCCATAACCTGACGAGTGAGAGATAGTGACTTGGCAACGTTGCAGTGCGCGGGAAGTTCAAAACACAGTAGAAGCCCAACAGATTTAAATAATTACAAATCATTTTTTAAATTTAGAATTTTTTAAATTTAGTCGCGAAGTCATTATTATTTATTATTTATTATTTGTTGTCTCCAACTACGTATAATCTTGAAATTATTCAAAACACTTTCTACAACACATGCTCAAGGGGAAAAATATTCTAAGTTAGAATGTAACGTAGCCAAGTCGAGAAAAGACGCAATGGGATCATTTTTATACTTCTGCGCATATAAGACGATGCGCAAAAGTGTACTGTATCTCAACCACTTCTTATTGTAGTTAGAATGTTTTACACGGGAGAAATCTTTCTAAAAGTTGCGAACTACTGCTACCGATGAACCTCCTTAAGTTAAATCAAGAAAAATATTCTTGATTCAAAAAGTTTTTTTTGATCGATTCGGAAAATAAAAGTTCTCGGAACAAGTACTATACTTTTTCATGCAAGTAGTTTTGCATGCTTTGACCAAGAAAACAAAAGCTGCTTAAGCGAAGAGAAAAAATTTTTGGGAGAAAAGATAGATATGGAGAAGGGGAAAGTCACCGGTGCTAGGCAGCAGCAGTGGGAGTAGTTTGGTGCTCACCACGAGATCACGCCCAGCCACTTGTAATGCCTCTGGTAAGATAGATACTTTAGAATTGTTATATTCCAAATTTAAATGCGATTTTGTTCGAGTATTCCACGGTCATCTGACAGAGTATCAAATACATGTATGGATTGTACTATAGTATATCTTATAGTACACTATGACCTTAATATTTACTATTAATGGTTAGACTTGAATAATTTTTCTCGAATTAAAAAAACAACAAAATACGTTTCAGACAAAAAAAAAAGAACCGACACGTCAACCTTTAGGAGAGAGAATACATTTCTAATTGAGAAAATTTGTCGTTTCTTATTAAAAAGGTAAGCTTTTGAAGCAAGAAATTTTTTTTCTTGGTCCAAGCAAACTTTTTTTCATTCAAAACGTTGATTTTTTAAAGAAAGAAAATGTTTTTTTTGGGGCAAGAAAAAGTTTATCGATACAAGTAAACTTTTTTTCGTTCAAAATGTTGGTTTTTTGGAGTGAAATGACTAATTTTCTTTAGCCAAGAATTTTTTCTTTAATAAGCAAGGAATTTTTATTTCGCTTCAAAAATAAATTTTGTTTGGAGCAATAGAATTTACTGTCTTGAACCAAAAGAAAATTTTTGAATCAAGTGTTTTATTTTTATTAAACCAAGAAAGGAAATTCGGAAGTCTATAATTTTCTTGAATTAAGTTAACTATTTTTTCAAATATAAAATATTTAAAAAAATTTAATTTTACTGTATTTTCGAAAAATTTTTTGGTAAAAACTAATAAAGATAGTTTTAAAAATTTTTTTATAATTGTAGTCATAGGTTTGTATAAGTACAAGCGAAAGTGTGTAACTCAATATTTTCAGAAATACTGATTTTCACAAGATCTGAATCGTACACAACGTTGGAGTATTTTAGAAAAAAATAATAATAATTCGCCCAAAATAATAGTTCAAAACCTCTAATTCCTCTTAATGCAATCAATCAGTTTATAAATCAAATAGTAAACTATTAATGCGGATAATTGAGTTTTATAAATATCTATTAATATACAATTTGATAAGCAAAACGTAACTCAGTGGCAAGAGCTATTTGAAACGTTAATTCTGTTATCGGGGTGCTACGGACATTCGTAGGTTTAGCTTGGCTTACATCCATACCTGCTACTGTCTCTATACAACTCCATACTATCCTATTAGATATATATATAGTGAGCTTGTTGGCTTTAACGTCGTATCAACCGTGTTGGGTTCATCAAACGCGATGTCCCAGTGAGTGTGTCGCTTCCGATACGGCCACTACTCGATCTACGTCCACTCGTTCTATCCATTTGTGTCGTTAAACTAATTACTATTTATACTCTTTCTCTCTCAACCATTTTATAAACTTCCATTACTCAATTATTCTCCATTTCTCAAGCTCAATAACTTCCGATCACCAATTTATAGTAATTTAAAAAAAAAAAAAAAAAAAAACCATATCTGAAATATTGATTTTATTGTTATCAATAGGACTATTGTACTGATAGAAATTTAATCTATTATTTGTAAATAGAATTGGATATATAGCAATTGACCGTAACCATTAAACGTGAGCTTTAAAACGTGATACAGATCCAGGTGCATTTCGAAATTGGAAGCTATTTTGTATTATAAAATTTTATTCCATTGAAATTGATCTAGATTTCATTTTCATCTGATGTATCGTTACTTTAATTAGTTTATTAAATTCATATTAAAAAATTACACTGCAATAGATATAACTTTTTCATACACGGAAAAAAAAATATTGCGCTTATCTCTCACCAACGGAGAGCGACAGATGTATCGTAATTAGCACTAAATTGTTACTTGATTTTCACGATATATATATCAATATGAATGAAACACTAGATACTTATTATAATGATCCTACGGATTGTGAATATACTTAAATATAGTGGTCGTTAGTTAACGTATCCATATCGGGAAGACGTCTATTGGACAGGTTCCAATTGAAAAAGTAACCGATAGGACATATTCCAATAACTCAAGTTCCTATTACCTGAATTACCAATTACTAATAATCCCGATGACCCAAATTTCCAATCACCTAAAATCCCGATCACCAGTAATTTCCATTACCAATACTACCAATTACCCGAATTTCCAATCATCTACAATTTCGATAGCTTAATTTTTCGTTAACCAGAAACATTGATGACAAGACATTCCGATTGGACAGATTTCGTAAGCTCAAAGTGAATTTCTTTGTTACGTAACAAAGAAATCCATTTTGAACTTTGTTATATAACAAAGAACTTGACTTAGAGTTTACGAAACCTGTCCAATCAGAATGTCTTGTCATTAATGTTTCTGGTTAACGAAAAATTAAGCTATCGAAATCGTGGATGATTGGAAATTTGGATAATTGGTAGTATTGGTAATGGAAATTACTGGTGATCGGGATTTTAGGTGATTGGAAATTTGGGTCATCGGGATTTTTAGTAATTGGTAATTCAGGTAATAGGAACCTGAGTATTGGAATATGTCCTATTGGTTACTTTTCTAATTGGAACCTGTCCAATAGACGTCTTCCCTCCATATCCTACCAAAACGGATCGTGATTATCGCGATCTACTTCTCAAGCGCCACCAATCATAACCAAATTATTTAATAAAAAATTTACATCAATTACTTACGTATATTCTATTACTTGATTACATTTCTTCATATTAAATAATAATTTTTTATTGCGCTTATTAGAATTATTAACATGTAATTATTAATTCCAACTAAAAAAATATTGTAATGAGGTTAAAGTTAAAAATTCATCTATTTTAACCTCAAATTTTTATGGGCATTTGCCATTATTATAACAGAACGGATCGTTACTATAGGAAAACGATCTTATGATTTCGGGATCCGCCTGCCCAGACAGGAAAGTACCACGGGCCCAGGTTTGGCCCAGACTTGGTTCAACTCTGTTGAACTCTGGGCCAAGTTTGTAAGCCATCCTTGTTCCAGCCTTGGTAGAAGTCTGGAATTATAACATCGTCCCAAGCCTGGTTGCCAGCCCTGACCCATGCTTGCTTGCCAGACCTGGCCCATGCTTTGTTGCCAGACCTGAACCCTGCATCGAAAAAATCAATAAATTTAATTTAAAAAAAATTGTATTATTATTTAAATACTAGAGTTTGTGATTATTAACGTTTAAACTATTTAAGTGAGGTAAATGACGTGAAAAAAACTCGGTGAAAATTCTGCTGGGCTCTAGGCGCGAACTGTCGTCCTTCTGATTGCTGGGTCTGAACGCTAGCTACTGGACGAACCTACTAATGTTGAATTGAAATTTTTATATGTTCTACTTATTCATTTTACTACAACCCTTCGGTCTTATGGAATATAAAGATCAATTTAATTAATATTTTCGCCCGGGAAAAAATGTTTTTATAAAATTTTAGTACTGACATTGTATAAAATTTTATAAAATTTTATACTGAAAATGGCCTGGTAAAATTTTATAAAAACTTATAAAATTTTATAAAGTTTTATAAAAATTTATAAAGTTTTGTAAAATTTTATATAATTTTACCAGGCCATTTTCAGTATAAAATTTTATAAAATTTTGTGAAATTTTACAAAGTTTTATAAAATCATTTTTTTTTTTTTTCCGGAATGGGTCACCCATCCAATTCATGTCCTTCCTCGATGCTGTTCAACTTATGTGATCGATGGATCGTAGTCTGCTCCGCTCGTCCATTGGCCACTTGTGATTCGTGGCTGTATTTATGATTACACATGAATTCTTATCCGCCACATTTCATAGTATTAATTTATAATAATATAATAATTTGCACATTATTGCAGATATAACTTGTTTCTCAAACACGATCAAGTTAAATTTTAATGATTTATGTTTTTGAATTAATGGCGAAACTTTTGAACTTTTTTGTGAGTAATGAGGATTTAATTTTAATTGATAGTTGATAAAATAAAAGTTTATTAACATTAAAATTAAAATTGTCACATTATATAATATATATATTTATGAATGTGTCAGGGAAAAGGAAGGTGGGGGTAGGCAAAACGAGGTACTCCCAAAATTTTATAAAAAAAAAAATTCATTTATAAATTTTTTAACCATCCCAGACAGGAAAGTACCACGGGCCCAGGTTTGGCTCAGGCTTGGTTCAACTATGTTGAACTCTGGGCCAAGTTTGTAAGCCAGCCTTGTTCCAGCCTTGGTAGAAGTCTGGAATGATAACATCGTGCCAAGCCTGGTTGCCAGCCCTGACCCATGCTTGCTTGCCAGACCTGGCCCATGCTTTGTTGCCAGACCTGAACCATGCATCGAAAAAATCAATAAATTTAATTTAAAAAAAATTGTATTATTATTTAAATACTAGAGTTTGTGATTATTAACGTTTAAACTATTTAAGTGAGGTAAATGACGTGAAATAAACTCGGTGAAAAATCTGCTGA
Source organism: Microplitis manilae (assembly GCA_030273425.1). Taxonomy (NCBI): domain Eukaryota; kingdom Metazoa; phylum Arthropoda; class Insecta; order Hymenoptera; family Braconidae; genus Microplitis; species Microplitis manilae. Next base: position 18,820,966 of record CP092727.1, on the reverse strand, counting down.
GCTCTGGGCGCGAACTGTCGTCCTTCTGATTGCTGGGTCTGAACGCTGGCTATACTGGACGAACCTACTAATGTTGAATTGAAGCTTTTATATGTTCTACTTATTCATTTTACTACAACCCCTCGGTCTTATAAAATATAAAGAGCAATTTAATTAATATTTTCGATGAAAAAAAAAAATAAATAATAATTTCGTATTATTTATATTATAATTACATAATTATTAAAAATAAAATTTATTAAATTTAATTGATTATTTATCAAAAACCCAGCTTAATTATCTTACTCTACCACCATTATTAAAAATGACATTTATTATAGAAATTCATGAGTTATTTCTTAATTAAATTAATTTTTATAAGTAAAATTATGAAATTACAGTTGTTGATTGCAAATGATAACGAACTGAAAAATGTATTAATTCTTAATTGTTAATAATTTTAATCAGAATGTTAAAATATTTATTTATTAAAACTTATTTTAATTCAAAAATAAATAATTATTTATTTTAAAAACCATAATAATAAGATGATTGAATAATTAATTAAAAAAATAGATTAGCCAATCTTGGCCCAAGGATGGGAAACTATAGGTATCCTGAACTTGGATAATCCTACCTTGGCCCAAGTCTGGGTTGCCATTGAATGATCAAGGCAGAGGTACCTAGTCTTGGCTTAAACTCGGATAATCATTGAGTTGGCCAAGGCTAGGTTACCCAGTCCTGGCCTAAGTGTGGGAGTCCATGGGGTGGCCAAGACAAGAGAACCCAGCCTTGGTCCAAGCCCGGGTAATTATTGTAACGGCCAAGGCTAGGTTACCCAGTCCTGGTCCGAGCCTGGGTCACCATTGAATGGCCAAAATAGGGGAACCCAGTCCTGGCCCAGACTTGGGTAATGATTGGAATGGCCAGGATTGAGTAGCCTTTCTTGACCCAAGCATGAGCCAATATAGACGTGCCAAAGCTAGGTTCCCCAGTGCTGAGCCAAGGACGGCCCCTTTGTTCAACTCTGGCAGCTCTTGCATGGGATGGATCGCGATAATCACGATCTGATAGACCAAAACTTTCCGTATACAACGTATAACCAACCGAAAAGAGTGAATATCACGCTACCGTTGAGTGATGAGCACAATATTTTTTTTTCCGTCTAGTATGTAAGGTGATAATTAATTCTTTCAATTAAATCTTTTTAAAAAGATCTTATTTATATTACAAATATATTATTCATAATAAATATATATGGTCATAATTTAAACAGTGACAAAATTTTAGAGTCTTTATTGCAAATTGATTATATATTTGAGCATTTTATTGTATTCAATTGAATATCAATTAATATTGACTACACGGAAAGAAAATTATGGAAATGGTTCCTATAATTTTGTGAAATTTTATCCTATACCAGTATAGGAATGACGACCATAAATTATGGGAACACGTCCTATAGACGTAGGAATATTACCCATAATTATAGGAATAGTTCCTATACTATTATCGAAGTGGTTCCTATAATAGTATAAGAATGGTTCCCATAATGGTATAAGAATGGTTCCCATAATGGTATAGGGGTGGTTCCTATAATATATAGGAACCATTCCTATAATAGTATGGGTACAATTCCTATACCATTATAGGAACCATTCCTATAATGCATAGGAATACTCCCTATAATTTTCTTTCCGTGTAGATATTTTGATTACTTTCAATTAGAACTGCGATTCTATTGAAACCAATGTTTTTCAATAATAAAACTATCTAAATTTTCCGCAAACTTAATATCTTAGTAGTTAAGATATCATACTTATACACGGAAAGATAAGAACCCGAGTGGTTACTGTTCTGCAACCGACTCAGTACGGTTCTTGAAAAAAATGAAAGAAAATCGAGTTAGCACCCGACTGAGTGATGTGCGCACACGACTCAGTCAGGTTCTGAACAGTAACCAGTGTGGTGCTGCACCATAATCCGAGCACAGTAACCAGTCTGGTGCGGCACATGAATGGCTCGTGTGTGCACACGAATGAGTAGTGTTCTGCATGTATATATAAAAAACTAAAAGGTTCAAAATAAATTGACATATAAAGTAAATAAAGGAGACTAAATAAATTAAATTGTGTTTTGATCAAAATATAATTCAATTTATTTAATTACAAACAATTAATAAATCATACAATATTCCTTTTCTACTGTAATACTTGAAATAATTCGCATCCAATGTAATTACCACAAAAAAAAAATTGGGATTGGAGTTATATTGTTGATGAGATTAATAACAAAAATCGAAAATAAATAAAATGAAGTAATAAAAGATTGTTTAAACTATTTAAAAGATCATGAATTAAAATACATTCAATTCTATTTTTTATGAATATATGGAGTCAAATGATTTTGAATACGTGAGATGTTCAATAATTAACACGGAGAGAAGAGAATGGTAAATTCTCCAATGTAACATAGTAATTATTACTACCCGTGAAAAATGAATCATACATAGCTATGCATGGCCATATATGGTTCATGCATGGAGCATACATGGAGCATGTATGGCCATACATGAATCATACAAGGCCATATATGGCCATGCATGGACATGTATGACTATATATGTCAGTCATTAATTGAACATATATGGCCATGCATGGTCATACATAGTCATGGATGACTATATATTAGACTGCTTTTTTTAGCGACAATTTTTTTTTTCGCTCCCATCCCGAAATTTCGTTGGAAATACCCCCCCAAAAAATTCCCTGAGAGTTGAAGCCCTTGATATTAATATAAAGTACTTTCCCAGAGCAAGCGAAGATTTCCCATTCAAAGTACACGTAAACTTGGGTTTTTATGTTTTAAACTTCTGTAACTCCGTAGCATTTTATGACATCATCTCGCCCAAAGTCGGGATTTTTTCAGAATTGAATGCTCTTCAAAAGTACCCATTGTCGCGAAGTCGTAACTCATACGAGTGGGGTAGTACGGACCTCTAAACTAAATTTTTTCATAGAATTCTTGTTTTTTCTCTCATTATCTCATAAACAACAAGACCTACAGAAAAAATGTAAACGACAAATTTATAGGAAATTTAATTTCCTACAAAAAGGTCCTTAGGACTGAATCACTCAGATTGATATTTTCTGAGATATTAATTATTGAAGTTTACGTAGCATTGAATTCCCATAAAATGTCGAATCAAATCTTAGAAAATACTGATTTTTTACTTGACTAATATCTCAGAAAATCTATCTGAGTGATTCGGTGCTAGGGTCCTTTTTTGTAGGAAATTAAATTTCCTATAAAATTGTCATTTACATTTTCTTTGTAGGTCTTGTTGTTTATGAGATAATGAAAGAAAAAAAATTAAAAAAGTTCGTATGCCCATGTATGGCCATATATGCTCGATGTATGGCCGTATATGCTCCATGTATGACCATGTATGAACCATATACGGCCATGCATGGCCATATATGTCCAACTAATCACTGACATATATAACTATACATGACCATGCATGACCATACATGGCCTTGTATGATTCATATATGGCCATGCATGGCCATGTATGATTCATTTTTCACGCATATAAAAAAATTTGAGCTGACTATTACAATTACTTATAAACAGAATGTTGTAGTGAAAAAAAATAGAAAATTTTTTTGATATCACTAACAGCATATTGATGATTATATTTTGCTTTTTCGAAAGTGATTATATCCTTTCAATCTTACGTAGCACAAGTAAACTTCGTTGTAACTGTTGGTCGCATAGCTTAGTCAACAAAGCGTCGGTCTCTCGTACGGAAGGTCCCGGGTTCGAATCCTACTAAAGCGGGTGGTGTTATTAATAAGTCTAGCGTTTTTTCTCTGAATTAAAAATTTCCAATTCGATTAGGAATTCAATTATTCGCATATCTGATAATCTCTGCGTCGCCAAAATAATTAAAAAAAAAAAATTAAAAAAATTTTTTTTTATTTAGTTAAAATTTCTATACCTAGTCATATCAAGTCATGTATGGCCGTATCAAGCTATGTATAGTCATACATGGCCATGCATGGTCATACATGGCCATACATGGTCATATATGGCCATGTCTGGCCAATGTTCATACATGGCCATGCATGGAGCATTCATACATGGCCATGTATGATTCATTTTTCACGGGTATGTAGCATGGTAACGCAAGTTTTTAGCCGTATTATTTATTTGACATAGTAATTTGTCTGATGTTGCATGGTAACGCTAGCCATGCTAGCATGGGAATCATTACCATGTTACATTGGAATCATTCCTATGCTACATTGTAATTATTACAATTTCGATGAAGCTGCTTCCAATTGAAGGTAGTAAAAGGTTAATATTAAAATAAGGTTTTATAATTAAAAGATTAGGTTATTTAATTAATAATAAATAAATATTTAACTTATATTACATTATATATAATAAACATTTATATATTTATTTATATATTAATATATATATTTATATATTATATAATAAACATTAATATTAACAAATTTTAACATGGGTTATTTTTAATAGAAAAATATTATAGTAATTTAATTATTTATTCAAAGACATTTAATTAATATTTTATTGTAAGTAAAATTATTAATTATGAATTATTAATGCAGAGGAAATTAACAATTATCTAAATTAAGAATATATTTAATTCATTAACAACATTTTAAATCAGCATACAATAGACAATGATACTTTGTCAAATAATACTTGAGTTTAGTATGATTGATAATTTTCATTAAAATAATATTCATTGATATAAGTAGTAATTAAGATTAATATATGTACAGGTTATATCCCTCGCGGACTTGGAATCACTATGAAATTGTGGTGAAATTCCGGTGAGATTATAGTAAAAACATCGTGAGATCATGATGAAACTACGGTGAAATCACCATGATTTTGTGCCATTCGGTCACTGTAGATTTATGGTGATCCCACAGTGGTTCGATAGTGGTTTCACAGTAAATTAACAATGAATTTAGAATGAGCTTACAGTGAATTCACAGTAAATTCACAGTGAATTCACAGTAAACTTACTGTGAATTCATAGTGAACTTGCAGTGAATTTGCAACGAACTTACAGTAAATTCACTGTGAATTTACTGTTAGTTCACTGTGAATTTACAGTGAATAGACACGGAGAAAAAAATAGAGTAAATTTTAATAAAAGATATGAAACTAATTTTAATATCCCGTTTAGTAAATTTTACTATATTCGAATGAAAATAAATTAAATTAAAATTTTAATAACTTTGAACTTTTTATTATTAGTGCTATCTCATTTGGATTATTATTGTTATTTATGTCATCTGTATTGGTGTTGACTTTTATTTTTAAAAAACCACTCGTTTAATCCGAGATTCGAACCCTGATCTCCCGCGTGCGAGTCCTTTCCTATGTCTAACGGCCTGATGTATAGTTTGATCAAAAGTTGTTGAACTTGTAATACATAGTTGTATCTGCTATCCCTACCAAATTTTAACTTTATCTATACATAGTAGAATTTAATATACAGATAATATAATCATGTTAGCAAAAAATACATTACATAAGATAATTTTTAATATCTTCTATTGTAATAATTGCCAACCATAATTGTAGTTTTTACAATATTTTTTTTCATCGTGTACAGTGAATTGACAGTAAATTTTTGGTAAATTTACAGTCAATATACAGTAAATTAGCAGTGAATTCACAGTGAATATACAGTGGATTTCCTGTGAATTTCTTACTATTTTATTTGTAAACTTTGAAACTGATAATAATAATAATAATAATAAAAATAATAATAACAGTTACGAAATCTGAATTAAAATTATTTTGACAACTTATTAAAATTGTTTTTAAAAAGGAAAGCTGCATATACACACAGCCATACAGACGTCACACGGGAAATGATATGAACAAATGTCCGGGGCCTCCTAACCTCGCGTTCTAATGAAAACTCGATTTTCGAATATCGAGGTAAATGAAAGAAATTGTCACTATACCACTCTAAAGCTACGATTTGACGACTGTGATGTCAAATCACCATAAAACTAAAGTTAAATCATCCTAAATTTGCTGTGGAATCATTGCGAAATCACCATTAATTTACTGTAGAATCATGGTGAAATCACCACTAATTCACGGTGAAATCACTACTAATTCACGGTGAAATCATGGTGAAATCACCATAAATTTACTGTAAACTCGCCGTGAAATCACAGTGAAATCACTACTAAGTCACAATGACAAAATGGCACAAAATCACTGTGAATTCACTATGAAATCACCGTAAACACACCACGAATTCACGGTGAAAATGAATTCACTGTGATTTCACTGCGATTTCACAGTGATTCTAAGTCCGCGAGGGATTAGACGTATATACTATATAGCAGCGCTTAATATTGAAACTGCTTTCACGCTATTCAGCAAGGGGCTCAGTACCATGCTAGCATGGCTTTGATTACTATGCTACAAAGTAATATTTACCAGTAGCATGGTTACTATGTAAAGTGGTAAATATTACTTTGTAGCATAGTAATCATTCCCATGCTACATAGTAATGACTCCTATGCTTTGAAAAATAGGACTGGTTACCATGCTACATAGTAATAAATACTATGTTACATTGGAGAATATACCATACACTTCTCTCCGTGAACCTCCCAAAGTCAACACAGCATATCATACTTATGCATACAGCAAATCAAAATTATGATGACTAAATTTACATATGAAATTGTTCATACGCTTGCTAAACAATTTATTTTATTACTTCGTTTTATTTATTTTCGATTTTTGTTATTAATCTTATCAACAATATAACTCCAATCCCAATTTTTTTTATGTGGTAATTACATTGGATGCGAATTATTTCAAGTATTACAGTAGAAAAGGAATATTGTATGATTTATTAATTGTTTGTAATTAAATAAATTGAATTATATTTTGATCAAAACACAATTTAATTTATTTAGTCTCCTTTATTTACTTTATATGTCAATTTATTTTGAACCTTTTAGTTTTTTATATATACATGCAGAACACTACTCATTCGTGTGCACACACGAGCCATTCATGTGCCGCACCAGACTGGTTACTGTGCTCGGATTATGGTGCAGCACCACACTGGTTACTGTTCAGAACCTGACTGAGTCGTGTGCGCACATCACTCAGTCGGGTGCTAACTCGATTTTCTTTCATTTTTTTCAAGAACCGTACTGAGTCGGGTGCAGAACAGTAACCACTCGGGTTCTAATCTTTCCGTGTGGAATTTCAATTTTCACAAATCGGGGTGAAACCAGTAATTTCCCAAATTTTTGTAAATTTACAATTTTCTTATCGAGAAGTTAAAAAAAGAAAATCACAAGACAAAGTTCGACAATTGTTATATTTTTATAATTTCATATTTTTATTTATTTCATTTAACTTTAACGATAATAAAATTTTTAAAAATATAATCAAGCAGCCGAAAGTAAGGGCTGAATTCTCCAAATAGAATATAGTTTTTAAAAACTACCCATCCAAAAAAAAAACAAACTAAACCGTTTCTATTTACGAACATGTTATCTAAATAATTTATTTTGCTGTAATTGTAAAATAATTTTCATTGCTATTGTGAAATTGAAGGAATAGTTATAGAAACTGATTACCAAAAAAATAAAAATTTAAGTTTACCCTTTATATTTAATTATTAATATTCATTTTGCGGAATATAGCTATTATTTTTAGAAATAAATACATTAAATGAGGATGAATAGAACAGACATGAGACAGTTTATAAATTTTAAATGAATAAATAAATTAATTAATGATACTGAAGTTAGCCCATATCTAATAAGTTTTGGATTTTTGAAAAACGATGAATTATTGAAAAAAAAAATGTTTTGAAAAATTGTACTTGTAGTTTTTTCAATTTTCTACATGTGCATATTTTTAGTTTTTTTTTTTTTTAAATTAAGTTGTCGAAAAAAAAAAATCAAAAAATTTTAAACTAACGGCTAACTTCAGGATCATATTAATTAAAATAATGAAATTTTAAGAAATCCGGGTACTAGTTTTTCATTTATCTAAATTCGCATTTTTGAATTTTAATTCTACTTACTTTTTTTTAATTATTTTAAAGTTGAAAAAATTGACAATTTTTAGCTACATTCTCACTCATATATATTAATAGTATTATAAATAATAAGTTGAGCTAAAATTCAAAATAGCGCGCTCCTCGTAAAAATTCAATTCAAATCGTTCAACTACACTAGCGCCACTTCTGAGTGAGTTTTTAATAAAAACACTAGATATCAGTACCCTACAAATCCCTCAGCTCTATTGGTTTATTTAAAATAAAAACAACCAATAACAAATCAGAGCAAACGACGCCTCTATCACCAACAGTTCAACAGTTTTTTACGGGTTAACGTCTTAAATGTTTTAGGCATCTGCCTAATAAGTATTGAAACAAGAACATTTAATGTAGTGTTAAATAATAAATTTATACACTTAAATAATAATTAATATAAAATGACATCCTTGTCAATAATAGCAACTCACGATGAGCTAGTACGATGTACAAATGTCCTTGTCAATGGATCCTGCGAAGAAGGTTAGCTTTTATTTTATTTATTTTTTATTTATTTCAGTCTGTGTAATTAAAATTAATTTATTTAGAAATAATTTACATTCGATAATTAATAAACAATTTATTTATGACTTAGAATTTTTGCAATTTGCAATAAATCAAGAGGAAATGCGTCAGAAATGGTTATCAGCAGTCCAAGAATGTCAACGATTGCATTCAGCATTAGAAAAATCACGGCATGAATCAACAGACCTTGATCGTAAATTAAGTCACGCACGTCGTCTTCTAGACGAAGAGAAACGTCGGAGACGTATTGCTGAGGAGCAACGAAATTCACTGGAGCGACAAATAGCATTAGCACGAGACTTCTTATTTAATGATGGAGGTAGAAATTTAAATGACGAGACACGAGAAAAATTGCAGTTTTTAAACAACACAACTCTTAATAATGGACGTCATAGTGGTAACACAAATTCAAAGGAATATTACAACGATAAATTGAATACAATTGCTGAGCTGGACTCGACGGGGTCGATTCTGAGTGATTTAAGTTGTTACTCAAAATCTGAGGACGATTTGGATGCCAGTATGCTGCTGAATCAGAATTTCAAGAATCGCGAGTGGAAGGAACATAGACCTAGTGGGGAGTATGGAGGGTCATCACGTAAACGTCGTAGTACTTTGAATAAAATTGCTGATTTAAATACTTCTGATCGTATTATCGCAACTACAACTGTTGTTTTACCTAAAGACGGCGCAGTCACTGCGTCATCTGTCATTGAAGCTATTGCTGGTGATGAAAATAATGATCCACATGATAATGTACTGCACAGTCTACGTAAAAGACGTAAAAGTGGTGACCGTAAGTCAAAAAAAGTAACTGTTCCCGAGTATAACTATAATAATGATGCTGATGACACTAAGCCGTCAGCGCCAATGCCTGATAATTTTACTTCAGGTTCTGATAATGAAAATGTCTTCAAGCCAAGTCCTAATATTGGTGGTTACACTTTTAACACCAAGTCTATGAGAGCACACAGTTTTATTGGTAAATCTGTCATTAAGCCAGAAACATGTTCACCCTGTGGTAAGAGAATTAGGTTCGGTAAAATGGCTTTGAAGTGTCGGGACTGTAGAGCTGTTGCTCATTCTGAGTGTAAGGACTTGGTACCGCTGCCTTGTGTACCAGCTGGTAATACTCCGATCCAACGTGGTATTACTGTAAGTATTTTTTAAAATTTTAATTATTAATTATTAAACTTCAGGAGTTGGTACTCAAAATATATGGAAATTGATGTACAATATATTGCAAGCACCAACTTCAGGAGCTAAGTAATTATAAATTACCTTTTAAATAATTAAATTTCTACGGAATAAAACAGTTTAAATTAAAATTCGGTAATGGCTCAAGGAAGATCACTAGTATGATCGCTTAAAAAAAGATAATTTTTGGGAATTTTTTTAAACAATACTACTGCATGGTATGTTTTAATGTTTCAAAGATATATTTGTGGATATATAATGAATACAAGATAAAATTTTGGATTAAAAAATTCAAAATTCAGCGAGTTACTTACAATCTATCATAATTTATGTTATTTATTATTGAGTTATACAATTTCAAATCTGAGATATTTTAAATTTTACCGAAATCTTTTCCAATAGTTTGGAAACAAATTTATTTCAATCTAAACTCTCGCTAAATTCAAAAATATATTTTGGCATAGTAGAAAAGCTCTGTATTGTTCAGTGAATAATTAAAAATACAGAAATTAATAACAAATAATTTTTCAGAGTTAGTTAAAAAATATTTATGAATATTGAGATTTAAAATTAATTTTTTCATTTTTCAAAACAACCAGATTTTAATTTTAATTTTTCAGATTTAAATATCAGCATTTATTCCTTTAAGGAAACTATAGGACTCAAAAAATTTTTGATAAATTGAATTTTCGATTTTTTGTAAATTTTTTATTTTAAAACTAGACACCTCACATATAAAATTAACTTATTGGATTTTATTTTAAAATAAATCTTGAGTTTATTTTTAAAAACAAAAATTTTTTTCACCTTAAATTATATAAGAATTATAAGTGGAACAATTTTTAACTGAGATTAATAATTTTAAACTGTCTATTAAAAAACTTAATTTTTGTACAATGTAAATTTTAAATATTATTTATTAATTATTGAATTATTTTAAAGGGTACAATTGCTGATTATACACCTATGATACCACCAATGGTACCGTCAATAGTAGTCCACTGCATAAACGAAGTAGAATTACGTGGAATGAGTGAACAAGGATTGTATCGCGTTAACGGTGGTGCCAATGATGTTAAATGTTTGAAAGAAAAATTTTTAAAAAACAAAGGCGTTCCCAATTTATCAGAGATAGACATTGCGACTATTTGTTCTACTCTAAAAGATTTTTTACGGTAATAAACTTATCATTTATAATTAATTAGCAATTATCAATTAAAATTTAATTACTAATAAAAAAAAAAATTATTTTTCAACAGGTCATTACGCGAGCCATTGATAACCGTAGGCCTCTGGGCAGATTTCGTACGCGCAACAACAATAACAGACAAGCAGGATGCCGATGCAGCATTATATCAAGCCATATCAGAGCTTCCTCAGCCAAACCGCGATACTCTTGCCTTTTTAATTCTACACTTACAACGTGTATCATCTACACCAGAATGTAAAATGCCGATAAGTAATTTAGCTAAAGTATTTGGGCCTACTTTAGTGGGTTATAGTTCTCAAGAACCTTCAGCAACTTCAATGTTATCGGAAACAAAAACCCAAGCTGCAATTGTTGAAAGTTTATTGAAAATACCTTCTGATTACTGGGCTAATTTTGTAAGTCCCGATTGTATTAATGATATTGGGACACCACAAATGGGCGAATTAAAACACACGCCTTCTACAGAATCTTTATTAAAACGTACTGCGTCACGAGGATTTTTCAACACCCCACTGGCTTCTAGTCGGACATTTTTAAGGAAAAATAGAAAATATTTTGCCACACCACCACATAATAATGGTATTTAAAATTATTCTATCAATAAATAAAATAATTATTAATTAATATTTTGAATAATTTATTGAAAATATATTTTTATCTTATTAAAAAATAATTAATAATTTTTTTATAATCTAAATAGTTTTTTACTTAATCAGTAATGAAGCTATTAGTTTTTTTATGTTTGCACCCTTAAATAATTATTTTTTATGTAACAATTATAACTTAATTTTCAAGTGTTTCAAATATAATATAATATAAATTTAAATAAATATTTGATAACTGAAGATGATTATTTTTATTAACTTGAAAAAATATTTAACATTTTACTTAGATTATTATTTATAATTATTAATTATTAAATGTCGTTTTGGTTGATATTTTTTCCCTCAATTCCCAACACGACTCCCAAAAAAGACTTAGCCTATTATCACCGTTTGAACAAAAGTGTTTGAAATCTTGGATTATTTTCTTCTGAAATATTTCATCACCAGCTGAGGTCGATATCGATTTCCATTTCCTGCTAACCATATGATTCCACGACCATAAGAAGCCCATCTAAAATTAAAGGTAAATGCATTATTAAACTTATTTATTTACAAAAGCGGCTGCTTTTTAGTGTTCCGAATCAGTCGGATAACAAAGAAGTGTTTAGAAATTCAAATTATAAGAGACAAATCGACCACCAAAACTTTTTTATTAAATAATCCATAAGAGCAACAAGGGGCAAGTTTGGCCGCTGAAAATTGCTTACAAATATTTTTGAATCTGAAATCAGTATTATAGCTTTTAAATAATTTGAATATAATTTTCATAATTAATAATTTTAAATTAATTTCGGGGATTCTACGGTTTTCGTGGCGCCGCCCAATGGCCGGGAATTCTTGTACAACTAGATGAAATAAAACTTTTTAAAGAATAAAATGTTTCAATATTTCGTTTAGTTTTCAAGAAAAATGTGATTTTTTCAAAAAAGTAAAAAATTTCATAGATTTTAATATCTTAATGTCTTTAATATATTTTCATATCTTCAATTTTTTTTCTGGGAGAAACATGTGAAGACGAAAAGTTGGAAAAAAAAATGTCTGAATTATCACGATTATTTATGTATCTGAAGATCGGAACGTTTTTCGCACAACGGAAATGGAAAAAATTTGTGATTTGACTGATTCAGGGGTAATTGGGGTCGACTGAAATTTTCGGCTGACATACTAGCGCCTATGCGAAACTTCTCAGAAATCTAGATCCAGTAGATTTTTTACTTTTCATTTTGTTTTTTTACTTTAGTATCGCGAGAAACGTTTCGATCTTCAGGTACATGATTTTTTTTATTATAGAAAAAGTAAAATTTTAAATAAATTTGAGAAAAATCACTTTTTAAAGGAATCTCATCTTGTCTCACATGTCAATTTTTTTCTTTTTATGACTAATAAACTGTTGGTCGTAGATAAACTTAACGTGTCAACCCACAAAAAATCAATTTTTGAAATTTTTGTATCAAATGATTTCTTAGTAAATAAAAATGTTGCTTCAGATGAAGCGGATTTAGTAGACAAGTATGGGTAGTAACTTTGCAAAACTGTTAAGTCTTATGTAACGGTTCTGAGAAAAAGATCGGCTATTTTATTATGTATAATACAAAATTTAAGTTCATTTTTTATGGATTTGTTTATTTTAGTTCCTCAAATTATTATACTTTTTTTAACCTCCGTTTAAGATAATTGAAAATTTTCAAAAAAAAGGGAAGTTATTAGTTTCGGTCCGATTGTCGTAAACCTATTTTCTAACAGATCTTAACGTTTTGAGGTTCTAAAAAGCTATTTTGGCTGATTTCAAGATGATGTCCGAGTGCATGTAAGTATGTATGTAAATATTCTTCTACTTTTAAACGGATGAACCGATTTGGATTCTTGAGGTCGCATTTGAAGCGGCTCATTAATTCCAACAATTTGTAATAAATTGAGCATAATCGGTATGGTACGTTCGAAGATATTTAAAAAAAAAATTTTTTGTTCAAAATTGTTTTTTTCTGGATAACTTATGTACCTGAAGATGGGAACGTTTTTCGCGCAACGAAAATAAAAAAAATTCTTGTAATTCGACTGCTTAAGGGGTAGTTCCGAGAATTGGAGGGTGGTCTAAAATTTTCGGCTGACATACTAGCACTTATGTGTGAAACGTTTCAGAAATCTAGCCATTCATTATTTTTTTACACCCAATTTTTTTTTTATTGCGCGAAAAACGTTCTGATCTTCAGGAACATGATAACTTGTCATGTACTCGATACTTGTCATGTAATTCTAAAATCTAATCAGTTCTAAAACTTTATAAGCCGCGTCGAATGCCACCTCAATCATCAAAATCAGTTCATTCGTTCAAGAGAAACCGTTGTCGAAAGAATTGCGAAAAAGTCTTTTTTTCTAATAAAATCTAAATTGTTGAACTAGTTGATGACAGAGTTTTTTTACCTTAAATGCCAAAATCGGTTCATTATTTCCAAAGATATTGCTGATACGAATAAAAAAAAACAACAACAATTTACTTCATTGTTTGTTTTTTGTCATTGTTTATTACTTGAATTTTCACAATGGAATGTTCGACATAACTATTTTTGAGCTCGCAAAAAGCGGGAAGTTTCAGGGCTGGCTCGCAGGGTCAGGCGGTTTTCAAATTTTTTTTTGTTTGTCGAACATTGATTAATTCTGCCATGCTCAGGAAAAGGGCAGTAAGTTCCCCTACTACATTTTATCTTACCAATGTCAATTTAACATTAGTTAAATAGAAAAGCAGTAAGTGAAGTTACTGCCCTTTTCTTAACCCTTCGTCACACGCGTGTTTTTACCCGACTTCGTAACACGCACGATGAGCGCCGCGCCGCCGTGTTAAATTTTATGCGGTGTTGCCAAGTACCCAATAAATATTCCATGCTTTTATTATTGGAAAATAACTATATTTTTTATTTAGTTTTACATTGAATTAAATATTTAGCTAATTAGTAATTTTTTAAGAAATTATTATTTTTTTGTTATATTTAGTAATAATTTTACTATATTTCTGAAGTAATCTTGACAAAAAATAATCTATCAATATTTATAATTTTTATAAGAATAGTAATGACGGGTAAATAATCTCAAGATTAGCCGATACTTAACAATTTTTTAATTTTCTTCACATAATTAATTACAAAAAGAGGACTTTAGACAAAATTTACATATAAATTTTTTAGTTTTAGCGGGTGCAAATTCTTTATGTTGAAAAAAAAATCCAAAAATTGTTGAAAGTACCGGCTAATTTTAGAATCATACAGAGAATTACAAATTTTATTAATGTTACAAATTGAAAAATATTATTTATTTAACTTCTATAATTATATAATTCAAAAAATATTATTATAATTTAAACATTTAAATAAATACTTTTTAATACCAATCTTTATTAATAATAACCAGTGACTAACAATTATGGAATAGGTTACTTTGTTTACAGCTTGTATATTAAGAGCGGGAACACGACTTGGCAACAGCGCGATTTGAATTGCGATCTGGCGTTTACACGCGCCGGATGGCGTGGCGCCGCATTCACGAGATGCTCCTCAAAAATATATAATTATTAAATTTCTAAGACAACTGTATAATTATTATTAATATTCATTCCATTTAGAAGGTCCAAAAAGAGCATTAAAATTTTTTGGAATGTTTTTTTTTGTAAAAACCATAAAAAACTATGAAAATGTAAAAAGTGCGGCGCCACGCTCATAGCGCGTGTGACGAAGGGTTAAGCACGGCAGAATAGTAACTCATACAAGCGACTTGTGCCTGAATAATTTCGGGAAAAATTTTATTGAAAATAGTTTGAAATTTTTCAACGCAATTTTTTCAAAATGAAGTGTCTATGTTGATTGACACGTTATTGCTTATCTATGTCCAATTAATGTTTCAAATTTTTAAGCAGGTCCCATTTTTTCTCACATTATGATATTTTTTTTTCTTTAACCCTTCGTCACACGCGCTATGAGCGTGGCGCCGCACTTTTTACATTTTCATAGTTTTTTATGGTTTTTACAAAAAAAAACATTCCAAAAAATTTTAATGCTCTTTTTGGACCTTCTAAATGGAATGAATATTAATAATAATTATACAGTTGTCTTAGAAATTTAATAATTATATATTTTTGAGGAGCATCTCGTGAATGCGGCGCCACGCGATCCGGCGCGTGTAAACGCCAGATCGCAATTCAAATCGCGCTGTTGCCAAGTCGTGTTCCCGCTCTTAATATACAAGCTGTAAACAAAGTAACCTATTCCATAATTGTTAGTCACTGGTTATTATTAATAAAGATTGGTATTAAAAAGTATTTATTTAAATGTTTAAATTATAATAATATTTTTTGAATTATATAATTATAGAAGTTAAATAAATAATATTTTTCAATTTGTAACATTAATAAAATTTGTAATTCTCTGTATGATTCTAAAATTAGCCGGTACTTTCAACAATTTTTGGATTTTTTTTTCAACATAAAGAATTTGCACCCGCTAAAACTAAAAAATTTATATGTAAATTTTGTCTAAAGTCCTCTTTTTGTAATTAATTATGTGAAGAAAATTAAAAAATTGTTAAGTATCGGCTAATCTTGAGATTATTTACCCGTCATTACTATTCTTATAAAAATTATAAATATTGATAGATTATTTTTTGTCAAGATTACTTCAGAAATATAGTAAAATTATTACTAAATATAACAAAAAAATAATAATTTCTTAAAAAATTACTAATTAGCTAAATATTTAATTCAATGTAAAACTAAATAAAAAATATAGTTATTTTCCAATAATAAAAGCATGGAATATTTATTGGGTACTTGGCAACACCGCATAAAATTTAACACGGCGGCGCGGCGCTCATCGTGCGTGTTACGAAGTCGGGTAAAAACACGCGTGTGACGAAAGGTTAAATCTGGGCCATGTTAATTCCGAATATTTATTTGTGGACTAAAAAAAGAAAGAGCTGGTGTAAAAAAAAAAAAAAATTCTGGACATTTTTTTCTTAGAATACTCCCCCTCTTTCTCTCGACTATTCCTGTATATAAAAAAACAGGAAACTTACCCTTCGATCCATACTAAAATCGTCTTTATTGTTCCCACTGACATGTCGCGTAATATAAGCTTCATGCGGACTCTGTTGATCTGGATGAACAGGATAACGTTTAGAAGCGGCGGCAATACTTCTCCTTACAATATTTGTTCCCGCGCGTTGTCGCGGCTTTGACAATTTAGTCGAAGGTACAAGTATAAAAACATTTCCCGTGATATGTACATATTGATGATCATTGTCTGAAGATTCAGCCTGACATGGCAGAAACCCAAATCTTTGTAATATTGCTTCTTGAAACAAAAATAATCTCTGCTCATACGTATCTTTATGAAACTCTTCAAAAATAAATTCTTTATTTATCATCAGACACTCGGTATTAAGTGGAATAAAAATAGGACCGCGTAATGGATCACTTTTCAAAGTGTATGGCAGCGCTAGTAAATCACTAGGTATCGGAATCATTTGAATTCCACATCCTTGTGCTTTGCGTTGCCATGAAAATACCTAAAAAATAATAATTATTAAGTAAAAAAGATAAAAAAGATACAAAGTAAAATATTAAATAATTTAAAAAAAAATAAAATACCAGATCAGCAACGATACTTCCTGATGAAGCGACCCACTGGACAACAAGCTCATAAGCGTGATTTGCGCGATACATTGACTGATAGCGCAAGTGTCCCCACTCAATTCTATCGCTTTTATTATTCAAATCAATGTCGAGATGTGTGTGTTTGTATGGTGGCGATGATGTCCTCAGCTCTTTGCTAAAGAGTATGTCAGTTACTTCTATGTCGTCACGCAAAAACACGGGTATATTTGATTCATCGATAGTTTCACATGCGGGAATGGGAATCGGTGATGTTATGGATGGAAAAGAGGCTCCTGATGACTGACACCAGCCCATAGGTGCTTCCATTTCTACTTCTACCCATTCGTTTTCAAAACTCTGTAAATCTCCGAGTGGTAATGGATCAGACCCTATGAAACAGGTGTGTAAATTAATTAATAGTTGATGGATATAATTCATCTGTTACCTTTGTAATTATCTTTGTCTTGAACAATATGATATAAATAAAATCCAAAAACAAATGGCTTTGAAAAATCTCCAGATGCATGACATATTAATTTATCTGTTATCATACTCTGAAAATAGTAATTATATTTATTGTTTTTATATAAAATTTAATATTCGATATAAATTGGAGTTTTGGATATTTATCGTAGCAAACTTTTTTTTTTTAATGAAACAAAAAAATAAAATAAATTTTGACTAATTGCAATACTAAAAAAATTATAAAAAATAATTAACAGTAAAACTATAGCTAATTTAGTTGTCAATAAAATTAATTATTTCTCAGATAAAATAATATTTGTTTAGTTAGTTTCAAAAGCTACATGAACACTATATCTTAATAATAAATAAGATACCTCCATTATTTTAATCGCTTGTTGTATATTGACACCCCCCTCGATATGATTACTTAACCATTGGGCAGCATCGGCGCTCACAAAAGTTTGACTCGGCAATGACGGATGTGGTGTTAAAAAACTTATACCACTCTGGACATTCTTAAGAGCTTCTAATATTTCAATATTGGACGCATTGCTTTTTAAATTCATCATTTCAGAATGCAAACTAAAATAAAATAGAAACCCTTAAATTTCTCAAAAATTTAAATATGTTTATAAATTAACTTATTTAAGGTAAAAGACCCAGTACCCGATCAGGGAACTAGTACTCAATCACTCTATGTATTAGTATATTTATGTTTAGTAAATATAAATACACAAATTCACGAGTGATCGGGTAGTAGTTCCCTGATCAGGGTCTCTTACTTTACATACTTTGTTTTATATTATTTTGAATTTTCAAGTCGTAAATGTCATAAAAATGAAAATCACAATATATTTTATTTCATTTTATTTAGATAATTATTTTTTTATTGTCCCTAAGTCAATTAGTTTTATGTAATATTAATACCAAAGCTGATAGCCATAATTCTAATTGTAAATTCTTTTTTTTTTTTTTTAATGTATAATTAGTTTTTAAATATTAAAAATTTCATAGTGAGGCGTTTAATAAACTCACAATCAATAAAAAATAATTTAAAAAATCTTTAAGAATGTAGACGTATTATTATGTAACACAAATGAATCTCAACTTTTTGTATGAAATATTTTTTTTTTCAAGTTTAGAACTGTGATAATTCAAAAGTATAAATAAGTCAAAAAAATATCGGCTCGCAGGGCTAATGGATGAATGTCTCTTGTTAAAAGGAGATACAGTTACAGGAAATGTCAAATGAATAAATTAGAAAACTACAGACGACAATTACAAAAACATAATATCTATTATTACAAATATTTTAGATTAAACTGAGAATTTGTAGACAGCAGATTAATTAAAATTTATTTTGTAATTGAGAATTATTAAAATTATTTTGAAAATATTTTATTTGCTGTTTAAATATTTTAAAAACATCCATATTAAATTCGAATTATTGTTTTAGTAATATATAATATTATATTCATGGTGACCACAGATTTTTGAAAATAAAATTCTCTGACTTTTCCGGGTATTCCAGCCGAATAATTAAAAAATTCCTTGACCATATGTAGTTATATTAAATCCTTGGAAATATCTATTCAATTCGAAATAAAATAGTGTAAGTCAGTTTAATGAATAATCAATCATTGTTAAATGAAACTTTGTTTTATTATTTGCCAATGATTATAGGTTTATTTAATTCTAATTAGTAGCCTTTTTAATTCTAATTGCTTCATTTTTTCGCTATTGGATCAATTTCTACTTATTTTTTTTCAAGATGCTATTAAAATCGCATTCGCGCAGCACCACTTTTTTAATAGTTTTGATAGAGAAAAAAATTTATTGGATTTTTTCAGTCCAAAAAAAGAAAGTAAAAATTTTTACAGCTTTGTGACGGAATTTTCTGACTTTTCCCTGATTTTTTCAGTATATTTATAATTCCCTGACATCTTCAGGTTTTCCATAAATGAGTATATTATTACTTAATATGAATTCTACTCGATAATAAATGAGGAATTTCATTTTTATTTATTTAATTTTTTTAAATTTTATGTTGAAAATTATTATAGTATCAATCATACTTAAAAAGTTAATTTTGTTACGTTGTAGGGAAGTGAAAGTAGATGATACATAGGCGAGGAGGGATATTAAAAAACAAGCATCACATTATTTATGGATGGACCTTTAATATATATAAGCGGCCTGATTGATGATTTTAAAGCTTGAAATCTCTAGTTTCAAGATCTTTTGATCAAAATTTTTTTAGAGCTACGCCTATTGCGCAATCATGAGAAATACCGAGAAACAAAAATTTTCGGAAATTTTCTGTTTCTTTCAAAGGGTCCACGCACTGAGGAAAATTTTTTTCAGCTAAACCAATTCATAGATCAGTTAGTAAATTCATTCAGCTTTAATTTCCTTTTTTAATAAGCCTTGTACGACAATTTCTCGTAGAGATATCATCCTTCAAACGAAAAAGGATCTTTTTGGCTTTAATCATTGATATCTCAGCTAACAATGGTCGCACAGTAAATCGGAGAGCGCGGCTTTAAAAACTTTAATAAGTTCCCTACAAGACCCTTTCATAATTTTTGATAGAAAATTTTTTTTTTCTATCTTTAGCATCCATTAGAAATAAATACAAAAAAAATTTTTTTTTTTTTTGGATTTCCAGTAAATCTACGGCTACTTTGGAAATATCGATGGAGAAATTAATATTGCTAGGTTCTTTTTAGCTTGATGTACCCCCAATAATCTTGTAAATTTTTAAACTGATCAATCGAACCGTTTTTCCGGGGCGATTGATCAAAGTTTTACAAAATAATTAAAAGAACAAGTGTTGTTCTTTTGATTGTAGGATTTCAAAAACTGCGAAACGTTCTCTATAACACAAAATTATTGGCTTTTGATAAAAAATTTTTTTTCGAAACCCTCATTAAAATAATCGATTTAAAAGGATTCAAAAAAAATTTTTTAATACTTTTAAATAATTTTGAATACTTTGAATCCCTCAAGTTTTGAAGAATCGAATTCCTACGAATCGTTTTAATCACCTGTCTCTAACGAATTTGAAACGATTAAAAAGAATTTAAAAAAAACAAATACTTCCAAATTGCTTTTAATCGCTAAATAATAATTTAAATAATTTCGGGTTCATTGGGAGATTTAAAACGATTTAAAGAAATTCAAATTTTTTAATATCTACGAATCTTTTTTAATCGCTAAATAATACTTGAATTTCTGGTTTACAAAGAGATTTGGAACGATTCAAGATGGTTCAATTTTTTCAATACCTTCAAATCTCCTTTAATCAATAAATAATATTTTAATTTCTGGTTTATTAGGGGATTAGAAACAATTTGAAGAGATTCGAGTTTTTGAATACCTTCGAATCCTATTCACTTTGAATCACTTTAAATACTTTATAGTTGTTGTGGTAAATTCAAAATTATTTGAACTTCATCATTTTCAATAGCTTTAAATATTTTTTAATACCAAAATTGAATTTCCAAATACTTCACTCCAAATACTTTATAATCGCCGGGGTGATTTAAAGTATTCGAATTTTGAAATTTCAAATCTTTTAAAATACTTTTAAATACCGTATAAAGATTTAATTTGGTTCGAAAAATTTTGTAATTTTTGAATCACATTTAATCGCTTTTCTTCAATCAGGAAGTGACAATGTGGATTGAAAAAAATTCAAATATTTAAGGATATTTGGATAACTCGGTATTACTTTAGTCGGTAATTTTTTAACTTCAAAGTGTCCCGAAAAAAAACTCTTAAAATTTCAAAGCGCTGTGACTTTTTTTTCTTAGTGCCCCAAAGCTTTAATTTATCGTTTTCGCCAAAAATCATGTAACAAGTACAGTCGAGTCGCGTTATAAGTCCAGCTTGTATCTTTTTCTTTTAACCAGACTCGCGCTAATATGAGAGAGACACTAATAGGACTTATAACGCGACTTGACTGTAATACTTTGGTTTTCAATCATTTTTCCAATTTCAAAAGGTTTTTATTAGCGATAATCCATATTTTTTTGATCAGAAATATTGATGATTGAAAAAAATAAAAAAAAAAATTTTTAAATCTTGATTTTTTCGAAATTTTTTTTTCTCTTTTTCTTATCATGTTCACAATGGTTCACGATTGTAAAAAAAAAAATCACTAAATAAATATTCTCTGTAAAAAGTCACGCCAAGTGCAAGTGCACGTTTAAAATTTATTACATGTTGCATGGAACAAAATTCTGAGAAACGTTTTGATAGGGTAGAAAGTCAGAAAAAATTTACAGCCAAATCGGAAGAGGTCACGCAACCCGATCGGGTTCCAAAATGGTCATTTTAGCGTGGAATGCCATATATATTTAGATTTATGAAATTGTAATGGTACCGGAATTATTATGAAAAATAAAAATCTTATTCTAAGTAGTGTCGAATTAAGAAATTTGCTTTGTTTACAATAACTGTTATATAAATATTTTCGATGGTTCAAAGAAATCAATGGTTGATAAATCATTAAAAAATTATTGAGATATTTTCGAAAATTTAATTGCTTCGGAATTAAATTGGAAACAATTAGCTCTCATTTAACCTCCGAGTCGTGCAAGAACATCTTCATAGCGCACATCAAGTATATTAACATATTTTTTGTCATTTATATATTTAAAAAAAAAAATATATAATTTTTTTTTTAACTCTACAACAACCCAGTTGCTTGGTGTTTCTTGTGATTACCTTTTTTTTTATTTTTGCAATGTATGATAAATTTTCAACGTACACTTGGCGCGACTTTTCACAGACAATCTGTTTTTGGTGGGATAATATAATAAATAATTACTTTTCATCACTTATTTCTAAGTGTTCTTGCTGTGATTGTTCTAGTGACAACGGTAACACTGCATCACTTGCCGGTGATACACGACCGCGATCCATAATTTTTGATCCAGATCTATTTGAAACAAATATATACATATGTAAATAATTTAAGAATTTTGGTTAATTTTTTTGTTTAGCAAGCAAAATTAATAATAACTACATGCGTGATTATCGGTACATACGTATTTACAATATAATAGAAATAAGAAATAATTAAAATAAATAAATAGCGTTACAGATGCCATAAGGACCTACCCCAATGAAAAGTATATCGTTGAATCGTCAAAAAGGCGTATGCAAAAAAAAGGTACCGGAAAAAAGTTCAATTTTTATTTTTAATTTCCCTCCGGTAAAATTTTAGATTTTAAAAAAAGTTTTGAGGTCGCACTCAAATTTACTTGTCACACGCAGATAATCGTTCAACGCACACAAATTTCGTGGAAACAGTTGAATGAGCAAAGCAAACAGCTATTTGGCGAACAAAAGAGCGTGCGCTAAGATACCACTTATGGCCGTGTTCACTGGCACTTTTTTTGGCGCAGGCGCTCTTAATTTTAATTTGTGCATGCTCAAAAAAAAAATAGTATATTACACACCTAGGGAAGGAAAGTAGGAAATGTCTCAGATCGCATGTAATTGTTGGCCGAGGCGAAGCCGAGGTCAACAAACATGTGATCTGAGGCTTTCTTATTTACTTCCCGAGGAGTGTATACTATTTTTCTCGTCGATGGAGGCGGAAAGCGGCATCTTCGTTTTGCACAGCGGGACGAAAGTTGACGCTTTCCGCCCGGAGGCGAGAAAAAGCTATTATTTATTTATTTATTTATTTATTTACGCACAATGTGTTACATATGACTTCAAAATCAACCTATAGTATTATTAGTTTAAAAATATTAATAAAAATATGTCTGCTGAATCGCATTTCGTGAAAAGTATCTGTACAGAAAAAATTTGGTATGCAATTTACCCGATTGTATTTTTTCTTGTGTTCCTTTTGAAACCCAAATAGGATATTATTCGCTAGACTCTGGATCCAAATAAATTCTCTTCACGAAATGCGATTCAGCAGACATATTTTTATTAATATTTTTAAACTAATAATACTATAGGTTGATTTTGAAGTCATACGTGACACATTGTGAGTAAATAAATAAATAAATAAATAAATAAATAATAGCTATCTTTTTTTTGAGCATGCGCAGATCAACATTAAGAGCGCCTGCGACAAAAAAAAGTGTCAGCGAACACGGCCTATATTGCATGAATGAGAAAATAGTATTTAAACCTTGGGCAGTAAACAAGAAAGCCTCAGATCACATGTTTGTTGACCTCGGCTTCGCCTCGGCCAACAATTACATGAGATCTGAGACATTTCTTACTTTCCTGCCCGAGGTGTAAAATATACTATTTTAGTTACATATATTTTTTAATCTAAGAAAAAAAATAAGCGTTTTATGAGCTCAAAAATTTACAAATAATAGCGTCTTCGAACTCTTTGAGCTCGATAATAACAGGTAGATTTGGGGTTGGCTCGCCGGGTCCATGATTTTTTCAGATTTTTTAATTTTTATACTTTTAGATGAAAAACACATTGATTAACATACAAAAATTTTACATTACTTTATGATAACTGTAACGCGAAATAAAGAAAAAAGTGTAAGAGACAAACCTTATGTCATAAGCTGTGTTTCGACGTGAATCATAAGTCGTGCGTACAATAGAAGAATTCACTACATGCTTGTCCTGTATAAGAGATAACTAATAAATCTAACAACTTTATAAAATAAAATAAAAGGAGTCATGAATTAGCATTTATAAATAAAATAACATAAAATAAAATAAATTATTAGATGATAGACAATCCAATGGTCCTAAATTAATGGATAAAACAAAAAAAAAATTAAAGTAGCTAATGAGTACATTCCCAAAATCCAGTGATTTAAAGTACATCTCAAGCAAATCACCAAATAAAATAACAAAGAGAGCTGAAATAAATGCATCCAAAGCCTCATATATTACAATATAATAGTAAATTTATTTATTTATTTATTTATCTCAGTTGCAGGGTATTAATTTATGATCAAACCTTGGTCTTGGTTTTTCAGGTAATCTATTGCTGCCAACACGTTCTCTAAATGGTGAGCTCCCGACAAGACTTGTCTGTAATTAGTAACCAGTTTCCTTGATAAAATGATGACATGATGTATAAATAGAATTTTTATTTAAATAAATAATTGCAGCTGTTAACCAATATATTTAAAAAAAAAATTAATTAATTAATAAAACAGAAAAAAAATTATAAGCTTGGAGATGCAGTTACGATAAAAGCATTTTAACAAAAGACATTTAGTATCTTTGAAAAATAAAAGCTTTGAACACTATTTACGTGCTAGTTATGTAAATTAAATATATCATGATTTTTTAAAAATACTGACATTTAAACATTTATCTACATAAAGAAAAATATTATTAATTAATTATAATATATTTATTAAATATTTTATTATGATTAATGATTAATAAGTGCGTAATATATTTATAGGAGATGGTACTAAGGTTTTATTTGCATTGATTATGGTGGGTCGTGAAAGTAGTACCTGGTTAGTGAGGAATATCAGGCTCGTGCTGTGTCTACGCCTGGTCAAATGTGAACCAGGATCTCTCGGTAGTACTGCACCTAAAGCTGTTGGGCTCTGAAACATATCATGCTCAACACCTTTGGCCCAACTAATTATTTAAATCAAAAACTTATTTATTTTTAATCTATTTAGAATTTTAATAATATTTTAAATTTTAACTATTTGTAATTATGATATTTACTAAAATTTAATTAAAACTAAATTGCTAATTTTAATGTTAAAATACGGTAAAGTAAATGACCCAGTCATTGATCATCCTTAATTATAAAATCAACTACATTCTAAAACATTCTTATGGAATTTTATTTGAAACAAATAAAAAGTATCATTATCTGAATAAAAAGAGTGGCATATGATAACATACCATTTCAGAATTCGTGTGATGTCAACCCTCACCTTTGGCTTGGGCATTCAACTTTGTTCTCTTCTGAAACTGTCTTTTTTTATCCCTTACTACGCAATATCTTTCTAAGGATCAATAACTATGCAAAATTAATTTTTTCAGACTATAAACTGAGTCTCTGAGTCTTTTTTTGTAAATAAATTAAAATTTTTTATTTATTGTTTACAATAATAAAACTCATCAGAAATTTATGATCAAATACTCGACTACACGATTGATTAATGTAATACTTGATTTGTATTTTATAATTGATATTTTAATAGATATCTTCATAAGGTGTTATCCGTGATCTTTCAACGGTCATAAACTGGGCCACTTACCTTATATATGACAAAAATTCAAGCGATTGTAATGTATATATTATAATAAATAAATTAACCCTCGGAGTACACTGGGGGTCATTTTGACCCCAGAATGTTTTTTATCCTGAAATATTTCTCAAGTTAGGTTTGATTTTAATTAATTTTTTCACCGTTAAAAATTAGTTAATTTAAAATAATGATAGTTGTATTCGAAAGAGCATTGTTTTACCTGCAAAAAACGTCATGACCTGCATTCCGATAAAATGCATAGTTTCTGAGATGTAACTCTTCAAAAGTAAAGTGGGGTCAATTTGACCTCGTGTGTACTCCGAAGGTTTGTTCGGAGGTGTGTACTCCGAGGGTTAATTATATTAAAACTAGCGTGTGTCATTTGAGCGATAAATCATTAGAGAAATAAAATCTAACCATGCGCTTTAAATTTTTCATTTATACTCGTGAATGCTAAATAAGTGAATAAATAAAATAAAATTTATAAATTTAACATCTGTGGAGGAGCTGTGGAAATTCGATTAACAGTTGCATTAAAATAATAAAATTATAATAATTTATAGGTAAATAAATCATTTATTATCTGATAAATAGTTACCCAATTTTTGTTAGGAATTGGACGTCGTATTTTATTCAACCAACCCTCGATGAAACGTAAAAATCCATCCATCAATTGGGATTGCTCGGATGGAGTTAGAGGTGTGTAAATATCACAGCGTGTTGATCCATCGAGAATTTTTTTTGTCGCTGCATTTGTTGATGGCAATAAAAACATGCGGAATCGCCAATATTTTAATGCCTACAATAAATAATTGGATTTATTAATTTGTCTAATTCTTAGCTTTTCAATAAAAATATTCAGTTTTTATTTTAAGTTGTAGAAGATTCTTTAAAATTCGATTGAAGTATAAAAACTTTTTTTCTGAAAACTGAGGCTTTTTCTCATAAAATATGTAATTTTCGGGATGTGCATATTTACGTTTAAACAAAATTAATAATTGTGTAAATACATGTCATTGATTTTATAGTTTTATCAAACGGTAATAGTACATTGTGTAACGGGGTGGAATGCTTTGACATTCCGTTTAAATGTAATTTCGACTCGCGCCAAAAGATCCGGCCTCCTTCGTCAACAACTGCCACTACGGAAGTCAGTATAGCCACTTATGCGCCTGGGTCGCTGTGGTCGAGTTCCTCGACGTTTGGTTTTAGGGGTTGGCCAGCCTGAGTCGAGAGGGGTACGAGGCCCAGAGACGACGAGTGGTCGTTCTCTTGGCTCGCAGCAACCGCCGTGGACGGACGTGCCTACTACTACTACCACTACCATCCTGGTTGTCTACTAACACACGTGCTGATAGTCGTATTTAAATTGGGCCAAGAGCATATAAGCCCACCTCAGGTGGAAGCTTATTCTTTCTTAATTAAGTTGACCTTAATTACAACTTATCGGAAAATTGTTGGGATTGGACCTGAAGGATTGGGGTGTTGGAGGATATTGGAATTGGTTGGAGAGTTGGACTTGGTTGGAGGACGTGAGGATTGGATCGGAGATTGAAGGAGTGCGATTGAAGTGAGTGGAGGTTTGGCTTTGGTAAAATTTATAAAAATCTGGAAATTTATTTAATATTTAGTCTGTCGAGTCAGTTTTGTCAATTGTAAAATCCGTCGAGTCATTTTTAGTATTTAGTCTGTCGAGTCATTTTGTCAATTGTAAAACCTGTCGAGTCTTTTTATTGAAAGTTATTAAACTAAATACTAGAGTCAGTTTCATCAGTCATTTATAATTATTGTTCATCTTTTCATCTTTATTCTTGTGTAAAGCGACTTCGTTAATAAATGCCATAGTTCTCTTTATAGTTCAATTAAATACAGTAGTGCCTAAAAATTAATAACAACCTTCCTGATAAGTTTAATATAAGATCTCTCTCTAATTTTAATACTGCGTGGTCCAGTACGGGGTTACCCTCGTCCTGAGATTCTACTGAGCATAGCTGGACAGGTACGTAGAACACCTTAAGTTTTACATATGTGTGGGCCCTTGTTTTATTAAGACCACAATCAATTGATAAAATAAGTGGACCCATTACAATTGTGTGACAAAGAATGAAACAAAACGATTTCAAATGAGAGTGAAGTTGGCTGCCCGAGATGTTGTAGGCGAAAGCTGATATTATCCGCAGTCTGAAGTCGTGTTTCATCCCGTGTTACACACCATATTTTTCATGATTATCAGCATTGGAACTTGAAGTTTCAGAGTCAACAGCCAGTCAGGAACAAGTTAATTTAAGGCCAATGGTGCGATCAAATATTAGCGTTCGTGTAAATTATGATTTGCAATTTATAATTAAGCAGAAACTATAAATACTATTTATTATTAACGCTAATTTTTATAAAATTCAATCTCAAAGTCAATACTGTCATTTACGCAAATAGAATTAATAGTCTGAAATTACTATTAAACACATAACAAGTATCAGAGTTCAAATTACAAATGCCTTTCCGCCAGCGGGCAGAAACATTATTTGTTTCTTTCCAAGGGACGAAACATATATTTCTGCCCGTTGACTGAAGGCATTCGCAGTTTACACGTTTGCCTATATTAAGTCGCGTCATTGGACTGTAATTAGCTTGTTTTGGTTGGCTTTAGAGACACTGAAACTTCAAGTTTCGATGCTGGTATCATAAAATAGTATATTACACACCTAGGGCAGTAAAGTAAGAAATGTCTCAGATCACATGTAATTGTTGGCCGAGGCGAAGCCGAGTTATAGGTGGTAATCGACGCGTTTTATTAAGTTCTAAAGCTTATTAATAATCTTTATTATTAATATTAATAAGCTTTAATTATTAATAATGAAAATAGAATAGCTTCCTACGACCTCAAAACGTCGACATCTGATGAAAACTCGATTTTCTAAAATCGGAGTGAAAACAATAACTTCCCGAATTTTTTGAAAATCATCGATTTTCTTAGCGGGAAGTTAAAAATTTTTCAAAACTTTAAATATTAATAACTTTGAAACGGCTGTATATTAAGGGCTTAAATTTTCAGAGATTTTTTTTTTTTAATACATAAAACACCTCTACAAAGCTTGAAGTAAATTTGCGAGGGTCACTCCATAAAAATAACTTTATATGGTGGAATGACCCATATACGAATTTTAAAAAGAATTAAAATTGAATTGTACAAGCAATGAGAAGTTTTTTTATTGTGTAACTACACAAATTATTGTATCTTTAATTATAAGGTCAGTCAAGAGTTTATAATTGTAATTGTAATATTTTACCTCGACTAAAGAAAAATCCGTATCACCACGTGTGCAAATATAGTGATCTAAATAATTCCAATTATAATTTTCAAGTTTTTCTGTCGTAAAGGATACCCAAGAAACTTCATACGTGTCATGATGTGGTGCATGGAAACGATAACGATAATGAATATTAAATGGCGGATATGGATGTCTAAAAATATATTTAATTAAATTGCTTATTTACTAATTACCAATATTTATTATTTAAATAATAATTACCTTGGTCGATATCTTGTCACAGTAATACAATTACCACATAATGATATTTTATGAAATATTCTACCTATACTTAATAAATATTCTTCTTTTGGCTCTGAATCTGTTTGTCGACCACGCATTAATGAACTTATATGACTTTTAATACCACTATCTTGTTTAGTTAATTGGTTTTTATTATTCGATGGTAATATTATTAATTGGAATCCCTTTAAATAAATTATCCAACTAGTTAATTAATAATTAACTAATTAAATAAATAAATAAACTAATTAATTACCTGAGCTAAACGCTGAGACACAAGTTCCTTAAAGACTTCAGCAGTAGTTAACGGTTTTTTATAAATGGCACGCTGTTGTGCGAAATCAGCATTTACATCATCAGGTAGCAAATTATAATCCGAAACAACGTAATCATTTTGTAAACTTCTTTTATCAGGAAAATAATCGGTAGTTATTGGTAGACATGCTGGGATCGTTAAAGATTTCCAATCCACTCCTATTTTATTTTCATAATTATTAATAAATAAATTTATATATTAACAATTGATACTCCGATACCCATCTGCATTAATTTATTGCCTTACTTAAATAATTTGTAAATAGTAAATAAGGTAATAGCTTCGATTATTGTCATTATGAGAAGGGAAATAATCTACCTCCCCCCATTCAACTTAGCTCTTTGAAAACTAGTCCTCTAATATATATTATTTTTATAAATGAACGTAGATAAGTAATGATGAGTCAAGGGTGTCAACCAACATAGACGCCTTTTTAAAAAAACTGCGTTTAAAAATTTCAATCAATTATCAATAAAATTTACCTCGAAATTATTCGAGTACGAATTGCTTTCTGTACTTTTCATTGATTAATATTCAAGAATAAAAATATATTATAATATATATTAGACTGTTTCAAATTAGGGGACTATTTTTTTTTTTTGATGAACATTGAAAAATCGAAAGGGTATCTTAAAATATGGTGACAGTTAAAATTTGAGCTCTTAATATTAATATTTAGAGGTGGCTATTTGTAATTTTCGATTTTTCATTTAGAAACATGGTAAAAAATACATAACTTCCGAAAAAATCAAGATACAAAAAATCTCTTCTCAACTATTTTGTAGGAAATTTACTGATCTACAAAAAAGGTCTTCTATGATTTTTGCATAACTTCAACCATTCACAAGATATCCGACGTCAAAATTTAATAAAATTCAAAGAACTTGTTTTTGCTCGCTCCGAATTTTATACCATGCCAACCAATGAGAATTCAGAAATTTTCAATACATTTTTTTGTAGGAAATTGAACGCTCTACAAAAAAAGTCTCTTATCGTTTTTTGATAAATCCATTTGTTCAAAAGTTATTAGAGCTCGAAGTAAAGTTGGAGATCTTTTTACTTTTCCGGTGAAACTATCGGACTAATCATAAAATGTCATAGAATCTTTTTTGTGGGCAATTTTATTTCTCACAAATTACCTCTGATAAATTTTTTTTAAATTCTGCATTCTCTTCTAGTTATTTCCATTTTAATGCTAAGCTCCTAAAAAAAGTGTTCTGATCGATTTTAAGAGCTCGACATTAAAATGGAATTAACTAGAATAGAATGCAGAATTCGGAAAAAATTTATCAGAGATAATTTTTAGGAAATAAAATTGTCTACAAAAAAGATTTAATGACATTTTATGATTTGTCCGATAGTTTCACCGAAAAAGTAAAAAGATCTCCAACTTTACTTCGAGCTCTAATAACTTTTGAACAAATGGATTTATCAAAAAACGATAAGAGACTTTTTTTGTAGAGCGTTCAATTTCCTACAAAAAATTGTATTGAAAATTTCTGAATTCTCATTGGTTGGCATGGTATAAAATTCGGAGCGAGCATAAACAAGTTCTTTGAATTTTATCAAACTTTGACGTCGGATATCTTGTGAATGGTTGAACTCATGAAAAAATCATAGAGGACCTTTTTTGTAGACCAGTAAATTTCCTACAAAATAGTTAAGAAGAGATTTTTTGTATCTTGATTTTTTCGGAAGTTATGTATTTTTTACCATGTTTCTAAATGAAAAATCGAAAATTACAAATAACCACCTCTAAATATCAATATTAAGAGCTCAAATTTTAACTGTCACCATATTTTAAAATACCCTTTCGATTTTTCAATGTTCATCAAAAAAAAAAAAATAGTCCCCTAATTTGAAACAGTCTAATATATATGTAATACATAAACTATAGTCTGAGGATCTACATAAAATAATCGAATCGATAAAAAATGAACTTTAATTTTATATTACGAGTTATAAAAAAACAGCCAATCTAATTCTCAAATAAGTTTGATGGAATTTGACTAAGTTTGGCGAAATTACTACTCATATTTGCCTACTGAATCCAATTAATCTGAAGTAACTTTACACTGAATTGCTAAAATCATTACAGCAGAAAAATTGTCACATGAAAAGTAAATTGCAAAAAAAATGTTCAAGTTGTAATAAGAAAATTTTATTTAATATTTTTTCAATAATGTACCGAGTTATACTCGAATTTTTATTTTAATGAATAAATGGCCTTTTGCATTCCAGTATTTCAACTCAAGTTACTTGACTCGATTTTGCAAAAAGTTCTATCCCAAGTTCTATCGTCAAAATAAATGGATGTACGTAGCCAAATCATAAGACCTTTTCTGCCTAAATAATGAAAGCTTTTACCTTAACGATAATTAAACCTCTTGAAACATAAGACAATAATTTAATACAAATATTCCAAGTTCTAAGGCTATATTTTCCAATGCCAAGAATTATTAAAAAAATCTACAAAAACATTAAAAAATAAATGAAAATACTAGACCTTAACCTTTAGAAGTCAATAATAAAAATGATGTGTAATGAAAGAGTGCACAGAAAATTAGTAAAGAATAGAAGTATTGAAATGAAGATAAAAAAATAAAAAAAAAAATAATAAGCATTAGTGACGCAACTACACAAGCAAGCGTGCAAGCATTTTCTATAATATATAAAAATTAATAAGTGTACGTTCCTTTTATAAATTTTTTTTTGACAACTAATTAAATAAAAAATTATTCAAGCATCAAACTACTAGAATGAATTAAATTTTCAGTAATAAACGCTAACCTATTATCGCTGTGTCGTACACATCCGTAACAATTATTTATTTATTTAATATTTTAATTATTCGACATAATTTAAATGCCCAGCGTTGCGTCCCAAACACGAATGATAGCATGAAATAAAATTTAATAAAATTATTTGCAATGCTGTAAAAATTAATATCAATCGTATAAAAAAATAGTAGACTAAAAACCAAACATCATGATAAGAAACACTATTTTTATTGTTTTATTAGATGACGATTAAATTTTAGATATTATTTCTTTGAAATATCTAAATAATGCTTATTATGATTTATTAATTAAATGATCAAGGATCATGCTTATGAATTTATTATTATTATTATTATTATTATTATTATTATTATTATTATTAGTATTATTATTATTTGTGTTAAAGGAATTACGGCTTTCCTGATCTGTTTAATTGACAATTATTTACTTAGAATCTAATCTTACTTGCATCAACTTTACTGATGAGCCCAGCAAGTATATTCGGGACGAAACCGTAAATATAAAATTAACATCTTTGATATCTAGAATCTTTTCATTAAAGTATGGTATTACAGTGCGCATTAAAAATGATGCATTTAAGTGTTACTAATCCACATGTAATAACTCATACGCAGATTAGATTCTAAGTAAATAATTATCAATTAAACAGGTCAGGAAAGCCGTAATTCCTTTAACACAAAATATAAAAGAATCTGATCGTAAAATAGAGTCATCTTAAAAAATTATTATTATTATTATTATTATTATTATTATTATTATTATTATTGTTGTTATTATAATTATTAATATTATTATTATTAAATAAATTAATAAGGCTGGCAATGATCATAAATTGGTCGGTTGGGTAGATTGTTGAGGCTTAATGTCGTAAAATGATTGATTTAATAAATAAAACAATGACAATTAAACAACATTAAGTTAGCCAACCTGTAGTGAGAGCTGGTGTCCACTCTTGTTCACCAGTCGCACCCCACAATAATGTCAAACTTTTATTATTCGGTAGACCATAATGATTATTTTTATCTCCACTCACATAACTCTGATGATTTCCTCGTAATGCTTTTCCTCGTGTGTTTGTATCTGTCAACAAACTTGTCGACGCCGCTATGTATCGCGTTTTAAATATTTACACTCATTTTTTATATATATTTTAAAGTAGTAATTGATATATATATATATATATATTAGGGTTTTCAAAATAAACATTTCTTCTTTTTTTTTTAAGTCTAATGGTCTTAAAAGTTAGTCTTAGGTATTAGAAAAATTCTCTCAAAAGAGTAACTCGAAAGCTCAATCCTGCTAAGCTTAACGAATATTAATTTTCTCATTTGAATTACATGTAAAAATATTTTTTTTGTTTTATATATATAAAAGTATTTAAAATATTTTTTTCGAAAATCGAAGTACACGGTCTTGTAGGAAATTAAATTTTCTACAAATAAGACCCTGAGTGTTTTCCTCGTACAACTAACAGAAAAAAAGTTATGAAGCTTGAAACAATAGTGAATTGAAAAACTTAACGCAAAGATAATTTCCGGATTTTGTTACGTGTACATGTTTTTACGGTGAATCTATATACTATGCATGATCAGTAAGGTTTTAAAAAGATTTCTGAGATCTTCCTTATTTTCCGTATAAATTTCGAAAGAAAAATATTTTTTTTAAGAAATAAAATTTTTTTTCTTTCTGTATTTTTAAATTAAGAAGAAAGTTCTGTTTTCAAAGTAAAGAAAATTTTTCCCATGTGTTAAAAAAAAAATTGATAGACAACATTAGCTCAGATGAAAAAACCTAAATTTCTATCAAAAAACTGTTTAATATAATGCAATTCAAACAGGAAGTGATACTATTTAATATAGTTTAAAAAGAGAAAACACTCAGGAGATTTTTTGTAGAGAATTTAATTTCCTACAAGACTATGTACTTCGATTTTCGAAAAAAAAATTTTTTAATACTTTTATTATTAAAAAACAAAAAAAAACTTTTTACATGCAATTTGAAAGGGAAAATGAATATTCGTTGAGCTCTTAGTAAATTGAGATTTCGAGCTGCTCTTTTAGAAAGATTTTTTTTTACCTAAGACTAACTTTTGAGACCATAAAAAAAATTTTTTTTTTTGTTTCAAACAGATTCAAAAGTTTTGTTTAGGTGTAAAAATTTTCCCGAACATTTGAGCTCTTAATATTAATATAAGGGGCATATCGCATTTCTTTATTTTCCATAAGAATAACATGGGAATAGTATATTACACACCGAAGGAGGAAAGTAACATTCCTCCCTCAGTGTGTATAATTGCATATTCTAGCCGAAGGCGAAAAATGTACTATTTTTTCTTCTTTTGATGTTTATAACTTGCTAAACAAGCGTTGTTTCATTTTAAAGTAATGAAAAATTTAGAATCGAAGTTCTCAAAGTAGTCAAATAGTCATATAATGTTTTATCCATGTAATCATGTTTATTCATTGTACTGATTACAATAGTTGTTATTCGTAAAATTATATGATGTACAAAAGGGTGCATCAGAAAATTTTTTATACAATTATTTTCTTACTTCAAGAAGAGGTGAAATTGTTTTTTCTTTTTCCAAATTCCTGCGTGCTTTATAATAAATTTTCATTTATTATACAATATGCAAAAATTGGAAAAAAACTTCATCGCTTGTAAAAATGAGAAAATGATGGTCTAAAAATTTGTATAATGCACCTTTTTGTATATCATATTACTAACAATGAATTTATCAAATTTTAAATTTTAAGTATGATCACGGGAAGTGCATGTATTTTTTCTTATGAAACTTAAATTGTTTTAGGGGTCGTATAAATATTTATATTAAGAGCTTAAACCAGGCAGAATTTTTTTTTATATATTTACAGGAATTTCAAAAAAAATTTTAAAAATTTCAAAAAATTTCAAAAATTTTAAAAAAATCTCCTCAGTAAGGACCATCCCAATATATAAATATAAAAATATATATATAGAAATAAAAACTTACGATCTTGGAAACCAACTTGTGAAGCAGATCGTGAAAGAGTGGATTCAATGGGCGATGAACTAGTAACTGAAATAACATTGAACGATCTATCATTTTTACTTTGTGCTGGAACGGCTTGGTAATGATGCTGCTGGATCAGAACGCCAGTGGGTCCTTTTGGAAAAATGTGCGTCCATCGGCGTCTGTTACTGGTCAATTTAATAGTAACATGAGAAGGATCGAAGGGATTTATGAGCGCGCGACCTGGCCGGTGTAATACTGATGGCTGAATTGATGAATTCGCTGGACTACCTGCGCTTCCGACAACTGGCCGAAATGTTGGCGATAATTCTTCAGTATCACTTTTAATTGGCGTTTTGGAAGCTAAAATAATAGTTTATAAATTACTTATTTGTAATCATTATCATTAATAGTTAAATAAATAAAATAATTACTGTTGGAAACATTATGTGTATCATCAGTACGACATGGTATTGTGATAGCCGCGCTACGCATTCCATTTAGTGATAAATTAATATCTGTTGTCAAATGATGAATGTCTGGATCAGACATTTTGCGCTTTAATAATTTTAATGCTTGGGCATTATTATGCGTCTCCATACATGCAACACTTGTTTTTTTAGTTCTTGATGCTCTGTAATTTACATACATTTTATTATCAATTAATAATTAAATAAAATGTTTTGTAATTAATTAATTATTAATTACTTGGCAGCATGTAAAGTTGGTAGCTGAAAAACCTGAGCGTCATAGGCATCATAATCATATAACATATTGTGTAGACATTCACGCGGATCATCTTGAATTAATTTGTTGTTGTTATTCAATAATTTTTCACTATCTAAAGGGAGTTTGGTCCTTCGTTGAGGCAACTTTATTCGAGGTATGAAATTTGAGTATGGAATTTTTTTGTTAGTTGAATAGAAGCTTAAATTTATCCAGTGAGGCATACTATAGTCATCTGGAGCTTTTAATGTTGATGTGTCTTTATTATGGAACTAAAATACTTGATTTAATTAATATTAACTATTATAAGTTAATGAATATATACATACTTTGAGCAGTGGGACAGCATGCAAAGGTTGTTCTCCAACACAAACTAAATCACTTCCAACACCATTATCGATAATTCGTTGTTTAGTAACATTTGTTAACTCGCGGTCGACTTCAAAAACACCCACACCGGGGGTTATTACTACTGATAATTGTCCAGTACGATCAAAACTTCTATCTAAATAATGTTTTTCAAATACTGTAATTTAGAAAATATTTTATTAAACTAATAAATAAATTATTTATATGATTAATTATTTAATATATAAAGTTTTTAGTTAATTATTAGGGTAACAAACGTGCTCTATTTTTCTGAAAGTTTAATTATCCATAAAAAAACCCTCAAAATATTAAGATTATTGTGTTTATTTCCAAAAATTTACACAGTTGAAAAATGTGTTAAATTTAACACGAATTACATGTCTCAAACGGCCCAGTCAATTTGTTGTGTTAATTTAACACAATACTTGTGTCAAACTATAGTACGGGATTGAAACTTGTTGAGATCAGATAACACATTCAACTTTAGTTAAATTTACACTTGATGGTGTCAAATAATTAAAACAAAATATTTATTTAATATTTAATCATTTTTAATATTTAACCATTGAATTTTTATACACAAGAACACAAAATTTTCAACTGTGTAATGAAATATCTGAAAAAATAAAAATTGTATTTTTTTGCGATTCTTTTCAAATCAATTTCAGAGTTAACAAAAAAAAACTTGCGGAGAATTTATTCAAATTTTAAAGAACCTATATAAACTGAGAGAAAAAATTATTTTTATAAAAAGAAAATATATTCTTGATCTAAGAAAGTAATTTATTGTAAATTTTCGATAAAGTTCTCTTCAGCTGAAATTATTACAAACCCTTTTGCAGTAATTTCGTTTCAAAAAAAAAATTTACTTATTACAAAATAAAATACTTAAAAAAAAAAATTAACAAACTTTCCTCTCAAAAGTTGTATCGTTGAAATTAATAAAATTTGTAGATCCATTAAAAGTTTTTTTATCAACAGACATTTTAAATTTTTATAAAATAATTTTTTCATTATTTTCAAAAATATTTCATTTCGTAACGAATGAAATTTATTTTCACAAAAACATACTACAAAAGAGATCGTAATTTAGTCAAAAAATAATATTATTTAAAATTTCAAATAAATTAATTTATTAAGGCCATTCTCCAAGGGTGCCCCCCACTTTTTTCGGAAAAATGTGGCGCCGCCTGGTGGCCGGCAGCCGCACTAAAAAAAGTACTAGAGCTGAAAAACTTTATAATTAAATTAAAATTATTTAAAATAAGCAGATGCAAAAAATATTAATTTTATAATGAATAAAAAAATTAAGATTATTTTTTAAAATCATTAGTTAGTTTAAGAAAAATTTAAAACCGGAGATTGGAAAATAATATTTTTGTTGACCTTGAACTGTCAATATCATATTTATTTTATACGAGTAATTAAAAAATAATTTTAATATTTATCAAAAAAAGGCCAACGTACTCGTAATTTTAAAGATTTGTAGAATATTTAAAAAATAACTCACAGTAATTATAAATTGTCTGCTAAGCGTAATATCTTGAATAAATTTCAGCATGAAATTCATCATCTAGTAATTTTTTATTTTGACAGATGTAAACATCAGGTCTGTACTTTATTTGGGGCGCCTGAAAGGCACTTGAATATAGTCGCGGGAAAAATTAAATTTGAAAATAAATTTATTTTTATCAGAAATAATATATAGAATGTATAACTGTATATAATGTATATATATATATATATATGTATACACTATATATTATATGTAAATAATTATAAATTATATTTGAATTTATGTATGGCTATATACTCATACCAATCTTCATATATAATTATGTATGATATTATTCATCATGTAAATATTAATTTGTATCATTTAATCATGTCTGGCTAGTACATTCGATCTGAGGCTATCCATAAAGCTACGCATAGATCTATACATGATTACATGTGATCAGATCTGACTATGAACCCATGTGTAATTAGATATAGGTATATATGGGGCATTCCACGCCAAATCGGACGGTTTTAAGAATTTTAATTTATAATTTCCGTTATTTTGTGATATTTTTTAGTACTCATCAAAAAACTCATCCTTCTCAATTTTGAGATTTTTTGATCATTGGTTCAAAAGATATGAAATTTTCAAAAAATCCGCTCTTTTTATGGTTTTTTGCTCATAACTTTTTAAAAATATTTTAAATAAAAAACTCAAAGAATAAAAAAGTTTCGTTATTCCATATACTTTTAGGAAAAAAATATAAATGATTTTTTAGAAAAATTTTCTGCGATATTTTTGAGTTTTAAAACTTTAAAGTCGTTTTCTGAAAATCATGCATATTTTGATTTTCCTGAAAATTCGTGTCAACAAACTACTATCTATTCCACAACTTTTCACGTAGTTCCGGTCGTGGGACCTCCGTGGCTACTATTTTTTTTCGATCATTGAAAATTAAAAAAATTTTTTTTTGGTATAAATTATTGTCCGTACCGATTTTTGACACTGTACACTTGTTTTTCTTACATATTAAGAATTGATTTCGATATTTTTTTATTTTTAGTAGGGATTTAAAAGCAGTAAGCAAAAGTTAAAACTTTTTTATGAGCAGTCATAATAAATGTTTTGATTTCTTTCTCTTGACAACTATTTTAGTTTTAGGATACTGAAAAGAAAATTTTTCAGGTGTAATAAGTCGTTCCCACTCGATTAGCTTAACCCGTCAGAACTACCGTTATGAGCATTTTGCTCACAGGACACTATTCAACTTTATAGGATGTCATATAATATCATATAATTATTCGACAAAGCGACAGAGCTGTATTAACTAAGGAGTAGATTTATTGAGAAGCAACTATTTCGAAGCAATAGAAACATTAGATTTGCTATGTAATTCAGCTAAGACCATTACAGGAGCTCAAAAATATCATATAATTATTCGAAAACGCGACGAAACTGTATTACAAACGTTTTTAATTATTCCCGTGTTCTTTTAAAAATTTTATATTAACGATTGTTTTATGAACTACTCCTTAGTTAATACAGCTCTGTCGCTTTGTCGAATAATTATATGATATTATATGACATCCTATAAAGTTGAATAGTGTCCTGTGAGCAAAATGCTCATAACGGTAGTTCTGACGGGTTAAGCTAATCGAGTGGGAACGACTTATTACACCTGAAAAATTTTCTTTTCAGTATCCTAAAACTAAAATAGTTGTCAAGAGAAAGAAATCAAAACATTTATTATGACTGCTCATAAAAAAGTTTTAACTTTTGCTTACTGCTTTTAAATCCCTACTAAAAATAAAAAAATATCGAAATCAATTCTTAATATGTAAGAAAAACAAGTGTACAGTGTCAAAAATCGGTACGGACAATAATTTATACCAAAAAAAAATTTTTTTAATTTTCAATGATCGAAAAAAAATAGTAGCCACGGAGGTCCCACGACCGGAACTACGTGAAAAGTTGTGGAATAGATAGTAGTTTGTTGACACGAATTTTCAGGAAAATCAAAATATGCATGATTTTCAGAAAACGACTTTAAAGTTTTAAAACTCAAAAATATCGCAGAAAATTTTTCTAAAAAATCATTTATATTTTTTTCCTAAAAGTATATGGAATAACGAAACTTTTTATTCTTTGAGTTTTTTTATTTAAAATATTTTTAAAAAAGTTATGAGCAAAAAACCATAAAAAGAGCGGATTTTTTGAAAATTTCATATCTTTTGAACCAATGATCAAAAAATCTCAAAATTGAGAAGGATGAGTTTTTTGATGAGTACTAAAAAATATCACAAAATAACGGAAATTATAAATTAAAATTCTTAAAACCGTCCGATTTGGCGTGGAATGCCCCATATATACCTATATCTAATTACACATGGGTTCATAGTCAGATCTGATCACATGTAATCATGTATAGATCTATGCGTAGCTTTATGGATAGCCTCAGATCGAATGTACTAGCCAGACATGATTAAATGATACAAATTAATATTTACATGATGAATAATATCATACATAATTATATATGAAGATTGGTATGAGTATATAGCCATACATAAATTCAAATATAATTTATAATTATTTACATATAATATATAGTGTATACATATGTATAGTGTATGTATATATATATATATATATATATATATATATATATACATTATATACAGTTATACATTCTATATATTATTTCTGATAAAAATAAATTTATTTTCAAATTTAATTTTTCCCGCGACTATATTCAAGTGCCTTTCAGGCGCCCCAAATAAAGTACAGACCTGATGTTTACATCTGTCAAAATAAAAAATTACTAGATGATGAATTTCATGCTGAAATTTATTCAAGATATTACGCTTAGCAGACAATTTATAATTACTGTGAGTTATTTTTTAAATATTCTACAAATCTTTAAAATTACGAGTACGTTGGTCTTTTTTGATAAATATTAAAATTAATTTTTAATTACTCGTATAAAATAAATATGATATTGACAGTTCAAGGTCAACAAAAATATTATTTTCCAATCTCCGGTTTTAAATTTTTCTTAAACTAACTAATGATTTTAAAAAATAATCTTAATTTTTTTATTCATTATAAAATTAATATTTTTTGCATCTGCTTATTTTAAATAATTTTAATTTAATTATAAAGTTTTTCAGCTCTAGTACTTTTTTTAGTGCGGCTGCCGGCCACCAGGCGGCGCCACATTTTTCCGAAAAAAGTGGGGGGCACCCTTGGAGAATGGCCTTAAATGAAAAATGCATGTTTTTATAGAAGTCATATTTTCTTTCTAATTTTTGCACTCCCTAACTATGAATCTCATCCATTTCTTACAGAAAAAAGTCGGAGAAGTGTGAGTCTAGTGTCGTGTATTCTGTAATTTTGATTCCGAAAATTTTAAGCTCTTCGTTTTCAAAGTTAGAGAGATTTCATTGTATTGACATTTCTGTAGCATGATTGGTTGCCAAGATTTCTAAGATTAAAGAGAAAACAAACGACTTTTCATTCAACGGCTGATATCTCAGGAACAAGTTAAATTGTCGTACAGTCTTTTTAAAAAGAAAATTCAAGCTGAATAAATAAATATGTTAATCAATCTTGGCACTGAGACAATTCACAAAAAATTCCAGTCTGTAGAAATATTAAAAGTTATAAAAAAATTTTCAAAAACCTTTGTTGTGAGCTATTTTCTCTTGAATTGTGCAACTAGTGTTCAATGAAAGAGCTATTCATTAAAGACTTAAAGCTTTAAAAATAGTTTATTTTTTAATTCCTGTATGACCATTTCGTCAAAGTTACAGCATTTAAAAAATCACTAAAAAATCAAAACAATTTTCTTGTTCCTTTAATTTTTGTGTAGAATGTAATTAGTTCAAATAAACATACTATCGAGTAACATATTAAACTACTATATTTATTTAATTTTTCAGCGGTTTAAATAAACATTTATTAACTATTAATAAACTTGCATGAAATACTTTTTTAATTGTTAGTTAATAATTATTTTTAATAATTTCCTGAATAATTTATTAAATATTTATAAATTTTATTTAAAATATAAAAAAATTCTTCTATTGGTGTTTATAAATTATATAACCAGTTGTATATAGCCGATTGGCGTATGTTATTAATAATTAAATAAATAATTGAATAAAATTTACCATTAAGTGACATATTGAGTACTTCTAAAAAATTTCCTTGAGCAGCTGTAGAATTACTAGCTTCTGGTATAGCAATTTCCGGTTTCTGGTGATACTCAAGAACAATTTTACGGTAATCAGTAAATAATTTTCTTAATTGTACTAAAATATTACCCCAGTCTTCAAACCGTTCATTTT
The DNA here is from genome assembly GCA_030273425.1 of Microplitis manilae. Taxonomy (NCBI): domain Eukaryota; kingdom Metazoa; phylum Arthropoda; class Insecta; order Hymenoptera; family Braconidae; genus Microplitis; species Microplitis manilae. The sequence goes on along the minus strand of CP092727.1, from coordinate 18,778,380 downwards.
GAACAGCAACTCGATAAAAATCTTCATAAAAACGTCCTCGGTAATCCTGCTGCAAGCACTCTCTCATATGATTAGGAAACTCTTCAAGAGTGCTCGCGTCATAGAAAGTTCTAGAAAATAGTACAATAGTAACTTCATGATTGCTGCCATTTTTTTTCCATTTCTGGAGAAGGTCAGCCAGGAACCCATTGACGGCTTTCTCAAAATACAAGTCTCCATGTATATCAAAATCCCACATTTCGCAGCTCATTTGGATGAAAAGATAGACCATGCTAGTTGATGAACGGAAAACGACTTTCGTATCATCAGTTATAACACCACAAGCAACTCGGTCACCTTGGGACCACATTTCGTAGACTTGACATCGTATACTTCCGCCACAGAATTCAATTTTTTTATTCATGTACACACAAGTATTTACCAAACTATTTTTTAATCTCCACATCTCACTCCGTCCCATGTACTGATCTTTAAATGTCAACTCCACAGAGTCCAGAGCTACGTCATCTGGATTCACAATATTCATGTAAACATCTGCGTACGTACGTAATTGAAACATCTGAGCGATATTATTTTCAACGCTAATTGTTTCGCGGCCTTGCAAATCTTCTTTGAATGAAGTGACTTGTAATAACAAACGACTGAACTCATCTTCTTGGTGATAGATTTCCACTACGTCTCCTATTTTTATTTCTGGATAATCTTTTGGATTTATTATTAAATCTTCACCACTGAAATTCTTCTGATGAACTATTAATTTAAAAGTTTTCATTTTTATTTTTATATTTATTTAACTACATTAATTTATTTACTATTTACAAAACTTATACATTTATCAGTCAAGAATATTTACACATTTTTTTTTTACACTTTTTCGAGGTTAGTTTCTCTGTATTCTGACAGATGATTAGAAATCAGCTGATTAAATTTGGCGCTGCTTGTTAAATCGAGTCGAATTAAAAAAAAAAAAAATTTTCGATAGTAAAGCACTCTCTAATGCTTCTATGGAGGGTAGAGGTACCTCTACCCTCCATAAATGCTTCGCATAACAGTGTTATGTCCTCCTCTAGTGAGTAGTGAAGGAGTTAGTTCGCGGTTGATAAATGATCGGCTGAAGGTCGATTCGCCCGGGAGTATTTGAATACTCAGCTATAATACGATTGGGATTTTAAGGGGTTTACTATATTTATAGTAAACTTGAACTGGTTTACGTATAAGTTTTAAAAAAAAAGATACTTGTTAGTATTAAATTTACAAATGTATTTTAAAATGCAGGTAATTATACAAAACGTCCAACTCATTCGTGGCTCTGAGTAGGTCTAACTTAAAATTATTTTTCGTATCGACAACGAGTTTCAAAAGGGGTGGGGCAACTGGGGCCTTCTCTCGCGGTGGTGGTGGCAAACTAGGTTTCTTATTGGTTTCTTCGCTATGACGTCAATGCTGATGTAGGTGGGACTTCCCTCTCTGCTGCAGCATGGCCCTTCTCTCGGCTCCCAGACGCATTGCCAGCTGTTGCTTTTCCTCTGTAGACGGAATTTTACCGAAGGTAGTCTATTTTATGACTGGATTTCCCCAGTTGCCGACGCTCGGGTATTACAATTTTATTAGGGTGTTCTTTAATCGGCTTAAGTGCCCAAACATTTTACATATTTTACTAAAAATTAAGGGATTACAACAATTTCAACTATTGCCTGCTTTAAAGTATATTATCTTAAAAATATACAAATACTTAAAAATAAAATACTTCTCGCAGGCTCGGGTTTTCTAAATCTTATATTTAACTTAAATATTTATTTTCTTTTACGAAACTATTTCTCGAGTGACCAGATGTTAGAATTATTTGGGTCTCTATTGTTAGCGGGGTTTTCCCAATAAGTTTTAAATAAAATAATTTAATTTTAAGTTCAAATTCCGCGGTATTTATTATTATAATTTAATTTCGCGTGGTGGCGCCTACAGCACGCAGCTGCGCCGTGATAGGACATCACAACAGAAAGAAATAAAATGACGATAAGTTGAGGGGGGCTAAGTTGAGGATGAATATTTAATTATTTAATTATAAATAAACAATAAACGAACAAGCAACAACAATCGACGAAAAATAACGAACAAATGACGAACAAACGATTGGAGCATTGAAAAATTAAAAAAGTGTGAAAATCAAAATTAACGGGGGCCAGCTTCAGCAAGCCAGGAAAGTGTTGGAGAGCAAGCAGTTACCTTTAAGGCTGGGCCGCACCTAAAAATTTCCCATGCGTCGATTTTACGCCCTCAGGGATTGCGGTGAATTCGGAAGCTTAAGAGCGAGTTAAATCACGTCGATAATAAGGAACACGTACAAAATATGATAATATTCAGGGACGTATAAGACAAATCACTTATGACGGAACCCTTTCGAAATTCATAGCATCTGGATAGTAGGCATAGGTGAGGCCTAGTGTAAGTTTTGAATACACAATTCAGAAACATTACTAAAAATTTTGGCGAAAATGGATCTGAATAGCCCCTGATAACCAAGTTAGCAACAACTTGGCGACAATCTACTGCCACAATCTGTCGCCAAGTTGACCGCAAAAGTTGGCATTACATTGTTCGGTGGAAAGTTGCCTTCGATTTTATCAGAAAGTTATTGACAAGTTGTGGCAGTAGATTGTCTCCAAATTTCTGGGAAAGTTGGTAACAACTTGTATTCAACTATTATAAAAGCCGAAAGTTGTCGTCAAGTTGTAGTTAACAGTTACAAAAGCCCAATTTACACCAATTTTCTAATCAGAAACTCTGGCTATCAGGGGCTGATTGCTATTACTCTTAGTCAGCCAAGGTTACTCAGCAAGGTATGCCAGATGTCACTTTAAATTGACGGCAAGTATATGTCAACTTCTGTTGCTTAGTTTTTAGACTATATAATATACGAGTACCATAGAAGTTCAGTGTAGATAGGCAGATACTTCACCGCAAGATTTGCTTTTCAACTATTGCACTCAATTTGCCGTTCGATTCCAGCCGCAAATTTCTCTGCAGTTGACAACAATTTGCAACTCAAGTAGCTATCAGGGTAGCAACTCCATTTGACTGCAAATTATTGTCAATATAATTATTCAACTTGACCGAAATTCATAGCAGGAATTTTTAATCAAATTGCTAGCAAAATTTGAAGAGCAAGTTTTACAGCTAACTTACTATCAATTTATCCATCTTAATAGCACAATTCGCTCAGCAAAAGTTTACTTTACAAAAGTTTCCTTGAATTTTTCAACAAATGTCTGTCAACTCCAGGTTTCCCGTTTTTGACGTCAATTTGTGTACAACTTGCTATACAATTTGACGTAAATTTACTACCCGCATCAAAATGCATATTTACTTTGAAAGTTCAGTAGAAAAAAGTTGTTAATTTTAAAGAAAATTTTTACATCAATTTATTGTCAATTGGACTTATTGAAAATTGTAAAATATTTTTTTACCGTCAAATTCTAGACATTTTTATCTATCAATTTGTTAACTTTCTGTAGTGGCCCCTGATAGCCAAGTTGGCCGCAAAAGTTGGCATTTCTATGAGTTGACGGCAACTTTCCGAGGAACTTGTCGACAACTTTCAGCTTGTGTAACTGTTGATTACAAGTTGCTCAGAAACTTGATGACAGGTTGCGGCAGTAGATTGTCGCCAAGTTTCTGAGCAACTTGTAGCCAACTTGTAGTCAACAGTTGCACAAGCTAAAAGTTGTTGACAACTTGTCGTCAAGTTGGTCGCAAGTCAGGTACACCAACTTTCTGATCATACATTCTGGCTATTAGGAGGCAAAAATGAAAATTTCTAATTTTTTTTTTCTAATAAAAAAAAATTACTTCCGAATTGAAGAATAATTGACCACAAATTTTAATTTCCAATTTTTGCTGTGAAATTGTCGGCTAATTTGGGCAGCAAATTTTAGGTAATTTCAATGATCAAATTACTTTCAATGTCAAGCTAAAGTGGCTGCTATTAGGGAAGTATGCAAACTCCTATTTTGTAGTCAAAAAATTGAACAACAGAAGTTGGCGTATATTTACAGTCAAATTAACGAGACATCTGTTCGGCAAACCTTGAATTCAATTAGTCCGAGTCTACAAACGTATTTGACAGCAAAATGAAAGCAAATCCTTGTCGATTAACACTCTAGCTTTCTAAGTAGATCGGGATATTGACGACTGCTGCAAAATTAGTGATCGAATATTTCCATGATTTTTCCCGTCCTTATTTTCTTTCAGTAAACTAACTGGCTATAAAACTAGCTAGTTCTAAAAAATTGGCGACTTCGAAAAAAAAGTAAAACCCATTATAAGACGATAATTTAATGACGAAATTTTATTATCATTACATTAGAACTAATTCAAACTTTACAATTGAATGTAAATAAAAGTAGTAATAAAATTTACCTTGTCAAAATACAAATCAGTTATTAATATTACTTTTTGTAGCGTAGTAGAATTTTATAATGACTTTGAAATTTTTTTTTAGTTAAAACATTTATTATGTATTAAGATTATGAGAAAAAAAAACGAAAAAAATTATAAATTATCTGTATATTTATAAATATAAAGCTTCCGAAAATTAAGGAGTGGTCTGACTTAATTATTATCAATCAAAATCCTGCGCTCGCAATAATAAGTTAACCCTGATTAAACAACTGAATTCGATCGAATTAAACAGAATTAAATTTTTAATTCTATTCAATTCAGATAAGTTCTGTTAATTCGGTACCTAACTCAAAAATTAATTCCGTCTAATTCGGCAGGAAAACCAGAATTTGTCCAAATTAAAACGAATTCAAAAAATTCTATTCGGTTTGATTCTGATTAATTCAAAAATAATTCTCCAATTTCTGGTTCTGAATCCGAATTAAATTGAATTACAACAAATTTGAAATTTTTAAATTGGTTTTATTCTGTTTAATTTAAATTCAAATTTCCAATTCAGTTGAATTCTGTTTTGCAGAATTCGACAGAATATAACAGAATTAAAATTTTAAATTCGATTGAATTCAGTTGTTTAATCAGGGAAGTGCCTTAATGTGTGCAATTGTTGAGAAATATTCCAATAATTTTATAAAATTTTTAAAACATGAGTATAAGTTAGCCGACATCCGACAATTTTTTATTTTTTACTAAAGATTGTCTATATTTATCTATAGATCTCTGCTTAAGACATTAAAATTGGTCCTTTAGCTTCGAATCAAAATTCTAGAGCCCATGTAGACTGTGAAATTGGGCCTCTAACTTGTCATATAAATTCGAGTAGCTGTTGAAAAACTTAGATTGGGTTCTTAAGGTTGGAATAAAAATCTTGCAGACCGTTGAGATCTTGAAATTGGATCTTTAGACGGATACAAATATTCTGGCAACTGTTTAAATCCAAAAATTGGGCTTTTGGCTTGGAATAAAAATTGTTGAGAGCTTCAAGACCGCGCTATTGGGCTTCTAGCATGTACATCACTTTATGTAACTGTTGAGAAACTTAAATTAGGGCTTTGAGCCTGAAATAAAATTTCTAGAAGCCCGAGACTCTGAAATTAGGCCTCTGGACTAAAATAAAAATTTTGTTGACTGTAGCATTTCTGAAATTTGGCCTGGATCCTGAAAAAAAAAAATATATATATATATACATATATGTATATTAGACTGTTTCAAATTAGGGGACTATTTTTTTTTTTTTGATGAACATTGAAAAATCAAAAGGGTATTTTAAAATATGGTGACAGTTAAAATTTGAGCTCTTAATATTGATATTTAGAGGTGGCTATTTGTAATTTTCGATTTTTCATTTAGAAACATGGTAAAAAATACATAACTTCCGAAAAAATCCAGATACAAAAAATCTCTTCTTAACTATTTTGTAGGAAATTTACTGGTCTACAAAAAAGGTCTTCTATGATTTTTGCATAACTTCAACCATTCACAAGATATCCGACGTCAAAGTTTGATAAAATTCAAAGAACTTGTTTATGCTCGCTCCGAATTTTATACCATGCCAACCAATGAGAATTCAGAAATTTTCAATACAATTTTTTGTAGGAAATTGAACGCTCTACAAAAAAAGTCTCTTATCGTTTTTTGATAAATCCATCTGTTCAAAAGTTATTAGAGCTTGAAGTCAAGTTATAGTAAAATTCGAGATCTTTTTACTTTTTCGGTGAAACTATCGGACAAATCATAAAATGTCATTAAATCTTTTTTGTAGACAATTTTATTTCCTAAAAATTATCTCTGATAAATTTTTTCCGAATTCTGCATTCTATTCTAGTTAATTCCATTTTAATGTCGAGCTCTTAAAATCGATCAGAACACTTTTTTTAGGAGCTTAGCATTAAAATGGAAATAACTAGAAGAGAATGCAGAATTTAAAAAATTTATCAGAGGTAATTTGTGAGAAATAAAATTGCCCACAAAAAAGATTCTATGACATTTTATGATTAGTCCGATAGTTTCACCGGAAAAGTAAAAAGATCTCCAACTTTACTTCGAGCTCTAATAACTTTTGAACAAATGGATTTATCAAAAAACGATAAGAGACTTTTTTTGTAGAGCGTTCAATTTCCTACAAAAAAATGTATTGAAAATTTCTGAATTCTCATTGGTTGGCATGGTATAAAATTCGGAGCGAGCAAAAACAAGTTCTTTGAATTTTATTAAATTTTGACGTCGGATATCTTGTGAATGGTTGAAGTTATGCAAAAATCATAGAAGACCTTTTTTGTAGATCAGTAAATTTCCTACAAAATAGTTGAGAAGAGATTTTTCGTATCTTGATTTTTTCGGAAGTTATGTATTTTTTACCATGTTTCTAAATGAAAAATCGAAAATTACAAATAGCCACCTCTAAATATTAATATTAAGAGCTCAAATTTTAACTGTCACCATATTTTAAGATACCCTTTCGATTTTTCAATGTTCATCAAAAAAAAAAAAATAGTCCCCTAATTTGAAACAGTCTAATGTATATATATGTATATATGTATATATATATATATATATATTAGGGTGCTCCAAAAATAATCGATATTTTTTTTTTCTTTCGGCTGTTGTAAAAATGGTATCTATATATCGAAAAAAAATCTTGTCAAAAGGACGATTTTTTATTTCAATTTTAAAAGGTGGCGCTTGTTCTTGGAATTTTCCAGTGCTAATAGCATGGGAACTTAATTTTTTTTTATACAAAATCCTATAACTTTATTTGATGTTGAGGGAAAAATTTGAGTCATAAACATTTTTGTGGGAAATTTACTGATCTACAACAAAGGTCTTTTATGATTTTTGTATTAATTCAACCATTTACAAGATATTCGACGTCAAAGTTTAATAAAATTCAAAGAACTTGTTTTTGTTCGATCTGAATTTTATACCATGTCAACCAATGAGAATTCAAAAATTTTCAATACAGTTTTCTCTAGAGAATTAAATGCTCTACAAAAAAAGTCTCTTATCATTTTTTGATAAATCCATCTGTTCAAAACTTATTAAAGGTTGAAGTCAATTTAGAGTAAAAAATTTCGAGATCTTTTTATTTTTCCCGGGAAACTATCAGAATTATCACAAAATGTTATAAGGTCTTTTTTGTTGACAATTTTATTTTCTACAAATTATTATCAGTCACGTTCGTTCAAAATCCGTATTGTTTTCTTGTTATTTGCATTTTAATTCCAAGCTCGTAAAAAAGTGGTTCTGATCGATTTCAAGAGCTCGACATTAAAATAGGAATAACTAGAAAACAATGCAGAATTTGAAAAAAACTTGACTGATAATAATTTATAGAGAATAAAATTGTCAACAAAAAAGACCATATAACATTTTGTGATAAATCTGATAGTTTCACCGTAAAAGTAAGTAAATCTCCAACTTTACTTCGAGCTCTAATAACTTTTGAACAGATGGATTATTCAAAAAATGATATTGGACTTTTTTTGTAAATCATTTAATTTCCCACAAAAAACTGTATTGGGAATTTCTGAATTCCCATTAGTTGACATGGTATAAAATTCAGAACGAGCAAAAATAAGATCTTCGAATTGTCTCAAACTTTGACGTCAGATATCTTGTGAATGGTTGAATTTATGCAAAAATCATAAAAGACCTTTTTTGTAGATCAGTAAATTTGCTACAGAATGTTTAAGAGGAGATTTTTTGTATCTTGATTTTTTCGGAAGTTATGTATTTTTTACCATGTTACTAAATTAAAAATCGAAAATTATCAATAGCCACCTCTAAATATCAATAATAAGAACTCAAAATTTAACTATCACCATATTTTAAGATACCCTTCCGATTTTTCAATATTCATAAAAAAAAATAGTCCCCTAATTTGAAACAGTCTAATATATAAATATATTAGGGTGCTTCATTGGAAACGACTATTTTTTTTTCTGGTCCATCGACGGAATAATGTTCTAAGCATGCAAAAAAAAAATTCTCACCAAAGATGAGTTCTTGATTTTGATTTTAAGTACTCGCTAAATGAATTTGAAATTTTCCCATTCAATTAGCATGTTAATTTTGATTCTTTTTTTCAATTATCCATACCTCCACGGCATTGCAAGATATTAAGTCGCTATTGAGCGGAAATAATAGAGGAATCCTTCCTCTTTAAAAGTGTTTGTAGTTAATTTACGTTTTGTAACCGGCCTCACTGGTGAAAAATCTTAGTCAATTTTTTCTCAAATTTCATGGTTTTTTTTTAATTTACTCGCAAACTACTAACTTTAGAACAAAATTGTAAAGGACTTTTTTTTAGAAAATTTTATTCTCTACAAAAAAAGTTATTTAGTCCATTACCGTCGAGCTAGTAGTTTCCGAGATAAAGCTAATTAAATGTCTCAAAAATTGAGATATCGCTGTTTTATCCATAATTTTAGTACTTTTTTATGAAATTATGGCAGTAGAAACATATTATGTATCAGAGTGAAATATGTAAATACATATTACACATTTATATGTGATTATAAGAAGTATGAAAGAATTATCTTTGTACTGAGAGAAAAAAAAAATTCCAAACAAAAAAAAATGTCTTTCCCCATGTTATTTAAATTGGAAATTGAATTTTTTGATGCGCTAAGCCCGAATTGACTTACAATTATTTTTTAAGCGCAAATATTTTTTTTGTTCTATAAACTGTTAGTTTTTCTGGTAAGACAGAAAAAAAATATTGCCTAAATATGAAACACCCTAATATATATGTATATATATATTGCTGACATTGAACTCTGCAATAAGATACATATTCATGATTAACATATAAAATTTTGTATTATCGAATTGTATGTGATGACGGCGATAGTATATTACGTATACTTTAACGGTTTGGATTGATAAAAGTACCACGTTCAAACTCCTCACAGCATTCATCTACAACAGCTTCCGAATCTTAAAAGAAAAAGGTTGTCATTGTTTGTAAGAAAAAAATTATTTATACTAATAAACTTATTGTCTTTTTTTTAGGACCAGCAGTATTCGGGTAGCCTCAGTGTCATCGAATTCTTCATCTGAACCTCACAATATAAGTGTTGTGCCGTGATCATGATTATGTGTAATTAGCATTATGTAATATTTACGAATTTTAATTACTTACTGTTACAAACATCACTGATGTTATTTCCAACATCAGTTGTAATTTAATGAAATCGCGTCATCGTCAGACACACAGTAAGAAATTTTGTGCTCAATTCAACACAAATCGTGTGTTGCGAACGGTCTACACAAATTTTTGTGTTAATTCAACACATTGCGTTTGTGTTAATCTTTAACACATATTTTATGTTAAATAAAATTGAACACATAAAATCTGTTTTTTCGACAGAAAATTTGTGTAAATTTGACACATTTTTCGTGTTAAAGTTAACTAATAATCATAAGCACATAACTTAATCACCTCAAGAATACTGATCTACCGTTAGTAGAACTTATGCCAATTTTGCGAACAATTAAACAGGTTCAAAAAGACATCAAAGTTATCTAAATTTAGTTGTGAAATGTATATATTTAATTGTAAATAAATTATAATCCAAATTTCCCTGCAGACAATGCTGCTACAATGCTTTGCTCGGTTATAGTAATGAAGAATTGCGCGGGAACGTTTAGTCACACAACACAAATTTTGTGTCAATTTTCGAATAACACAAGAAAAGTGTTACATTCCAAATTTTCTAATCATCTAACATAAAAATATGTTAAAGTAAAATAACACAAACGTTTTGTGTTGAATTAACAGATTTCTGTGTTAAAAATCAACACAAAAAATTTAGCCGAATAATTTTTAACACAAATACACAAAATTTCTAACTGTGCAGGAAATGTGTGAATAAATCGTAAATTTTCGTCATTCATTGTTATGTTTTTTTTTTTTTTTATTTATTTATTGCTTCCATCAGTAGAACGGATTGTAATGATACAGTAGAATGCAAATAAAGACTGCCAACTTTTCAACTACTCAGATTTTAGTAGTTCATTTTTATACCGGTAGAGGCATTACTTTACCTATTATTGTCTCAGCATTTTGCAAAGGAAAAAAATGATCATGCAGTGCCTCTATGGGCGCGATGAGTAGCCATAAAAACTAAAATCAAATTGTTGGCAGTCTTTATTTACTTCCATATTGACGACTATTTACTTCAATTCAAATCTGAGATTTCTATTTTACAATTTCCTATATATACATCCTTCACTGTACTACGTAAAAATTTGAATTTATTTAAAAAAAAATCTTGTTCGAATTATTTTTTATCACTCACACAGTTGAATATATACATTTTTGAATTTCAAGTTATTTATTCATAATCCGCCCTTTGAAATCGAAAAAAGTTCTTATATGTCTGCCTTATACTATGAATATTCAAAAAATTAAAATAAAAAAAAAAAAAAAATAACAAGCACCTTTTGAATTTTTGTACAATTATTGTTGATGAAATGCATAGATTATAGCAGAAATAAATATATGTGACTAAAATAAGAAGTAAAGGGAGATTTGAATTGGATCATAACGTCGAAATATCAAATAGCCGAGGAAAATTCAAAAAACAGTAATTTCTTTAACGTTTTGTTGAAAATATTCGCCCTCATTACGAAAAATTATTCGAAATGATTCAAAGCAATTTTAAATGATTTAAAAAAATCTGGGCATCGCTGTGGGCCAGCCCCGTAACTTCCCGCTGTTTTCGAGCTCTAAGATCTCGAAAACATGAGTATAAATACATTTTCAGGCTCTTCGAGCTCGAAAATACCTTTGTTTCATTTTTTTATGAGCTTTCCAAGCTCAAAAGGATTACGTATTACATTAAAATTGAAAAATTTAGACTCCGAAATAATTAATGAATAAGCGTTTTTACATATTTATTTACAATTATGTTCAATAGTTTGCTCAAAAATAAATTTACATGATACGTTGTATCTATATGGTGTAAGTATATCGTGAGACGAGTGAACATGAAGATTTTTAAGAAGTCACTTCCAATGACTTACATAAAGAAGATCGTATTAGTTTTGAGTTATGTTGTTCAATAATTATGATGTTATTCAATGAAACAAGCTGATACAGATTTTACATTGATTATTTCGTCAACGATATTTCTCGAACGAATTATTTGATTGGGACGTTCTTGGCAGCAATCGAATGCTTTTATCGAGTTCTAGAGCTGATTAGATTTTGGAATTGATCGACTCAATAGTTTCCAAAATATTCACGAAAAACGAAAAAAAAATTATTTTTTTCCATTCTTCCGTCGACGATATCTCTCGAATGAATTATCCGATTGAGACGTTTAGGGTGGCAATCGGCGCGTTTTATTGAGGTCTAGAGCTGATAAAATTTTGTGAATGATTGGTTTGGTCATTACGATGATATTCGCAAAAAACAGTTTTTTACTATTTCTTTCGTCGACGATATCTTTCGAACAAATTATCCGATTGAGACGTTCTTCGTCAATCGAAAGCTTTTATCGAGTTCTAGAGCTGATTAGATTTTGGAATTGATCGATCTGACAGTTTTCAAAATATCCAAAAAAAAACGAAAAAAAAAAAATTTTTTTTTTTTCGTATTTCTTAAATATATCAGAGACTATTTGACTAAATGATTTAAAATTTTCTGAAAATTTAATTTGAGAAGAAATCTTTCGAATGCCGCCAAAAAAATATGAATCGGTTCATTCATTAAAAAGATATGAGAGGTTTACATCCACACACACACACACACACATACACACATACAGACATCGCTCTGAAAATGTCTGAGTAGCATCCTCGCACCTTCAAACGTCAACATATGATGAAAACCCGATTTTTGAAAATCGGGGTGAAACCAATAACTTCCCGAATTTTTTGAAAATCATCGATTTTCTTAGCGGGAAGTTAAAAATTTGATTTGACTAATACATAGATTTATTGCGAAATGTATATTAAGATATACATTCAGCATAAATTTTATCATTTTTCTTGATCAGGACGAAAACAACAAACCGACTACAAAAACTTATGCGGTGATAAAAAAAGAATGTTATAGACAAAAATCTCGTATAATCCCTTATTAAAAGATATTTCGAATACTTTTGAATCGTCTTTCTTATGAGCATTTAACATTGCCAATCGTTTCGTATCGTTTCTTTTAATCAGGGATGTTTGAACCTTCGGTCGATTCCATTATGTGCTATCTAGAAAATCCAAGGTGAATTTTTATATTTGAAACTCTTTCGTAGATGATGTTGCTTGAACAAATTTACTGACTAAGGTCATTTTTCTTACTATCAACGCATTTCATTAAGTTGTAAAGCCAATTAGATTAAAAATTCGTAAAGGCTCACTCACGAATTTGGAATGTTTCCAAGTATTTTTTTTTCTTTTTTTGACGTTCTTAACCGACCCCCAAATATAATTATTAAGGCTCCTGCACTTTCTTATCAACTAATATATCATAATGTAGCAAAATAAAGCTCGAGACAGAGCGAAATTAAATTATTTACATACTTTTTTTTTAATTCGATTTTTAAGTTTTTTGGTTATACGGATTTAATTCAATTTTATTGCTTAAGACTGGCCAGTACATTTTAGGCTGTACGGAAAGTAGTATTTTGGTAAAATGATAATAATTGACTTATGAAAAACTACAAAAATGAATCCAAAGTATTTGGAATATTTTATGAATTTATATTCAAAAGTCAGGCGGCAGAGGCAGCCAATCGGTTCTCGTGTGGCTCGGGCTATCACACAAGTTAAGCAGCATCGAGCACGGACGCTACTTGGTCGGGTGAGCGCTTAGCCACGCGTTGAACTTGAAGGGAGATCTCAGTGTGCGAGGCGCGGTCTGAAGATCCAGTCATCGGTAAAATAGGAATTAATCGATCACTGGAACTTCGTCCGATCCGAAAAAACTTTACTGGCAAGAGTTTTCTTTGTGGTTTTCCTTTGCCGCGCTATATTCCCGCAGCAAATCTTAAAAAAAGAGTAATATATTCATTTAATTGAAAATCACCAATTATTATTATTTCTTTTTTTTTTTTTTTTGGTTAAGAATATTAGTTAAACTACGAGAAGATTTTTATCTTAAATGTTTCCAAACATATGCATATCAGTGTGTCCCCGAAAAAATATTTTTTTGAGCTCGAAAAAAGTCACATCGTTTCTTAATTTATGAAATTTCTTGAAATCGAAAAAATTGATAAAATATGCATATTCTAAATTTTTGTTTACAATCATGCTTTATCAAACGACTATATTTCGCATGAAAATAAATTGTATATTTAAAATTGTCATAAGGGAATTGCTCAAATAACCATGTATTTATTTGTCAAGTTTATGATAAGAGTGTAATTGACAGCAAGAGGTTAATTGACAACAATCCCTTGGGCCCTATAAATTTTACAACTACACCCCCTAGCAGCGCCTCTACAGAAATGATTAATTATGACTTCTAAACCAAAAAACAACAATACAGAGCAGTCAGTATACCACACACGCACATTATTGACATATTGTAAGCCCAGATGAAATTACTGTAATAAATGCTTAAAATTTGGTAGAAATTCGAAATATATCTTGTTACTAATTAAAATGGAGTTGAATGATTCAAATAAACAATTACGTTTAACAGCAAAAAGATACAACCGCAAAAAAAATTTGCTTACAGGTAAACTTTAATAGACAAAAAAAAACTTTAATTAATCCTGCTTACCTGTTATGTTTATCGCTTATTCGTTTAGTTTTTTTTTTACATAATTTATGACGGTTTTTCGTGTATGTTAGCAGTGTAGAAATATTTTTCTATTTGTTCTTCTATCTACTTATTGCTATGCATATAAATATAAACGTTATAAAATTTCGTTTTTGAGAATATAGCAAAATATTAATTTCTTTATATTCTAATATAAATAGTAGATTTTTATGCTGTTAAAAATAAATAAAAGGCCATTCAGCATCCGGAATGGAAGTAGATAAAATAAAAAAATTTATGCTGTTTAAGATATTGTTAATAGTATATATTCGCCTTTGTGTTGGAGAATCTTTTCTATAAATTAAAATCCTATATTAAATTTGTTTCGTAAATTTAGTCTTTTAATTTTTATAATCTGTAGCAATTGATAGCAATAGATAATGCCAATAGCAAAAAATTAATATCTTCTATTGCAATGTGAAAAGCTTTATAAAAAAAAAAAAAATTGAGGCTTTTATTTTTTTTTAACCATTGCTAGTTATTCGACATGAATGTGATTTTAAGTTTTGCTTTAATAAGAAAATTAATCCTGCTATCAAATAAGGTTGTTATTATATTTACCGAAAAAAAGACAATTTTTTTCTTGTAATTGGCTATTTTTTTTCTAGAAAAATATCATTTGTCATAATCTACTTTAATATAATTTCCATATAATTAAATCAAAAAAGCAAGCCTCCATAGAACCTCTAAAGTCTTAAGAAAGTATGAGTGATAATTTTAGGTTTTTTGTTAAGCGAAAATATAATACAAAAGACTTTAGTTAATACAACAGGATGACTCAGTGGAAATAATCAAAGTCTAGTTTTTTGCTTTTTTCTACTGATTTGCAATCGATGTTTAAAATAAAACATCAAGAAAAAATTTAATATTGTCTCATTTAATAATTTGTTCAAAAACCCTCAGTTATCATACTATTTGTTTAAGGCTGGGCCATACTCAACTAATTGAGATTTTAGGTTTCTATTAATTTATTAATTGATTATCATTACAGCGATTTTTTTCAGTTTCCGGAAAAATGCATGAGACAAAGTTCCTCGGCAGATTATCATCATTCGGGTCCCATAGATATTTAAAACGTAATTATAAATCTAAAATCCACAAATTCGGTTAGTACTGCCGACATTTTAATAATTTGAGAAATAAAATATCAATTGTAATTGTTTTTTTTATATTATATTTTTCAAATTATTAAAATGGCTATAACTCGGAAACTATGGACTTTAGCGACTTTATTCATAGGACTTTTTTTGAAGGGAATAAAATTTCCTATAAAATTCTCATTAGCAAGTTTAGTGTACTTTCATTGGTTGACGTTCTGCAAGCCAATAAATGTCAATTTCATAGAAAAAATGAGTTCCGCAACGGACACAAGTGAAACAGCTGAAATAACAGCTAAGTAACTATGAGCATTTTTGAAGAACACCAAATGCCCTACGATGTGCGACCAAAATCGCGTTGATATCATGAAAAGTAGCTGAGTATTAGAAAGTTAAAAAAAAAGTAATTTAATTTACGTGTATTTTAAATGGGAAAAAATAAAATTGAAATAGTAAGTACTTATAGCATTGGAATTAAGAGCTCATATTTGGTGAGAATTTTTCTTTTTCGATTTAGATTGAGATTTTGCTTGAGCACTTGAAAAAATAAAAACTTTTGCGGAAATGAATCACCCTAATCTATATCTATAAAATGACAGGTCTTTTTTTTGAACGCGCATCACGTAAAAACTACTGAATATTTTGACATGAAATTTACACCACAAAATTCTGCGTATTTTAAAGAAGGTTTTAAACTATATATTATTATGATTTTGATAAAAAAAACTATATTTTTATAGATTTTGTTTTAATAAATTTTATCGATTATCGATTGTTCTTTTTTTTTCAAATAAAACAAAAGAACATAATATACATGAATCTGTCCTTTTTTTGACATGAAATAATTTTATTTGATTTTCTAATTAAAGTAAAAGTCCCTATATACGCTTAGTATCATTAGTCGCTCACTTTAACTGTTAAAAGCGTTCTTATAATTTTTATAAAAATAAAATTTCAACTGGAATAATTAGTATTGATGAATAATTATTTGTGAATCTAAATCTATTAATATATGATGTATCAAATTATTTTATAATAGATTATAAATTCAAATTAAGTGACTGTTTTAAAAATCACGCTCTGCCGGGCATTATTCGCTTTAACGTTCATTCGTTAGATTGAATTTAGGATTCGTCAAATTTTGTAAGAATTGTTAGAACTATATCTTATTATATATATTTTTGAAATTCATGAAATTTTATATTATGGAAAAATAAAGTTTCATAATTTATAAATTATTTTCCAAATCAATAAACTTATCATAGTTGAATCGATATTGACTTTGAGCGAGTATAGAGCCATGTGTTGATCGAGTAATATTACATGACAACTTTAAGTGAGTGACTACGAATACACTCAAGAACCTTGCTTAAAAAATTAATAATAATTAATTATCAACATTATTTTTCAAACAAAAATCGGTCTGTCGGTTGACCCTGCAGGCCAGCCCCAAAATTTCCCGCGTTATTCGAGCTCCTTGAGCTCGAAAAATTGTAGTAGATACATTTTCGAGCTCGAAGAGCTCGAAAATACTTTTGTATGCTTTTGTTTTCAAAAAATAACGTTTTTTACAATTTTTTTCTACAACGATATCTCTCGAACGAATAAACCGATTGAGACGTTTAAGGTGGCAGTCGACGCGTTTCATTGAGTTCTATAACTGATTAAATTTTGAAATTGATTCATCGAGTCATTTTTGAGAAATTTTCAAAATACTAAAAAAACTTTTTTTTCTTAATTCTTTCGACAACGGTTTCTCTTGAAAGAATTAACCGATTTTGATGTTTGAGGTGGCATTCGACGCGGCTTATGAATCTCCAGAGCCCAGTCCATTTTGGAATTAATCCATCGAGCCCGTAAAAAGTTATCCGAAAAAAACATTTTTGAAAAAAGTTTATTTTTGGAATATCTCCGAACGAGCCCTACCGGTCAAGCTCAATTTTTTTTCAGCTTCAAGATATTAAAAAACTGCGTCGAATGGCACCTTGACGATCAAAATCAGTTCATCCGTTCAAAAGTTATAGATATTTACATACGCACGTACGTACATACATACATACATACATACACTCGGACATCATCGTGAAATTAGTCAGAATAGCTTCCTAGGAGCTCAAAACGTCGACATCTGTTGGAATTTCGATTTTCACAAATCGGACTGAAACCACTAACTTCCCGAATTTTTGAAAATTTGCAATTTTCTTAGCGGGAAGTTAAAAATGTTATTTTAATACTTAAAACTAGAAAAAAACTAACAATATGATTTTTCATTTTATTGATCAATTTATATTGAGTGATTTAATCTCACTCCAATGAAAAGTGAGCGGATATAGATGAGGCTTTTACCTTAATATTTTCAAAAGTACTGAAAATTCTTATAATGATCATCATCAAATTCAATTTTTGTTTTAAAATACAAAAATTTTATTTTAAATGTCTGATAGTAATTTTAATGTTGAGAAATTTTATGGTTATACAGATAATAGTTTCGATAAAAATTTTTTATTATATATATATATATATATACTAACTGTGAACGCCCGCTTCGCTGGGTTTTTTTTTGGTTATGTTTTTATTTATATGTTAAATTTTTTGCTCTGAAATTTCGAAAATGATTCGATAAGTTCTAAAATATTTGAACGTCGAATATCCTTTCAAATTAATTTCGATAGTTCTAAACTATTTTTCGATCGGGCTATTCCGATTATTTTCATATAACTTACGACTTTAACATATATATTTCAATTTTTATGACGTTTTCCAAACTTTTAATACAATCGGAAGCATCCAACATTAATGAAATCATTTTTGAGTAATTTAATTTAATGAACTTTAATGTAATTTAATTTAATGTATTTACATTTACATTAATGTAAATACATACCTATATATATATATATATATATATATATATATATATATATATATATATTCAAAGTTTCTAGAATGTTATTTTCAGAACCTTGCAAAACATTCTAGACCAATTAGAATCATTTTTATGAGATTTGAATCAACTAATTATAATTTGGAGCTTTCCGAATGATTATCCAAATATTCGCAACAATCTAGAACATTCTAGACTATTTAGAATGAATGTTGAGTGATTTAAATCAACTAAGTGCGGTTTGGAGCATTCTAGATGTGCCTCGAAATTTTTAGAACAATCTAGAACATTTTTGACTAATTAAAATTAATCTTAAGTAATTTAAATCAACCAAATTCATTTTAAAGCATTCCAGATTAATTAGAATTAATTTTCGAATAATTTGGAAAATTAATTTATATGTTAGAACTGAGATTTCAAGATTATTCCCGAAATATCTAGATTATTCTTGAAATTCCTAGAACAATCTAGAATATTCACAATCAATCATAGATACATTTTCAAAGTTCATATTATTTTAACCCCCATATCTTTCACACCCTCATAATTATCAATTCACAAACACCTCCTTGCACCATGGGAGACATGACTACTACCACATACAAACACTATTCGTTCGCAATAGTTAGTTTCTACTTCAAATTGTACTATAGGCACAAACACCTCCTCTTTTATAATATATATATAAATATGATAATTTATATTAGTAATACAATTTTTATTGCTCGCGAAGCGGGCGGGATCTGCTAGTATATATATATATATATATATATATATATATATATATATATATATATATATATATATATAGATATATTAGGGCGTTTCAAGAAATAACAAATTTTTGTTTTCTTCTCGGAACCAGGTTCAAAAGCTTAATTTAGATATAAAAATACGCCTGTGAAAATTAGAGTTCTTAATATTAATATTAAGGGGTTCCGCATCGCACTTTTCTATTTCCCATAAGAATAACATGGAAAAATTTTTTTTTGCGTCTTCGATTTTTATAACTAGCCAGCGATGCACCGTAGGAAAAATCTGCAGATATAATTTCGTAGAGAATTCAATGCTCTACAAAAAAAGTCTCTTATAATTTTTTGATAAATCCATCTGTTCAAAAGTTATTGGAGCTTGAAGTCAAATTGATAGTAAATTTTGAGATCTTTTTACTTTTCCGGCGAAACTCTCAGACTTATTACAAAATGTCACAGAATCTCTTTTGTAAACAATTTTATTCCTTACAAATTACCTCCCATAACGTTTTTTAAAATTCCGCATTGGTTTTTAGTTATTCCCATTTTAATGCCAAGCTTCTGAAATCGATCAGAACACTCCTTTTTTTAAGAGCTTGGTATTAAAATATTAATAATTAGAAAACAATGCAGAATTTCGAAAAACTTTATAAGAGGTAATTTCTAAGGAATAAAATTGTCTACAAAAGAGATTCTGTGACATTTTGTGATAAGTCTGATAGTTTCGCCGGAAAAGTAAAAAGATCTCAAAATTTACTATTAATTTGACTTCAAGCTCTAATAACTTTTGAACAGATGGATTTATCAAAAAATGATAAGAGACTTTTTTTGTAGAGCATTCAATTCTCTACAAAATTATATCTGAGATTTTTCCTAATGCGCATCGTTAGCTAGTTATAAAAATCAGAAGACGCAAAAAAAATTATTTCCATGTTATTCTTATGGGAAATAGAAAAGTGCAATGCGGAACCTCTTAATGTTAATATTAAGAGCTCTTATTTTCACAGGCGTCTTTTTATATCTAAATGAAACTTTTGAACCTGGTTCCGAGAAGAAAAAATAAATTTGTTATTTTTTGAATCACCCTTATATATATATTGTTATATAAATATAAATATAAAAATATTGTTATATATATATATATATATATATATATATATATATATATATATATATATATTGAGGTGTGTCGAAAAACTTTTTTTTTGGCACCACCAGAAATCGATAGTATATGAAAAAATAAAAATGATAATTATAATTATTAGTATTATTGCTACTTGAGTATTGAGTAATTCGTTTAATCATATCGTGTTTTTCATAAAAAAAAATCAAAATATGATTGATGATTGATCACAACACATTGTTTATTTGATAAGTATAAATTATATAATAAACAACAATCCCTTATCAAAATAAATGATTTAAAATGATTAGAAGAAAAAAAAAATTTAATACTTTTTAATGCTTTTGAATACTTTGAATCCTTTGGAATCACCTTTCTTGTGGGAAATTTAACATTGCAAATCGTTTCGAATCGTTTCTTGTTATCAGGGATAATAACATACATTATATATAATTTAATCAATAGTAAAAAAATTTTATTTTCAATAATATATTTAAGGACATAATTTGCAAATGTTGGATTCAACTTAATTATATACATTAGACTATTGTTACTTGTAAAAGTGATTTTAAAACATTATCATGAACAGAATGAATTGTATACCCTATCAGTACTTAACGATTTTGAAATATTTCTATAATATGTCAATATCAAAAAGGTGTCAAAAAGGATTTAAAAACATTTCTCAAAAATATTTCAAGAGAATTATTCATAATATTCTGCAAATGTTTGCTTTAATTTTTAAGTACATTTTTTAGGAATATTTTTATAATATTTTGGTACTAATAGGGTATGAAAATTCTATATGGGAAAAAAGCATTAGACGTCAGTAGTGTAACGGTAAAGCATCAGTCTCTTGTGCGTTAGTGTAAGGTTCGAATCCTCCGGAGCATGCTAACGATAATCCAATTTTTGGAAAGATAAGCGGACAAGTACGTATGATATATATATATATATATAATAGGGTGTTTCATTTAAAACGAACATTTTTTTTTTTAGCGGACACAAGAAAATTTTGTTATTTATGTTAAAAGAAAAATTTCCTGAAAATTTCAGCTCTTAATTTTAATTTTAAGTACTTCCTATCGAGCATCAAAGTTTTCCCATTTAAAAAGCATGTAAATCGAATAACTTTTCTTTAAAATTACTATAACTTAGCCCGATTTTGAGCTATCGTTTTGAAACCAGTTTTTATTTGTAGAGTATTTGTTGCTTTTCAAAAGTGTATACGATGGTTTTGGTGTAACTCGATCCACGTCGATTTTATCAGCTCCGAAAGACAAATTTTCACTTTTTTCATTTATTTTTGTTAATAGTGAAGAAATGGTTCATCTCACAACAAATATGCATAGGACCAATCTTTTAGGAAATTTTATGCTCTACAAAATTGCTCATGACACTTATATTGCTAAAGTTCACTGTTCACGAGATACATGAATTTTAACATTTTACAATAAAAAGATTAGTACCATAGTAAGCTAACAATTTTTTTTATTGTACAATGTTAAAATGCATGTATCTCATGAACAGTGGACTTTAGCAATATAAGTGTCATGAGCAATTTTGTAGAGCATAAAATTTCCTAAAAGATTGGTCCTATGCATATTTGTTGTGAGATGAACCATTTCTTCACTATTAACAAAAATAAATGAAAAAAGTGAAAATTTGTCTTTCGGAGCTGATAAAATCGACGTGGATCGAGTTACACCAAAACCATCGTATACACTTTTGAAAAGCAACAAATACTCTACAAATAAAAACTGGTTTCAAAACGATAGCTCAAAATCGGGCTAAGTTATAGTAATTTAAAAGAAAAGTTATTCGATTTCCATGCTTTTTAAATGGGAAAACTTTGATGCTCGATAGGAAGTACTTAAAATTAAAATTAAGAGCTGAAATTTTCAGGAAATTTTTCTTTTAACATAAATAACAAAATTTTCTTGTGTCCGCTAAAAAAAAAAAAAATGTTCGTTTTAAATGAAACACCCTAATATATATATATATTAGTATTTTTATACAATATGAAAATTAATATCCCTATACTTAACTTGGATTGAGAAAAAAGAACAATTATTTTTTAAATTTATTATTGTTGAAATAATTAAAAGCACTAAACCAGTACAGTAGCTAGAACCATAAATTGGTAATAGTGGCCACACTGCACTTATATTGTGATGATAATTTTATCTAATTGAACATGCTGACTATAAAAGTATAACTATCATAATAATTTTTTTCTGGACATACTGAGTAAAAAATAGTGAAATATACTGATAAATAATCATCACAACTATAATTTTCTGTTAAATAATTTTATATCTTTCTTGATTCATGAATAATTACATATTCAGGGTAACAAGCTATAACGTACATTTTTATTTTTCATTTGGCTGAACTTGGCCGTTTTAAAACAGACTTTATATTGTTATTAAATCGTTTTATAGCCGGTCATAGATAGTTTTTGCATAATCTTTTTACAGTTGAATAATAGTTTCTAAACAGTTTTCCATGCGTTTAAAAACAGTTTGCAAATGAAAATTAGACCGAGTAAAGATTTGATATTAACTGTTTTTAAATGATTTAAGTTACAGTTTTTATTTACTTAGTTTATTAACAGTTAATTCTTAGTTAACTCTAAAACCGCTACATTACGGTCTTAAAAGCGCACACTACAACGATTTATCAACCGTTAATTTACTGTAAGTAAACGGTTTTTCACTTTCGATAGGGCATCTTTTAAATACTAAAAATAATTTTTTTTCTTAGCTACCCTAGCGGTTTTGGTGCCACCGTGGGAACTCGGAAAAAACTCGACAGAAACTCGGTGTTTCGAAGGAGTTTCGACAGTGTTTTCGTGGTAGAAACGTGGCGTTTCGTGTGCAATTACGATACGGAGTTTTTACGGAGTTTTGTCCGTGTTTTTGAAGAGTTTTGCCAGTTTTCTCTTGGAGTTTTGTTGGTGTTTTCTTGGAGTTTCGTCGGTGTTATCGCGAAGTTTTCTTAGTGTTTTATCGGAGTTCTTTGGGTGTTTCCTTGCAGTTTAGTCGGAGTTTCTACAGATTCTAGCGCTTTTAGCGCCACTGTAAAAATTCGGAAAAAACTCGAGCGAAACTGGCTGTGACGTGGAAGTTTCAACGGTGCTTTCATGGCAGTAACGCGGTATATTTGTATACAGTTACGACACGGAGTTTTTGCGGAGTATAGTTGGTGTTTTTACTGACTTTCGTTGGTTTTCTCTCAGAGTTTTATAGGTGTTCTCTTGGAGTTTCGTCGGTATTATCATGCAGTTTTCTTGGTGTTTTGTGGGAGTTTTTAATGTGTTTCTTTGCAGTTTAGTCAGAGTTTTTACGGATTCTCGCGCTTTTAGGGCCACCGTAAGAATTCGGAAAAAACTCGATTAAAACTAGGTACACCAAGGGAGTTTTGACGGCATTTTCATGGTAGACACGCAGCATTTTTGTGTACAGTAACGACACGGTGTTTTGTCGGTGTTCTTGCTGAATTTCGTGGGTGTTCTTGTGGAGTTTTATCGGTGTTTTCGCGGAGTAGAGTTTGGGCTTGCTCGGAATTTCTATGGTAGTTTCTCATTGTTTTTGCGGAGTATATTGAGGGTTTTTTCGTCGTTTAGGTAGTGGTAACTTAGAGTTTGTGAGGCATACTCATGGCATTTTGAAATAAAAAACTTGAACATTTACACCATCGGTGGTGTGAACGTTCTAATTCACACAGTCTAAAAGTTAACACTGTGCGTTGTGTGACTTTTACACTGGCAGTGTTGAAAATTTTAACACCAAATCATTCACACCACACCGTGGACTTGAAATTTTTTACATTGCTTAGATGTCATTAACAATTTAAAGTTTTAGGTTATACGTTAGAATATTAAAATGATAATTATAATTATAAAATCAAACTAATACGTAGATGAATTTACTAAATAAACATAAATATATAGTCGAGATTAATATAAATAAATTAAATAAATGAATTTCATTTAATTTAAAAAATTCATACAAATTTATTTAAGAAATAATATTTAATAAATTAATATAATCAAATTACAAGTTTAAATTCAATTAATTACTTTTATTATAAAGTTAACAATTGTTAAAAATTAATTTTTAATAAAAGTAATGAAATACTTTAAACCATTTGAATAGTTTAAAATTTTAATGACAGTTACTATTCACTTATAGCTACAATTTAATATTATCACTTATTAATTAATTCACATTATAAAATAAACGATTTATAATAAATATTGGTTCTGATCGCCCACAATCGAATTTCCACACGGAAAAAAAGGAACTGTAATAAATAAAGTTTGATGTCTAATAATTATAATATTTTTAGCGATTAATATAAATTCAAATAGTAATATCGTAATTTTAATATTCAATTAATAATAACTATAAATTGAATGCTAAAATATACAGTTCATTTAAATAAAATTATCATTTAAAACTATAAAAAAGACAAAGTAAACACTAAAAAAATTAAACTTTAAATTTTAACAGCCAAAACTTAAATATCTATCGTTTGTAAAATAAGAAATTAAAGTCTCAAACAATAAAAATATAAAGGATACAAAATAATAAATTTAGTTAGAACGTTATTTTGTAAAGTCCTCTAACTAAGAAACTTAACCAGGAGTTGTTTTTAAATTTTAATATTAGTCAACAGTCAAATTTAATGATATAAACGGGAATAAATAAATTTTCACGGATATTTATTATTAAAGCAAATATTAAATATTCCCACTGAAATCAATGAAGATTGACTATATTAGACTGTACATTATACTTCGTCAATTTGTAAAAGGTATGTGTCAGCCTCAGCAAATTTTATTGTTTGATGCAGTAAAATTTCATGCGCTACTGTCATCCATTTAAGTACGGAAATAACTATCTCTTCTTATACACATGCTGTGGCCGAGCGCTCTAAGTGCCAGGGTCTGGACTCTGCTCGCGAGGGGTCGGCGGTTCGAGCCCGAGAGTCGGCTGAAATTTTTCTGATGATTTTTCATATAAAAATTCGAACAACACATACTGTACTTGACTGAATCAGTTATTCATAATACAAACATGGATACAATCAATTATATGCACAACGATGAGAAAACAGACAATAGAAGAAGGGGAGAAGGAGGGGGTGAAATCAGGAACCCGAATAGAACCTTGTACTATGAGAGTAAATAGTAAAAACCAGAAATAAATAATTCAAAATAAAAAAATATAAAATATAACAAAAAAAAAAAAAAAATATATTTTTATTATTCGAAACAATAAAAATGAGGGTTTAGAATAAAAATTATTACTAGGTAGCATAAGAAAAAGTAATAATCGACTGTGAAATTATAGACATCGACTTGGAGATTTTTATTGTTTGAAACTTTAAAATTCATGGTTTAAGTTTTAATTTTTACTATCGTCAGTCTAAAAAATATCATCTGGCCATTAAAACTATACAATTCAGAATAATAATTTTTACTATTTGAAATCTTAAAAACTATATCTTTACTCTATACTTTTTTTCTTTGAGCATAAGTATATTTTAACAGATCACTCATATATTTTAACCTTATGCTTTATAATAAACAACAAAATCGCACCCGGGCGCCGCGTTACTATTTGAAACAATAAAAAGTATTGATAATTCGGGTGAATTTTAACATTTTTTTTTTCCGTGCACGATAGTATCAAGTCTTTTATACCGTTGGAAATATTAATTTTCACAGAATTGTTATTTATCGTATTACTTGTTAATCACGATAATAAACTATTTATTACACTTATTTAGCATAGTAATAAATTATATATAAACGAATTCATATAAAATTATTTGTATTATATAGTTATTATTATGTTTAATTACACAACACTTTACTTAGCAAATTTTTATCATGAATTTGAGGTTATTTAGTACATTATGTAAATGTACCTTGACAACGACAGTACATAGGTGTAAGCAATGTTTTATCAGGGTATCACTTCTAAGTCATCGATTATTCTTTAATCAAATAAATTATTTAATATAAACCAATATGATGAAAATTTTATTAAAAGATAGATTTACTCATAATTACAGAGATCCCTCATTGAACAAAAGGATTCAAAAGTATTAAAAGGGATTTGATTTTTAATCATTTTGAATACTTTTTAATCCTTCAAATCCTTTTTAATAATATCTCTTATGGGCGTTTAACATTTGAAATGATTTTTAATACTTTGATTTAATAAGGGATATGCATTCTATAATTAATACTTTAAGGTAAAAGCCCCCATTATTGACAGGGCCCCTACTATTGACATATTGTTTTAGTTTATTAATTTTTTAATTAACTGTATGAATAATCACATTGCTCAAAACTTCTTATCAATTTTTTGATATTTTTAAATGGAAAAATAGTTCAATTTTATTTCTGGGTATAAACTATTCGCTGTAAAAAAAATTTATTTTCCCGACCAGGCCACCTTCGCTAGAATGTTTGAAATTTCTTAACAATTTCGTTTAGAGAGATCGTATTTTTATAAACGAATTACCCTATATAGTTCTAATGTAAGTGTATTATTAAAAATTGTTTCAGTTTATCTATAGTCTAAATAACCCCAGAATCATTAATTTAGACTGATAAATCTTAATTATCATTTAAAAATAGCAGGCGTCAATAGTCGGTACATAAAAATTCACGTGTTTCAACTAGCGACAGGCCATAAACTCAAGTAATTTAACCTCCTTAACATACATATCAATAAATTTATGTTAACACGCTGTCTAGTAATTTCATAATAAACAAAACATTGAATAAAAAATTGTCGAATCAAGAATAGTGTCGTCGAATTTATAAAAATATAAAAGTGTGTCCTAGATGAATTTTTAATTTTAATTATCGTATTTTGTCGTTTTTAATTAAAATATTTATTATTAATTTAAACCTAATTGACGGTGGTCTTTAATCATTGTTTATAAACTGCCGCGCATGCGCATTAGACCTGTCAATAATGGGGTCCATGGTATGTCAATAGTTGGCTCTGACACTATTTTACCTCGTCAATAATACCTGCACTTGACTTGTTGGTTTTTAATTAATATATTTTTTATTTGATTCATTGCTATTTAAGTAAATTAGTTTAAATATACAAGTAGAGACATCAATTAAAACGTCTAATGCAAAAAAGTTGATTATATTAATTTTAAATACGATAAAAAAATTCAAACAATCACAGACATTCTTATAGTGTCAATAATGGGGGCTTTTACCTTATTCTTATGTTAAATAAATTTTTCAATTAAAAAACAAAATATCCTTTACTTTGAATTTTGAAATAACGTTTTTCATAATCAAATTCTACTATACACTACATGATATACTTAATACCGTTGGATAGCCGCGAATCTATCAAAAAAATTCCAAGAATATATCGACAGTATACACTCTCAAAACTCCGCAAAAACTCCATCAAAACTCCTAGTCTAGTCGAGAAGTGAGTTTTCTGCGAAAAATCGTTAAACCACTCTTAAAAATATGGCGATTGGTGCATTGGATTCAGAAATTCATTCTGAGAAATGGGTATTTTTTTTTTTATCCGCCATTAAAAATTCCATTTGTTATAAACAAAAAACGAAGAGACAAAAAGGGAGTCTCCGTTTTTTAGCTATAACTTCAAAAGTATTAAAGATATCTGAAATTTAAAAAAAGATCCTAAAAGAGGAGAAAATGTCAGTTAAAAAAGTCTCGGCTCCTCCAGTTGTAGCTCCATTATTTATAATTTTAATTTAACGCTGAAAGTTGGGCTCCGCGCGGCCGTTTCGGCGCCTGCGCGTCGTCGCCGAACAAAGTATGCAACATAAAATAATTTTTTTATAACATTAAATATTAATTTAAAAATCTGAATAAATTATAGTGTCATCTAGACACCTGAAGGAATATAGCCCCGCTTAAATAAATTTTTAGCTCGATTTTTGTTTAAGTTATTTGATTGTTAATTAACAAATTTTTCGGAGACTTGAGTTTTTATAAAATCTCTTAAAAATGTTTAAAAAAAGTGTCTATAAATTTTTTTTCTTTTGGGAGCTCTTGTTATATGAATAATGAACAAGATTCCGTTGTAATAGTTTATAATGATTTTTCAAAGTTATCAAAAATTGAAATATCCGGCTAATGTTATAAAAAAAATTTTTTTTCCGAAATCTGCAATTGTGGTTGTTTTTGTATTCATATATTGCGTTTAGTAGCTTGGCTAAAAAAATTTTAACATGAATTGTTTAAAAAATTTTTATAAACAAATAAACAAATTGAATATTTTTGAAAAATTTTTTTTTGTCATTCTATTGTCTTAGTAAAATAATGATTTTTGAAAAAAAAATTTTTTCTTAAAAAAATTTTTTAATTGTGAATAATTGTTTTTTTCATTTATCCACCATTTAAATTATTTATTAAGAAATCATTTTTTTTTTAAAAATCATCATTTACAATTCTCAATACAATCATGAAAAAATATTTTTTTTTATTTAAATTTTCATTGTTTATTTTATAAACAATTTGTTATAAACAAATTTTCACTTTCATTATATTTTTTTTCCGTAGCTTTAAAAAATTACAAATACAGTCGTGTGCATTAAAGTTGTGAAAAAAATTTTTCTCTATTTTTTATTGAATTTTAAAATACTTTACCCCCTCAAAGTTCAAGCGGTCAACTATTTTATCAACTTATAAATTGTTATAACTTTTAAACTATTGATGATACGGCCTTAAACATTCAAGCCGATCTTTTAGACAATTTATTGATTTATATAATAAATTTTTTACATCCTCAATATCTATTATGGTTCAATTTTTATAAGCATTTGTTTATAAAAAAATGCATTACTTGAATTTTTAAATAATCATATCTTTTAAACTATTGAAGTTACGGCTTTTATGATTCAAGCTTTTATGATAACGTACCCTTAACCGTGTAATAATTTGAATAAATAAAAAAAATGAGAAACAAATGGAGCTAAAAATATAAAAAAATTATTTTTGAGTAGTTCAATTATTACTCTATAAAAGTGTCTTGGATCATAAAAGCCGTAACTTCAATAGTTTAAAAGATATGATTATTTAAAAATTCGATAAACAATGAAAATTTAAATAAAAAAAAATATTTTTTCATGATTGTATTGAGAATTGTAAATGATGATTTTTAAAAAAAAAATGATTTCTTAATAAATAATTTAAATGGTGGATAAATGAAAAAAACAATTATTCACAATTAAAAAATTTTTTTAAGAAAAAATTTTTTTTTCAAAAATCATTATTTTACTAAGACAATAGAATGACAAAAAAAAATTTTTCAAAAATATTCAATTTGTTTATTTGTTTATAAAAATTTT
Organism: Microplitis manilae; assembly: GCA_030273425.1. Lineage (NCBI taxonomy): Eukaryota > Metazoa > Arthropoda > Insecta > Hymenoptera > Braconidae > Microplitis > Microplitis manilae. Next base: position 18,748,925 of record CP092727.1, on the reverse strand, counting down.
TTAAACAATTCATGTTAAAATTTTTTTAGCCAAGCTACTAAACGCAATATATGAATACAAAAACAACCACAATTGCAGATTTCGGAAAAAAAATTTTTTTATAACATTAGCCGGATATTTCAATTTTTGATAACTTTGAAAAATCATTATAAACTATTACAACGGAATCTTGTTCATTATTCATATAACAAGAGCTCCCAAAAGAAAAAAATTTATAGACACTTTTTTTAAACATTTTTAAGAGATTTTATAAAAACTCAAGTCTCCGAAAAATTTGTTAATTAACAATCAAATAACTTAAACAAAAATCGAGCTAAAAATTTATTTAAGCGGGGCTATATTCCTTCAGGTGTCTAGATGACACTATAATTTATTCAGATTTTTAAATTAATATTTAATGTTATAAAAAAATTATTTTATGTTGCATACTTTGTTCGGCGACGACGCGCAGGCGCCGAAACGGCCGCGCGGAGCCCAACTTTCAGCGTTAAATTAAAATTATAAATAATGGAGCTACAACTGGAGGAGCCGAGACTTTTTTAACTGAAATTTTCTCCTCTTTTAGGATCTTTTATTTAATTTCAGTTATCTTTAATACATTTGAAGTTATAGCTAAAAAACGGAGACTCCCTTTTTGTCTCTTCGTTTTTTGTTTATAACAAATGGAATTTTTAATGGCGGATAAAAAAAAAATACCCATTTCTCAGAATGAATTTCTGAATCCAATGCACCAATCGCCATATTTTTAAGAGTGGTTTAACGATTTTTCGCAGAAAACTCACTTCTCGACTAGACTATCCGTGTCAAAGCCGTTAAAACTCCGATGACACACCAACGAAACTCTGCAAAAATCCTAACAAAACTCCAGAGAAACACCGACAAAACTTCACGAAAACACCATCAAAACACCGTCGTAACTCCGTCGATACACTGTGGAAACACTGTAAGGGAGTTAACACCGTCGAAACGCCGTGTTTGCACCACGTTTCTACGGTGTCGTCAAAACCGCTAGGGTATAAGCATTTTTGTATATATTAATAACAATAAAATAAACTCTCTAAATTTCAAAAGGTTTGATATTTATTAACATACAAAAAAAATTTTTTTTAAATCATGAAATTTTTAGCCTCTAGACCACTGGGTCCCCTAACAACCTATACGAAAAAAATATCGGGGTAAAATTGCTTACATGTAATATACACAAAAATATATGTCTCATATGTGAAATTTCACCCGGATATATCTTTTTTTTGTTGGGGAAAAAGGAAAAATAAATTATCAGCAAAAAATTTTACAGTCATTTTAATAAATAAATAAAGATTTTAAAAAGCTTGATTAAAAAATACGCCAATTGTTTATGCTTACTAAATTGTTTAACTGATACTTAGTTGTGCTTAAACTACGGCTTTTCAAATTTAAATTCCTTTTTTCTTTACTAATACCTACATAGGGTCACTGTGAGTAAGTGCTAGAAAATGAACTCTTTACCAGCAAATAAATGGACGTATTTTTCAATATTTCAATTATATAGAAGGATGCAATAAAATTATAATTGAACTTCGAAAAGTTGTCAATCAAACAGCAATGAAGTATTTTCTTTATGTAATTATGATTAAAAAGTAAATGACATAGGTAAAAATTAAATAATGTTCATATTTACTGGTGGTCTTCATTTACTGGTCCGATCACCCTAATTTTGGGAAATGTGTTGGGAATATCGATTGGGAACTGACAAACTGGGTCACGCGGTCTGGTGGTAAAAATCAAACTAATGATAGCTTACACAGTCAAGTAAATACACAGTAAATGCGTGATGTTAATATCATCAATAAATTTTACACAACAAATTGTTAAGAAATAAAAATGAAAATAAAAGTTGGAATATTTAGAGAACGTAAAAAGTCAAGAAATTCAGTATTTTGTGAAGTGAAAGATTTTTGAAGTAATGCAAATAAAAATTAAAATGCGGTTTTCTATTAATTTCCGAAAGCTGGTGATCGTTCATTCAATGTTATTAGAAAATTTTTTTGATAACTTGGAAAAGTTAATAAATTAAATGCGTGGAAGAAGTTATTAAACATGAAGAAAACTACTCCTTAAATGATAGTTTGCTCCCTAAATTAAACAAAAAAAAAAACAATTACATATTGCCAGATACGTTTGTAGAGTTTAACCTAAAACTTAAAATTTGAAAATATAATTTTTATTTTTTCAAGTAAAAAAATAATAATTATAATAATATTTTTATAATTCTGTAATTTTTTTTATTTTTGTATTAATTTCATAGGGTTTTCTTTCATATGAGCCGTTTGTACACAAAGCGTGGGAACTATGATCACGTGTTTATAACTTTTTTAGCGGTTTATTCCTCAGTTAATTAAATAGCCGATAAAAAAAATTCGTTCGGGATCATGCATATTTTTTCGTTTTGGGTTTTTACCCGTTCAAGATAAGATATCCTATAAATTTAGTAGCATTTATTGATAAGTCCTATTATAACATGAGTGACATATTTGAAAGTGTAAGCTATCGTCCGCCATGTTTGTAAAGTCCCGCCTCCGTGTCATTTCCCAAAAATAGAATATGATAATATTTAAGAATATTTTAACAAATTCTATAACATTTTTTGCAGGCGAAAACTATTGATAAAACAGAAATTTTTAACCTCACCATTTCAGAATTCACGTTTTGTTGTAAATAAAATAAAAAACGCATCAAATCGTGCATTCACAACTTTACCAACTGCTAGTAAGGCTAAATCACAGTCTATTGATGGACTTATAATAATTCCAATTGCAATAAAACATATTTCACATGATCATAATTATTGTGAAGTACAGCAATTAGCACAATTAAAATCGTCGACAGATGTTAGCAATCGAAGTCTGCAAAATCAATCAAATCAACTTGAATCTGTTGATGAATTTGTTACTATTAAAAAAATTGATGCAAATTTTGAAAAAAATAATAACGATAGCCAAAATCTAGATTATTTACCAAAAATATTAGTAACCGAAAATATCGAAAAAGTAGAGAAACTTAACGTTAGTATCGACATTGAGATAGATGAAAAAAGGAAAGGACGTAAAAAATTAGAATTTGAAGAATCTATAGGTTTTAATCCAGATAATCAAGAATTATCTGATGTTTTTGATGAAGAACCAGAAAAATTACCAGAGTTAATTACTGAAGTCACAAAAAAACACGAACTAAATGAAAGTGTAGAAGTTTTAGGCTCTGATGATCGAACTATTGTAAAAACATTATATTTCATTGATCAAATGCGGAATATATTTGGTCAAGAGGCTCATAAACCATTTGATTGCTCGGCGGATAGTGTAAAACTTACTGGTGTAACAGAATATGGTCTTCGAAGAACATTTTTTTTTTCTTGTAAAATGTGTAATAAGAAGTTTAAAGCAGATACTGAACCAAAAGAAAGTGAATATATGAGCATAAATACATGCTTAGTGGCTGGAATTAAATCTGCTGGACTGAAATATAGCGAACTAGAAGAAATCACAGCTTTTTCAGGAATTAATTGTATGTCGGAAAATACTTACGAAAACATAAGTGTGGTACTAGATGATGCATATGCAGAAATAGCTCGTCATGAAATGAAAAAAGCTGGTAATAAAGAACGTGAAATAGCTGAAAAGTTAAATCTTAAAGAAGGAGAACACTATTGTTGTCCAATTATGGTAGACGGAAGTTGGTCTATGAGATCTTACGGATCACAAGGGCGATCAAAGACGGGTGCTGCAGTAGGAATTGGATATCATACCCAAAAAGCTTTATTTTATGGCTATAGAAATAATTATTGTGGAATATGTGCTCGTGCAGCTAAAAAAAATCAAGCCCCACCTCCACATCGATGCTACCTAAATTGGGACAAAGATAAAAGTTCTTCTAGTATGGAGTCCGATATTATAACTGAAGGATTCAAAAATAGTATTGCAGACCATAATTTAGTATACTCGGAATTAATCGGTGATAATGACAGTAGTGTTTATTTGAACGTATTGCGAGAAAACCCCTACCCTAACGTATTCGTAAAGAAAATTAATTGCGTCAATCATTTACGTCGTAATATGATAAAAAAACTTAAAAGAGTTGTAAAAACAAAAACAGGAATCCAAGGAACCGAATACAAGAAAGCAATATCAGCAAATATTCTTCGGATTACCAGAGGTATTGCTGAGGCAGCAAAACATCGAGCAACTGAAAATTGTTCATTCGATGAAAAAGAAAAAAATTTACAAGCTGACATAAGAAATGTTGCTAATCATGTGTTCGGGGATCATTCAAATTGCGCGAGTTACTTTTGTAATGGACAACAAAAAAAAAATGAAGTCAATATTGTTGAAGGGTTAAAAAATTTGGGATTTTTTGATGCAATCATAAATATTTTAGAAGAAATAAGTTATGAAGCAGAAAGCTTTTTATATAACCGATCGTCAAACCGTGTGGAGTCTATAAATTCGATTATAAATAAAAAAATTAGCGGTAAACGAAAGTCCATATCACAAAGAGGAGCTTATCCAGGTCGGTTAGCATTATCTGTTGTGCAATTTAATACTCATAAACCTGCCTCTACAATACATCAATATTTTAAAAAAATTATTCCAAAAACTGCAGTAAAAATGGAAAACAGGCGTATTATTAAAAATGAAAAAAACATACAAAGATTAAAAGAAAACAAAGATAACGATAAGCGAAAATATGCTGAAATTATTTGTACTGATGATGAAGAAGAAAAAGTAGAAAACTCGCTTAACTCATCTTTGAAAACAAAAAAACTAAGATTGATAATGGAAAGAAAGATTACAGTGAGCATTGTCAAAAACCAGATGTCAACAATGACGAATTGATAAAACGAGTTTATCGGCATTACAAGTTGCTTGAAGAAAAATTAAAGACTCGTGAGGAATTCGAATTTTGTACACGGGGTAAAAACGATACTGTTCGTCAAACTTTTGTAACAGAAAGGCATTTTCTGATGGATCGATATTTCGGAGAAATATGTCGAATGAAAACATCAACTGTGGGTGAAGCACTGATAGTCAAAATTTTGTTCCCTTCTGTTCGTACTGTAGTTGGACGCAAATACGAAGAAAAAGGAAAAATTCTCGCTAAAAAATCACTTGAAAAGGACAATTACAATATACAAGAATGTGGGTTATTTATCCATAAAGAATTACCGTATTTAGCTTCCGCTCCTGATGGTATTACAACAACTAAAAATAAAAACGATACAATAATTATTATCCCGGGAAAAAATCACCAGACATGATCATGTGTTAATCTCATGCATGATCTTGCATGAATATTCGCCAGCTATCAGCATGCGTGATCATGCTTGGTCAGGCATGATTATACTCTCTCATACATGATCACGCATGCTGATAGCTGGCGAATATTCATGCAAGATCATGCTTGAGCAAGCATAATCATGTTTGACCAAGCATGATCAGGCCTGCTCAAACACAATCCCTACCATTATTTAAAAAAAATAATTTAAATAACAATAATTCAACTTTAAATTAACTTATTTTGCTAGTATTGTCGTATAGTTAATGTTTACTGGCTGAAAAGTAATATTGAAATTTTACCCGTGATGGGTCTCGAACCCACGACCGTTGTGATATGAAGCACGTCCGCTGTCCACTAGGCTGCCCTGTCTCGTTCAGTTTACAAAGATTTTTAACACCTTTTGAAAACTCAGGGTTATAAAAAATAAAATATTATTGGAATTCAATTTAGATTTGTTCGTTAGATTTTTTTAACAATGAATGAAAAGAATTCTGGTTATAAATTACAAGCAAATCTAACACTTAAATTAATCTTTATTATTAATTGAAAAAAGAAAAAATGTAATTGTATTGATTATTATTATCAATTTCGCAAAACTTTATTGATTCAATTCTCCAATTAATTAAAAAAAATGTAATTAAATCTATTTTTATCATTTTTTGGAAAAAAAAATTAACTTTAATTATTAACTGAATCAATAATTATAAATTGAATTTATTTTTATCATCGATAAAAAAAACATAATAATTCTAACTACTATCACCAAAAATAAAATAAGTGTTTTATTATTTAAAGTTTTTCATCAAAAATATGTGATTATCCCTCATTAAAAACTTTGATTAAATCCGATTGAAGCTCGATCGGATTTTGATTGTATTTTTTTGCATGATCAGACATGACTTTGCATGAATCATGCTTGATCGTGCATAATTCATGCGTGATCCATACTTGATTATGCTTGGTCTTGCCTTAATCATGCTTAATCATGCATGTTGATTTTATCCTGAAGGGGGTAAGTCGTTGATCATTAATTAGACGATAATGAGTTACATCTATTTGAATCACTCAGTATAGACTCAAAAAGGTTACGAATTTATAGCAGAGCAGAAATTCAACGAAAACTATTTACTTCTGATATTTATAAAACTATAAAAATAAATAGATTTACAGTAAAATTTATTTTAATTAACAATACTGAAAATTATGGATCAATAAAATTTTTTGTAGAAATGAATAAAATTGTGTGTTATGTTTTAGAGAAATTTGTTATTGAAAAAAAGAAATTCTTTTTTAATTAAAAACACGAAGTTAAAATAGATCATATAATACCTATAATTGAAAGTAAAAAATTAACTTTTTTTTATTATAAATCAAGTGAAGATGATAAGTCACGTATTGCGTATAAGGAACTTTGTATGTGATAATTTTAAATTATTAAAAAATAACTTTTAGGTGTTTAATATTTTATTTGTAAATTAATTTTATTTTTTTGTAATTAGTAGGTTAATATATTGGAGATAAATAATGAAATAACATGATTTTACTGTTTTAATGTTCTTGTATGACTATAATTTCGTATGAGTATAAATCCGTATGAATATACCCAACCATTCAAACTCATAAGAACTCTTGTAAGTACATGCATGATCGATTCATTGACGTAAAAAATGGTTGAGCATGACCAGTCTTGACCAAGCATGAATTGTGTACGACCATACAAAATCATACGTAATCATGCAAGCTCATATATGATCGTATAAAGCACGCGAAAAATAATTGTGCATGATCAAGCTTGATCAAGTCTTATTTTACATGCTCATACAATGCTATACACGGTTAGGTAGGCTCGAGTTCGATCATTCTAGCCGCTCGAAAATAGACATGGATGGTCATGTATGATCATGGATGCCCATTCAAAGCCGTGCGCAGTCATGCATGATGGTCTTGACTGTGTTAAGTGTTATCGTGCATGACCAGGCTTGACCAAGCATGAATTGTGTATGACCATACAAAGTCATACGTAATCATGCAAGCTTATATATGATCATATAAAGTACGGAAAAAATAAATGTGAATGATCAAGCTTGATCAAGTCTGATTATGCATACTCATACAAAGCTATACTCGGTCAGGTAGGCTCAAGCTCGATCATTCTGGCCGCTCGAAAATAGACATGGATGGTCATGTATGAACAAGAATGATCATGGATGCCCATTCAAAGCCATGCGCAGTCGTGCATGATGGTCTTGACTGGGTTAAGTATTATTATACATGACCAGGCTTGACCAAGCATGAATCGTGCATAATCAGGCTTGATCAAACGAAAATCATAAATGGTCAGGCAAGAACAAGCTTTATTATGCAGGCCCGTGCACAATCTTTGAATTTCTATTGTACATGGTCGTGCACTGTCAAGAATGACTGTGCATGAATCATGCAAGTTCATGCATGATGGTATATGACTATTCATGATTGAAATATATGGTTGAGTAGGACTTTGCACAACCTTGCATGATTCATGCATGCCCGTGCCTGATTCATGCACGATCATACATGAATCATGTATGATCATGTCTGGTTCATGCTCGATCAAGCATGGTCTTGCATGCTGATTTTTTCCCGGGTATAGAATGTCCTCACAGTGCAAAAAATTTCACGCCACATGAAGCAGTAACAAAAAAAATTGGAAAAATTGATAAGATTTTTAAAAAAAATTGTATTAACGAGATAAACCTAAATAATGGAATGTTTTATCGAATTATAGGTGCTATGGAGGTCACCAACAAATCTTATTGCTTGTTTATACTTTGGACGCCCAAAGGAATAATTAGGGTGAATATTGAAAAAAATAACGAATTTTGGTTAAAACATATGGAGGGCAAGCTTACTAAGTTTTATGAGAAAAAATTAATACCTGAAATTGTTGATAGTAGGCATAATCGATCCATGCCACTGAGATGTTCAATCGATATCGACATTCCAGAATATAAGAACTTCACTCATAAAAAAGACGATCATAATTTTGGGCAAGGTAAAAAAAGTCAAAGTAAATTTGACAATTATAGTGAACGTACTACTATTAAAAAGATAAAAAAAGTTTCCAACGATCAAAATAAAGACGATGTTAAACGTATCAGCCCATCAATTTTAGAAAATCTACCGTCACAATGTAAACTTTCGAAATAGTATATTACACACCTAGGGAAGGAAAGTAAGAAATGTCTCAGATCGCATGTAATTGTTGGCCGAGGCGAAGCCGAGGTCAACAAACATGTGATCTGAGGCTTTCTTATTTACTTCCCGAGGAGTGTATACTATTTTTCTCGTCGACGGAGGCGGAAAGCGGCATCTTCGTTTTGCACAGTGGGACGAAAGTTGACGCTTTCCGCCCGGAGGCGAGAAAAAATATTTACTAGAAGTAATTAATAACGAATGGCTCTCTAGTGATCACATGGAAGCATTTGCTGATATGATGAAAAGTATAAGTGATGAATATTATTCTCCTGAATTGACAGCTAAAAGCCAAATTCCGCATTTAATCAAACCGAAATGTCCATTAAAACGCCACATTCAAATTTTGTACACTAACGCGCACTGGATTTGCAGTTATTACGATTCTGAAAATATTTATATTTACGATTCATTAAATCGTAAAAAATTTGGTGGAAAAGAAAAAGTATTTTTAGAAAACTTATTTCCATATTATTCATTTGACAAAAATCCTGTTAAATTTCTAAAAGTTCAACAACAACCCAACAGTGATGATTGTGGTGTATACGCTATAGCTTTTGCAGTAACTTTAATGCATGGCTTAAAACCAGATGAGGTTGAATATGACCACAACCACATGAGACATCATTTATTAACGATGTTTAAAAATAATAAAATTGTACACTTTCCAATTAGTTCTAAAACTAAACTAATGATTCCATCATTAGAAGAAGCAATAGCTGATGAACTATTTGGTAATGAAATTGCTCATCGATTGAAGGAAGCGAATATCGAATGTCTCTGTGATATCTCGAAAGTTGCTAAAGTATAAAAATATGTATAAATATTTTTGTTTCCAGGTATTTGTGTAAAAACGCAATTATTATAAGATTCAGCACTTTTTTCTATTATATTAGTTTCTATTAAGGAATAAGATATTTAGCTAAAAAAAAAAAATTTTTTTTGAAACGTTCACTTTATTTTGTTTAGATGTGTAATTCTGAACATGAATTTTGAAAACGTTGCCCCTAATTTTTAACAATTTTCTCAATTCATTTTCTACTGGTGTCACTTAGAAATAAAGTTTTTGCTCATTCTATATGTGTAGAATGAAATAATTGGAAATAATTTCGTTAAAATACTTTGTGTTTTGAGAAAGGTTTGTTTTTTCAATTAACGATAGTAACTTTCCACAAGAAAAAGCTTTATGAATGAAAAAAAAATAAAATACATATTAAAATGTACAAATATTTAATTACGATAAATTATAGAAAAAAATCCTATTTTGACTACATACTCACCATATATTTATTAATATAACTGTTTCCGTATATGTTTAGCGTATATATCTTGATATATTTTTTTTTTTTTTTAATATTAATTCACCATGTATGTAGAACATCGACCTGTCCCATGGTATACAATTTCAATTCAGCTCAATTTTCCTATGCCCGGTTTATGCGGCTGTGGCCCGACTTGTGCTTGTACTGTACTGCATCATTACGGTAATGTCCTACTACCTTCTTAGTGCAATGGAGGTGCAGTAGCGAAGGAAAACCACAGAGAAAACCTAGCCAGTACAGTTTTCGGTTTGAGTGAAGCTCTAGTGGTCGATAAAATTCCTATTTTACCGATCACTGGATCTTCATCCCGCGCCTGACTGTCGGAGACCTTCGTTTGAGCCCAACGCGTGGCTAAACGGTCACCCAGCCAAGTAGTAATCATGCTCGATGCTACTTAACTTCGGTGATCGCCCGAGCCACGTGTGTGCCGAACAGCTGCCTCAGCGGCTATATATCTTGATATACATTTTTTTATATGGATGTCTTGTATTGATAATGGTATGTTAATTAATGTATGGTATTTAGTGTATATTTTTCATGTATGGTATTCAATATATCTGAAAATATAAGATTATAAATTTATATTCTTGTATACCTAATATATAGAGAAATATATTTGGTAATACGTATATTTTCCGTCATATGATGTCCAATGTACTCAAAAATATACAATTTTACATACATATATTCACATATAATATCTAAAATATTGATAGTTACTTTATAAATTTCGAAAAAATTTTTTATTTCCTGATCGAAAAATTAATAATTATTTAGCATTCATTTTAAATGTAAACAGTTATTTACAATCTTGATGACAACATTATCAAAAAATACATATCATAATCAAATCTATCATATTTGATATAGTGGAAACCTAAACATGCAAACCTTCTCAATAAGACAATTTATAGATAAATTGAGAAAAATATAGATAGCCCGAACTGGGAAGTGAACCCAGACCATGTCGGTATCGCGCCGAGTGCTTTACCCTGTGGAAAAGGTCTTATAAATTCTCATAAAAAATTGAAAAATTTCTATCAGAACCAATAAGATTCGAAAACGTCTATGAGGTGTGAAAAAATTTCTCATAGACCTTTTTTATGAGACTTTATAAGTTACAGATATCAATATTTTTGTATGAGGCATTACATTGTATATGTCTATGAGAATAAATAAGATTTCTTAAACTATGAGATTCTGTGAGTGAAATGTTGTAAAAAAGTTATGATTATGAATAAGTCTCATCACTTTTATAAGTTTGTATAAGTTTATCCTAATGTATTTTCAATAAGAATCAATCCAGTAAATTCTTATGCTAAAATACTTATAAATTCTCATCAAGAAATTTTGTTTTGTTGAAATTTGAAGAATTTATAAGTTTTAATAAGATTTATCTTTCGGGACAAACCTTTTTGGACATCATAAAATACTAATAATATTTTATGAGAAAATCCGAAACGTATTTTTTAGTATTTTTATGAGACTAAATGACGAATGTCATGGACAAATGCAGATGGTTTTCTGATAAAAATTTTATAAGATTTTATTAGAAAACTCTGATTTAATAAACTGATAGAAACTGAAAAGTCTTGAATATGCTTAAAGAATGATATGATGTTACTATTGCAATTTTGAAGTTTTACTGAGAACGCAATTTTTTGAGAAATATCATTTAGCATTTCCTTGTAGAAACGACTTCATAACTTTCAATTTAATTTTTCAAAAATTTCAACAAAAATTCGAAACTTTCTAGATTATCGTAGGTAAATGACTTAATTTCTAACAAATTTTTATAAGATTTTATGAGTTTTTATGAGCTTAAACTTTCATAATTGTTTTATTAAATTTGAATTGTATATTTTTAAGAATTGATGATATTTTTTAGGTTGTAAGGTGGTACAATTTAAGTAACAGCCGAAATTGGATAACTGGTATAATAAATAAGATAAAAGACCTAGTAGCTAATCAGGAACCAGTACCCGCTCACCCCGTGAAAAATGAATCATACATGGCCATGCATGAATGCTCCATGCATGGCCATGTATGTAAATTGGCCAGACATGGCCATGTATGGCCATATATGACCATGTATGACCATGCATGGCCATGTATGACTATACATAGCTTGATACGGCCATACATGACTTGATATGACTAGGTATAGAAATTTTAACTAAATAAAAAAAAAAATTTTTTAATTTTTTTTTTTTTTAATTATTTTGGCGACGCAGAGATTATCAGATATGCGAATAATTGAATTCCTAATCGAATTGGAAATTTTTAATTCAGAGAAAAAACGCTAGACTTATTAATAACACCACCCGCTTTAGTAGGATTCGAACCCGGGACCTTCCGTACGAGAGACCGACGCTTTGTCGACTAAGCTATGCGACCGACAGTTACAACGAAGTTTACTTGTGCTACGTAAGATTGAAAGGATATAATCACTTTCGAAAAAGCAAAATATAATCATCAATATGCTGTTAGTGATATCAAAAAAATTTTCTATTTTTTTCACTACAACATCCTGTTTATAAGTAATTGTAATAGTCAGCTCAAATTTTTTATATCCGTGAAAAATGAATCATACATGGCCATGCATGGCCATATATGAATCATACAAGGCCATGTATGGTCATGCATGGTCATGTATGGCTATATATGTCAGTGATTAGTTGGACATATATGGCCATGCATGGCCGTATATGGTTCATACATGGTCATACATGGAGCATATATGGCCATACATAGGCATACGAACTTTTTCAATTTTTTTTCTTTCATTATCTCATAAACAACAAGACCTACAAAAAAATGTAAATGACAATTTTATAGGAAATTTAATTTCCTACAAAAAAGGTCCCTAGCACCGAATCACTCAAATCGATATTTTCTGAGATATTAGTCAAATAAAAAATCAGCATTTTCTAAGATTTGATTCGACATTTTATGGGAATTCAATGCTACTTAAACTTCAATAATTAATATCTCAGAAAATATCGATCGTAGTGATTTAGTGCTAAGGACCTTTTTTGTAGAAAATTGAATTTTCTATAGAATTGTTATTCATATTTTTTCTGTAGGTCTTGTTGTTTATGAGATAATGAGAGAAGAAACAAGAATTCTATGAAAAAATTTAGTTTAGCGGTCCGTACTACCCCACTCGTATGAGTTACGACTTCGCGATAATGAGTACTTTTGGAGAGCATTCAATTCTGAGAAAATCCCGACTTTGGGCGAGATGATGTCATAAAATGCCGCGGAGTTACAGAAGTTTAAAACATAAAAACCCAAGTTTACGTGTATTTTGAATGGGAAATCTTCACCTGCTCTGGGAAAGTACTTTATATTAATATCAAGGCCTTAAACTCTCAGGGAATTTTTTGGAGGGTATTTCCAACAAAATTTCGGGATGGGAGCGAAAAAAAAAATAGTCGCTAAAAAAAGCAGTCTAATATATAGTCATCCATGACTATGTACGACCATGCATGGCCATACATGGCCTTGCATGATTCATATATGGCCATGCATGACTGTATTCAAAAAGTTCGTATGCCCATGTATGGCCATACATGCTCCATGTACGGCCATGTATGAACCATATACGGCCATGCATGGCCATATATGTTCAATTAATCACGGACATATATAGTCATACATGTCCATGCATGGCCATACATGGCCTTGTATGATTCATGTATGACCATGTATGCTCCATGCATGGCCATGTATGCTCCATGCATGAACCATATACGGCCATGCATGGCCATGTATGTTCAATTAATCACTGACATATATAGTCATACATGTCCATACATGGCCTTGTATGATTCATGTATGCTCCATGCATGAACCATATACGGCCATGCATGGCCATGTATGTTCAATTAATCACTGCCATATATAGTCATACATGTCCATGCATGGCCATACATGGCCTTGCATGATTCATGTATGACCATGTATGCTCCATGTATGCTCCATGCATGGCCATGTATGCTCCATGCATGAACCATATATGGCCATGCATGGCCATGTATGATTCATTTTTCACGGGACTCCATTAATTGTATATCTATATTTAGATATTTCTATTAAAAATAGATGTAGTGATTAGGTACTGGTTCCCGATTGGCTACTGGGTCTATTATTATAAGCTTTTTCCATTCCATAAGTTCAAGTTGATTGAAATTAATTTTTGGAAAGTATTGAAAAAGTCAATTTTCAAGATTTTCTGAGTCATGTTGATTACAAAATCGTAAAATAATTTTTTTTTTAATTATGAAAATTATAGGTTTAAAGAGACTTGTCTCATAAAGTAGCATTATAATAAATATTTATCATTTTTATAGAAAAAATTCGAATCAATTCGTTTTAATATTTTTATAAGACCGAATAAGGATTTACTCCGTCAAATACTTTATTTCTCTTATGAATTGTATAAGACATAATGTATAAAGTTATTACTGAATTTACTTATAAAATCTTAAAAATAACAAAAGTTGCTTAAGCCAAGAGAAAAAATTTCTTGGGAGAAAAGATCGATATGGAGAAGGGGAAAGTCACCGGTGCTAGGCAGCAGCAGCGGGAGTAGTTCGGTGCTCGCCACGAGATCGCGCCTACGATTTGTAGTGTCCCTGATAAGACATTTATTTCAGAAGTGTTATATTCCAAATTTGAATACGGTTTTGTTCGAGTACTCCTCTGTCATTTGACAGGGTGACAAGTATTATAGTATATCCTATAATACATCATGACTTTAATATTTAATATTAATGTTTACTTGATGAGTAATTTTTGATGAATAAATAAACTGACTCGATTTCATTGGTTTTTCGGGAAAAGATGCTGAGGATTTTCCGCGTAAATACTCATACAAATAATCGTGAGTATACATAATAAAAACTTTTTGAATTCATGCTAAAAAATTCAATAATTTAGCATATAAGCCTTAATCAATACTAAAGAAAGTATAACTTAATCAATCTCATAAATTTTTTCGTTACTATATGGAAAAATTTGTACTCACATTCATTAATCAGTATCAAATCTTATATGATTACTTCAGAAATCGTCTTATACAATCTTATTCATTTTCAAAATCTACGCAATTGTAAACTTTACATTTTTCGAAAACTTATAAATACTTATAATCACAAAATTACAGCTTCTGTTTCTTATAGATTCTGATCATTTATATGAGAATTTTAAGAAAAATTTTTTTTTGATGCACCATCTATGAGAAAATAATTGTATAAGAATTTTTGAGATTTTTCGCGGTCAAATACTGATCGTTTTCTCATAGCCAATTTTTTTTATGAGATTTTATAAGACCTTTTCCACAGGGTACCAGTTGAGCTATCCAGCACTATACTATATTCCGTTCAATTTGATCTATAACTTATTGAGCCACACCGTCCATCGTACGGTAATACACCAATTTTAGGGTGCCACGACCTGTGCCCAACGGAGGTTACGTGTAAACACACACTTGCATCAAAAGTAATAGTGTGTAGCAGCACGTATGAATAAACGAACGACAGAGAAAAGTTAGGTTCGAATAAACGTAAGAATAAATAACGTGATGGATGTGTAATGTCTATTCTGATCAACGTAATCTCTGAATAAAAATTCCTTCAATAAACCGAAGGTTTAGTTAAAGTGAGATTTGTAAAAACGAAAGAACGGAAAATGAGACACTTGTATAAACGGAGAAATGGACAGTGATATATTTCGTATAAGCGCGGGTAACGGATATTGAAAGATTAGTATAAACGGAGGAACGAATAACATGAAATGTATACAACGTGCGGAACGTTTAATGTGAGGTTTGTAGAACCAGAGGAACGGATAATGAGCCGTTTGAATAAACGCGGGTTATGGATAATGATAGGTTAGTATGGACGGAGGAACGAATAACGTGAGATGTGTACAATGTCCGGTACGGTGAACATGAAGTTTGTTAAAAGTAATGTGTGTTTAAAAAATTATTTAACAATACCGACCGTTAAATTACCTGAATTCAGTTGGTGTAGTAGATGCCCATTATAACAAAAAATTATGGAACTGGTTCTTAAGGATTTTTAAAATCTAACCAATCGTAATTAGAATATTTATTATTTATTGGTTTGAATTAAAAATTTATAAATTTACTTATAATTCAATTGATGGTGATTCAATTTTTTGAATATTTGAATTTTATTGATAAAACTTAAAGTTAAAAGAAATTATATTTAATATTAATTAAAAAACAAAGTATTGACCGTATAAATTATTATGAAAAATTAGACTAAACATAAAAACTAATCAATGTAATAGTAAAAATGCAAAGAAAAAAAAAATCGATCTATAATGCGATTCGAATAAAATTTTTAAAATTTATTTGTGTAATAATTAACGTTGAAAAACTTGAAGTTAATTTTAATTTTTTTTTTAGAGAAATATAGTTGATTTATTTTTTAACACATCGTTTTAAAATAGAAAGTATATTTAGATGTTTTCAATAATTGTATTTAATTCCTGGAAGACTTCCATCCTATAAAATTTCTCCATTGGTCGAAGAATGATACCTGCAACAGTTGGTAAACTTTTAATTGGCATCCTTAATATTTCTTATTTAAAATTGTATCGTTTTATTGATGTTATTAATGACATAATATTTATCACAAAACGTTGTAGCTACAGCGTTTTGTGATAACTCTGATAGTTTTGCCGGAAGAGCGAAAAAATCTCTAACTTTACCTCGAGCTCTAATAACTTTTGAACAGATGAATTTATCAAAAAATAAGAGACCTTTTTTTAGAAGTCTTCCAGGAATTAAATACAATTATTGAAAACATCTAAATATACTTTTTATTTTAAAACGATGTGTTAAAAAATAAATCAACTATATTTCTCTAAAAAAAAAATTTTCATTAATTTCAAGTTTTTCAACCTTAATTATTACACAAATAAATTTTAAAAATTTTATTCGAATCGCATTATAGATCGATTTTTTTTTTCTTTGCATTTTTACTATTACATTGATTAGTTTTTATGTTTAGTCTAATTTTTCATAATAATTTATACGGTCAATACTTTGTTTTTTAATTAATATTAAATATAATTTCTTTTAACTTTAAGTTTTATCAATAAAATTCAAATATTCAAAAAATTGAATCACCATCAATTGAATTATAAGTAAATTTATAAATTTTTAATTCAAACCAATAAGTAATAAAAAAGTTTGGAAAATCCAAAAGTGCACGCCTCATAACGCTTTTTAATTTTTAAGTCAAAATAACTTGTATTTCTAAATTAAAGATTAAAACAAAAAAAACATTTTCGCTACGATTACGTCACTGTTTATGTCAACATTTGACGTCGAAAAAATAGAAGGAAAATTAAAAAAGAGTTGTGCAAAAATTAGCCGCTTGGATGCAGCACCGGTAAAAAGCCCACCGCAAAATATATCTATATATATGTTTGCAAATATATCCGTCAGAGGTTAGCACCAGCGGAAAAAATATATACGGGATTTTGTATACAAAAACACTATCAGTCATCACTTTTAATTAAATATAAAAAAAACTATAGAAACTACAATAGTGAATATCGAAAGGGTTCATCTTGAGAAAATTCTGAACAAAATAAAAAAAAACCGCTTTCGATACGATAATTTTTTCGGCAGTTATCATGACTACATCCCAAAAAAGTGTATACATACAGACATCCGGACGTCCAAGTAAAATTTTTTTAAACTTTTTTTTTCTTTAAACTAACAAAACAAATGTTTTTGAAAAAACATTAAATAAGTTCTCTAAAGTCTATTCTTGATATACGTGTACTCATATTTATCCTATGAATGAAAGATGTACGTTAAGAGTCATTTTAAGACCAGAAAATTGCTTGGCCTTGATGTGTTGAGAGTAGAGCACAACCTCAAACGCTTCGCGTTATGAGGCGTGCAATATTCTAATTACGATTGGTTAGATTTTTAAAATCCTTAAGAACCAGTTCCATAATTTTTTGTTATAATGGGCATCTACTACATCAACTGAATTCAGGTAATTTAACGGTCGGTATTGTCAAATAATTTTTTAAACACACATAACTTTTAACAAACTTCACGCTCACCGTTCCAGACATTGTACACATCTCACGTTATTCGTTCCTCCGTCCATACTAACCTATCATTATCCATAACCCGCGTTTATTCAAACGGCTCATTATCCGTTCCTCCGGTTATACAAACCTCACATTAAACGTTCCGCACGTTGTATACATTTCATGTTATTCGTTCCTCCGTTTATACTAATCTTTCAATATCCGTTACCCGCGCTTATACGAAATATATCACTGTCCATTTCTCCGTTTATACAAGTCTCTCATTTTCCGTTCTTTCGTTTTTACAAATCTCACTTTAACTAAACCTTCGGTTTATTGAAGGAATTTTTATTCAGAGATTACGTTAATCAGAATAGACATTACACATCCATCACGTTATTTATTCTTACGTTTATTCGAACCTAACTTTTATCTGTCGTTCGTTTATTCATACGTGTTGCTACACACTATTACTTTTGATGCAAGTGTGTGTTTACACGTAACCTCCGTTGGGCACGGGTCGTGGCACCCCAATTTTATATAGTGGAAACCTAAACATGCAAGCCTTATAAATAAGACAATTTATAGATAAATTGAGAAAAATATAGATAGCCCGAGCGATAGACTGTAATAAATTTGCAATACATTGAAAAAGTATAATTTCAATGTACCGCGAACAATATATTTGAAAATATACATTCCATACAAACTGTGTTAACAGTTCTTCGCCAACGTCATCTTTTCAACAAAGTAGCCAATTTTAATAGTTGATGTTACAATTCATGAGTTTTATCGAAATCTATTAGCTTATTAAAATTAGGAATCGATCGGTTGAGCATTTTCTACAATGACCGAATAAACATCATGATTTACTATATCATTCTTTCGCGATATTTCTCGAACTAATGGAGTAATTGAGATATCTCTTGCGACAATTGATGTTTTTCTATTATATTCTATTTCTGATTAGACTTTAGAATTCCCGGGAAAAAAAATTTATATATAATTATATAAAATTTTATATAAATGCTTAGATAAAATTAGATATGAGTTTTGGTTTGATCTAATTTTATATAGTTATATATAATTATATATAACTTTACAAAGTAATATATACAATAATTGTCATGAAAAAAAAAAAAAAAACAATCCCGTCGGCTCGTGGACTCGAACCCGGGTCCTTCTGATTCGAAGTCACAGTTGTTATCCACAGAGCTGTATCTCACACTTGACATCATGAGTTCATTGCATTTGTTTGAATTCAAATGAACTTAAGAAAATTAAAGACATCAATAAATGATTGATTTTGTTATTAGCATTGTAGTAAATTATATTATTGTTCATAGAGTAAAGAAACAATTAGCGGTATACCCACTAATAGCGGGACAATAATGAGTTCTTTTCGTAAATAAAAAAAAAATCAGAAGTTGAAATTTTTTAAACTTAACTAAAAAATTTTTTAAATTTTGTATCTCAGTTTTTTATAACTTAATTCATTGTTAAAACTTTAAAATTTTTTTGGTGTCATACTGTTTTTGGTTTTGTTAATGTATTTATAAGAAATTTGAAAAAAGTTTGTATACGTTATAACATTTATGAATGCGGTAAATTAAAACAATTTTATAGACTTTATAAAATGTTATAAATCATTGTTAAATCAGTTCTTCCGAATAATCTTACATTATTTGATCATATCTAAATTATTTGAAAAAATGTTATGATTCTACCTGCACATCTTAATATTATTCACTCAGAAATTCCCATTAGATAGAATTTCTTAGACCTCAATTATATAAAATTTTATATAACTATATAAAATTATATAAAAAATTTCCGACCGAATGTATAAATATGTATGATTATATATAAAATAATATAATTATATATATTTATATATAAAAATATATGATTATACATATTTTTATACAATTAAATTAAACAGATTTATATAATTATATACAAATATATATAGTAGGCTGATTCAAAAAAATGGACTATTTTTTTTTTTTCGATATCCCCTGTGAAATATATTCAGAGAGACAAGAAAAAACGCCTGTGAAAATCAGAGCTCTTAATACTAATATTTAGAGGTCGCGCATCGCAAATTTCTATTTCCCGTTTAAATAACATGGGAAAATTTATTTTTTAAGCTTTGGAATTATGTAGCTCACGGTGGGACCAATACTTTTGAATGTTCAAGACATAGTCTTATGGGAAATTTGACGCTCTATAAAAAAGGTCTCTTGTAATTTTTTGATATTTCCATTTCTTCAAAAGTTATTTGAAGTTAAAGTTAGATTGACGATAAATATTTACAATTTTTTAATTTTTTGACGCAACCATCAACTTTATCGGAAAACTCAATAGGACATTTTTTGTAGAGCATTTTATTTCCTATAACTTATCTCAATGAAAATTTTCCATATTTTTCACGAGTCGTAAGTTATTTGCAATTAACTGGAAATCTTCTTAAAAAATCCAAATTTTGTCACTTAAAATTAATTATATTAAAATTTTCAGTTAATTGCAAATAACTTACGACTCGTGAGAAATATGGAAAATTTTCATTGAGATAAGTTATAGGAAATAAAATGCTCTACAAAAAATGTCCTATTGAGTTTTCCGATAAAGTTGATGGTTGCGTCAAAAAATTTAAAAATTGTAAATATTTATCGTCAATCTAACTTTAACTTCAAATAAGGTAAAAGCCCCCATTATTGACAGGGCCCCTACTATTGACATATTGTTTTAATTTATTAATTTTTTAATTAACTGTATGAATAATCACATTCCTCAAAACTTCTTATCAATTTTTTGATATTTTTAAATGGAAAAATAGTTCAATTTTATTTCTGGGTATAAACTATTCGCTGTAAAAAAAATTTATTTTCCCGACTAGGCCACCTTCGCTAGAATGTTTGAAATTTCTTAACAATTTCGTTTACAGAGATCGTATTTTTAGAAACGAATTACCCTATATAGTTCTAATGTAAGTGTATTATTAAAAATTGTTTCAGTTTATCTATAGTCTAAATAACCCCAGAATCATTAATTTAGACTGATAAATCTTAATTATCATTTAAAAATAGCAGGCGTCAATAGTCGGTACATAAAAATTCACGTGTTTCAACTAGCGACAGGCCATAAACTCAAGTAATTTAACCTCCTTAACATACATATCAATAAATTTATGTTAACACGCTGTCTAGTAATTTCATAATAAACAAAACATTGAATAAAAAATTGTCGAATCAAGAATAGTGTCGTCGAATTTATAAAAATATAAAAGTGTGTCCTAGATGAATTTTTAATTTTAATTATCGTATTTTGTCGTTTTTAATTAAAATATTTATTATTAATTTAAACCTAATTGACGGTGGTCTTTAATCATTGTTTATAAACTGCCGCGCATGCGCATTAGACCTGTCAATAATGGGGTCCATGGTATGTCAATAGTTGGCTCTGACACTATTTTACCTCGTCAATAATACCTGCACTTGACTTGTTGGTTTTTAATTAATATATTTTTTATTTGATTCATTGCTATTTAAGTAAATTAGTTTAAATATACAAGTAGAGACATCAATTAAAACGTCTAATGCAAAAAAGTTGATTATATTAATTTTAAATACGATAAAAAAATTCAAACAATCACAGACATTCTTATAGTGTCAATAATGGGGGCTTTTACCTTAACTTTTGAAGAAATGGAAATATCAAAAAATTACAAGAGACCTTTTTTATAGAGCGTCAAATTTCCCATAAGACTATGTCTTGAACATTCAAAAGTATTGGTCCCACCGTGAGCTACATAATTCCAAAGCTTAAAAAATAAATTTTCCCATGTTATTTAAACGGGAAATAGAAATTTGCGATGCGCGACCTCTAAATATTAGTATTAAGAGCTCTGATTTTCACAGGCGTTTTTTCTTGTCTCTCTGAATATATTTCACAGGGGATATCGAAAAAAAAAAATAGTCCATTTTTTTGAATCAGCCTAATATATAGTTATATAAGACTATATATGAATTTATATAATTATATATTTTTATATACAACTAAACATAAAAATTTTTTAAAAATTAGATATAATCATATAAAATTATACAAAATTATATAAAATTATATAGAATTTTATATAATTATATATGATAATATCTAATTATATATAATTTTTTTTTCCCGGGCTCAGTTTTTCAATCAGTTGAATTTCATACAATTTTGTGAAATCGTTTAATATTTCCCAAAATTTTATATAATTTTTTTTAAATTTCACATCACAACAGAAAATTAAAATATTTGAAGAAACTTAATAAAATTTTATATAATTTTTTATAATTATTATCGAGGCCGACAAATATTGTTTTTATCAAATTTTATATAAGTTCATGGAGTTTTTCTAAATTTTGTAAAAATCCATCACGAAAACTTATGAACTTTGTCTTTACTGGGATTTTATATTCACTTTAAATACATCAATAAAGCACATTACTTGAACGCTCATGATGGGGACCAGTGACCAACGTTCAGGACTACCGGCCAAGAGGAACCGTATTCGAACCCAGCAGACGTCTAGGATTTTTTCATCATTTACAGCTATCAATTCTTGTTTCTGAATTTGTGAAGCGTTCGCGCGGTAATAACCAAATCAAAAAATCGGTATTTAATTTTTTTTTTTTTTTTTTCCAAAAATATTTTTTAATTATATATAACTCGATTATATATGGGGCATTCCATACCAAATCGTCCTACCAATGGATTTCGCATCTTCGATTTGGCTGAAATGGGGTCACTTTTTTGTACCCCTAGAAAAAGGTTTCTATGAATTTTTTCAAATTTTTTCATCCAGCCAATCGGGAGATATGAATTTTTTAAGATTTCGGGGATTTTTTTTTCAAATGGCCGTAACTTAGTGGAAAATTGTCCGATATGGGTCTTTTTTTTTCCAAAATTCGTGTTTTTCATTGAATGTTCTGGAAAATTCATACAAAAAAGTATTTATTATGAATTTGATTGTTTTTTCATTATTTTAAACTTAAAACAGCGATTTTAAGATTGTTTGTATCCTTCGATTTTTTTGAAAAAATTTTCAAAAATATTAGTCCCCAAAACACGAATTTTGAACCTAGTCTCGTAATGGGATAATGATGGGCTATAACTTTTTTTTAACTTCCCGCTAATAAAATTGAAAATTTTTAAAAATTCGGGAAGTTATTGGTTTCGGTCCGATTTCCGAAAACCGAATTTCTATCAGATCTTGACGTTTTGAGGTTCTACGAAACTATTCTGACTAATTTCACGATTGTGTCCGAGTGTATGTAGATGTGTATGTAAATATCCGTAACTCTTGAACAGATGAACCGATTCTGATCGTTGAGGCGTCATTCGACGCGGCTTATAAAGTTATAGAGCTGATTAGATTTTGGAAACAATCCATTGAGCAAATTAAAAGTTATCAAAAAATAACATTTTTGGAAAAATTTTATTTTTGAAATATCTCCGAACGCACCATATTGATTAAGCTCAAATCTTCACAGTTTATAGATATTAACAAGACGCGTCGAATGACACCTCAACGATCAGAATCGGTTCATCCGTTCAAAAGTTACAGATATTAACACACGGACGTACATTCACATCTACATACACTCGGACACAATCGTGAAATTAGTCAGAATAGTTTCGTAGAACCTCAAAACGTCAAGATCTGATAGAAATTCGGTTTTCGGAAATCGGACCGAAACCAATAACTTCCCGAATTTTTAAAAATTTTCAATTTTATTAGCGGGAAGTTAAAAAAAAATTATAGCCCATCATTATCCCATTACGAGACTAGGTTCAAAATTCGTGTTTTGGGGACTAATATTTTGGAAAATTTTTTCAACAAAATCGAAGGATACAAACAATCTTAAAATCGCTGTTTTAAGTTTAAAATAATGAAAAAACCATCAAATTCATAATAAATACTTTTTTGTATGAATTTTCCAGAACATTCAATGAAAAACACGAATTTTGGAAAAAAAAGACCCATATCGGACAATTTTCCACTAAGTTATGGCCATTTGAAAAAAAAATCCCCGAAATCTTAAAAAATTCATATCTCCCGATTGGCTGGATGAAAAAATTTGAAAAAATTCATAGAAACCTTTTTCTAGGGGTAAAAAAAAGTGACCCAATATCAGCCAAATCGAAGATGCAAAATCCATTGGTAGGATGATTTGGCATGAAATGCCCCATATAATCATATATGAAAAATGGCCAAATATAATTACATATAGTTATATATACTTATTAGACTGTTTCAAATTAGGGGTCTATTTTTATTTTTTTGATGAACATTGAAAAATCGAAAGGGTATCTTAAAATATGGTGACAGTTAAAATTTGAGCTCTTAATATTGATATTTAGAGGTGGCTATTGATAATTTTCGATTTTTCATTTAGTAACATGGTAAAAAATA
The DNA here is from genome assembly GCA_030273425.1 of Microplitis manilae. Classification (NCBI taxonomy): domain Eukaryota; kingdom Metazoa; phylum Arthropoda; class Insecta; order Hymenoptera; family Braconidae; genus Microplitis; species Microplitis manilae. The sequence goes on along the minus strand of CP092727.1, from coordinate 18,724,511 downwards.
CATAACTTCCGAAAAAATCAAGATACAAAAAACCTCTTCTAAAAAATTTTGTAGCAAATTTACTGATCTACAAAAAAGGTCTTATATGATTTTTGCATAAATTCAACCATTCACAAGATATCCGACGTCAAAGTTGAATAAAATTCAAAGAATTTGTTTTTGCTCGTTCTGAATTTTATACCATATCAACTAATGAGAATTCAGAAATTTTCGATATAGTTTTTTTTATAGAAAATTGAATGCTCTACAAAAAAAGTCGCTTACCGTTTTTTGATAAATCCATCTGTTCGAAAGTTATTAGAGCTTATTGAAGTAAAGTTGGAGATCTTTTTACTTTTCCGGTGAAACTATCGGACTAATCATAAAATGTCATAGAATCTTTTCTGTAAGCAATTTTATTTCTCACAAATTACCTCTGATAAATTTTTTTTAAATTCTGCATTCTCTTCTAGTTATTTCCATTTTCATGCCAAGCTCCTAACAAAAGTGTTCTAATCGATTTTAAGAGCTCAACATTAAAATGGAAATAACTAGAAGAGAATGCCTAATTCAAAACAAATTTATCAGAGATGCTTGGTAGGAAATAAAATTGCTTACAAAAAAGATTCAATGATATTTTATGATTAGTCCGATAGTTTCACCGGAAGAGTAAAAAGATCTCGAAATGTACTCTAACTTGACTTCATCAAGCTCCAATAACTTTTGAACAGATGGATTTATAAAAAAATGATAAGAGAATTTTTTTGTAGAGCATTCAATTTCCTATGAAAAAACAATATTTAGAATTTCCGAATTTTCATTAGTTGACATGATATAAAATTCAGAACGAGCAAAAACAAGTTCTTTGAATTCTATCAAACTTTGACGTCGGATATCTTATGAATGGTTGAATTTATGCAAAAATCATATAAGACCGTTTTTGTAGATCAGTAAATTTGCTACGAAATGTTTGAAAAGAGGTTTTTCGTATCTTGATTTTTTCGAAAGTTATATATTTTTTACCATGTTACTAAATGAAAAATCGAAAATTATCAATAGCCACCTCTAAATATCAATATTAAGAGCTCAAATTTTAACCGTCACCATATTTTAAGACACCCTTTCGATTTTTCAATGTTCATCAAAAAAATAAAAATAGACCCCTAATTTGAAACAGTCTAATACTTATACATAGTTATATATACTTATATATAATTATATATGATTATATTTGGCCATTTTTCATATATGATTATATATAATCGAGTTATGTATAATTATATATAATTTTATGATTATATATATAAAAATTTTTTCTCGGGTAAAGAGTATTAATCAACGTAAAATTATTCAAATAAATTAGTAATAAATTTTTTAATTTTTCATTTCAATTTGTAAACTAAAAAAAAAAAAAAATTTATTAATCAGTTTTGAACTCCGAGTATACTTTAATTAAAAATTCATTTTTGAATTGTCCATCCAAATTTTTCAATAATGGATTAAAATTAAACTTTTATTGTAAATAATATATCAATTGACAAATCTGCAACCTTATTCGAGACCTGGAAAAAAATCAGATTGACATTACAATTGTATTAACCCTCTACTATTTTATTATTCCTTTTCTATAGGCTAAATGCACATAAAAATTGTTTTTACTTACTTTAATGAAAACAAACAAATTGTCCACAAGTAAATTCCATTTGCTCTGAATTTTTAAAATTTGGTTGTATTTTTTAGATAATTCGAAAAGCACATCTATTAAAGAAATTTTTTTTCAAAACGGTGATATTTACCAAATAGGTTATCAATCCAAATGTCAAGGAAACTATTATAGTATATTAACGTATTGAGTGGAAGGTGCTTTCGACAACGAGTGTGATTGGTTCACGAGCCGTTAGGCGAGTGTTGCCAACACACGAGTGTCGAAAGCCCTCCTCACTCAATCCGTTACAATAGTTTTTGCATCGAATGGTAAGAAAGAATGTCTCTGATTGGTAAAAAAGGACACTACATTAAATTTAATTTTTTAATTAACCTAAAATAATATTCAATCTTATTAATATAAAATTAATTCCTCTATTATTTCTGATGCAAAAGATTGTTAAATAATAATAGTAACAATTAAACATGATTTAATTGATTTTTATAATAATTTAAGAACGGTTTTCAGATAATTTTGTCCCAGCTTTTCTCTGAAATAAAAGCTCTAAACGCAAAATAAAGACACAGACCCGATGCTTTACTCTATGATCTAGCGAAGTGCACTTCAATTTTTTGATAACTTCCATTTGTTTACGAGAAAAGCTTGGACAAAGTTCCCATTTAATGTACAAGTGCAACAGAGATAGTACCGTTTATCCAGATGAGTGCGAATAAAGAAACAAATGAAAACGCGTCTTAAGAATATTTTTATTGTTTTCAAAATATTGATATTCAGCAAAAAATAACTAGAATTTCAAGTCAAAGTTGATATAGTGAATTGTACATTATAATTAAATACAGTAAGATGATTTTCTATAGTCTGGGACTTTCCGTTGTCCTAACTCGAGTCGGCTGTTGATTGGGTTTTCTGTTGGATCGTTTAATGACTAATAAATAGTATATCTATATATATGTAAAAAGTGTACGTTTATCATATTTTTCACGAACAATGTGGACATTCTTCGCGATATTTATTCTTTGTAGTGTCATTTTTAACCAATCAGAGACGTGCTTTCTTACCATGAGTTGCAAAAATATATTTATATTAATTTAATGATAAAAATAAAAAACATGTTTCATTAACCACTTCTATTTATTTTTCAACTGTCAATTACTGTTGCTATAGATTCGTTATTTTTATTTGCAAAAAAACTATTTTCCTGTAAGAATTCGCAAGGAAGCATTTTATTCAAGCTGAATGAAATTCATTTGAGTTGGAAAAAAATTACATTCGAGCTTGAATAATATAATTTATGACAAATTAATAATGTCTATAAATTATCTAGTCGACTAAATTTTTTTTTTTAATATTAATGTCAACTACTAATATAGTGTTAAATAAAAATCATGTAAATCTACGTATATGCATAAATTGAATATAAACAAAAATCTCTCTTTCTCTCCTTGAGTTATGCAATGAAAAACTATAATTCTAAAATATTGTAAATTAATTTTTTTTAATATAATTAATAAAATTCAATGTGATTCTAGAGAGAACCATTAAATTAATTAAGAATCACGAAAAAAAAAAAATTCCATTAAAATTCTTTTAGCAATCATAGATTGTCTTTTCAAAATTATAAATGACCAAATTTCTGATGAATAGCGGAATTAGTAAGTACATCCTGGTAGACAACGACGGCAAGGTGACGGTAATCTATAGTCGAAATTTGTCGTTTAGTTGACAGCGAAATATTAGCGTAGTGTTAAGTTCAACTTGCAGCCCACTCCCAACTTTTAGGCAACATGTAAAATTTTCCAAAAACTCAGGCTAAATTTTACATCATCTTGTAATTTATGTGTGACCATGTTGTGGTAGATGTCAACTGTTACTTAGTGTGCTGACTACAATGTGAATGGAAACATACTGTGCAAATATTAGATAAATATTGTCGTTGAATAGCGGTTGTAAGTTGGATTTCAGTTTGCTAAGTGAATTTCCTTCCATTTTGACAGCAAATGTAGGACAATTTCAGACTTGAGATGTTTTGACTAAAATATGAGTGCAGCATACTGTACCAAATTGACCGTAAAACTAGTTTATCATTTTGCTGTCAATTTGTTGCTTGATTCCGGTCACTGATTTCGGTAAAATTATCCTAATAGCACAGTTTGCTTTAGCAAAAGTTTACTTACAGTAGTTTTTTTGAATTGTTAGTCAAATTTCCGTCAACTTCAGACTTTTCCGTTTTTTACGATAATTTGTACGCAACTTCCTCTACAATTTAACATAAATTAACTACTCAAATTAGAATGCAAATTTTATTCAAAAATTGACTAAAAAGAATTTGTCAATTTTCAGACAAATTTTATATCAATTTGCTGTTGGTATGACTTGAAAACTTGTAAAGTATTTTTTTATTGTCAAATTGTAGACATTTTTATGTATAAATTTGCTCACCTTCTCAAATGGTAAGAAAGAACACTATCGACTTTTTTTTTATTGTAAAAAGTTAGCTCTAAATTGAAGAAAAATTAACCGCAAATTTTTCTTTTCAACTTTTGCTGTCAAATTGTCGGTAAATTCAGGCAGCAGAGTTCAGGTAATTCAACATCAAATTACCCATAATTTCAAGCTAAAATGGCTATTACAGTGGTTTTGAAAGTTGACGTCAATTTACAGTGGTTATCAGGGTATGTCCGGGGCTCTAATAATCGTATATACAATCAGCGCCATGTATTCATACCGTACCTGGTTACAAGCGTACTTTTTACTTTTCTACTTTTAGTACTCTACCAACATACAACTCTCTTAAATAGATTTCTATGCGAAAATATCAATATTAAATACATTTATGTTGCAAAATAATTCCATGTTAAATTATCTCTATGTAAACTTATTTTACTAAATATAAATATATGCGAAAATAATGTATGTCTGAGATATCTCTATATTATATATCTCTATGAAAACTAAGTCTCTACAAAATTTACTACAATATGATAGAATTAGGTGTTAACATATTTATATTAAGGCATTTCTCCATAACTACGCAACTCTCCTTAATATTTCTCTATTCTGCATATCTCGATGACACAACAATTCTATGAAAAAATTTTTCTATTTAAAAATTTTTCTATGTTGACCAAAGTCAGTTTCAACATTTCTCTATTAGAAAAAAAAAAACTAAGTTTTATGAATGATTTTATATCTTACTACCAGCAATCGCGTGGCGCTACCATCCAATTATTTTAATCTAAAATTTTTAAAAGTTGTTTCTATAAATATTCTATGTTTTTTCAAAATTGATACATTTTTTTCATGCCTGCTATTTTCAATATCATACTCATGCATTAAATAACTATTTTTATTTCTATTCTATTTAATTATAATAAAATACTAACACAGTCACGGTTCAAATTTAATGACGCCATTGTCTTGTTATTGTTGTTTGTAACATTATTTTCATTATTATTGTATTGTTGTTGGAATTTCATGGTAGCGCCACGCGATTGCTGGTAGTAAGATATAAAATCATTCATAAAACTTAGTTTTTTTTTTCTAATAGAGAAATGTTGAAACTAACTTTGGTCAACATAGAAAAATTTTTAAATAGAAAAATTTTTTCATAGAATTGTTGTGTCATCGAGATATGCAGAATAGAGAAATATTAAGGAGAGTTGTATAGTTATGGAGAAATGCCATAGTATAAATATGTTAACACCTAATTCTATCATATTATAGTAAATTTTGTAGAGACTTAGTTTTCATAGAGATATATAATATAGAGATATTTTAGACATGACTTATTTTCGCATATATTTATATTTAGTAAAATAAGTTTACATAGAGATAATTTTACATAGAATTATTTTGCAACATAAATATATTTAATATTGATATTTTCGCATAGAAATCTATTTAAGAGAGTTGTATGTTGGTAGAGTACTAAAAGTAGAAAAGTAAAAAGTACGCTTGTAACCAGGTACGGTATGAATACATGGCGCTGATTGTACAACCTGAGGCTCTTATTCCTCCTTTCAATTCATCATCATCGAGTTCATGGTGGTGCCATCTCTTATTGTCAAAAGAACAACGTTATTTTTAAAAAACTACTGATATTTAGATTTCTAATAAAATATTATTTGTTGATTTATTCCATCATCTAAGATTTTCTATATATTTATCATAATTTTATACAACTCGGAAGCTATGAAAATATAGTGTAAACATTCTTGAAAATTTTATAGAAATAGTTTTATACAACTAACCTAAAAAACATGACCGCCATGATGAATTTTGACTTTACCAAAAAAATACATGCAAATTTTATTTTAATTTATAATTTACAAACTGAGGATTTTGGCATAGACTTGTATAGCTTCCGAGGACGAATGAAAAATAAGCTTTTTATTAAGCCCATTATTATTTGAAAAACATTAGTATCTAAAGTGTAATTAGAATTCTAAAATTAGCTAAAAAAATCTAGGGAATTTTTAGGTGCGGCCCAGCCTTAACTTATGGTTAGGGTGGCTATCAGGGTGATGTCTCGAGTACGTCAAATAGCAGATTTAATCTGACGTCAAATTTACGCGCAATTTGACCGTTGGTTGAGCTCAACTGCTATCAGGGAAGGTTCCTTAGTTCACCGCAAACACTGAGGGCGTAAAATCGACGTCTGCAAAATTTTTACTACGGCACAGCCTTAATCTCCGTCTTTTTTTTAAGGCTGGGCCGTAGTAAAATTTTCCCTAGATTTTTCCCTAGATAATTTTATTTTTCTAATTACTCTCTGAATAGGCCTGAGAGTCAAGAAATACACAGCTTAATATAAAGCTGATTTTATGCTCTATTTCGGAAGCTATAAAACTGTAGACCGCAATAATTAATTTTCAAAAATTACAAGAAATACAAATTTTGTCTTTTTTTATCACTAGAACTGAAATCCATGATGGCCGACACGTTTTGTATTCGACTTTTTGATACATCTGTCCTAAGAAGGTTTATAATTGTATTTGCGTTAAAATTTTATAGTTTCCGATTTTCTTATCATTATATAGATTATTTTAAAAAATATTTGAAATCATTTTACGGAATAAATAAATTGTAATTCGAAAAATAAAATTTGATATTATGAGCAGCCATTTGCATCAATGGTATAATTCTGATCAAAATGATAGATGGCGCCACCATGTACTCGAGGAAATTGGCCTAAAACGTATGACAGCAGTTCAGGGCTGTGCCAATGCTTACGTAGATCCCGAGTATTATCCCATACAGCCAAAAATGCTTGTGGTCCGACAGCGGTTGTAAAGCTCCCGGAAACCTGAATTAAAATTTTTTTGAACAGCTTTTCTCTCAATGTGACGACAAATTTACATCAACTTAGGTTGTTGAATTTTTTGTCTACAAAATGAGTGCAACATCCCACTTAGCCTTTTTAGCTGCAAATTCATGGCCAGAATTTAACATCAAAATGGCAGCAAAAGTTCAATAGTAAGATTTGCGGCGAACTTTTTGTTCATTTGCATTATATTTTGTACTCACATAGAAGTCAAAAATCGAACGTAAGTTAGCCTATATTTTCCGTCAGAATAAACGAATATCCTCTTGGAAATTTTCTGCAGTCAACTTGCTGGTAAATTTCGGCTATAAATTTCCGTCAAGTTGTCATCGAACTGGCCTTTAGCATTTATTCCAGGAAAAGTAACCGATGCAAAATATTCCAAATATATTGACTATCAATTATTACAAACAATATATGTACAATCAACCAAAAAAAAAAAACATGTTTTTTTCTGCTAGCTATAATAATATCTTGTCATTATTGATGGTGTATTGGTTTGATCAGAAAAATAATTTGTTTGAGATTTCTGAAAAATATACTACATGAATGCTGTAAATGCTCCGCTTTTTAGTGTTAGTGAAATATCGGAAACTGTATGGCTGTGAGTTTGTCATACTAATTTCTATTATTATCATTTATGAAATATGTCAAATGTTAAAATTTTCGCTAAAAAAAATAATTGACAAATAGATTTTTTTGATTTTATGCAGTGGTGTGAATAATTGTGTAATTTTGAGCATAATTTGAATACGACATAAAGTATGGGATACATTTTTCAAATAAGTGTGAATGTAGAAGACACGACAATTAATAAATTTTTAAAAAATGTTCATCGACAAATCATTATCTTTCACATAAATAAAAATACTCAGTTATGATCTTGTATATTCATGTATGATCAAATATGAATCATTTGATTTTATGTAATATGATCATGTATGTATTAAAACATAATGAAATGAGTACATATGTATGGTTACATAATAACAGTTAATAACAAAATTTTCTTGAAATACTCAGATACGTTTATGTATGTTCAGAAATAAATGCTCAAATATTTTTATGAGCAATCAGTGATACATTTGCATGTGATTACATGATTTACATACGTCGATATTGAACAAGGATTATGTAAAAATTTGATGTTTATATAAGATTGTGTTAGGATTTTGGAATAGAAGCTAGAACAGGGTCGCCACAAACCGAGAATATCGGGATATATCAGAGAATTTAATGCAACCGAGAAATATCATGGAAATGTCAGAGAATTTCGAAAAGTATCCGAGTTAAAAAATTTTCAACAATACACTAGTTATAAAAATTAAGAGGTTTTAAAAAAAAATTCAAATTTTCAAGTAGTTTTCAACAAGTTGTAACTCGGAGGAAAATGGTTGTACGACAAAAAAAAAAAAAAAAAGCAAATTGTAGCTTCAAGTGTCCAGTTTTCTGATCTGGTCTTTAAATTTGTTTATTATGTGCGATTCCGGAGTAATCTTAAGAAAACTATCAAAAAAGAAATTTACCAAATTTTTGCTCGTCTTAAAAACGGTCTTCGAGCTTCAATAATTTTTCTTCGATAATTATGATTGATTTTTTATTGCTCCGGAGCCGTGCACAATGAAAAAATTTTAAGACCAAATCAGAAAACTAGACACTTGAAACTACAGTTTGACTTTTTTGTTTTTCTTGTACGACTATTTTTCCTTGAGTTACAAACTGTTGAAAATTAATAAAAAATTTGAAATTTTTTTAGTACCCCTCAATTTTTGTAAACAGCGAATTTTTAATTTATTTGAATCACAAAATTCTTATTAAATATTTTAATTTATATATTTCTAACATCGAATAATCAAAAGTACGCAATATTAATTTATTTTATTGCCATTTTTCACAGTTTCTCACATGATTTAATTATCTAATTTAATTATTGAAAATGAAAATATAATAAAAACTTTGAATATCTAAATGATACGAATAAAATTTCTTAATCAGGGAAAAATGTGTAAAACATTACAGGAAAACCGGAAAATATCAGGGAATTTTGAAATCATTTCTTTGTGGCCACCCAGAAAGATAAATATATATATATATTTTTATCTAAGCATTACTTTTCGAAGAATTTCTGTAAACTGCCAGAATTATCATTCAGAAAACTCCAAATTGTAAGTGTTGAATCTGTAAATGTTGAAATGAAAATATGGGAATTGAATCATCTAATCTAATTATAAGCTTAAAACTAAGTGTTCGTTTGTAAAAAAAAAAAAAACTATTCACAATTGTTATCCATCAATTACTCATACATATATATAGTTCAAACTGAAAATACTTGAGTGTATCCGTTTTAAAATTTTTTTCTAAATAAAATCATAATATTCAATAAATAAGTGAGTTTTTGTTTTCAGCTCCATTTCGGAAATCTGCCCTGTCATGGCAAAACGACGTATCTGAAAAATTATAGTTTCGAGAAAATTGTGTTTAAAGTTTTAACAGAATTTGAGTCCAATTTGACAGAAAAATTGATTTCTGTTATGACAAAACGTTGTAACTCGAGATACGTTTTTTGTATCGTAAGAAACTAATGCTTATTTTGATAAATAGATGAAATTGTTATGACAAAACGCTATAACTCAAAGAATTTAATTTTGTCGTGACGAAACAGTAAAAAAGATACGTTTTTTTCATTTATTTTATACGCACATTTGATCAATATTATTGGCATAATTAATTAAATTAGCAAAATTTTGATGATACCCTATTATTAAGTGACACTTAATAAACCGTTTTAGCCTTGTTACGACAAAACAGCGTATCTCGAGATACGTCGTTTTGCCATGACAGGGCAGAAATGAAATGTTTATTTTATGTCGATAATCTTGGTATGAACAAGCTAATATGACTATGGTCCGATACTTTTCAACGTCTAGACTGATTTAGATATTTAATGTAGATATTGAAAAGACTAGGTAGCTCTCAAACACGACCCAAATTTGAGACCAATCAGTTAAATAGAATTCAAGTTATTTCAGAATTTCAAAAAAATTTTTTATTTTATTTTTCTTTAAGTATGTTAAAAACTATATACTAGCACATATCATGAACGAACGAGTGAGAGAAAATAAAATTTTTTTGCATTTTTCATTGAATCATTTGCAATCTTTGGGTTAAAATTTCCTAGAAACCATTTCATTTTGTCATGTTTTTAATTATTAAGAATGTCTGAAACAGCAACATTATTATCATTTTATAAAATTTAGAAATATTACCATCCGAAAATCTAAAAAAAATCTGTCATTACCTACTTTTTTAAAACACCAAAGTAAGTGTAACTTGAAATTTGAGCAGCTGGAAATATTAGCTTTGTTACAATTGCGTTTTTGATCTCTATTAAATCAAAGATGGCATTATATATAAGCTCAACACCAATAACCAAAATTAATGACTTAATTTTTGCACGGAGAGAAATGTCTAGTAAATATTCCTATACAGAATAGTAATGGTTACATTACACTCTATAGTTTGCGTCACTCCGCTCCTATGTGACTGCTTATACAAATTATAGAGTAATGTAACCATTACTATGCGGTATGGGAATGTTTATTTTACATTTCTTTCCGTGTGGGTTAATCGTTTTGCAATTTATTAAATTTAACAAAATATTTTTTTGTTGAAGGATTTAAAAAAATACGCATGTTTTTCGAATTCAAATAAATATTATGTAGTCATGTTTTCAAACTGTTCAAGGTCAAGAATGGTGGGAAACTGTTAAGGTTTTCCGGTCCACCGAATCAACCATTGTCTACATTCTTGAAGATACATCTATAACACCCTATAAGTTTTTGAAGGCAGTGATAATAGTAAAAATTAATTCATTGTCATTTTGCTTATCACTGTACATAGAAGAAGAAATTTCAGTAATTTAGGAGTTATTATATCATTTAAATTGCTTTTTCTTTTTTAAAAAAAATTTTAAAAAATATTACAAAATATCAAACAGTTTTATAGAATTATATAAGAGTTGTTAAATTTTATAAACCAATTGTTTTTGAAAGAAAATAAAGCCACTAAGTTTTGTAAAATTTTACACAATTCTATGAGAGCATATAAAATCTTGTGAATCGGAAAAAAGTTGAAGTTTTATAAAACTTGACTAAATCTTATTCAGTTCTATATAATATTCTTGAATTTTCATTTATTTTTAAGGTTTCATCACTTTTTTCGCGCTAAAAATTCATGTTTCAACTATTCAAATTAGTTTTATTTATCGCAAAAACAGGTCACTTCCGGCAATTTTAATCTATGAGCAATATCACTGCTAAATATTTCATCGGAAATTGCTTTCTGTAATGACGGGATATCATTTTCCTCATGTTTTTCTATAGGAAAATGTTCAATTTTATTTTTTTTAAACATCGAGACCAAATGCTTCCTCATTTCTATTTGATTATATTTAAGTTTATCTGGTCTCAAACCATACATGAGCGACACAGCAAAAGCTATAGCATACACCCCACAGTCATCGCTATTTGGTTGTTGCTGAACTTTCGGAAATTTTATCGGGCTATCAGTGAATGAGTAATATGGGAATAAATTTTTTAAAAATACTTTTTCATTCTTATTACATTTTTGTCGATTCATCGAATCATAAATGTATATGTTTTTTGAATCATAATAGCTGCAGATCCAATGTGCATTTGTATATAATATTTGAATATGACGCTTCAATGGGCACACAGGTTTAATTAGAGTTGGTATTTGACATTTCAATGTGAGCTCAGGAGAATAATAATTATTACTTTCATCTCTCATCATATTAGCAAAAGTTTCTATATGATCGCTACTGAGCCATTGATTGTTCATTATTTCCTGCAAATCCGCTTCAGAAAGTTGACATTCAGACAATGTTCTTTCTAACAACGTTTGATTAGAATATTTGTCATTGTCTTCTGTTTTTTTTAGATGATCTTCAACAATCTTATACCCAATGAGATCATCACGTTTGTTTTGCTCTCTACGTGATTCAAAAGTATGAATATTATCCTTTTTAAAACTCTGATAACTCGGGATATCGATGTTCAATGTAACTCTTACAGGCATAGATCGCTTATGCCTGCCATCAACAATTTCCGGCAATAATTTTTTTTCGTAAAACTCAGACAGTTTCAATTTCATGTTTTTTAACCAAAAGTTTTCATCGCGGTTCACAGTAACACGAATTATTCCTTTTGGTGTCCATAGTACAAATAAACAATGTGCACTGTTAGTTATTTCCATCGACCCTATTATCCTATAATATATTGTATTGTTCTTATTTAATTTATTAATACATCCTTTTTCAAATAATTTGTCAATTTTTCCTATTTTTTTATCTACAGCTTCCTGTGGGGTTACATTTCGCGCACAATAAGGACATTCAATTATTAAAATTGTATCATTTTTATTAAAGGTTGACGTTATACCATCAGGCGCTGCGCTTAGGTAAGGCAATTCTTCACAAATAAACAATCCGCATTCTTCAATAGTTTTGTTCTCTTTTTGTAATAGTTTTTTTGCGAGATTTTTCCCTTTTTCTTCGTACTTACGTATTATTGCACTACGCACAGATGGATATAAAATTTTTATTATAAATGTTTCACCACTGGTTGCTTTTTTCATTCGAGAAATTTCTCCAAAATATCTATCCATTAAGAAATGTCTCTCCAACACGAAAACTTGGCGAATGTTATCATCTTTACCTCTTGTGCAAAATTCAAACTCTTCACGAGTTTGTAATTTTTCATCAAGTAATTGATAATGACGATAAATTCTTTGAATAAGTTGTTCATTGCTAGCATCCGGTTTCTGACAATTTTCACTATAATCTTCTTTACCGTCAACCTTAGTTTTTGTTTTTCTAGTAGCTGATGAGACAGTCTGTTTTTGGTCTTCTTCATTTTCATCATCAGAACAAACTATCTCTTTAAATTTTTCTTTATTTTTTTCTTTATTTTCTTTTAACCTCTGTACATTTCTTTTATTTTTTGTGATGCGCTTATTTTCCATGTCTATTGCAGTCTTCGGAGTAGTTTTTTTTAAAAGTTCATTTAATTTAGACGCTGGTTTATGTGTATTGTACTGCACTACTGCTACCGCAAGTCGACCAGGGTAAGATCCTCTTTGTGAAATTGATTTTCTTTTTCCTGCTATTTTTTTGTTAATAATTGAATTGATTAATTCTACACGATTCGAAGATTTATTATTCAACAAGCTTTCTGCCTGGTAACTCAGCTCTTCTAATATGTTCGTAATAGAATCAAATAAACCTAATTTTTCTAACTCCTAAACCATATTTTTTTCACCTTGTTTTGGTTGTCCATCACAGAAATAAGCTGCACAACGTGAGTGATCACCAAATACATGTCTGGCTACATTTCTAATGTCTGATTGTAAGTTTCTTTCTTTTTCTTCAAAAGTAAAGTTCAATTCAGATGCTCGATATTTCGCTGCTTCTATAACACTTGCAGAAATGCGAAGTATATTTGTAGATATAGCTTTTTTACATTCAGTACCCTGAGCTCCGGTTTTATTTTTTAGAACTTTTTTCAACTTTTTTATAAGGTTCCGACGCAAATGATTGACACAGTCCAATTTTTTTATATATACATCTGCCCTGATTAAACAAAACGATTTGTGACGATTAAAAACGATTTAAAATTAAATCATCATTAATCGTCTTTAATCGTCATAATCGTCATGGATTTTCAGATTTAATCGTCCCAAATCATCAAAAGACGATTTATTATTTTACGATTAAGAATGATTTATGACGATTAAAAATTTTAATCGTCATGAATCGTTTTTAATCTTCAATCGGAACCAGAAATTACAATATTATTTTACGATTGAAAACGATTCATGACGATTAAAAATTTCAAATCGTCATGAATCGTTTTTAATCTTCATTCGGAGCCAGAAATTACAATATTATTTTACGATTAAAGACGATTCATGACGATTAAAAATTTCAAATCGTCATGAATCGTTTTTAATCTTCATTCGGAACCAGAAATTACAATATTATTTTACGATTAAAGACGATTCATGACGATTAAAAATTTCAAATCGTCATGAACCGTCTTTAATCGTAAAATAATATTGTAATTTCTGGTTCCGAATGAAGATTAAAAACGATTCATGACGATTTGAAATTTTTAATCGTCATGAATCGTCTTTAATCGTAAAATAATATTGTAATTTCTGGTTCCGAATGAAGATTAAAAACGATTCATGACGATTTGAAATTTTTAATCGTCATGAATCGTCTTTAATCGTAAAATAATATTGTAATTTCTGGCTCCGAATGAAGATTAAAAACGATTCATGACGATTTGAAATTTTTAATCGTCATGAATCGTCTTTAATCGTAAAATAATATTGTAATTTCTGGCTCCGAATGAAGATTAAAAACGATTCATGACGATTTGAAATTTTTAATCGTCATGAATCGTCTTTAATCGTAAAATAATATTGTAATTTCTGGTTCCGAATGAAGATTAAGAACGGTTCATGACGATTTGAAATTTTTAATCGTCATGAATCGTCTTTAATCGTAAAATAATATTGTAATTTCTGGTTCCGAATGAAGATTAAGAACGGTTCATGACGATTTGAAATTTTTAATCGTCATGAATCGTCTTTAATCGTAAAATAATATTGTAATTTCTGGCTCCGAATGAAGATTAAAAACGATTCATGACGATTTGAAATTTTTAATCGTCATGAATCGTCTTTAATCGTAAAATAATATTGTAATTTCTGGCTCCGAATGAAGATTAAAAACGATTCATGACGATTTGAAATTTTTAATCGTCATGAATCGTCTTTAATCGTAAAATAATATTGTAATTTCTGGTTCCGAATGAAGATTAAGAACGGTTCATGACGATTTGAAATTTTTAATCGTCATGAATCGTCTTTAATCGTAAAATAATATTGTAATTTCTGGTTCCGAATGAAGATTAAGAACGGTTCATGACGATTTGAAATTTTTAATCGTCATGAATCGTCTTTAATCGTAAAATAATATTGTAATTTCTGGTTCCGAATGAAGATTAAAAACGATTCATGACGATTTGAAATTTTTAATCGTCATGAATCGTCTTTAATCGTAAAATAATATTGTAATTTCTGGTTCCGAATGAATGGTCCCCTTTGCGGGGGCAATTGAACCAAGAGTATTAGAACCACCAATGAATGACTTTAATGAATATTTCACTATTCATTACAGCTTAAAACTAAAATTACAACACTTTTAATAATATTGATTATTTTATATAACATTATATGTTATAACAATCACTTTCAAAACTTCTGTCAATATAATTATTTTTTTTCTTGGTTAGTTTAGTTTGTTTTCACATTCTGTCAAGATACGCGCGCATGTCGGATTACTCACAGTGTGATTCGTGTGGTTCAACCGTCCCCGAGAATACTGGTTCAATTGACCCCATATGGTTTTATTGAAATAATTAGTTTAAAAAAATATATTCAAGAACTATTTTACTAGAAGTAAAGCTAGAAATTCATGACTAATATATGTAAGAAGGTATTACAAAAAAAATTTTAAGATTTCATTTGAAAATTAAAAAGTTATTAAACAATTTGCCAAGAGCAGAAATCAAGGTTTAGATACCTAAAAACAAAAAACTTGAATTTTTTAAAACTAAATCATGATATTGGTTTGAAATTTTGATCAGACTAAGGTTTAGTGTATTAAAATATAATTCCAAGAGGACAACTCATTTTTATATTTTTTTTCATTTTTTAAGCTTACTGGTTCAATTGCCCCGTGGTTTGATTGACCCCCCTTTCCCCTATACATAAATAATATGTCTATAGAATTGAAAAAAAAAAAAAAAATATATATATATATATATAAGAACTTGAAAATTACAGGCCTGTTCAAAATTTGGACATATAAAAAGATCAGTATCAACACAAGAGCTATCGATCTTTTTGAAACTGAAAATTCACACAACAAATATATTTCGACAGCATTGTTGTTAATACCGTAAGATTATACATATATATAAAAAAATACATACACATCTTTTTCATGTGAACATAAGCGCACGTTTCTTAAAATATTCTTCAATATTGTATGAACGAGATTCATGCATTCAGCTACAAATTTTTTACTCACAATCTAAAGTGGTGTGGCTCATGTGTCCTTTATGTCATTGCAACTAAAAGACTAAGATTTTTAATTTTTTGAGATTATGCTTTCTTGTTGACCGTATGTGTATTTATTAGGGTGGGCCAAAAAAGAGAACTAATTTTTTTTCCTTTAATTACCGTGAAAAAATTGTTAAAGATGATGAATAAAAAATTCTGGTAAAGCTTCAGCTCTTAAAATTAATATTAAGAGGTCGCTCATTGGGTTTTTTGATTTCCCATTTAAATAACATGGAAAAAAATAATTTTTTAGTTTGGAATTTTTTAACTCAGTAATGCCTCATTGTACGAATAATCCCAGCATACATTCTCGTGGAGAATTTAACGCTCTACAAAAAAACTCTCTTATCATTTTTCGATAAGTACGTCTGTTCAAAAGTTATTCGAGCTCGAAGTCAAGTTAGAGTAAATTTCGAGATCTTTTTACTTTTTCGGCGAAACTATTGGACTTATCGTAAAATGTCATGAATTCTTATTTGTAGACAATTTTATTTCCTACAAATTATCGTTGATACATTTTTTGAAATTCTGCATTGTTTTCTAGTTATTTACATTTTAATGCCAGGCTCCTAAAAAAGTAGTGTTCTGATCGATTTCAAGAACTTGGCATTAAAATGTAAATAACTAGAAAACAATGCAGAATTTCAAAAAATGTATCAACGATAATTTGTAGGAAATAAAATTGTCTACAAATAAGAATTCATGACATTTTACGATAAGTCCAATAGTTTCGCCGAAAAAGTAAAAAGATCTCGAAATTTACTCTAACTTGACTTCGAGCTCGAATAACTTTTGAACAGACGTACTTATCGAAAAATGATAAGAGAGTTTTTTTGTAGAGCGTTAAATTCTCCACGAGAATGTATGCTGGGATTATTCGTACAATGAGGCATTACTGAGTTAAAAAATTCCAAACTAAAAAATTATTTTTTTCCATGTTATTTAAATGGGAAATCAAAAAACCCAATGAGCGACCTCTTAATATTAATTTTAAGAGCTGAAGCTTTACCAGAATTTTTTATTCATCATCTTTAACAATTTTTTCACGGTAATTAAAGGAAAAAAAATTAGTTCTCTTTTTTGGCCCACCCAAGTATTTATTAATGACATTTCAGTAATTTAGCATCATATATGTATATTAGGGTGATTCATTTCAAGCGAAGATTTTTTTTTCACTCCCACTTGAAAATATTATTATCGCCATTGAAAAAAAAATTTCTTACAAGTTTCAGCCTTTAATTTTAAGTACTTTATATTTGATTTGGAAGTTTTCTCGTCTAAAATACATAGGAAAGTTTGGATTTTCTTTTTCAATTATCTATAACTTAGCTGCATTTCAAGTCATGGGGCCACCGTTTGCGGCATTTTGTAGGTAATTTTATACTCTTCAATATTCCCCTTAGTGATTTTAGTTTTGACAAATATTTTATTTACAAAACTACTAAAATCCCTATATCATGTGAACAAAAAACTTGAGCCACTACACTAAAAAGATCTTTTTTGTAAAGAATCAACCTTCCTAAAAAATCGACATCGGCATTTTTACTGTAAATTTCGTTATTTTGTTAATATCAATTAAAAACCCAAATTATTATTAGAAAAATTATTTTCAGAAACAATACAGAAAAACAATCAGAGTCCGAGTATAATCACTAAAGAGAATTTTGGAGAGTATAAAATTACCTACAAAATGCCGCAAACGGTGACCCGATAACTTGAATTGCAGCTAAGTTATAGACAATTGAAAAAGAAAATCCTAACTTTCCTGTGTATTTTAGATGAGAAAACTTCAAAATCCAATATATAGTACTTGAAATTGAAATAAAGGGCTGAAACTTGTAAGAAATTTCTTTTTTAATGTCTATAATAATATTTTCAAGTAGGAGCAAAAACAAAAAGTAGTTGCTGCAAACGAATCACCCTAATGAATTTATATAATTTGGTTAATAACTTAAGAAACAATCGGTGTTTGAAATTTTTCAAGTTTTCCAAAAATATTGTTTGTTCAAAATTTTCTAGATGTAATTTCCAATCCGAAAGTGATAGTTTATTTTTGTTTTTTGCATGTAACAGCACGTTCAATAAGATTCAATTTTTACCAACTGACTGTTTTTACCGTAATTTCTAATAGACAAATGGTATTTCAAATTTATCAAATATTACAAAACTGAATTTTACGCGCTTTTTCCCTTTGATTACGTTCAGAATTTTAAATAGAAAGTCAATATAATCTAGAGATAAAATAAGGAAATATCTGAGTCAAAATATTTAACATGAATTGAACGTTTTTTAACGTAATAAACGTAAATTGAATGTTTTGAACTTAAATTCAACATTTTCGACGATGACGGGCCCATGAAGAAGGGAAGAGATCAGGAAAAAAATGCACCAAGCTTTATCGCAAAATTCTCCAGACTGATTTGCAATAAAATACGTAGTATTTAAGATGATGATTTAATTATCTATAGATTTAATTATCTATGGATAAAATAATGTTTGATAGAGCAACCTCATGGCAGTGTCAGTCTTCAATTTAATGTTCTTGGTTTAAGTGACAGCATCATTAATTGTGTTCTCAAGGAAGACCTTCAGGATACTTCGTATCTTTTTGCAAATCAGTCTGGAGAAATAAGCGATAAAGCTTTGTACGTTCTTTTCCCGATCTATTTCTTTCTCTATAGGCCGGTCATCGACAAAAATGTTCAATTTAAATTCAAAACGTTCAATTTACGTTTAATATTTTGACTCGGGTCAACATGACTATAAAATGTAACCGTTTAGATAATAGAGAAAAAAAAATATAACTGCCTTGGATGATTGAAGTAGTTGAATCGTTTATTTGAGAAACCTCATAAGTCAAGAAAACAAAATTTTTCAGGAAACAAAAAAAACATTTTTCTGGAAAAACTTGCCATTAAAATAATAAATAAATAATTGAAGACAATAATGTTAGCGTCTCTGAAAAAGATTCGAACAAGAAAAATTCCATTTATTAATTGAAACTACTTAAAAAAGATCGGTCTATCAGTTGATCCTGCGGGCCAGCCCCAAAAGTTCCCGCTGTATTCAAGCTCCTTGAGCCATGACATACATTTTCTCCAATGATATTTCTGGAACGAATAGACCGATTGAGACGGTTAAGGTGGCATTCGACGCGGCTTATAAAGTTTCAGATCTGATTAGATTTCGGAAGTGATCCATCCAACCCATTAAAAGTTATCTAAAATAAACATTTTTGAAAAAATTTGATTTTTGGAATATCTTCGAACGCACTTGACCGATCAAGCTCAATTTTTCACGGCTTTTAAATATTAACAAGCTGCATCGAATGACACCTTAACGATCGAAATCGGTTCATCCGTTCAAGAATTATAAATATTGACATTTATATGTACGTACGTACGTACATAAACTCGGACATCATCGTGTGAATAATCAGAATAGCTTCCTAAAACCTCAAAACGTGAAAATCTGATAGAAATTCGGTTTTCGAAAATCGGACTGAAATCAATAACTTCACGAATTTTTGAAAATTTTTAATTTCCTTAAAGGGAAGTTAAAAATTATTTGAAGTTGATTGACTTATGGGGTTTCTTAAACAAATGGAAGAAAAAGTTATAAAATAATTGTTATTTTATTTTTTTCCACTCAAATAATTTACTAGACTGATAAAATGAAGTATATAATATGTATTTCACGACTCACGATGCGAAGCACCAGAGAGTGCTTTACGATCGAAAAATTTTTTTCGCCTCACTTCGGCAACTATTACAATTATAATACCTTTGTTAGCTTACGGAATTAAGATATGTTGCATATTATTTTGAAGATAATTTAATGGAGATTAATTCCATACTTTTCAAAAATTTACTTAGTTCAATAAAAACGAAAAAAACATCAAAATAGTTTAAAAAAAATTCCTGTCCGTCATGTACGAATCCCGTATACATAATAACTCGCGATAAAATCTAATAATTGAATCAAATTTTTTAACTTTCCGCTAAGAAAATTGCAAATTTTCAAAAATTCGGGAAGTTATTGGTTTCAGTCCGATTTGTAAAAATCGAAATTCCAACAGATGTCGACGTTTTGAGGTCCTAGGAAGCTATTCTGACTAATTTCACGATGATGTCCGAGTGTATGTATGTATGTATGTACGTACGTACGTATGTAAATATTCTGTAACTTTTGAACGGATGAACCGATTTTGAACTTTAAGGTGTCATTCGACGCGGCTTTTTATTTACTATAAACACTGAAAATTGGAGCTTAGTCGGTCGGGTACGTTCGGAGATATTTCAAAAATAAATTTTTTCAAAAATGTTTTTTTTGAATAACTTTTAATTCGCTGAATGGATTGATCCCAAAATCTAATCAGCTCTTAAGCTTTGTAAGCCGCGTCGAATGCCGCCTCAAAAATCAAAATCGCTTTATTTGTTCGAGAGAAACCGTTAACGAAAGAATTAAAAAAAAAATTTTTTTTTAGTATTTTGAAATTTCTCAAAAACGACTTGATAAATCAATTTCAAAATTTGATCAATTGTAGAACTCAATAAAACGCGTCGATTGCCACCTTAAACGTCTCAATCGGTTTATTCGTTCGAGAGATATCGTTGTAGAAAAAATGGTAAAAAACGTTATTTTTCGAAAATAAACGCATACAAAAGTATTTTCGAGCTCGAAGAGCTCGAAAATGTATCCACAACAATTTTTCGAGCTCAAGGAGCTCGGAATGGGCGGGAAGTTTTGGGGCTGGCCCACAGGGTCAACCGACAGACCGATTTTTTTTTTAAATTCTTTGAAAAATTTGTAGGTCTCCTATTGCGAATGGCTAGGTAACTCAGTGTCGTTTAATTACAATTAATAAAAAAATAAAAAAGGCTGCATAACTATATCTATATATATCTATGTAAAATTAACATGGATAGTGATATACCTATACCTATACATTATACGTACGTTTACTCCACCAGGGGCGCTTGCGCATCTTAGTACAGCTGATTTTTTTTTTGCTAATTGGTAAGCCTGAATTTTTTCAATTCAAATTGTTTTTAATCATTTCAAATTGTTTTAAATTATTCAAAATCATGTGTTGAAATCAGGGATTATAAAAACTCTTTAATCATCAGTCTACGATTCTTAGTTATTAAACGATTCAAAATTTTCGATCGTTTTCGATCCTGTTTAATTATCAATTGATAGTTCGTGAGGATTTAAAACGATATAAAAATTTAATCGTTTTTAATCCTCTTGAATCGTCTATGAATTATTAAAGAAGATTAAAAACGATTAAATTTTTAAACTATTTTAATCCTGTCGAATCGTCAATTGACGGTTTGCGACGATTTCAAACAATTAAAAACTTAATCGTTTATAACCCTCTCGAATCGTCAGTTGACGATTCACGACGATTAAAAACGATTAAAAATTTAATCGTTTTTAATCTTCTTTAATAATCAATTGACGATTCACGACGATTAAAAATTTAATCGTTTTTAATCTTCTTTAATAATCAATTGACGATTCACGACGATTAAAAACGATTAAAAATTTAATCGTTTTTAATCTTCTTTAATAATCAATTGACGATTCACGCCGATTTGTAACGATTAAAAATTTAATCGTTTTTAATCATCAATTGACGATTCATGACGATTTGTGACGATTAAAACAGTTTTAATCGTCACAAATCGTTTTGTTTAATCAGGGTGGATAAGGATTTGCTTGGAGTACTTTCAGATATACGCTGCTATCATTATCAGCAATTATTTCTGAATAAATCAAATTGTGGTCTTTTATACTATTTTTAAATCCTTCAACAATAATATCAGCCTCCATACTCGATGAACTTTTACTTGCATCATAATTTTTGTAGCACCGATGGTATTTCGGAACTTCATTTTTTTTTGCTGCACGAGCACAGATTGAACAATAATTACAACGATAACCATAAAATAAAACTTTTTCTGTACGGTGTCCAATGCCTATGGCTGCCCCTGTTTTTGAACGACCTTGAGATCCGTATGCTCTCATTGACCAACTCCCATCAACCATAATTGGACAAGTATAATGTTTATCTACTTTACAGTTTAATTGTTCAGCGATAACACGTTCTTCGTCACCTGCTTTTTTCATTTCACTTTTAGCGATTTCTGTATACGCATCATCTAACATAACACTTATTTCTTCATAAGTTTTCTCTGACATACATTTTATGCCTGCAAATGCTGTTATTTCTTCTAATTCGGTGTAATTTATACCGGCTGATTTCACCCCTGCAACCACAGATGAATTTATATCCATGTAATTGCTTTCTCTTGGTTCAGAATAAACTGTAAACTTTTTATTACACATTTTGCAGTGGAAAATGAATGTTTTCCGTAGGCCATATTGTTTTTGACTAATAAGCTTTACATTATTGGCAGAACATTCGAATGGCTTGTGAGCTTGTGAACCGAATACATTTCTCATTTGATCTATAAGATATAAAGTTTGAACTATTGTTTTGTCAGCTAAGTCTATGGGATCTGTATCATCGGAAAATTCTGTACTGTCTGTGATTAAATCTGGCAGATCTTCGAATTTTTGTTCGTCACATTTAACCAATTTCTCCTTGCTTTCTATATTAGGATTGTTTGCATGTTTTTTACTTTCTGCTGAATTAAAGATTTCTGGTAATTCCTGTGAATTTCTTGACCTGAAATTATTATAATTTTTTACTGAAGAATTAAATCTAATATTGTCCTCCATTAAAAACTCATTATCAGTCTTCAATTTTTTTTTAGGATGTTCTGAATATGTCTCTATCACTTCCGGAAATTTTAATTGTGTATGTGCTTGATGGGGCTGATAATAATTATGCTCTTTTATTACATTATGTACTATTGTATCTTGAACATTTATATGCTCGTTAATAGGTTTTAATTTGTTTGAATGACATTCTAAGTATTGTTTCGTCATTGTCGCCGGAAATGTCAAGTAAGTGCGGTCTCGTATTGAATGATAATCATCAGTTTGTCCTAAATATTGATCTACTATATTTTCAAGTATTTCATAATTATGTGATTGTATTGAGCTTTCTAAATTTGTAAATTCAACTTTATTCTCAATGCCATTTAAATTTGTAGGACTTTTAAAAATAGTTGGTGTTGTTTTCATAAATTTTTTATTTTGCGGATTCTTAAATACCAAGCCTGAAAGTTTCTGTTCTTTTAATAATTTTCGTCTGAAATAATATATAATTAAATTTTTCTTAAAAATTCTAAGACATGCGTTTCGTAAATAAATAATTTTTGATAATTGGGGGTATTTATGTTAATATTGGGATCTTTATTTATCATTCATGAAACCGACGATAGTTTGTGTAACGTTACAAAAATACATGTTCGAATTTGAAATTCAATTTTTTTTATTACAAATTTTGAAGAAGTTAAGTAAAAATTTGAGAATAAGATTGGAAATGAAAGTGTAATAAGGATAAGGAAAGGATTTTTTTCTAATATCGATATGGTTTGAAACTCATAATTCGATATCGAATAAATGCTTAGAAACATCGATTTTTCATCGAGGAAATATTTGCCTAAAATTATATTTTTTTTTTCGGTTATATCTTTTCACAGATAACCGTAATCTTTTGTTTATTAGACGATCTCCCATATTCATGTGTTTATATGTTTTATTTATTTATCAATGTAAGTAATAATAATCCTATTTTATTTTAAGTCGTATATTTACTACAATATATTTTATAGAAAGCTACTACAACAGGATTAGCAGTAATATGCGTCTTTTATCATGCCTCCTCTGTATATCTGTTGTTTGTGTTTATTTGATTGTCGCTGTATATAGTATTTACGACGGGTAGATAATAATCCCGATTGACGCGCCGCAGGGGGTAGTGAATGTATGATCTTTAGGCCCCAAAGATATGATTAGCTAATAAAGGCAAGTTCTTATTATAACATATATATATGTATATAGGGGCAGGAAGGTGGGGGGGGGGGAGTACCCCCAAAATTTCATAAAAAAATATTCCTTTTTTTAAATGTCTTTAAACATTCTGAAATCACTTTTGTGAAAACAATTGAGCATTATTTTATACATTTTTTATTAAACTTTTTCAAAAATCGAGTGTCAGTTGAAAAACCAATGAAAAATTTATTTTCTTCCTTTGCATCCATTAATCGTGTTAAATGTTATTTTTCTTTACGTAAATTACTTGCAAAGAAATTTAATTTAATCAAATGTATTTAATGCGCAGAAGTTTATTTTTAACTTTTTTAACTTCCCGCTAAGGAAATTGTAAATTTTCAAAAATTCGGGAAGTTATTGTTTTCAACCCGATTTTCGAAAATCGAGTTTTCATCAGATGTCGACGTTTTGAGGTCCTAGGAAACTATTCTGACTATTTTCAGAATGATGTCTGAGTGGCTGTATGTGTGTGTGTGTAAACCTTTCGTAACTTTTAAACTAATTAATCGATTCAAATCGTTCTTACGGCAATCGAAAGAGGTTGTTGGCCGTCAACTTTCCTAGAAATTTCAGATCATTTGATCTAGTAGACCCGAAGATAATTGAAAATATCGAAAAAAAAATTTTTTTTTTTAGTTTTTTTTTAAATTTTACAAAAACAACTCAATCGATCAACATCAAAATCAAACCAGCTCTGCACGGAGAGAAATGTATGGTACTTATCGCCATACTCCTCTTCCAGTATTGCAGCAAGTACCATAAGTATGGCGTTATTCACCATACTGTATAGTACAGAAAATCTTACGTAGCTTACATGTCTGTATAGCAGAATTGACCAGACAAGTATGGGCTTGAGGCCCATACTACATTGAAGAAACGGCAACGCCACTAGGGCATTCCGCAATAGATCTTTGAAATTTACTTGATTCGACGGGCTATAGAGACACTGAAACTTCAAGTTTCGATACTAGTATCATGAAAAATCTTTTAATTTAACCATTGAAATTAATTAAATTACAAAAAAAAAACATAAATTTTTGACTTAAATTTTAATAATTCAAATAATATAATTGATTTTAAGCAAAAAAATTTAGATTATTTAAGAAAATTTTCAGATAATTGCAAATAACTTACGACTTGTGAGAAATATCGAAAATTTTTTTTGAGATAAGTTATAGGAAATAAAATGCTCTACAAAAAATGTCCAATAAAATTTTTCCACAAATATGATGCTTCCGTCAAAAAATTCGAAAAATGTAAAAATTTATCATCAATCTAACTTTAACTTTGAATAACTTTTGAAGGAATAAAAATATCGAAAAATTATACGAGACCTTTTTTGTAGAGCGTCAAATTACCCATAAGGACATGTCTTGAAAATTTTACAGTATTGGTCCCACCATGAGCTACAAAATTCCAAAGCTTTAAAAAAAAATTTTGGAAAATCCCAAAGTGCACACCTCGAACGTTCATGTTACAGTAAAATATATAAATTATTAATTTTCATTTTTAATTACAAAATTTTTCAATAAACATCTAGAAAGAAATTCGTCGTATTTTTTTTTTAATTTAGTTAATTCTATGACAGTTGGCAATAAAAAAAAATTATCTGATGGTAAAGTAGAATCTTATGATATCAGCAAAGTTCGATGATAAAAAAAAACATTTCCGATAAAATAAAAAAATGGCTGCAGTGTGTGTTTGTTTACATGGTGCCGGTTTTAACAGAAATGATTTATTACAAAAAAAACGAGAAGGACTACACTAGTGATCTTTGAAAAGGACCTTGTTTGCATAATTCTGAAGGCAGTGAAAAAAAAAAATAAAGTCATTTTGTCAAGCCATTTACGAGATATCCGTGCCACATACTTTTTTTGGACTACAGACTAACTGACGTCCACGATACATATTTTTTTTTTGAACTTTTTTTTATTATAATACTCCTGTCTAAAAATATTGATTGAAAATAATTAAAAATGATGAAATTCGAATTCTTTTCAATAATTTCAATTCTTGTGTTTGTATATATAGATATACAGTTTGCATGGAGTGACCGCTTCTCAATTCTTTTCAATCAGTATTTTTAACCAGGGACGTATCGGACAACTTAACGAAAGTATCAGTCTTATTAATTAGTATTTCCTCTTTAGATTAATGTGCTTTTTATAACGTGTAAGTGTGATATGAAAATAATATATACAGTTTAATGCGAAAAAATCGCGTAATCTTGACAAGCCCGTTATAAAGCACAACCTCTCCGCTTCCAGTTCGAGGTGTGCAGAATTAATTTTCTCATGTTATTTAAACGGGAAACAGAAAATTGCGATGCGGCAGTTGTTAATATTAATATTAAGAGCTCAAACTTTCACAGTATTCTTTTTCCGTCATTTCCAACAATTTTTTCGATATAATGAAGAAAAAAAAAATAGTCGTTTTTTTTTGAAACAGTCTAATATATACATACATACATATATATATATATATATATATATGTATATATATATATATATATATATATATATATATATATATATATATATATATATATATATATATATATATATATATATATATTAGACTGGGCCAAAAAAACCGTCTATTTTTTTTATGTTTCGATACTATACAAATATTATTCCTGATGACCAAAAAAAATTATTATGCAAGTTTGAGCCCTTCATATTCATATTGACAGGTGTATCGTTACGACTTTTCGTTTTTTGACAGAAATTTCATATTGTACCCAAAACTCGTAAATCATCTATCTAAAAAATTTGAGCAATGTATATTCTTAAAGGAAATTGAATTCCCTCCAAAAAATCTCTCTTAGTAAATTGACGTAAAACAAGCCGTTTCCTTGTAACCGTGCCTTAAATATTGATTTGTTTTTTAAATTCTTTGTTTCTATTTTGGATTTTTGTAACTACTAGAAATATTGAAATTTTTCCTAGTCAAGATACATATCTTCAAAGGAAATTTAATGCTCTACAAAAAAGGTCTTTTAACATTTTTTGCTAAATTCACTCCTTCAAAAGTTATTTAGGTCATTTAAGTCGTTTTGACTCAACTTTAACATTGAATAACTTTTGAAGGAGTGAATTTAGCAAAAAATGTTAAGAGACCTTTTTTGTAGAGAATCAAATTTCCTTTGAAGATATGTATCTTGACTAGGAAAAATTTCAATATTTCTAGTAGTTACAAAAATCCAAAATAGAAACAAAGAATTTAAAAAACAAATCAATATTTAAGGCACGGTTACAAGGAAACGGCTAGTTTTACGTCAATTTACTAAGGGAGATTTTTTGTAGGGAATTCAATTTCCTTTAAGAATATACATTGCCCAAATTTTTCAAATAGATGATTTACGAGTTTTGGGTAAAAAATGAAATTTCTGTCGAAAAACGAATAATCGTGATGATACACCTCTTAATATCAATATTAAAGGCTCAAACTTGCACAATAATTTTTTTTGGTCATCAGGAATAATATTTTTATAGTATCGAAAGAAAAAAAAAATAGTCGGTTTTTTTGGCCCAGTCTAATATATATATTAGGCTGATTCAAAAAAATGGACTATTTTTTTTTTTTCGATATCCCCTGTGAAATATATTCAGAGAGACAAGAAAAAACGCCTGTGAAAATCAGAGCTCTTAATATTAATATTTAGAGGTCGCGCATCGCAAATTTCTATTTCCCGTTTAAATAACATGGGGAAATTTATTTTTTAAGCTTTGGAATTTTGTAGCTCACGGTGGGACCAATACTTTTAAATGTTCAAGACATATTCTTATGGGAAATTTGACGCTCTATAAAAAAGGTCTCTTGTAATCTTTTGATATTTTTATTTCTTCAAAAGTTATTCGAAGTTAAAGTTTAATTGACGATAAATTTTAACAATTTTTAAATTTTTTGACGCAACCATCAACTTTATCGGAAAACTCAATAAGACATTTTTTGTAGAGCATTTCATTTCCTATAACTTATCTTGAAGAAAATTTTTCATATTTCTCACAAGTCGTAAGTTATTTGCAATTAACTGAAAATTTTAATATAATTAATTTTAAGCGACAAAATTTGGATTTTTTTAGAAGATTTCCAGTTAATGGCAAATAAATTACGACTTGTGAGAAATATGGAAAATTTTCATTAAGATAAGTTATAGGAAATGAAATGCTCTACAAAAAATGTCCTATTGAGTTTTCCGATAAAGTTGATGGTTGCGTCAAAAAATGTAAAAATTGTAAAAATTTATCGTCAATCTAACTTTAACTTCGAATAACTTTTGAAGAAATAAAAATATCAAAAAATTACAGGAGACCTTTTTTATAGAGCGTCAAATTTCCCATTAGACTATGTCTTGAACATTTAAAAGTATTGGTCCCACCGTGAGCTACAAAATTCCAAAGCTTGAAAAATAAATTTTCCCATGTTATTTAAACGGGAAATAGAAATTTGCGATGCGCGACCTCTAAATATTAATATTAAGAGCTCTGATTTTCACAGGCGTTTTTTCTTGTCTCTCTGAATATATTTCACAAGGGATATCGAAAAAAAAAAAATAGTCCATTTTTTTGAATCAGCCTAATATATATATATATATATATATATATATATTAGGGTGCTTCGTTTGAAACGACTATTTTTTTTTTTGGCCCCATCCCGAAATTTTGTTGGAAATACCCCCAAAAAAATTCCCTGAGAGTTTCAGCCCTTACTATTAATATTAAGTACTTTCCCAGAGCAGGTGAAGATTTCCCATTTAAAATACACGTAAACTTGAGTTTTTATTTTTTAAACTTCTATAACTCCACGGTATTTTATGATATCATCTCGCCCAAAGTCGGGATTTTCTTAGAATTCAATGTACTACAAAAGTGCCCGTTGTCACGAAGTCGTAACTCATACGGGTGGGGTAGTACGGACCGCTAAACCGAATTTTTTCATAGAATTCTTGTTTTTTCTCTCATTATCTCATAAACAACAAGACCTACAGAAAAAGTGCAAATGACAATTTTATAGGAAATTCAATTTTCTACAAAAAAGGTCCTTCAGATTGATCCGAATCACTCAGATTGATATTTTCTGAGATAATAGTCAAATAAAAAATCAATATTTTCTAAGATTTGATTTGACATTTTATGGGAATTCAATGCTACGTCAACTTCAATAATTGATATTGCAGAAAATATCAATCTGAGTGATTCGGTGCTAAGGACCTTTTTTGTAGGAAAATAAATTTCCTATAAAATTGTCGTTTGCATTTTTTCTGTAGGTCTTGTTGTTGAGAGAAAAAACAAGAGTTCTATGAAAAAATTCGGCTTAGCGGTCCGTATTACCCCACCCGTATGAGTTACGACTTCGCGACAACGGGCACTTTTGTAGTACATTGAATTCTGAGAAAATCCCGACTTTGGGCGAGATGATATCATAAAATGCCGTGGAGTTATAGAAGTTTAAAAAATAAAAACTCAAGTTTACGTGTATTTTAAATGGGAAATCTTCACCTGCTCTGGGAAAGTACTTAATATTAATATTAAGGGCTGAAACTCTCAGGGAATTTTTTTGGGGGTATTTCCAACAAAATTTCGGGATGGGACCAAAAAAAAAAAATAGTCGTTTCAAACGAAGCACCCTAATATATATTATATATATTATATATATTAGGGTGATCCAAAAAATAACAAATTTTTTTTTTCTTCGCTCAAACAGGTTCAAAAGTTTCATTTAGATATATAAAGACTTCTGTGAAAATTAGAGCTCTTAACATTAACATTAAGAGGTTCCTCATTGCACTTTTCTATTGTCCATAAGATAACATGGAAAAATTTTTTTTTGCATGTTCTGATTTATATAACTAGCTAACGATGCATCATAGAAAAAATCAACAAGCTATTTTTGTAGGAAATTGAATGCTCTACAAAAAAAGTCTCTAATCATTTTTTGATAAATCCATTTGTTCAAAAGTTATTCGAGGTTGAAGTCAAATTTATATTAAATTTTGAGATCTTTTTACTTTTCCGGCGAAACTATCAGACTTATCACAAAATATCATAGGACTTTTTTTGTAGACATTTTTATTTCCTACAAATTGTTACTCATAAAGTTTTTTCGAATTCCTGATTGTTTTCTAGTTATTTTCATTTTAATCTCAAGTTCTTAAAATCGATCAGAAGATTATTTTTTTTATGAGCTTGAGATTAAAATGGAAATAACTAGAAAACAATATGGAATTCGAAAAAACTTTGTGAGTAATAATTTGTAGGAAATAAAAATGTCTATAAAGAAGGTCCTATAATATTTCGTGATAAGTCTGATAGTTTCGCCGGAAAAGTAAAAAGATCTCAAAATTTAGTATAAATTCAACTTCAACCCCGAATAACTTTTGAACAAATGGATTTATCAAAAAATGATAAGAGACTTTTTTTGTAGAGCATTCAATTTCCTACAAAAATATGCTTGTGGATTTTTTCTATGATGCATCGTTAGCTAGTTATAAAAATCAAAACATGCGGAAAAAAATGTTTCCATGTTATTCTTATTGTTAGTGGGACCGTAGCAAGACGCACTGACTATAGTTGGCACTGCGCATGCACGATTGCTCATGTTCTTTGGTTTACATATCTTCCCTTCTTCTTGCTATATACTTCGAGTGCTTCCTTCCTACATACTGGTTGTGCCATTTTTGTGTATTATTAATTATTAATTAAAGTTTGCCATATATTTAATAGATCTGTGTTCTTTCTTCTTTCAATTATCGCTTCTAGTGTATAAGCACCCAACAGGTTATGGGCCCAGGCTCAATAGTTGAAAGAAAATAAGTAAGATTCTTCTTCAAAAAGGTGAAATAGTGATCAAGTACTTTTATTCTAATATCTAATATGGCGTCAGGCTCGTCGGGTGTCATCAGAATCGAGCCTTTGTGCAAGGACAATTATGAAGCATGGAAAATACACGTCGAGGCTTTGTTAATCAAAAATGATTTATGGGAGTATGTGAGCGGCGAGAAGATGCCTCCTAATGTCATTGAAGGAGAGACACAAAATCCTGAAGTGGTAAGAAAACGGGAATCATGGATCAGGAATGACCGAAAAGCAAAATCAGAATTAATCTTGACAATTCACTCGTCTGAACTACAACATGTACGTGGATGTAACACCTCACGGGAAGTTTGGCTTAAGCTCGGGTCAATATATGCGTCCAAAGGGCCTGCAAGGAAGGCATTATTACTTAAGCACAAATTATGTGAAGGTGGTGACGTCAGAGAACACGTCAACAAGTTCTTCGATATTGTCGATCGCTTAAATGCAATGGAGGTAGACATAAATAAGGACCTGCTATCTGTGATGTTATTACACAGCCTTCCGGATAGTTACGAGGGATTCAAATGTGCCATGGAATCACGTGACGAATTGTTGAATGTTAAGGCCCTCAAGGTCAAAATACTTGAAAAGAGCGAAGTAGAATCACAGTCTGTTATTGAGGTAGCTGGAGCTGCAGGAGAGGGGATTCAGCGTAGTAACAAGTGGTATGGAAATGTAAACAGATCAAAGGGCAATCCGTTTAAGTACAAGTGCTACAAGTGTGGCAGGAAGGGGCATAAGGCACCTGAGTGTACAACAGCACTGAGACAGCAATCAAATCCTGAGACTTATGAGAACACAAATAGGAACAAACAGTGTGCGCAGGCAAGTGATGACACGTTCGCAGTTTATCATATCGAGTGCAATAAAGCCATGACCGATCATCGCCCATGGATACTCGATAGTGGCTGCACTACTCACCTATGTGGTGATAAGAAGTTGTTTAAGGCTTTAAATGAGACAACTAGTGGAGTCATTAACTTAGCGAGTCAGGCAAGCAGTCCAATCAAAGGGAAAGGCATCGTCAATTTGGTAGTCAGTAATGGGCATAATCTTAGGTCTGTAGATTTTTCAAATACATTGTTTGTACCTGAGCTAAGGTCAAACCTAGTTTCAGTCGCACAAATCACCAATCATGATCATGAAGTTTTGTTCCGAAGAGATTCAGCCATAATAACAGATGTAGATGGGAATGTCAAATTAACAGCTGAAAGACGCGGCAATTTGTATTATTTACTTGAAGAGAATCCAGAAGCTGGCATTGCTGATGATGAAGTTGACCCAGAAGTAATGAAGTGGCATTGCCGACTAGGTCATTTGAACGCCAGAGATTTAGCCCGAGTGGTCAATCAGACCACAAAATGCGAAATTATGCCCGTGAAGCTAAAATCCTTGTCTAAGTGTGAAGTTAGTTTACGTGGAAAAATGACCAGATTGCCGTTTCCAACGAGTGAACGAAGAAACAAAGACGTCCTTGACATAGTTCATTCTGATATCGTTGGACCGTTTAGGACGGAATCTGCAAGTGGAGCCAAGTATTTTATCACGTTTGTGGATGATCGGTCAAGGTGGTGCGAAGTCTTTTTTCTCAGGCAAAAGAGTGGTGCATTGGATGCGCTAAAAATATATCAGGCTCATGCAGAGCGTGTGACAGGAAAAAAAATCAAATGTCTTCAAA
Source organism: Microplitis manilae (assembly GCA_030273425.1). Lineage (NCBI taxonomy): Eukaryota > Metazoa > Arthropoda > Insecta > Hymenoptera > Braconidae > Microplitis > Microplitis manilae. The sequence goes on along the minus strand of CP092727.1, from coordinate 18,691,824 downwards.
GTGACAACGGTAAAGAGTACTGCAACATTGGAGTAGATGCATTCCTACGTGATCAAGGTATTGAACGACGACTCAGTGTAGTTAGAACACCTCAGCAAAACGGTATCGCCGAGCGTATTAATAGAACTTTAGTGGATATGGCGCGGTGTCTTCTAATCCAGTCAGGTCTGCCCCATATGTTTTGGGCCGATGCTGTGGCAACAGCGTGCCATATAAGGAATAGATGTCCGTCCAAGAGTATTGATGGAGATAGCCCTTACCAAAGGTGGTTCAATAAAGAGACCATGTCTTTACATTATTTACGAACTTTCGGGTCCACCGCATATGTTTTGGATAAAGACCCATCAAAGGGAAAGTTAGCTGATCGATCAACTAAAGGAATTCTTGTGGGCTATTCGCGCGAGTCAAAGGGGTACAAGATTTGGTTACCAGAGAATAAAAAGTTTATTGTTGCTCGCGATGTGAAATTTATAGAGGATAACGTAATTACACCGTTGAAGAATATAAATATAGAGATCTTAGAAGACGATGATTTAGAAGTCAAAAATCCCCCACAAGTTGAGCTGGAGATAAGATCAAACACTAATTCAAATAATGTTCGGAATTCATCAGAGAATGATAAAAATTCATCAGTTTCAACACCACCGACTGTAGAAAATCCTCAAGAAGTAAGGAGAGAAAACAAAAGGGGACGAGGTAGACCACGAATATTTCGAACTGGCTCAAGAGGTCGCCCTATGAAGTTATTTTCTGAAAATCAGAAAGATAAAGAAAATGAATCGATGTCAGGAGAGGATGAAGGTGATGAAGTTTTCGCTGGAGTAGCTGAGATTAATCTAGATGATGCAATGAATTCACCTGAGAGCGGTGAGTGGAAGCGAGCAATCCAGTCAGAGGTCACAAGCCTGTTAAAAAATGACACTTGGGAGATTGTTACACGACCTCCAGGTCAAGATATTGTTGGAAGTCGCATCGTTTTGACAAATAAGTATAGACAGAACGGGTTAATTGAAAAGAGAAAAGCGCGCATCGTTGCGAAAGGCTACAGTCAAAAATATGGTATTAATTATAACGAGACATTTGCTCCAGTGGCCCGGATGGAGTCAATGAGACTCTTAATAGCTGTATCAGCTGAACTTGGTCTCCAAATTAGACAATTTGATGTGGTTACCGCGTATCTGAATGGCAAGCTAGAAGAAATTGTATTCATGAAGATCCCCGAGGTACTTTTGCAAACGTTGGAGGAAATCATTGAAAATGCTCAAACCTCTGAAGATATCAAAGTTAAAGCTAGTAAGATGCTGGGATGCATGAAGAGAGGTGGAAACGCTTGTAAATTAAATAAGGCACTGTATGGTCTGAAGCAGGCAGGACGGCAATGGCACGCCAGATTATCGAGAAAATTAAAGGGAATTGGACTTCAACCTGCAGCCGCTGAAACCTGTCTATATCACGCCAAGAAAGGACGAGAAATTTTGTTACTAATTGTCTACGTCGATGATTTTTTGGTCGCATCTTCAGACAGTGAATGGATTGAAGAGGTAAAACATGAACTTCAAGAAGAATTCGAAATCAAGGACTTGGGACCAGCCAAACAGTGCTTGGGTTTGGAAATCGATCAAACGAAGAAGTATGTATCTATTACTCAAGCGAGATACATTATAAGTTTGCTCGACAAGTATAAAATGAGTGACTGCAACCCAGTGTTCACACCTGCTGAGTTACAAAGCAAGGTGATGAATGATTCTGATGGAAATGAGATTGTTGATGACCGTCCCTACAGAGAACTCGTCGGAGAACTAATGTACCTGGTTGTAGGTACACGACCTGACATCGCTAACACTGTGTCCAGATTGGCTCAGTTCGTCAATCAGCCAAGGCGACAAGATTGGATCGGAGCCAAACGTGTTCTCAGATATTTGGCTGGGACAAGAGAACTCGGTTTAACATATACCAAAACAAATAAATCTATGTATGGATATTGCGATGCTGACTGGGGAGGGTGTATTAAGGACAGACGGTCATTCTCTGGGTACGTTTTCATCCTTGCGGGAGCCGCTGTGAGTTGGAAATCCCAAAAGCAGCGCACGGTTGCTCTATCATCCACTGAATCGGAGTATGTAAGTTTGTCAGAGGCTGTCAAGGAGGCCATCTACTTGAAAGGGCTGTTGGCAAATATTGAGCTGCAAGAGTACTCCCATATAAAATTACTGATTGACAACCGTGGTGCAGAGCAGCTTGCATCAAATCCAGTTTATCATGCGCGAACGAAGCATATAGACATTCGGCATCACTTCGTCAGGGAAACCGTAGAAAACAAGCTGGTTAGTTTAAGTCATGTCCCTACAAGTGACATGATCGCTGATGTTCTCACGAAGGCACTACCAAGAGTGCTTCACGAAAAATGTGTCAAAGGACTTGGACTCGCAATACAAAAGGACGTGTGTCTTGAGGGGGCGTGTTAGTGGGACCGTAGCAAGACGCACTGACTATAGTTGGCACTGCGCATGCACGATTGCTCATGTTCTTTGGTTTACATATCTTCCCTTCTTCTTGCTATATACTTCGAGTGCTTCCTTCCTACATACTGGTTGTGCCATTTTTGTGTATTATTAATTATTAATTAAAGTTTGCCATATATTTAATAGATCTGTGTTCTTTCTTCTTTCAATTATCGCTTCTAGTGTATAAGCACCCAACACTTATGGAAAATAGAAAAGTGCAATGAGGAACCCCTTAATGTTAATATTAAGAGCTCTAATTTCCACAGGCGTCTTTTTATATCTAAATGGAACTTTTAAACCTGTTTGAAAGAAGAAAAAAAAAATTTGTTATTTTTTGGATCACCCTAATATATATATATTGAGACAAATCGCTTTTTAACTTCGCGATTTTAACCAGCAGCCACCAGAATTCGCGGGTTGAACCCTGGCTTAGGCTGGCCTCTAACAAATTTTTATTTACTTGGACAGAGCAATGGGCGAGGGTTCTTGCAAAGCAAGGACCCGCACTTATTCAAACTCGGCAACGTTATGAAAAGATCATCAACTTACCTCACGGCTTATTAATTAACAATAGGTTTCTTATAATAAAATAAACTTATCAGCTTCTTAATTAACGATAATATTCTTAATAGACTATTTAATAATTCTTACCAGTAAAGTAGGAAAATAAAGAGTATGAGTGAAAAATAGAATGAGAGAAATTAACCAGAAAATGCAAGTTTATTGCCAATTATAATAATATTCAGTTACTTACAATAAATACTGCGCAATTTACAATGAATGTAATGTCCTCGTAGGTACAGAAAATACAATGGTTCCTCCCAGTGGAATGACGCAGTTATACACAATATTTAATATTTAGTAGAGTAGAATACTTAATACCGCGAATAATTCGTCGGTAACGCACAATATGATTTATTTTATTCAAACTTGCTTTAGAATAATTTTAATAAGTTTATAATATTTTATTAGAATAATATTGCAAGTAAAATTGCCAGAATAATAATTGAACGCACAGTAATATAATTAATAAGAAATGAGAGTCGCTAATTAATACTAGAAAACACGTCTAAACGCTAAGTGATCCAGGATCGAAGTGATTGACCGATAATTGAGGGTTTGGGACTCGCCTCTGAACTATCCCCACTTCACCCCTACGGACATGCGTCGACGTGAAAATTAAGTCATGTGACCATGGCACTATGACGTACTGAATTTAGGCGGCAACGAGACGGAGAAAATTGGGAACCGCAAGGCTGAGGACGACGAAGACAATTCACATTGTCTCAATATATGTATATATATATATAATTAATGCAAATATGTATTTTTATGCACCAAATTTCCATTTTTTTCAACAATTTATTAGTACACGGAAAAAAAATACGTGCAATAAAACGCATTCCTGTGGGGGCCAAATTACAACATCCTATTGTAGCAAAGGGACTTTTTCTGTGGAATCAATAGGATAAGGAACACGTTTTAGGTGCCAATTTTTTTTCAAATTTTGAAATTTCACTATACTGACGAAAAAAAATTGGTACATGAAACTTCTTTTTTATCCTGTTGATTACACAGGTAAATTCTTGTTGCTACAACAGGAAAAGTCTCGTTCTCCAACAGTATTTTATCCTGTTGCTCTCTCAAGACGTATCTTGTTGCTGTAACATGAAAATCCTGTTGCTGCAATAGGATTTTGTCTTGTAACAGCACCTATATTTTTTTCGCTTAAAATCGACTTATCATTATTTTTAACTATCAAGTTAGATCAGATATTTTGATTGTAGACCATTATGAGTGAAACCACGCAAATCAAATAATCACTCTCAAATACGTAGGCCTGACTAGAATTTGTTGAGACTTCAAAATTAGTCTCAATTTGACTCCTGCCTTGAATTATTGGAATTTCTACCATTGCAACTCAGAGAAATACTGGTGGCTTGCTAGTGTGTAAAATACATTACAGGTCTTTGGAATAGGAAAAGGGGCTGGAACTAAATTCGCAGTGGGACGTGATGAGCTCCAATCTTTTCACTTGTTAGAATATACCTTTTCATTCTACTCCATATACCTCTTCCAATTCTCTACTCTTTGTCCTTTGTCTCTCCCCTATTTTTATTATGTAGCAATGGGTGATTTTACCTTTTGGTAGACTCCATTTATGTGTTTTTGCTACCAAAGCCTATTATATCAGGCAACCAATCAGTAAGAGAGAACGGTCATTTGAATATCCTGACAAATATAAGTTTTATTAAAAGACAAAATAGCACGGAGTATCTCCATTGTTTTGAGTCCACAGTATAAAGGATCTAGTTTTCGTTACATAATTCAATGCAGCCAAACTACGTGGAGTTAACGTTCTTCTTGACGACTAAATAACACTATTTCTCAAAAAAAAAAAACAAATCTGGGCGTCGGTTGACCCTGTGGGCCAGCCCCAAAACTTCCCGCTGTTTTTGACCTCAAGTAGCTTTTCAAGCTCTAACAAGTTACGTTTTATGCTGAAGTTTGAAAATTTAAGAATCAAAAATCATTAATGAAAAAGCGGTTTTTAAGATTGAATTCCTGATTATGCTCAATAAAATAAGTGTATTGAGGTAGAAATCAATGTCAGGGATCAAAATCAAGATTTAAATAAGTTTTGACTCATGCAAGAAACAATAAAATATGAAATATCCGAGAAAAATATTAGAAACTGCGGTTTTTCACTTTTTTTGTTGATAATATTATTTAAACTAAAAAACAAAGTTAGATGACATTATATGATGATCGAAAGAAACCATAAAGAGGACGAGTTGGTATGATTTCAGATACATTTTAGCACATTATATTATGATTTATCCAGAAAAAATAACATAAAATGTTATTTTTTTAACTTTTAAACGCCGATACACTACCGACAGAAAGTTTGGAAGCATCTGACATTTTTTTTAAACAAAGATAATTTGAAGTAACTATTTTATCTTTGTTATGATTCAATTTATATTATCATTTTAAATTATTTTCTTATATTTTAACTAACGGTGGTAATGTATTCTTAAATATAGGAAAAAAAATCAGGAGTGTGCTTATATAAAAAAAATTCAGCGTATTACAAGTGCTTCCAAACTTTCTATAGGTAGTGTATCTTTTGAACTAATGAACCGATTTTGATGCTTGAGATGGCAATCGACGCATTTTATTGAATTCTAGAGCTGATTAAAATTTAAAATCGATCGAGTCAGTCGTTTCGAAAGTATTCGGAAAAAACCGTTTCTCACCATTTTTTCTTCAACGATATCTCGCGAACGAATGATCCGATTTTGATGGCTGAGGCGGCAATCGACGTATTTTATTAAGTTCTACAGTTGATCAGATTTTGGAATTGTTTAGTTAAGTTATTTCAAAGATATTCACAAATAACTATTTTTTACTATTTCTTTCTCCCGCGATATCTCTCGAATAAATTAACCGATTGAGATGGCTAAGGCGGCAATCGACGCGTTTTATCAAATTATAGAGCTGAGTAGATTTTGAAGTCGATCGTTAAAGTCATTTCTGAGAAATCACTAAAAAACTAAAGAAAAAAAACTTTTTTTTTTTCGTAATTCGCAAATATTTTCGAGTCTACTTGATCTAATGATCTGAAATTATCAGGAAAGTTGATGGCCAACAAGCTCTTTCGATTGCCACCTCAACCATCCAAATCGATTCATTAGTTAAAAAGTTACAAAGAGTTCACACACACACACACGCACACACACACACACACGCACACACACACACACACACACACGCGCGCGGACGGACATCATTCTGAAAATAGTCGGAATATCGAAAATCGGGGTGAAAACAATCTTCTCGAATTTTTGAAAATTTACAATTTTCTTAGCGGAAAGTTAAAAGTTTGAAAACCACTTAACCCTATAGGCTAGCTCCTGAGCTTTCTGCAATTTTCGAGTTTAAAAGTAGCGTTATTGTCAATATTTGTTCGAGCTCGTTGAATTCAATAAAGTTATATTTAACATTGAAGTTTAATTGTATATTATAAAAAATTAGAGAAATAATAAATAATCAATAACGAAGCGTTTGTTAAGTTTTGTTGAAAATTATGGTCCATAAAATCAATGTATTTCAAGACAAATTGTCATAATTTCTCAAACATTCCGTAAATTACATTTCGAGATGTCTCCGAAAAATGACGTAAATTCTTATGCTCTATATTTTTCGTCGCCTATCTATCTTTGTGAACTACGCACCCATTATTTTAATGTTTACTGCATTATTCGATGCTATTTTTCAGCTTCTGATGTTTAAATAATTTTCGAATCAATCATTCAGTGATCTAGGTTTTATTAAGAGATACTTTTTTAAAAGTTTTATCGACAATGATGTGTCTTTTGAACAAATTATTTAATTTTGAAAACTCACTTGTGATTCAATGTAAAGTTTTTAATATTCTTATAGATTTTTAGACAGAATAATTTTAAATTGACCAGGTTGACGTCGTTAGGGTGTCGATAGACCCCAGGTGCGTCAGCTGTTGACCTTCTTTTATTTTATGCGAATATGTTTTAATGACTTACCATGGTGACGATTATCCCCATAACTCGGCCCAAAAAATCCCTTGATGCCTCCTCTGAGTGCGAACAAGACGAGCCTTGAAGGCCTGGTTCCTCCGTAAGGGAAAGCGATTCCAATTGGCCAATCAAACAACCAGAGCTCGAAGGCTCACAACACAAGAGCTCAACGGCTCAGCAACACATGAGCTCAATAGCTCAACAATACACGAGCTCGAAAGCTCAACAACACATGAGCTTGAAAGCCCCAACAATACATGAGCTCGAAAGCTCAACGACACATGAGCTCGAAGGCTCAACAACAACTTCCTCAAATTTTAACTCTCGGACGACCTTTGGTGAGGTCCGCGATGACACCTTGAATCCCGCGACCGAGCTGTACTGTACATCCTGACCTCCTGCTTCATCGGCCACGAAGCATAAAGGGTGATATGATAGGTGGTGAAGGAGCCCGAACTGCTGGTTAGCGCTCTGAGCAAAGGAAGGGTGGAACAGCTAGTAAGCGCTCGCCCCTTTAAGGTTCTTTAGACAAAAGATTTGTATTCATGTTAAATTTTAGGTTTTATTCCTCTGAACCTGGAGACAGGAGAATCAGTCAGTCAATAGTACAGAGTTTCGTGCTCTTTGAGACCTCGCGATCAACTGACTTGATTCTGTCGCTCCTTGGTATTATACATTATCAAAAGTGTTAACGTTGCATCTCAGGTTTCCTATGAGAGAATCGTCGTGGCCCGGGTCTCATGCGTCGTCATCTGTTTAGACTATCCGCGAGCCACGGCGACTCTCTTATCGCAAGAGATTTCCGTTACATTGTTGGTGATGAATATCGCCAACAAAGTAACGATTTATTAATTTATTATTTATTTATGATTCTAAGAAGTGTCGAACCGTTTATTCGCCCACTGTGGCGAATAAATAATTCGAGACTTCAAAAAAAAATTTCCTCAGATTTTTATTTAAATTTAATTAGAGCCAGAACGTAACACCAGTATTTAGCAGGATTTGAAAGTATTAGAATTTTAATCCTTTTGAATCCTGTCAAATACTTTTTAATACTTTTTTTTAATCAGGGTACCCAGTCTAAGACATCATCTAGAAATTAATCAGAATAGCTTTCTAGAACCTCAAAACCTCGAGGTCTTTTACATAGAGTGGGTTTTTGAAAATCGGATTGAAACCAATAATTTATTTTTTCGGAACATTTTTCAATTTTTTTACTAGGAAATGAAAAAAGTTAAAAAATATTTTTGAATTCACCGCGTTTTTTTCCGTAGAAATAGTCGTCTCGGTCTTGTTACTTGATACAATACAGTAGCAGTCAATGGAAAATGGCTGCAGTATGTATTTGTTTACATTTAAAATTGTTCGTTTTTGCAGTAACGATGTAATATAAGAAAACATTGTTTAATTGATTTTCAAAACCAAACAATACTGCATGATTCTGAAGACTGTGGTAAAAATAATTAAGTTATTTCGTCAAGTTTTTATCGAGATATCGATGTCACAAAGTATTCATGAGTTATACAGGTTACAGGGTGGTGGTGCTCAGATTTTTTTATTGAAATTTTTTCATACACAGAAAAAAAGAAATATTTGTCCCAAATAAATCAATTTATTTGTGGCTTTTTTAAAAATATTTCTTAATGACTAATAAATATATTTGGTACAACTAAAAATGACAGTTGATTCAAAAATAATTTTATTATTTGATGGAAACATATCATTTATTTGTGATAAGTAATTGATATATTTGTGGTAAAGATATTAAATTTGTGACAAATAACCTAAAATTTGGCGATACTATACATTAGGGTGTTTCATTTCGGAGCAACATTTTTTTTTTTCAAGTGTATGTGGAAAAAATCTAGTTCAAAACAAAAAAAAAATTTTCGCGCAAGAAAAAAAATTCTATGTCGATTACAGACCTAGCTCATTGAAAAATTCGATTTTTCCATTTAAATAACACGTGAAAAATTTTTTTTTTAGATTCAAGTATTTTTAACTCTTCAACAAATCAATAGATTGAATAGATCAATACATATCCTTGTAGGAAATTGAACACTCTACAAAAAAGGTCTCTTATCATTTTTCGATAAATCTACCTGTTTAAAAGTTCTAGAGCTCGAAGTAAAGTTGGAGATCGTTTGATTTTTACGGCGAAACTATCAGACTTATCGCAAAATGTTGTAGGATCTTTTTTGTTGACAATTTTATTCTCTACAAATTATTATCAGTAAGGTTTTTTCAAATTCCGCATTGTTTTCTAGTTATTACCATTTTAATGTCGAGCTCTTGAAATCGACCAAAACCACGTTTTTAAAAGCTTGTAATTGAAATAAAAATAAATAGAAAACAATGCGGCATTCGAAAAAACTTTACTTGTAATAATTTGTAGAGAATAAAGTTGTCAACAAAAAAGATCCTACAACATTTTGTGATAAGTCTGATAGTTTCGCCGTAAAAGTAAAAAGATCTCCAACTTTCCGAGTTGAAATTTTAAACCTTTCTAGAACCTAGAAATTCTAAAATTAAGAACGAAAAGGACTTACTGAGTACTTATTTTCTATAGAAAAACAACTCCTACATAAAACCTCTAAGTGTCGGTTACGGGAAAAAATGACATGTTCAGTCGTTAAATAGGCGTAAAAATTTTAAATTGTAAATACTATTTAGGCTAAGCATACTCCAGAATCTTATCAAGTCCTATTCATTTTACAGTGGTCAAAGTATTTTGAGAACCTATTGGCACTCCATCCCGGAAAAAAAATGATTGTGTCAAATTTTGTAGAATTATTTTTTTTCCGGGATGGGTCACCCATCCAATTTATGTCCCTTCTCGATGATGCTCAACTTTTGTTATTGAAGGATTGTAGTCTGCTCCGCTCGTCCATTGGCCACTTGGCAAGATGAAAAATTCGTGGCTGTATTTATGATTACACATGAATTCCTATCAGCCATATTTCATAGTATTAATTTACTATAATATAATAATTCGCACATTATTGCAGATATAACTTGTTTCTCAAACACGATCAGGTTAAATTATACATAACTTCATTTATAATTGTATATAAAAAAACGATTTGAATAATTCAACCATCGATTGTTTAATGGACATTAAATTTTAAAATTAATTAAATTTATCGATTTGTAATAATTTATATTTTTTAATTAATTTTTTAAATGTATTTCAACCATTTCAAAATTACGTTTGTATATATAATTGAGCAATCTTTTGAATTTTTTTCGCTAAACTTTTTCAAAAATCGAGTGTTGGTCGAAAAATGTTAATGACTTTTGTATTATGATAAAAAATATTAAAAACTTTTTCATCTTCCTTTGCATCCAATAATTGTGTAAAATATAATTTTTCTTAATGTAAATAACTTACAAAAAATTGTAATGAAATCAAACTCATTGAATATCCAGAATTTTTTTTTTTTACATTTTTCAGTGGGTACCCTATTTTGCCCGAAAAAATGAAAATTTTTTTTTATTTTAGAGAATCAGTGTCACAAGTGTATTTTTTATTTTCTTTATAATTATTTTTATCGATAGTGGACTTTCGTTTGTTAGAGCTTTCCTTATTAATTGTAGCCGTAAAGGTTGACCATATTTCATTGATATTGTTGTTACTTTTTATTATTGTTGATGACGAGTAAAAGATTTGTAATAAAAAGTTATGGGTAACTGGTGAAATTTTGGCTTTGTTTACGGAATAAATTATTACTTTCAATTCGAATTAATTCGATACTCAAATTAGTATAATTATTTAAACAATTTTTATAACAAATATAAATGAATAAAACGATAATAAATAAATATATGATTGAATAATTAAATAATCATAAACAAGTAAATTATTCAATACACAATTTATTATTAAGAATGTGACAATTAAATGTTATTATTTTATTTCAAGTTTTCTCTTTTACAGAATCTTTAGGACTTGATAAGGATGTACAGTAAACAAGTCCTTAATAATATTCATTTATAAATGTTGAACTTTAAGAAAAGGTGTATCGTAACATTGGAAATATAAATTTTAGAATATTTAGGTCCTAACCACACGGAGAAAAAAAAACAGTAATTTTTCCTATGTTGGCATAGTAACTATTCCTATGTGCACGTAGGAATTTTTCCTATGTAAACATAGGGAAATTCCCTATAAAAATATAGGAAAAGGTACTATGATACATAGTATTTTTTCCTATGGTAACATAGGAAAAGTTTCGATGTTAACATAGGAAAAATTCTTATGTTACATAGCATTTTTTCCTATGGTAACATAGTAAAATTTCCTATGTTACCACAGTAATTTTTCCTTTGTAGCATAGAAATTTTTCCTATGTGAAACATTATTTTTTTTATATAGAATAAATTGGTTTTGAAAAAAGTTATAGTTAGTCATGCTGTTGAATTCATGACCTATTTCCCCCTATTATAATTCTTTAATCATTTTTGTTAAAAAAATTTTAGGAACCCGTTTGGCTAAAAAATATTCGTAGGTTTTCAAAGTCGGGGCATTTTACCCCACCCCCCGACACTTTTTATGTTAAAAATTTTGGGGGAACCATTTAGCATCTGTGGCCCATTTTGCCCCAGTGACCCATTTTACATTAGTGGCCCATTTTGCCTTAATGTCCCGTTTAGTACCTGTCCCCCACCCCAAACACTTTATATCTACAAAAATTTTAGGGGACCATTTTGCCCCAGAGGTCCATTTGGCCTCAGTGGCCTATTTTGCCTCAGTGATCCATTTTTCCCCTCCCCCGCCCCAAACACTTTTTATGTTAAAAAGTTTGGGGAGTCCATTTTGCCCCCACTTCCCCTACATGTAAGGAAATAAGTAAATTATATTTTTTTTAAATTTTTCTAGACATAGGAATTGTTCCTCTATGCACATAGGGAAATTTACTATGTAGCATAGGAAAATTTACTATGCTAACATGGGAATAATTCCTATGTAACATAGGGAAATTCACTATGTTAACATAGGAGTAATTCCTATGTAACAAAGGAATTATTCCTATGTTACATAGTAAATTTCCCTATGTTCGCATAGTAAAAATTCCTATGCGAACATAGGAAATATTACTATGTAACATAGGAAAATTACCTGTTTTTTTTTTCTCCGTGCAGAGATGAAATAATTTACAGGACTTAATAAGTATAAATAGTTTCTTTAGATTTGAAAAAAAAGATGGCCTTTTTCTGTTATAAAATCCTTAGGAGCTATTTAGCGTATAGAATACTCATAGGGTTTGTTTAGGTTCACTGAAAGATGTTATATAAGAAAAAAAAAGTAACATGGAATTCCCGTGAAAAATGAATCATACATGGCCATGCATGGCCATATATGGTTCATGTATGGAGCATACATGGCCATGCATGGAGCATACATGGTCATACATGAATCATGCAAGGCCATGTATGGCCATGCATGGACATGTATGACTATATATGGCAGTGATTAATTGAACATACATGGCCATGCATGGCCGTATATGGTTCATGCATGGAGCATACATGGTCATACATGAATCATATAAGGCCATGTATGGACATGTATGACTATATATGTCAGTGATTAATTGAACATACATGGCCATGTATGGCCGTAGATGGTTCATGCATGGAGCATACATGGCCATGCATGGAGCATACATGGTCATACATGAATCATACAAGGCCATGTATGGCCATGCATGGACATGTATGACTATATATGTCAGTGATTAATTGAACATACATGGCCATGTATGGCCGTATATGGTTCATGCATGGAGCATACATGGCCATGCATGGAGCATACATGGTCATACATGAATCATACAAGGCCATGTATGGCCATGCATGGACATGTATGACTATATATGTCAGTGATTAATTGAACATATATGGCCATGCATGGCCGTATATAGTTCATACATGGCCATACATGGGCATACGAACTTTTTGAATACAGTCATGCATGGCCATATATGAATCATACAAGGCCATGTATGGCCATGCATGGTCATACATAGTCATGGATGACTATATATTAGACTGCTTTTTTTAGCGACTATTTTTAACTTCCCGCTAAGAAAATTGAAAATTTTCAAAAATTCGGGAAGTTATTGGTTTCCGTCCGATTTGTGAAAATCGAAATTCCAACAGATGTCGACGTTTTGAGGTCCTAGAAAGCTATTCTGACTAATTTCACGATGGTGTCCGAGTGTATGTATGTATGTATGTACGTACGTACGTACGTACGTATGTAAATATCTATAACTTTCGAACGGATCAACCGATTTTGATCGTCAAGGTGTCATTCGACGCAGTTTTTTAATATCTTGAAGCTGAGAAAAAATTGAGCTTGATCAGCAGGGCTCGTTCGGAGATATTCCAAAAATAAACTTTTTTCAAAAATGTTTTTTTTGGATAACTTTTTACGGGCTCAATGGATTAATTTTAAAATGGACTGGGCTCTGGAGATTTATAAGCCGCGTCGAATGCCACCTCAAACATCAAAATCGGTTAATTCTTTCAAGAGAAACCGTTGTCGAAAGAATTAAAAAAAAAAATTTTTTTTAGTATTTTGAAAATTTCTCAAAAATGACTCGATGAATCAATTTCAAAATTTAATCAGTTATAGAACTCAATAAAACGCGTCGACTGCCACCTTAAACGTCTCAATCGGTTTATTCGTTCGAGAGATATCGTTGTAGAAAAAATTGTAAAAAACGTTATTTTTTGAAAACAAAAGCATACAAAAGTATTTTCGAGCTCGAAGAGCTCGAAAATGTATCTTCTACAGCTTTTCGAGCTCAAGGAGCTTGAAATACGCGGGAAGTTTTGGGGCTGGCCCGCAGGGCCAACCGACAGACCGATTTTTTTTTTCGCTCCCATCCCGAAATTTTGTTGGAAATACCCTCCAAAAAATTCCCTGAGAGTTTAAGGCCTTGATATTAATATAAAGTACTTTCCCAGAGCAGGCGAAGATTTCCCATTCAAAATACACGTAAACTTGGGTTTTTATGTTTTAAACTTCTGTAACTCCGCGGCATTTTATGACATCATCTCGCCCAAAGTCAGGATTTTCTCAGAATTGAATGCTCTTCAAAAGTACCCATTATCGCGAAGTCGTAACTCATACGAGTGGGGTAGTACGGACCGCTAAACTAAATTTTTTCATAGAATTCTTGTTTCTTCTCTCATTATCTCATAAACAACAAGACCTACAGAAAAAATATGAACAACAATTCTATAGAAAATTCAATTTTCTACAAAAAATTTCAATGTCAAGCTCTTAAAAAAATAGTTTTCTGATTGATTTTTTATAAATTCTCAAATATATTTTTTGTATTTTAACTTATACTTTTTAAATAATTTTTAACTTCCCGCTAAGGAAATTGTAAATTTTCAAAAATTCGGGAAGTTATTGTTTTCAACCCGATTTTCGAAAATCGAGTTTTCATCAGATGCCGACGTTTTGAGGTCCTAGGAAACTATTCTGACTATTTTCAGAATGATGTCCGAGTGTCTGTATGTATGTATGTGTATGTGTATGTGTGTGTGTGTGTGTGTGAATGGCCTATAACTTTTTAATTAATGAATCGATTTAGATGTTTAAGGCGGCGATTGAAAGAGCTTGTTGGCCGTCAACTTTCCTGATAATTTCAGATCATTAGATCAAGTAGACTCGAAAATATTTGCGAATTACGAAAAAAAAAAGTTTTTTTTCTTTAGTTTTTTAGTGATTTCTCAGAAATGACTTTAACGATCGACTTCAAAATCTACTCAGCTCTATAATTTGATAAAACGCGTCGATTGCCGCCTTAACCATCTCAATCGGTTAATTTGTTCGAGAGATATCGTTGGAGAAAGAAATGGTAAAAAACGGTTTTTTTTCAAATATCTTCAAGGCGGCTGAATCGATCGCTTTTAAATTCTAGTCAGCTCTAGAATCCAATAAAACGCGCCTATTGCCACCTCAAACGTCAAAATCGGTTGATTAGTTCAAAAGATATCAGCGTTGAAAAGTTGAATAAATAACATTCTATATTATTTTTTCCAGATAAATCAAAATGTACTGTACTAAAATGTGTCTAAAATCTTACAAACTTTTCCTCTTTATGGTCTCTTTTGATCATCATATAATGCCATCAAACTTGTTCTTTAGTTTAAACCATATTATCAACGAAAACATTGAAAAAAAACAGTTTTTAATCATTTTCTCGGATATTTTATATATTATTGCTCTGACCTAAGCCAAAACTCATTGAAATCTTGATTTCGATCACTGACATTGATTTCTGCATCAATATATTTAGTTTATTGAACATAATCGGGAATTAAAATTTAAAAACCGCTTGTTCATTAATGATTTTCGATTCTTAAACTTTTAAACTTTAGCATAAAGCGTAACTTGCTAGAGTTTAAAAAACTCATAAAAAAACAATTGCATGCAATAAGATTTTCGAGCTCGAAAATATAGTCACATTAATATTTTCGATTTCCTTGAGCTTGAAAACAGCGGGAAGTTTTGGGGCTGGCCCGCAGGGTCAACCGACAGACCGATTTTTTTTTATGGGGGTGTTTAATGCAAGGATTTTCGTATGCTCCAACTAATAAAAAAAAAGTTGCTTAAACCAAGAGAAAAACTTCGTAGGAGAAAAGATATATATGTAAGAGAGGAAATTCACCGGTGCTAGGCAATAGCGGTTGGAGTAGTTCGGTGCCCGCCACGAGATTGCGCCCAGCCACTTGTAGTCTCCCTCGTAAGAAACGTAGTTCAGACGTATTGTATTCAAACTTAGAATCAATTCTGATAGGAGCACTCCTCTTGTTCTTCGACAGAGTGACGTGCCATTTTTGGTGATAATATAGTATATCCTATATTACTTCATGGCATGTAATCTAATTGTTAATATAGACTCAATGTAGATTTTAAAATATTCGATTTATCAATTTTGAACCGTTTCGAATGATTTCTATTCGCTTATCCCAAGTTCCAATTTTCGAATTGATTTGAATCGTTTTTGCTAACCAGGGATAATATATAAAATTATACACCAGTACTTGTGGTCGAGTGGATAACACTCTTGTCGAACGCAAGTACTGGCCAGGCTCAGGTTCGAATCCCACAGAGTGCAAATGAATTATTTTTCACAAGTTGATATAATGCATTGATCTGTAGGATTCGTTCCATATAGCCGCCAGATTGCCACCTGTCTGCAATCTTCCCCACTAAAAACACTCCGTGATTGCAAAAAAGTGTGGGCAACAAAACTCAGAAAAAGACAGCTAATAATGAGATATATGGAATAGAAAAAGGAAAAAGATTGCCAGAAACATAGTCCGAAAAAGTTTAAAGTAGTTTGTTAGAAATATATGAAAAATATTTACCCAAGAAAATAGGGACTTGAAAATTGCTTGCAACGTAACCTAAAGACTATGTAATGTAAATATGTAAAGAATAAAAACTGTAGAAAACGGAAGTTATATCGTTAAGATTGCAACAATTAAAATTTTTTAAAAATTTATACAAAATTATATAAAAATTTTTTTTCCCGGGAATCGGTAATTTCCGATTAACTTCCAATTGGAATCATTCGGAAGTTTCCGATTAAATCCGATTGAAACGGATAGAATGTCAATCAGAAATTTTCAATTATATATGATAAGACGTTTTCAATAGGATTCAATCGGAGTTTTTAATCAGGGATTGTCAAGTCTTGTTCAAATAGTACACTTTTCATCAGCAATATTTAATATATTCCTGTAGAAATTATGATCGATAAAATGCTGGTATTTCTCATGAAAATTAGTATTGAAAATATTGCGAAAACCAAGATCATTCTAATTATTATTAATAAAAAAAATTCTCATTTGAAAAGCGACCGGGAAGTATACGATACGATCAATTTTATTTTGTACTTACTATTTTATGAAAGCTATCAATCAAATCTGATTCTAAATGTATACATTTTGCCGCGATAAATACATACTGAAACTCATGATTTTCCTATGAATTATTTTATTTTGAAATTACCTAATATTAACGAATAGATTATTTTTTTTATTGGCGGTGAAAATTAGTATCGGGCATTTTCTGATTCATTCTACATATTTTATTACATGTATTGGATATTGAAAGTAATTTCCAATAGGTTGATAGTAGTATAAATAGAGAGCTGTCACTAGTACACACCGATGACTGCTTATTCAAAACTACATTAAATTCTGTGTAACGGTTGTACAACTTTCATCCTAAAAGCTAGTTTGTCCAAATCGTATGAAAAGTTAAAAATTGTTGGACATCAGACTTGTATACGATAATTATAGTTTGAAAGAAGTAAATATGTTTTAATAATAGATTGACGAGAAGTTATAGTAAGAATATCAGAGCTGGATGCAGTATTATTAAGTCATATGACTAGGTGCGATGACAAAACAATGATGCCAACTAATATAGAACGATGTAAACTGTATGGTTTTTTTATTTAAATATTAAGATACTTTAAACCATATTGTGAAGGAGTCGGTATGTTGAAACTAGAAATTTATTTAGAACGATTATGGTGAATAAATCGTAAGCAATTGTAAAAATTATAGTATGGTTTAAAAAGTTTATGTCAATTATTTTAAAGAAGTTAGGAGTTGATGGAACAGTTGATATGTAAGAAAAATTAGCAATAGATAGGATCTCATTGAAACTCAAAACAAGTTTGAACCAATGTCAGTTTGGCGCGTAGTGATTGAGACGCATAGCTAGTTTTCGAGATTGATAGTTTGTTCTTTGCACAGTTAGAACGAAAGTGTGTAGGTATCTGAAGCCTCCTTTGTGCTTACCTGTCGAATAAGTACCGACCGTCGTGATTGTATTTTGCCGATGATAAAGTAATTTTCAAATGATAAATCGAAGATAGAAAGAGACAGTAATATGACAAGTGATATAACTATCTCTTTCTATCTTTGATTTATCATTTGAAAATTACTTTATCATCAGCAAAATACAATCACGACGGTCGGTACTTATTCGACAGGTAAGCACAAAGGAGGCTTCAGATACCTACACACTTTCGTTCTAACTGTGCAAAGAACAAACTATCAATCTCGACAACTAGCTATGCGTCTCAATCACTACGCGCCAAACTGTCATTGATTCAAATTTGTTTTGAGTTTCAATGAGATTCTATCTATTGTTAAATTTTCTTACATATCAACTGTTCCATCAACTCCTAACTTCTTTAAAATAATTGACATAAACTTTTTAAACCATACTATAATTTTTACAATTGCTTACGATTTATTCACCATAATCGTTCTAAATAAATTTCTAATTTCAACATACCGACTCCTTCACAATATGGTTTAAAGTATCTTAATATTTAAATAAAAAAACCATACAGTTTACATCGTTCTATATTAGTTGGCATCATTGTTTTGTCATCGCACCTAGTCATATGACTTAATAATACTGCATACAGCTCTGATATTCTTACTATAACTTCTCGTCAATCTATTATTAAAACATATTTACTTCTTTCAAACTATAATTATCGTATACAAGTCTGATGTCCAACAATTTTTAACTTTTCATACGATTTGGACAAACTAGCTTTTAGGATGAAAGTTGTACAACCTGTGTAACGGGGTAGAAATTTGTAAATTTATTTAAATTCAAATATCGACTCGCGCCAAAAGCCGAAGCGACCTCCTTCCACACCAAGAGCCGACAAAAGAACTCCCTACTTATCATTGAGGTCGCTTCCGTCGAGTGTCGGCGAAGTTTAATTTCCAGAGGTTGGTAGACTGTGAGAGTGAGGGGTATAAGCCTCCGAGGTTGCGGGCGATCGGCCTCTTGGCTAGTGGCAGTCATCGCATTCGGACGCTTTCCTGAATCGCATACAACTACAACTACTACTACAACATCAAGTACAACCGCATACGCCATTTTATACTAGCCAAGAGCTAATAAGCCCTCGTACGGGGAAGCCTATCTGGATCAGTATCTATATTCATTTATTAATTATTGGAGATTTTTGCGGACTGAAATTGGAATTGGGATTGTTGGAGGATTGGATTGTTGGAGGATTGGATTTGGTTGTAGGTCATTGGGTTTGGCTAGAGGGCGTTAGATTGGAGTGGAAGGTGGAGATTGGAAAGGCGTGTGTTGAGTAAATTGAAGTGAGTGGAGTTTTGGCTTTTGGTTAAAATTGCAAATTTGTAAAATTATTTAAATATTAAAACTGTCGAGTCATTGTAAAATTTATTTATTAAAACTGTCGAGTCATTGTAAAAATTATTTATTATAAACTGTCGAGTCGTTTTTTCAAATTATTTAATTAAAATAGTCGAGTCAGAAATATTTTGTAAAGTCTAGTCGAGTCAGTAAATTTCACATTGGTCAAGTCGAGTCAGTTCATCAGCCATCTAAATATATTGTTCATGTCCATTTTATCTTTTGTCAAGGCGACGTCGTCTTTAATAAATGCCAGTTATTAATTAAGTTTTATCAATCTACCTATAATTAATTTCCTTAATTAATTTCCTTAATTAATTTCCTTCATAAATATAAGTTAAACATAAGATCTCTCTCTTAAAATTTTATACTGCGTAGTCCAGTACGGGGTTATCCTCGTCCTGAGATTCACTGAGCACAGCTAGACAGGTACATAAAACACCTTAAGTTTTATACATGTGTGGGCCCTTGTTTTATCGTGACCACATTTAGTTGATAAAATAAGTGGACCCGTTACATCTGATGGAAAATTTTTTTTATTGGAATTTGTCAGATTTTTTCAACAGGGTTAACTTTTAAGTTAAACTTAAGTTTAAATTTTATTTTTTTAATTTGTTGAAAATGAAAAAAAAAATTTACTCCGCATGAGAAAAAAAACTTCTCAAATACCATATAAAATATCAATATAACCGTAACGATCGTTGACATTTCTAAGATCAATATATAAACCTATTGAATAGTCCCAACTATTAAGTTCATGGTTTGGCAGAGTGGTACAAGCTTCGGCTGATACACAGAAGGATCCAGGTTCCCAGAAAAATACCGAACACTTTTTCATCGATAGAAAAATTAGTAATGAGTAAACAATAACTACACTTATCCAAAACATTAAAGGAACAAGAAAATTTTATAAAATTTTTAGTGATTTTTGGAAGTCTGTATTTTCGTGAAAAATGATCGTATCGAAAAAATAAAAAAGGCAAATTGAAGCTTGAAATCTCTAGTTTGAAGATCTTTCAGCCGAATAATTTTCTGAGCCACGGTTTTTGCGGAATCATAAGAAATAGGCCGAAATAAAATTTTTCAAAAATTTTTTGGTTTTGTTTTTTAGGTCTACGGGGCCGGGAAATTTTTTGTCGAAAAAACCAATTTATGACTCGTTTAGGAAATTTATTCAGCTACAATTTGCTTTTTTTTGTTTTTCTGTACGACAATATGCTGTTGAGATATCAGCCTTCAAATGAAAAAGGATCCTTTTGTCTTTAAGTATCGATATCTCAGCAACTAATGGTCGCACAGTAATTTGAAGGGTAGTTTGAGAAACTTGAATAAACACGCTACAAGCTCTATTTTCGATTGTTAAAAAAAAATTTTTTTTCATCCTTAATACCAATTTAAAAAACCCACAAAAAATGGCCATTTTCTGGTTTTTTAGTCAACTCATCGCTACTTTGTAAATATCGATAAAAAAAATAATGTTCCCAGGTGATTTTGTAGCTTAATGTACCCCCAAAATCCCTGGAAATTTTCAGATTGATCCATTGAACCGTTTATCCGGGCCGATTGCTCAAAGTTTTATAAAACAATTAAAGGAACAAGTTTTGTTCCTTAATTTTTGTAATCATTACCAAAATGAAAAAACTAATTTTTTTCGGATTTTCTCCAATTTTTACGTTAGTTATACGGTAAATGTAAGGTAAAGAGAAAAAACAAATTTTTTTCCGAAAAACGGAAAAAAAATCCCGAATAAAACGTAAATAAAAAAAAAAAGTAAAAAATTCTTGTTTTATCTCGTTTTTCGGAAAAAAATTTTTTTCTTCTCTTTACCAGACATTTAC
Organism: Microplitis manilae; assembly: GCA_030273425.1. Classification (NCBI taxonomy): domain Eukaryota; kingdom Metazoa; phylum Arthropoda; class Insecta; order Hymenoptera; family Braconidae; genus Microplitis; species Microplitis manilae. Next base: position 18,670,691 of record CP092727.1, on the reverse strand, counting down.
CGTATTGAATTGAAGTGAATTGAATTTAACCGGGCACTCAGCTTGTGTTAGCCATTGTACCCGGGCCCATTGAGGACAATTTTTATAGTTGTCGGAGAGGATTGCGGTCCTGGTGATCATTGTTATTAAGCCTTAGCCTCTTTGCCAGTCCACCTAACAATAAACTTAGCAAGCCCACTGTCCTTCCGACAACTATATATACTTTTAACTATTTCAGATACTATTGTTTGTGAGTTGATAGGTGGAGGAGACATAGTTTTTATTTCGGTGACTCCCCGCCCCGAGTCTAAGGACACACGTCGCGGGACACAGCCGCTGTCAGTAGTCCCCACTAGTTCAGGAAGAACCGGGACCTGGCATTAGCTAAGCCCACCGTCGTACTCCCGTCGCTATGAGTCCTAGCCGCCAGCTGCCGTGGCCATCTTACGTCGTGTCCTTGTCGTCGGGGGGTCTTGTCGACCGAAATTATGTCACCTGGGAAGTTAATGTGGGTGTATTATGGTCCATCCTACAGAGCCCACTGTGTAAGATAAGGCACTTATACAATGGAGGACGCCTGTTATCCAAGGGCAACGTTGGTGGTGGAGGACTCCCTCTATGCTTTTGACACGTTGGCTTACACCAAAGCTAGAGGTTCTGCGAATGTTTATGGACCTCCGCCGCCATCAATGCTCGGCCGATACAGGTGTTCTTCTTCGATAAGAAGCCCCACCCGCTAGCCTAGTCATAGAGGCAGCAGAATCCTGCAGATTCGATCGAGTTTTTGTGTTCCGCCATCATTTTGTAATGAAGTCGGCGCCACTTCCACTCGCTCGAAAAATCGTCGGTATTTCACCACCAGGGGGCTGCCAATGTAATGCACATAAATAGTATTGTGAAAATAAAATTCATTGGTGCATGCCGGAATCGAACCTGGTCCAACGCTGTGGTAAGCAAGTACCTTGTTCGATAGGCTATTGCCAGCCTCGGACATTTACCGTATAACTAACGTAAAAATAGAAGAAAATCCGAAAAAAATTAGTTTTTTCATTTTGGTAATGATTACACAAATTAAGGAATAAAACTTGTTCCTTTAATTGTTTTATAAAACTTTGAGCAATCGGCCCGGACAAATGGTTCGATGGATCAATCTGAAAATTTCCGGGGTTTTTGCGGGTACATTAAGCTACAAAATCACCTGGGAACATTATTTTTTTTATCGATATTTACAAAGTAGCGATGAGTTGACTAAAAAACCAGAAAATGGCCATTTTTTGTGGGTTTTTTAAATTGGTATTAAGGATGAAAAAAAATTTCTTTTTAACAATCGAAAATAGAGCTTGTAGCGTGTTTATTCAAGTTTCTCAAACTACCCTTCAAATTACTGTGCGACTATTAGTTGCTGAGATATCGATAATCAAAGACAAAAGAATCCTTTTTCATTTGAAGGCTGATATCTCAGCAGCATATTGTCTCACAGAGAAACAAAAAAAAGCAAATTGTAGCTGAATAAATTTTCTAAACGAGCCATAGATTGGTTTTTTCGAAAAAAAATTTCCTGGCCCCGTAGACCTAAAAAGAAAAAACCAAATAATTTAGAAAAATTTTGACTCGGCCTATTTCTTATGATTCCGCAAAAACCGTGGCTCGGAAAATTATTTGGCTGAAAGATCTTCAAACTAGAGATTTCAAGCTTCAATTTGCTTTTTTTATTTTTTCGATACGATCATTTTTCACGAAAATACAGACTTCTAAAAATCACTAAAAATTGTATAAAATTTTCTTGTTCCTTTAATTTTTTGGATAAATGTATAAATAAATAAATTTCAATGAATGTTGATGAACAATACAATTCAATAATTATTTTTTTAACTTAAATAATTTTTTTCAAACCTATATGTTGATCATTTATAATCATATCTAATCATATATGATCAGACATGGCCTTATATGAATGCTCATATATGTTCATATATGGTCCGACGTAACATTTTTTTTTTCCGGGGCCAAAAAAAAAATGCCAGACAAATTTAGCGGTTTTAAATAACTGCTAGACGTGAATAAAGCTTGCAAATAAGTACGACAGAAAAATCTTATGGGTAGACTGTCACGATTGGAGATTGTGATGGGCGTAGGTACGATATTCGTATAAAATGTATTGAATAAAAGGGTACTTACATTGATCAAGAACCGATCCAATGACCTGGGCTCACGTGAGCAAATGCTCAGTTTATTCTATTTTATATTTAAGTCGCGCTTACACAATATTGTTGAAGACAATATTGATAAACCCAAAACGATTTCCAATTTATTATGTGACTGATTAAATTTCACAATCAAACGTCGAGCGGTAAACGTAAGATTGTGTACCCCCTACTGTGAACTATCGGTCTGAGCGGCTAGACAGGTAGAAAAATAAGGGATAAAGGAAGGTGGGCTGCTGAAAAGCCTCGTGAAGCTAGTATCTCACCGTTAAAGTAAAATTGTCTGATAAATGATGTTTTTCAAATGTTTTATGTTAACGAGTATTTATTTATTTAGGACTCAATATTCTCAAAATACAAAAGGGTTACAAATGTCAATATTTAGAATAGTGAATATAAAGGTAAATGTTTCATGCATATGGTTTATAAATATTTCAGAGTATATTAAAATAAAAATACCAAACAATGGTTACAATGTTTAAAAACTTACCCTAAACAGGTTTTGGTGAGGTGTCAGGACTGTCAGGACACTTTTCACAACGCGTTCTCGCGGTTAATTAATGTGATTCTAATTTATCGAATTATTTATTTATTTAGTATGCTTTGTTGTATCAATTTCAATGTTTATGAGTTTCTAAATCTCCGTAGATTAAAATAAAATGAAAGTCTTCGTTCTTCTCGCGGCAAAATAATTAAAATGTATTCAAGTTCTTCGCGTCTTCGCAGTAATATAAAATATAAATTTGTTATAAAATCTTCGCGTATTTTCGCGGTAAAAATATTCTTCAAAATCTTCGCATTTATCGCGGTAAAATATTCTTTGATTCTTCACGTTTCGTGGTATATTTAAATATAAAAATAAAATAAATTAAATGGATTATAATAAGATGAAGATAATCAATGCTGTACCGGTGCTAAACGGTTGATATTAGTTCACGACTTACAACGATCAAGGACCAATCGTACGATCTGGGCTCACGTGATCGGATGCTATACACTAATATCGATCAAGGACCGATCCAATGATCTGGGCTCACGTGACCGAATGCTCAATCGGGATATCATTCCTCTAGCTACGAACACCGACAAGTGTCCGGAGTTCAGTAAGGTTTCGAGTTTGATTCCTAAAAGAACTGATGAGCTAAAGTCCATGGTCTTTTTATATGATCCTCACATATGAAAAGTGGTGGTAACCAGTTTCCCATACGAGAAGACTCGGACTCGCCCGAAAGTTCTAGGCCCATGCACACGTGTGATCCCCGGGAAATAGATTTTGACTATTAAGTAGGCTGATGACCTGGCGCCACTCTGTCGCCGAGTATGCTCGTGCAGGAAGCCATAAATTTGGAGGTTTCCATTAGCTTTCTCTAATTTCCAAGAATTACATGCAGGTGCGCATGAATTGGGTGGTCTATAGTTTTAAGATGAAAAATCAAAAAAAAGATTGCCGTTCTATGCGTAGATTATTAAATGGGAACGGATACATAAATTTTAAAAGTACATTAAGTAAAAAAATATGATGAAATTTCAAGAAAAGAGAAATCTATAATGCGCGTGGTCCATTAGTACAATACGACTTAATTGTAAAGCGTTGACAACGCTCAGGTAGGTATATTTGTCCGGTACGACTGCTGGCGTCAATAAGTCGGCGTAATATATAAAAAGGTCGACGTAATAAAGGTCTTAATGTGTACTTATTTGGGAAGAAAAAATAAAATTTTGAATGTAGCAGCCGTGACAAGACATAGGTGCGAGAAAGATAGCTTATCGAGTCATGAAGGCAGCTGATGGGGGGCCCACTCCTCGCGCTGTGATTGGTTACTAAGAAACCGCGAGTTTCAAATATAGTTCAGGCTCTGTAGTTACAGCTGAATATTCTGAAGTAGTTGTTTTTTTTTAATTTAGAAAAAAGTTGGAAATTTAAAATACGATAATTGCGCTTGCCACATATATTATAAAATTTTGAAATTCAATAAATATTATTGCTGTCTTGAAAAAAAAATTTCACGTAAAATAAATTATTTATATTTAACATAATTTTATGTTAAATAATTTTATTTCGTATAATTTTTTATTTTCTAGTATTTTATGAGATTTGAATAAATTATCCATGGAATATAATGATTTATGGTCATGCATAATTTATTCAATTATTTCAATTCAATTTTTTTTATTAATTTAATAAAAATTGGAATTAAAAAAAATTATTGAATGATTTACCCCTTAGCCTAAAAATTATTCTTCCTGACAATAACAAAAAAGATATTGACCGTGGCCTGGTTTTTGATTTTTTCTGTTTTAATAGTAATGGAGTTTTAAGTTAAGTTTTAATAGTAAAAAGTTTTTTTTTTCTATTTTATTATTAAAATAAGGAAGTCAATAATTGGGCATAATTTTTACGGTTATTGCGAATTTAACCCAAAAACTGTACCCTATTTGAAATAAGGTTATTTGTGAATTGTTATATCGATAAAACGCGAGAAAATTAAAATTTTCAGAGCTGTGCGCCTTACTTTCCAATATTAAATTTTTTTTTTTCAATAATACAAAATTATGTTAAATATAAGTAATTTATTTTACGTGAAATTTTTGTTTAATTTTTTTTTTCAAGACAGCAATAATATTTATTGAATTTCACAATTTTATAATATATGCGGCAAGCGTAATTATCGTTTTTTAAATTTTCAATTTTTTTTTAAATTAAAAAAAAACAACTACTTCAGAATATTCAGCTGTAACTACAGAGCCTGAACTATATTTGAAACTCGCGATTTCTCAGTAACCAATCACAGCGCGAGGAGTGAGGCCCCTATCAGCTGCCTTCATGCCTCGATACGCTATCTTTCTCACACCTATGTCTACCCATAAGATTTTTCTGTCGTATTTATTTGCAAGCTTTATTCACGTCTGGCAGTTATTTAAAACCGCTAAATTTGTCAGGTGATTTGCAGATATTATCGATATTACTCAATAAATACGATGATAAAAATTCCGAATTGCCAAAAGTACAATTTTTGGGAATTATAGTAAAATATGTTCAGAGGGGTCTGGCAATACTTCATAACCGACCAAAAAGTCTGGCATTTTTTTTTTGGGGGGTTATATAAGAACTAAATTGAAGGATAAATAAAAATTAAGTTGCCAATAATTTATTTTTTAGGTTTTTTTTTTTTGCAAATATTCCCTGGCGGATCCGATTCCACTGAATTCCCTGAAATCCCACCGTGTAAATGTGAAAAAATTCCACACAACATACACTTAAATTACACTGCACTCCTCCGGGTTACACGATTTTTACCTGCTATTCCCACCGGAGTTTCAATAGAAGAAGGAGTACACTAAAACTACACTCATTTTACACCACGGCCGATTCAGTGGAAATTTAAATTTTACGCTTAAATTACATCGTATTCCACGATTTTTACCCGCTATTCCCACCAGAGGTTCAATAGACAAAAGATTACACTAAAACTACACTTATTTTACACCACGGCTGAATTAGTGGAAATTTAAACTGTACGCTTAAATTACATCCTGTACAACGTATTAAATGAATTGTAAATTATTGTTCATATAGTAGAGACTCTATACTTCTTATTAAATTAACTTTTTTTTGTAAGTCCAAGTTACATTAAAGCCCAAGTTTAATTTCTAAGAATAATTATTCATGGAAACATTGATAATGAATATTTTTGTCATTATGTAATATAGGATGTACTATATTACCATCAAAAAAGGTACTTATCACTCTGTCAAATAACGGAGGAGTACCCGGACCAGAATAGCCTCAAGTTTGGAATTTAACACTTCTGAAATAAGTTTCTTGCCAGGGACACTACAACCTGTGGGCGCGATCTCGTGGCGAGAATCGAACTACTTCCGCTGCTGCTTATAGCACCGGTGACTTCCCTCTCCTACATATATACTAGGGTGTTTAAAAAAAAAAACAAATTTTTTTTCTTTAATGGTATCCAAAAATTGAAAGTATAACTAAAAATGAAAATTTTGGTACCAGTCGAAGCTCTTAATAATGATATTAAGGTTTGCCTCAATCCATTTTTCTATTTTCCATTTAAATATCACGGAAAAAATTTTTTTTTTTTTTTTAATTTTCTAGCTCACAAACTAATCAACGGATTTTTATGCACTATAAATGTTTTTATAGGAATTTGAGCGCTCTACAAAAAAAGTCTCTTATTATTTTTTGATGAATCCTACTGTTCAAAAGTTATTTAAGCTTCAAGTCGTTTATAGTAAATTTTGAGATTTTTTTACTTTTTCAGCGAAAATATCAGTCTTATCAAAAAATATCATAAGAACTTTTTTGTAGATAATTTTATTTCTTACAAATTATTACGAATAAAATTGTTCGAAAGTCCGCATTGTTAACAAGTTATTTTCATTTCAATGTCAAGCTCTTAAAATCAATCAGGAATCTATTTTTTTAAGAGCTTGACATTGAAATGAAAATAACTTGTTAACAATGCGGACTTTCGAACAATTTTATTTGTAATAATTTGTAAGAAATAAAACTATCTACAAAAAAGTTCTTATGATATTTTTTGATAAGACTGATATTTTCGCTGAAAAAGTAAAAAAATCTCAAAATTTACTATAAACGACTTGAAGCTTAAATAACTTTTGAACAGTAGGATTCATCAAAAAATAATAAGAGACTTTTTTTGTAGAGCGCTCAATTTCCTATAAAAACATTTATAGTGCATAAAAATCCGTTGATTAGTTTGTGAGCTAGAAAATTAAAAAAAAAAAAAAAAATTTTTTCCGTGATATTTAAATGGAAAATAGAAAAATGGATTGAGGCAAACCTTAATATCATTATTAAGAGCTTCGACTGGTACCAAAATTTTCATTTTTAGTTATACTTTCAATTTTTGGATACCATTAAAGAAAAAAAATTTGTTTTTTTTTTTTTAAACACCCTAATATATACATATATATCTTTACTCCCAACTTATTTTTCTCTTAGTGTAAGCATTTTTTTTTCTTAGTTGGAGCATACAAAAATTTTTGCGTTTAAGAAATAGTACTTATTCCGAGAAAATTTATTGTCTTTAAACCAAAAAATGTTATATTGTTTCAAAAAACTAACACATCTTTCTTACAAAAAATATTTCTCATACTTAGAAAAAAAGAACTCTTGAAACAAGTGAAAATTTTTTTTGTTCAAGCATAAAAATATGTTAACGAGGAAAAAAATATTTTGATTCAGAATAATTATTTACTAGGTGCAAGAAAATTTCAATTTTCTGAATTGTTAAAACAAATTTTTTGTATCAAGATTAATTTTCTTGGTTCTAGTGAACTGTATTACTTTGTGAAAAATAAATTGTAGGAAGTGAAATGATTTACATAAAAGACTCTATCACATTTTAAGATAACTCTGATAGTTTTGCCGAAAAAGTAAAAAATCTCGAGATAATTTAATGTGAGTGAATGAGTCGAAAAATTTAGAGCGATCATAAAGCACCCTCAGCGCTTTCGCGCTTGAGATGTGCAATAATACTAAAATTTACTATGAATCCAACTTTGACTTCGAATATTTTTCAAAAAATTATAAGAGACCTTTTTTTGTGTAACGTTCAATGTTTAACACAAGTATTCATTGATTTTTCCAATACACAGATTCCCTGGTGAGTGATAAAATTTTAAACTGTAAAAAAAATTTTTCCTATTTTATTTAAATGGGAAACCGAAAAATACGATGGGCTACCTCTAAAACTTGAATTTAAGAGCCAAGCTTCTGACAGAATTTTTATTTTGTCATATTCCGTCAATATCTGGTGGTGCCCGAAAAAAAAAAAAAATGGTGTTTTTCAGCACACCCTAATTCTTATATTATAAAATAATTCCAACTTTTAGTATTGATTACAAATACATTTTACAATTATCTGATTATTTTGCACCAAGTAAATAATTATCTTGATATTTTTATCTCAAGTCAACATTTTTTTTTTTCAAATCGACATATTTTTATGCTTAAATTAAAAAATTTTTAATTGCTTAAAGTGTTTTTATTTCTTAGTATGAGAGATATTTTTTTGAAGAAAGTTTTCCTTTAAAAGTGAAAATGAATTGTATTTTTTAATCAAACAATTGAAAACAGAACATAGTTAAATGACGAGTTATTTAAAAATTCAAGTTGTAGTAAAACACAGGTATTTATTATGGAATCTGCAGATTGCTTGTTAATTATATATAACCATATATAATTATGTAAGATTATATATAACCATGTGATTTTTTTATTGACATTATATATAATTATACGCAATTATATAAAATCATATATAAACATTAGGGTGTGCCATTTTGAGACGACTTTTTTTTCAACAAAAAAATAAGCTGAAAATTTGCAGGAAGGTGAGAAAAGAAGCCTGTTCAAAGAGGAGCTCTTAATATTAATATTTAGTGCCTATTTCTAATTTGTCATTTCCCATTTAAATAACATGATAAAAAATTTTTTTATTTTTTTAGCTCAGCATTCGCACCCCATATAAATAAGTCCATAGGATATTCTTTAAAAGAATTTAACGCTCTACAAAAAAGTTCTCTCATCATTTTTTATAAATTCATCTATTCGAAAGTTATTGGAGCAGGATCTCAAATCTATAATAAATTTCCAGATCGTTATTTTTTTTCAGCTAAACTATCAGACTTATTAAAAAATGTCATAGGACTTTTTTGATAGACAATTTTATTTCTTACAAATTATTATTAATGGTTTATTTAATTTCCGCATTGTTTACTAGTTATTTTCATTTAATACCAAGCTCGTAAAAATAATAGTCTTCCAATCTATTCTGAGAACTTAACATTAAAATAAAAATAACTCAAAAACAATGCGGAATTTCAATGAACTTCATTACAAATAATTTGTAGGGAATAAAATTGTCTACAAGAAAGGAACTATGGCATTTTTTAATAAGTCTGATAGTTCAGCTGGAAAAGTAAAAGATCTGAAAATTTAGTATTGATTTAACTTCCAGCTCCAATAACTTTTGAATAGATGGCTGTATCAAAAAATGATAAGTGACCTTTTTTTTTAGAGTGTGAAATTCTCCACAAGAATATCTTATGGATTTATTTATATGAGGTGTGAATGCCGAGCTAAAAAAATAAAAAAAAATAAAATTTTTTTATTATGTTATTTAAATGGAAAATGGAAAATTAGAAATAGGCACCTCGAAATATTAATATTAATAGCTCCACTTTAAACAGGCATCTTTTCTCACCTTCCTGCAAGTTTTCAGCCTGTTTTTTCGTTGACAAAAAAACAGGCTGAATTTTTTTTGTGGCATTATATATGATTATATATAATTCTGTATGGTTATATATAATTCTGTATAATTATGTCTAACTCGATATGATTCATATATAATTATATATAATTATTTAAAATTATATATATTTTTTTTTAACTCGGGCGCTTATATACTACATCGTATTACACGATTTTTACACGCTATTCCCACCGGAGCTTCGATGAAAGAAAGGGTACACCAAAACTACACTGATTTTACACGGCGGCTGTTTCAGTGGGAATTTCAATTTTATGCTTAAATTACATCATATTATACCGTTTTCTTTTTCAGTGCAAGTTCTCCTTTAACGTGAAAATAATTATTATACAAACTAATTACACCAAAATTTTAAAATATCAAAAATACGCTAGAAAACGCAGACAAAACGTCGTAAAAACTCTGAGAAAACACAGTTGAATCCTCGTGTCATCATGGCAGACAAAACACCGCTTTTCACCGGAAAACACCGTCAAAACTCCGTTGATACGCCGAGTTTTTAGCGAATTTGTACGGTGGCGCTTGAACTACCAGGATATACAGTGGAAATTCAATGGTAATAGAGTGTAAAACGAGTGTCAGTAGATTAGTGTGAAACAAGTGTAAACTGAAAGTGAAATTTTCACAAACCCACCGTGTGATACACGTGAAATTCTGGTGTATTTTCAGTGTAATTCGAATTACACTAAGTTAACACTGAAACCCACGGTGGAAACGGATCCGCCAGGGATTATATGCTGCACAGTAAAAAAATAACCGCTAACTCTTTGTCAGACCCGCGAATCTTGATTCGCCAATTGACAACATTTTATTTTTTCGCTATTCCAACTTGTCCTGAGGATCTTCCCAAAAATATGTCACCAGCTTTCCGACTACAACGCATACGAGGAATCGAATACATTGCAATGATGATAAAGTAGAAATATTATCCGAATTTTCGACTGATTTGTTGAAAAGTCTTACGTAATATTTCTTAAGTAGCACCCCCTGGGCACAGTAAGCATACATAAAGATTCAAGTTGACCCTCCCCCTTGAGAATTGCTTACGTAATTTATAAATAACTCCTAAAACTTACACCGGAAGACTACGTTGAAGTAATCAAAGCGGAGACACAGAAACACTGGGATAAGGCCTGGAATCAAAAAAGTATTCAGCTTCCAAAAGTAAGAGAATCAGTAACTGAATAATTCTCAGTTTTCTATTTTCAGAAAAGACCAAATGATAATCAACAGACTACGGATTGGCCATACGCTAATCACTCACCCATGGCTGCTGGAAAAAGAGAACTGAGTTAAATGTAACATACGTAATACGGAGCTCGCCGCTAGGCACGTTTTTTTGGATTGCGTGACTGGAACAAGAATGAGGGCAAATTTAAAGTTCCTAAATAACATTAAAGACTGCCTGAACACACCGATGGGATCTCGGAAGTCCTTACCCGTGAAAAATGAATTATACATGACCATGCATGGCCGTATATGGCTCATACATGGAGCATACATGGCCATGCATGAAGCATATATGGCCATACATGAAGCATATATGGCCATACATGAAGCATGTATGGCCATACATGGGCATACAAACTTTTTTAATACAGTCATGCATGGCCATATGCAGTCATACAAAGCCATGTGTGGCCATACATGGCCTTGTATGGTTCATATATGGCCATGTATGACTGTATTAAAAAAATTGGTATGTCCATGACTGGTCATATATGTTCCATGTATGGCCATGCATGACCATATATGCTCCATGTATGGCTATGTATGATTCATTTTTCATCGGAATGCACGCCTAGAACGCTCGTCCTGTGATAAATGAATCATACGTGGGCATACAAACTTTTTTAATAGTCATGCATGGCCATATACAGTCATACATGGCCTTGTATGGTTCATATATCTCCATGTATGGCCATATATGCTCCATGTATGGTCATGCATGGCCATGTATGATTAATTTTTCGACTATTACAATTACTTATAAACAGGATGTTGCAGTGTTAAAAAAATAAGAAATTTTTTTGATATCACTACCCAGTGAACACATGACCTTATTTTGACGTCATACGTAGATCATAGAAATGTCACGGCATCTTATGTAAATTTGATGTCAATCTGACGTTCTACATGACTTTAATATGATGTAAAAACTTGACATCATATTGATGTAAGCATGACTCTTGTATGACGTCACAGTTATGACTTATGTGTTACGTACGCTTAACATCATATTGATGTAAGCATGACTCTTGTATGACGTCACAGTTATTACTTATGTGTTACGTACGCTTGACATGAAATCTACATCACATTGTTACGTAGTAATGAAGTCATTATTGTATATCATAATGACGTAATTTTAAAGTCATACATTTATGTCAGTAGCAAAGTCACGGTTATACGTAATATGGATGTCACTTTTAAATCATATCTTTACATCAGTGACAAGTCAGTGTTTTACGCAATGCTGATGTAATTTCTGAGTCATAGTTTTTTATCATCAATTTATTAAAATAAAACAATCATAGAATGAATTTTCAAAAATGTGTAAATGTGTAAAAATAACAACTAAATGTCGCATATTCTTGGCGCCAAAGTAATCGATAAACTCTATAATATATTTCAGAAGTTTTAGATTAAAACATTAGCGTGAGCATAAAAAAATTAACTTTATTTTTTTAAATAATATACCGAAAATACTATTGAGGATGACAAAGAAAATGTAACGACAGTTTGAACTCTTTTGATATTAAGATTGTACAGTTTAGTATTGCAATTTTTCAATCGATTAAATTTCATACAATTTTGTGGAATTATTTAATGTTTTGCAAAGTTTTATATAAGATTTTTTAAATTTCACATCACAACAGAAAATTAAAAAATTTGAAGAAACTTAATAAAATTTTAAATAATTTTTTATAATTATCATTTATGTTCATGGAGTTTTTTTAAATTTTGTAAAAATCCATCACGAAAACTTATGAACTCTGTCTTTACCGGCATTTCACTTTAAATACATCAATTAAGCACAAGACTTGAACTCTCGTGATGTGACCAGTGAGCAACGTTTAGGACTGCCAGCCAAGAGGAGCCGTGTTCGATTCCAGCAGATGCCCAGGATTTTTTCCTAATTTACCGCTATCAAATCTTGTTTCTGAATTCGTAATGCACTCGCGCGGTAATAATCAAATCAAAAATTCGGTATTTAATTTTTTTCTTTTTTTTTTTTTTTTTCAAAAAAATTTTTTCCGGATTGATCATTTTGACATCACCCATATGTCATACTGACGTCATGGAATATCACACAGACATCACATTTACGTCATGTATACGTCATTAGTTTTACGTCATAATCTTACGTAAAAAAGTGTGAAATAATGAGTCACACCTGACTCATTCATGACTTATATCTTACGTAAATCATGACATAGCGTAACGTCACTCTGACGTCACATTTACGTAAATGTGTTTACTGGGTAACAGCATATTGATGATTATATTGTGCTTTTTCGAAAACGATTATATTCTTTGAACCTTAAGTAGCACAACTAAACTTTGTTGTAACTGTCGGACGCATAGCCTAGTCGTCAAAGCGTAAGTCTCTCGTATGGAAGGTCCCGGGTTCGAATCCTACTAAAGCGGGTGCGGTTATTAATAAGTCTAGCGTTTTTTCTCTGAAATAAAAATTTCCATTTCGACTAGGAATTTAACTAATCGCATATCTGATAATCTCTGCGTCGCCAAAATAATAAAAAAAAAAAATTAAAAATTTTTTTTTTTAATTTAGTTAAAATTTCTATACATAGTCATCTATGGCCGTATCAAGCCATGTATAGCCATACATGGCCATGTATGGTCATACATGGTCATGTATGGTCATATATGGTCATGTATGGCCATGCCTGGCCAATTTTCATACATGGCCATGCATGGAGCATTCATACATGGCCATGTATGATTCATTTTTCACGGGTAGAGTTTCCTAAAAGAATCAAACTGTACAATAATATTTTAAAGTAAGAAGCAAGACTGTATCTTATCGTGATATATACGAACTATATGAAATCCAATGAAATTTTGTCGTATTCCATGAATTTCATCACACATATTTGTTGAATTTTATTAAATTCTATAGAAACTCATAAGTTTGAGTCCAGTATTGAAGAAAATGAATTTATAAAAGTGATTGTAGTTTTATAAAATGTAATGAAATTTTACGAAATAAAATATGGTCTTGTAAAGAGGCATTCCACGCTAAATCGGACGGTTTTAGAAATTTTAATTTTCAATTTCCGTCATTTTTGTAAATTTTTTAGCACTCATCAAAAAACTTATCCTCCAAAATTTTGAGATTTTTTTGATCATTGGTTCAAAAAATATAAAATTTTCAAAAAAACCGCTCTTTTCATGCACTGAGAGAAATCTCAGTAGTTGCCATAACTAAAAAGAGACAACTACTTTAATTTAGTTGGTGTAACGAATTCAAATAGTTATGATAATTATTTATTGCTTAGATGCCTTAAAAAAATAGTTGAAGTAACTAAAATCAGTTTGTTATTTATTTTTAGTTATCGCTACAATAAAAGTTTAGTGGTTACAACAAATACTAGCTAGTTAAATCAAATATTATTTGGTACTTAATCAAACTAAAATCGGGACTTAGAAAAAATTTCGGGGTTAAAATAATACATTATTTCGATATGATCTACATATAAATCGTTAAATTTGCATTCGACCAGTATTATTATTTTTTTATTTTTTTTTTTGAGCACCGAAATCTTTTCAGTCCTGAAACTTAAAATTTTTCTAAGTCTGAAAAGTCTAAATTGTTCTAAGTTTCTGAGCCCAAAATTTATAAGACAAAAAAATTTGACCAAAATTTGTGTATGTCAGTCGATTCGGAGTTTCGTGACATGAACTTCTGTTTTATAATCAAAATATATTTTCTTTAGTGCGATATGTGAATTTTTTTGTCCTAAAGGTTAATTTGTGAGCGAAAACAATGGTTGCCGTAACTAAATTAATTTTGTTACTGTAACGAAGTGAGTACTTGTAGGCTTGACTTATAAGTTAAGTATGATCTATGGCTACTCATCGACCGTGTGGCGTAGCGGTACATCGTCGGTCTTGTTTGCGTAGGGTACTAGGTTCGAATCCGTCTTAGGGCGACTGCGAAATAATTATTAAGAAGCACAGGAAGGCTGTTAAACTTATAAGTTTAAGCGCGTGCATCAGATAAATTTGACATAAATATACATAGGCCCCCTCCCATGAAAAAAAAAAAAAAAAAAAAAAAAAATCATATAAAATGAAATAAACTTAATAGCCTCGAAAAAAAAAATAAATAAATAAATAACCCAACAAACCGTTAAAACTAACATTGTAAACAAAAAACAATTTTTTTCCTTAAAATCCACTAAATTTTCATGGAGACAACTAAGTTTTTTTTGTTAGATCAAATATAATTTCATCATACTGATAAATGAAAATTAGTTGTTCTCATAACTACATATTGTAACGGGGTAAATTTAGTTTATCATCAAGGAAAATCGTGATTTTCCGCGGCTGGTCAGTTACCCGAGCCGTAAACCCCAATGAGTACCCGTTAGAGTTTTTCGACTTGTCGCCGGGTGCGCTAATCGAAGAAGCTCGGACTTCGGTCCCAAAATTAAGTAAGTGGGGAGGCCATTTTCCGGAAGTTGCCGAAAATGGCCGAGCTGAAAAAAATATAACCACAGGACAGCAGCAAAATCGAGGAGAGTCGGTCGAGCCGATAAGCTTATCGGACGTCCATCTGCCGTGAGCCTTATCCAGAAGACCGGAAACCAAGGAAAGACCCAAGGAAGCTAGATAGACGCTAATAGTATCATCCAGTGAACAAGTGCGAAGTTGAGTGTTAACATCGTAGTGCTGTGCTTAAATAAATTCTCGGCAGGTAAACCAGAATTAATAAACTAATTAATATCGAGTATAAAACCATCGAAAGGGTTAATAACTCAGCGTCTTCAATAGCATAAATTCTCGGCGGGGGAAGCCAGAATTTATTGTAAAGAAATTAAGTAAAATTTAACCACGTGCTTGGTCGAATAATTTTCGGCAGCGAGGCCAGAATTTATTAATCATTAACTGTAAATTAAGGAGTAAAATTTCTCGGCAGGAGGCTAGAAATTATAATAGTTAGTAAGTCATTGTTATATGATAAATTAATCAGTATTAATTAATTAGAAAAAATTTACAAAACTGAAAATCAAGTGCTGTGAAAATCGTGATAAAAGATTGATATTTCAATTAATTAAATTTGAGTAATAAGTTGATGTCCGTAAATTGTTAAAAAAAATGGAAATTGAATGCGAAGAAAGGAAGACACGGAACTGAGAGAGATAGGAATAGACGCGTGAAATGGAGAGAGATAGCGTCGGTCGCTGGCGTCAGTAAAATTCATCACTTCATTACTAAAAATTAATACTGGGAAATTTTGTGAATTAAAGTAAATGATTATAAAAAGGAAAAATTAATAGTCACTCAAATTAATTCTTAAAATTGGAAATTATAATTTGGGAAAATTAAATTGTGTGTGTGTGAGTTAAGTCCAGGGGACTGGGGAAAAAATTAGTGTGTGTGTGTGTGTGCGATATAAAATGATTCCAGGGGAATTTTAATTAATGTGACGGGGTGACCTGGTATTCGACTGCCAGGTCAGCAAAAATTAAATTTCGCGCCATTTTTATTCGTGCGCACCCACCCTCGCGCCGGAAGTCTTTTAGTTTAGCGGCGTGACGGTAGGGGGTAGATCAGGTACACCTCGTCGCCAGACACCCGATCAAAAAATTAATTACAACCTAGAAGCCGCTCCGAGCAGTCGCTACTTCAGCTGCAGTCCTTCCACGTTTGGTTTTAAAATAAAATTTAAGAAAGTTTCTGGTCAGGCAGACGCCTTTTACTGAGTCTGGTGTTGTTCATTGAGTTTGTTTGTTGGAGTTTGGGTTTTTGTCCAGTTGCTGTCCAAGAAGTATCGAGACCATGGCAAGGCACCTAGGAGAAGTCGACGTAAGTTCCTTGGCGTAAAGGTTAAATTTATTTAAATAATTATTTGTCAAACACGTGGGGGAAATTTCCAATTACATTTTATCGTCTTTTATTAATTGATTATTTATTTATATTATAGTTAATTTAATTTATTTTATTTCTTAATCGCTGTGCCTGCAGAATTTTAATTATTAAATTTTACTTGTCAGGATTTTCCTTATCTCTGACAAATCTATATAAAATTAAAGCCGTCATCAATGATATTAGATTAAATTTATAATAATAAAATAAAATAGAATTTGAGTTTTGAGATTGTGAGTGCCCGAGTAAAAGTATCGGGCACCTGATGAAAGCGACTCGTGCATGCGCAGCAGAGCCTCGTTAGAATTCTGTATCTGAATTTATTAATTAATTTCTTTAGAATATAAATTAACTTTATTTATTAATGCAAACCAGTATTAATTTATTATAAATAAATAATTTAATTAGTTTTACATTTATTCTTAACTTATTTCAACACCATTTCCCTATCCTAAATCAGGCCGCGTACTCGGTCATATCAGACATTCCCGAACCCAGTGCTCAACGTCTACACGAGCAACTTCAGAAGGACTGTTCGAACTTCCTGGTACGGGGAAGCCAGGGCAGACCCTTACATTAATTATTTGGAAATAATTAGATCCAGGGGATCTGGCAAGTTGCCATTTTTATTTAAGATATTTGTAAAAGTCCAGGGGACTCAGTTATAATAATTGATCCAGGGGATCAGGCCGGTGGCCAGTATTAAAGTCCAGGGGACTCGTTTTAAAATAGATCAAGGGGATCAGGCAAGTTGCCAAAATTGTATAAGTCCAGGGGACTCAATTTTCATTAAGATCCAGGGGATCAGGCGGGTGGCCAATTTATTAATTAAGTCCAGGGGACAATTTCATTGAAGGATCTAGGGGATCAGACCGGTGGCCAAATTTATTGTAAGTCCAGGGGACTAAATAGTTTTCTTTTAAATAAGTTTATATAATAATTCCAGGGGAATTCATAGTTTAATCAGAGTAATAAAGTCCGGTGGACTCAATTGGTTTATAAACAATTATAGTGAAGTAAAAGCCCGGTGGGTGAGATTGTGATGTGATAAATAAAATTGTTAATTATTTTTAATAAATATTGTGCAAAAATTAATTTAATTCCTCATCCTTCCTCACTCTTGTAAAATTCGACGACCCTGATTTCAAAATTACATCTCCGGTTCTGGAAGACCGAGGTTTAGCTTCCAGTAGCACCCTAATTAAGACCTATTAATTAAGGGGCCAAGTTTAGCAAGGTTGAAAAAATACCCTGTTACAACATATATGGTTAGCCGTTGTGAACGTGCGTTTTGATTTTGACGACTTGAAAATCGAGCGCAAAATCTAACTGATTCTACGGCCATCTATCAGAATAATTTTTACATTAATTAACACTTCCCAGTCACTTGAGGCCATGTTAGAGGCTACCTAAATCGAATTCGGAATCAGACAATAGTGGGGTAGTTCCACCCCTCCAAAATTAGGATATAAAAGAGCCAGCAAACACTTGCTCGGAGACTTAGGCCCTGGCCATCGCCTAGAGTAGACTGAGGACGCTTAGCGAGGTCCTACTCTAGCACCAGGACTCATAACAACTTATTTGAGTCGGCCTAACGATATCTAGTCTATTAGTCTGTTATACCTAGTCATTTACTACAATACTCAGTTCTATATCGGTTAGTCTGTTATCTGAATAATTTTATTTATTGAGACTTTTCTTTTATAATAAACTAAATTATTAATCTTATTATAAGTGACATTTGTTTTATTCGAATTTAATTGAATAAGGAGATTTTGTGACTCCTTCGTCTGGTTGAAGAAAACCAAATTTAATTTGTGAGTGTGGTGGTTTGGTGTGCAACGTCTGCCCGAAGAGGATCGACATCGAATCCAAGGAGCCCGCGAGGATTTCACGAAGAGGATCGACATCGAATCCAAGGAGCCCGCGAGGATTTACCGAAGAGGATCGACATCGAGTCCAAGGAACCTGTGATGAACCGGAGACTGATTCCACCAGTAATAAGTCCACTTACAACCAGATAAGTTCTCGACAAATTAGTCACAAACCTTTTCTCTCTCTTCAACGTAGCATTAATTTTAAATTTATTACTAATTTTACTTCCCCGTCCAAATCTTCACGCTTTAAAATAATCAATTAATTTAGCATTGGACGCTAAACCTTAATTCATAAATAATAAAATTAAATTAATAAAAGGGGAAACTATTATGTAAATAATATATGGGATTTGGTTAAATAAAATTTGTTATATTTTATTGAGTCTCTTTGAACAAATTTCTTATCACCAGCGTCGTCTTAGAATAAGTTATATTTCAGCCGCGTGTCCGGTCAGAACGAGTCTACCTACATCCTGAAATATTTTCCCGTCCTGAACCAGCTACATAATAATTATAAATTACATTTATATTTAATAATTTATTATTAATTAATTAATTATTCGGGAAAATTTAGTAACTGTGGTTCGTGGCTATTGGACACGAAATAGCCAGGGCCCACCGTTATACCGTACTATCCTACTTTAGTTACTGTAGCTAAATATTATTTGTGTAAGTAATTATGAAATAATGTTAATATTCACTATCATTTTATAGTTTAGTAAAAAATCTCAGTTGATTTAACGATTAGGGTTTAGTTCTTTGAATGCCTTCTTTGAATTAAATATAACTATTTTTAGTCAGTTACATTAACTATTAAATCGTTGAATTAACTACAAAATAGTTACTGCAACTAAATTTAATTGTTATATTAACTCAAATTGATTTATTATCGTAACTAAGAAAAAATATTTGTATCCGTATATCACTATTTTTTTTGTAATTGCAGTTACTGATTTTTTCTCTCAGTGTGGTTTTTTGCTGATAACTTTTTAAAAAATGGTTTAAATAAAAAAACTCAAAGAATCAAAAAGTTTTATTTTTCCATGTACTTTTAGAAAAAAAATACCAATAATTATTTGGAAAAATTTTTCCGCATTATTTTCGAGTTTTGAAACTTTAAAGTCGTTTTATGAAAACCATGCATATTTTGATTTGCCTGAGAATTTGTGACAACAACCCGATAAAAAAAGATTTTGTATAATTATATATAATTATTAGGGCTGTGCGAATATTCGAATTTACGAATTATTCGTCTCGAATCGAATCGAATTATTCGATTCGAATTTCGAAGCGAATAGTTCGAATAGTTCAAATAATTGTCTCGTGCTCTTAAATTAATCGATTTTGATGGAAAAGTTGTCTTGATCGAGTGTATTTGACTCAATTTGAATATTTTTTCATAGAATTCATGACTAAAATAATGAAAATTCGAATAATTTGAATTCAAACCAAATAATAAACTGATTAATGAATTAAACAAGAATTTGTATTCGTAGTATTTATTAACATTTTTTTTTTATTTTTTGATACATTTTAATATAGAAAAATTAAATAAGATCCTGATTCTGGTGTTAAAAAAGTTATTTTCTGGGTTACCATATCTCCTGCTGCCGAAAATAATCTTTCCCTTTCGATAGATTCAAAGTAAATAAAAAAAAGAGCTATCCGGCCTTACCCGGAATGGAAAGGTAGATTTCTTATAGATGTGAATACAATATAGCTACAATAGTGTAATTAATACTTTTTTTGTAAGCTTAAACATGAATTTTAAGGAAATGGGTTATGCCTTATTATTTAGAAGTTATTAGATGACTAAGCTGCAAAAATAAGCTTTTTGTATTTTTTGTGAAATTTTTGATATCATCAAATTGTTAGAAAAGATGTTTCAAAAAATCCAGTATTGCAGTGAAAATTAAAGCTAATCGTTCAAATTTTAAGATACTTTTTACAGAATTGAATTATCATTTTCGGTTCAAAAGTTATTTAAGGATAAAGCCAGAAAACTCATTTTTATGAAAATCAAAAAAAATTTTAAACACTCACAACTTCCAAACTAATCGACCGATTGGGCTCATCTTCGAACTTGATCAAGGTAATCGTCCAATAAATAAGTGTATAAAATTTCATTAAGATCCGTTAAGAATAGCGGGTGCTATCGTGATGACAAGGCGCGTTATATTGTGTATATATATATATATATATATATATATATACATACATACATACATACATACATATATAAATTTTTGAGCGGATGGTATTTTTCGACTTTACGAAGTAAAATAAGATATATGGTAGCAAAATTTTTTGATAATTCGATCATGAGGGTCTCTGCAATAGGCTGATTTCTAAAGAAATCTACCTAAAAATATCCAGTACTGTTAAAACAAAAAATTTTTCACTTTTGCTGGCAAAATGGGACACCCTTAAAAAAAATGAAAAAAAAAATTTCGGTAATTATTTGGAAGTGGGGTCAACAGGTATTTTTGCAAGCAAAAAACAAAAAATAGACCAATGGCTTTGATTCAAATTTCAACCGCGAGCATTTGTCAGCGGATTGAAGTTACATTTGCTTAATTAGATGTTTATTAAGCGTTGGTATTGTGTAAGTCTATGCCAATGGTAAAAAATGCTCATTTTTGGATTTTTTCTTTAGATTTTTCAGTTCCGTGCTGCACTGCACTATTTGACATATTTTTCTTTTCATTCTATGTATTGACTCTTAAGTCAACCACCAAAACTTAAGGTATATGCCTGTTTGCCATAATTTGTGTAGTTTCGTCCTAAGTACGTTAACGGACTCATCAGTAAAGCTATGTTAACACACTCTTGCCTTAGACTACATCTCTTACTAGTACGGACCGGCGTAAAACAGTGTTGTAGGTTTCAGCCAGACACTATACTAGCAAAAGGAGGCGGATACCGTCCTAACTGCTTGTAACAAAATGTTAGGTGAGCTGTTGTACACCTTAAAAGTATTGAAATAACACTAATATGTTGATTTTCACTATTACAAGAGTCCAAAAATTATATGTTACTCTTAGGTAGACCTTTCTATCACCACCGTCCATCTTACGGCTTTAAATAAAATGAATTATTATTATTAGAAAAATTTATTTTTGAAAATCTACATGATTTTGTGTTATTTTTACCAATTTTATACACATTAGTTACAAGGTTCGGATAGATATCGAGTGTTAGAGATATAAACTCATAAAGAAAATTCAATCCGCCGTGTTGCTGAACACGTGGAAAAAATTTAATTATAGATATTTAAGGTGCAAGCACTTGGAACTTTGAAAAATGTGGTTGACCCTGATTCCAAATAATTACCAAGGTAATTATTGAAAAACATTGAACAAAAAATTTTATTGAAGCACATATACTTGTTGGAAGACGAGCAAAAATTTGGAAAATTTTTTTTCCGGTGGTTTTCTTAGTATTACTCCGGAACCGTGCATGATAAAAAGCTTGAATCTAAGATCTGCAAACTAGAAACTTAAGGTTACAATTTGATTTTTTCATTTTTACTCTACGACCATTTTTCACCGAGTTACAGCATGTTGAAAATCACCTAAAAATTTAGAATTTTTTTTATATCCTTTAATTTTTGTGACCAGTGTATAATCATATAATAAATACATAAGATTTTTTTCACCCGAAATCTTATCACACTAAAATTATGTATGGTAATATATGTACACATCCTGTCATATCTGGATTATTTCTTCTCCGATATATTCAATTACAATATGTATACTTGGGTAAAAATAATTCAGATACTATGATATTTGATCATCCACGATCATATATAAATTTCATGAGGTATAATCATGAAGTCAAGGGCGTTCGTGATTTCATCCGTTTTTGTGATAATGGTTTATTTACGTACAACGATGCGAATTTTTTTTTTTTTCTAAACAAGGAAGTACAGTTCTTGGTGAGCTCGAAAATAATTCACAATAATTTTTTCGAGCTCGAAAATAGTAGAAAGTTTTGGAGTTGGCTTGCCCCAAGATTAAACGTTTTTCAAATTTTTGATCTTTGACAATGGAAACACTGCTATAAAACATAAAAAAAAAAATTATACATTCTAAAACCACTATTTCGCATAATAAAAAATAATTCGACGATGAATAGACGTTTACTTCATACTTTGATTAATCATGTTATTTGCTTTAATTATATTCATTGTTAATTTAAAAATGTATTGATACTATTTATTTAATTATAATAAAATTTTGAAGTAAACATGTTATTGGTTTATAATTATTTCTATTTTCTTAGAATTTGAAATTTTTGTTTTAGAGCTTAAGTAGAACGAAATAACTTTTTTAAAAAGAACTGACAATTTTTCATCATTGGCGTATCAGCATCATCATCTTGACTGAATGGATGAATTTTACACATTTCTTGGTTAGATACACAATTTGTGCCGTGCGGCCAGATCTTGGGATATTTTTACCCCCTCCTGGCAGTACACTCCATCGAGTCACTCCATTGCTATTTCACTACGAGAAGGGGTGAAAATATCTCACGATCTGACAGCACTGTACACAATATTCACTCAATCTGCAAGTTGACGTTGATTAGGCAATTCAGCTTGACAAAAATCTATACTTGTCGGTATTAGTCCGCAAGATGCTAGTAAAAGTGAAAAAGCAACCCTAATAGCACAGTTTGATTTGGCAAAAATTTACTTACAAACGTTGCCTTGAATTTTTCGTCAAATTCCCGTCAACTTCGGACTTTTCCGTTTTTGACGACAATTTATATACAAATTGCTATACAATTTGACGTAAATTTATTACCCGAATTAGAATGCAAATTGACTTTAAAAATTGACCAGAAAAAAATTTTCGTCAATTTTCAGGCAAATGTTATGTCAATTTGACTTGAAAAATTGTAAAATATTTTTTTTATCCTCAAATTGTAAACATATTCATGCATACATTTGTTTACTTTATGAAATGGTAAGAATAAACATTGCCGACTTTTTTTTCTAGTAAAAATTTACCTCTAAATTAAGCAAAAATTAATCGTAAATTCTTCTTTTAAACTTTTGCTGTCAAATTGTTTGCAAATTCGGGCAGCAAATTTCAGACAATTTCAATGTTAAATTACTGTCAATTTCAAACTAAAGTGGCTATTAGGGAAGATACGGAGTAAATTTCCGGGAAGACGTCTATTGGACAGGTTCCAATTGGAAAAGTAACCGATAGGACATATTCCAATAACTCAGATCCCTATTACCTAAATTACCAATTAAGGTAAGTGACCCCTCTATCGGCCAGGCCCCCTTTATTGGCCACTTGGTTGAAAAATCGATATATTTCCACAATAAGTACGTATTAATGCGTAAATAGTTTTTTAAAAAAAAGTAAAATTAATCTAGTTTATATTAAACATACTTTGATTATTGTAAAAATTCATTTTTTAATTAAAAAAAAATAGTAGTGCGTCAGACGCGATTTCTGGTGGTTTCTTATCAGGGAGGTTAAGTATTCTTGTTTTTTCATTAACCGATTACTAATTAAAAATAACAATAAAAGTCCGATTTTTTTTTGTAATCTTATTAGCTCGTTTCATAGTAGTTTTAAGAGTTAAAAATTGAATGATTTTTACCTAATTTATACTAAAAATAGGGTGGCCGAATATAGATACAAGAAAATTACCTCTGTATGCATTATCGGCCACCTTAGTTTTATTTTTTTTTGAGGTTATTAACATTTATATGCAAAATAGTCAATTTAATTTTTTAATGTCAAAATAAATAAACAAATTGATTAAGTTATATTTCAAAATAAATATAAATATTTATAATAGATGAAAATAAACTATATACATCCAATCAGCTAAAATTTTATCTAAAAGGTGGCCGATAGAGGGGACAGCTAGGAGGCCGATAGAGGGGACAGCTAGGCCAATAGAGGGGACATCAGGAATTGAAGTTATTTTCATTCATTATTAAATTTCTAATAAATATTTTTACATATATTCTTTTTTAATTTGAAGTTAAATGTATACGCTTCAAGGTTCTATCACTGTTTTATACATGAATTGTCTTTTTATATTTCAATTCTTAATTCGAAAAAAAAAATACGCTTAACTGGCTGATAGAGGGGTCATTTACCTTACTAATAATTCCGATGACCAAAATTTTCAATCACCTAAAATCCCGATCACCCGTAATTTCAATTACCAATTACCCAAATTTCCAATAATCCAAAATTTCGATAGCTTAATTTTTCGTTAACCAGAAACATTGATGACAAGACATTCCGATTGGACAGGTTTCGTAAGCTCAAAGTCAATTTCTTTGTTATATAACAAAGCTCAAAATGGATTCCTTTGTTATGTAACAAAGAAATCGATTTTGAGCTTACGAAACCTGTCCAACCGGAATGTCTTGTCATCAATGTTTCTGGTTAACGAAAAATTAAGCTATCGAAATTTTGGATTATTGGAAATTTGGGTAATTGGTAGAATTGGTAATTGAAATTACTGGTGATCGGGATTTTAGGTGATTGAAAATTGGGGTCATCGGGATTATAAGTAATTGGTAATTCAGGTAATAGGGATCTGATTTATTGAAATATGTCCTATCGGTTACTTTTCCAATTGGAACCTGTCCAATAGACATCTTCCCAAATTTCCTATCAATTTGTATAGTCCCAAATAGATAGTTTCTCAAAAAAAGTTAGCTTCATTTTACTGCTTAATTGCTGCCGTAGAACTCGAGCAAATTGAATAGGAATCGTGCACGAACTGTAGAAGCATCACTTTTGTCGAAAGTAAAGTAGACCTTTAGAAGTTTACATATCTTTGCAGTCAAATTAACGAGAAATCTTCTGCCTGATCTTGGAATTTAGTTATTCAAAATTTACAGCCGATATTAGATGTTAAAACGAGAGTAAGTTTTTACAAGATACTTATTTCTATTTCGGCTCTTACTTTAGCTAAGCAGACATATGCTCAGCAAAAGTTTCTTTTGTCTAATGGTTCCTAATAGCACAGTTTTTTTCGCAGAAGTTTACTCACAAAAGTTTCCTTGACGATAATTTATGAACAATTCGCTATACAATGTGATGTAAAGTTTCGACCTAAATTAGAGTGCCAATTTACTTTGAAAGTTGTCATACAAATTGTCGTCAAAAAGGGAAAAGCCTTAAGTTGACAAACATTTGACGAAAATTCAAGGAAATTTTTATTAGAATTCTTTTTTAGTAAGCAAGTTACCGCTAAATTGAAAAAAATTAACCTCAAATTTTGCTTTTCAGCTGTTGCTGTCGAATCGTTGGCAAATTCGGGTAGAAAATGTCGGTAATTTCAATTGTCAAATTACTGTTAATTTTAAGCAAAAGAGAGGTTATTAGGGGTTATTGTAGATTTAGAGCGAATTGGAATCAAAAGTGTACTGAGTAGAAGTCCCTTCAATTTGACGGCCAATGTATGTCAACTTCTGTTTTCACTCAAATAATCAGATTTGTATAGCAAACGTTTGCTCCGTAGAAGTTTCCTTCAATTTGACAACAAGCTGCTGCTACATTGCAAATAATGATTTGACTACAAATGAATGACTGGCAACTGAAAAAACTTGTCAAAAATTTCAAATGGTCCCTAGCAATAAGTGACTGATTTTACTACGCTCCTGTGAATTACCGCTTTTCGGATGATCTCTTTGTTATCGACTTGATTTATGTTGCCACCAAGGTTCCTGAATTTACCGCAAACACCGAGGGCGTAAAATCGAGGTCTGAAAAATTTTTTACTACGGCCCAGCTTTAAGAGACTGTGAAATAAGCTTGTGAATTTTCAAACATCTACTTAGACACGTCATAAATAAATAATAAAAAAAAAATCAGTTTATATAAAAAACGGTATGAAAATTAATTTTCTAAAATAAAATACTACATATATAAAAATATATGAAAATAAATAAACGCATTACTATGAATATACCAAATAAATTTTAATGTAGTTAGATGAATGAATAATAAAATATATCCATAGGGTAAATGCACCAATTGTTGACCGGACCCCAATTAGTTGACCGATGTGTATAAAAGTTAAGTAATTAATATTTTACAAAAGTCTTTTGGTTTTAAATGTAATTTAAATATAAAATATAGTATTTAATCTTCACAATAAAAAATTGTGCAGAGCATTGCGCTTTGACAACCGCGATTAAAAATATATTATTTGTTTGCTTACAACGAGTCTAACTATAAACCAGTCAAAAATAACTAGGGTACACTTGAAAGGAGAGTGCTTTTTACTATGAATTTAATGACATTTATTGATTAAATATTAAATATTCTGTGTTATTACGTTAGTTAAAGATCAGATGTCAACTTTTATGAATAATTGATGTAACGGGTAAAACTGGGGTTTATTTTAAAGTACAATTTAAAGGTTAATAATTTGTTGATAAGATGAAAATGATGAACCCGATAGAACCAGAAAAGATACCTCAGAAATGAATTTATTTATTAGCCAGTATTATTTAATAAACAATACTTTAAATCAAATAAAATAAAACCAAATTTGAATTACAACACAAACTACCCCTTTTTGCTCGGTTTAGCTCGCCGGAATCCAGGGTTGAAAAAGGGGTCTTCCAATAAAGACAGACAATATTAATAATAAATGACTTTAATTTTATTAAACAAAATCAATCATACTTTACATAGGCTTCGAGCCTTTGTTCTACTACCTTTTTACAATAATTTAACTTAATAATTAGTCGCGGTTTTGATATTGTTTATTCATACAATTTACACGGTTCAATGCTATTCATGGTTTACACGGTTTGCACGGTTTACACGGTTTGCACGGTTTGCACGGTTTACACAATATAACACACACATACATCAAAAGTTCGCGATCTACAACGCGGTATTACCCCTCCCGGGTGCTTCAGGGGTGTCTGGTCGACTTCCCCGTCGGCCCTGCACGAGTTCCCCTTCCCTGAGGGTAAACGGATGGTCTCCGTCTAACCCCCACCTAAGCGGCTAGTTTCACCTACCACCCCTTGGCTGAAGGCCTCAGAGTGGGGACCCTTATATCTCCCCGAGAATCAAAATTCGCTTACCTTGGTCCGGTCGGACTCGGGGTAGTCGAAGTTCCAGATGTTGTCCAGGGAATGGTCTTCTCTAGAGAACGTCTCGGGAGACTAAGTTGCCAATACCGGCCCTCCCGAGCGCTTTTATTACCTGGGCTATCCGTCACACATACGGAAAGGGATACTTTCCGTCGCCCTCTAGCGTCGCTTGTTAAACTACGGCGGTCGAAAAATTTATTCTAAGTCCAACCCGAACAAAATCAATGGGAAATAAAAATTACAAAATAATATCTCACAAGATTGAATTTCTTCTAAGTTTTTGTGCAGCAATCTCAAAAGAAATGTCAAATATAACTTAAACGAAATATAAAAAACGATTTAGAACGAAAAAGAATGTGTTTAAGCCTTTGAGTAAACATCCAATACGGCGAAATTAACCGTGCGGCTTATACACTCGCGAGCGAATGGAAAGAGAATGAAAGAATACGCGATTAAAATACTAAGTTAAATTAAACTCTCTCACATTATTTTTACATATTCCGTCTTATTTGGTATTTCTTTCAATCTCCTGAATCTTTTAAACGATTCATATTGAATTATTTTTCACATTTTATTTCCTTCCTTTGATTCCCGCCGGCTCGGGACTTAAAATAATTTCTCCTCGGCGCGTAATCTTTACACTCGTAATATCAAAACTTAACAATCATAATCCACAGCCATACTAAATAATAAATCAATATAGTTATAGTGATAGTTTTTAGTATATTCAATTAAGAAATAAATAGTAATTAAGGAAATAGTTATAATTACAATAGTTGTAAGTAGACATGTAGTTTTAAGTAATATAAACATAGGTTTTAAACACATATAATAATAATAATAGCACCATAGTTTTAGGTTTAGTTAAAGATATAAGTAATAATACTAGTTATAAGTCCCAATAGTAATAAGTAGTAATTTAAGTACTAAACATAGTAATAGTTGTAAAACATAGTAATATATCACACGTAGTAATAAGTCAATAGTAAAATAAGAAATAATAGTAGTTTTAAGTATAATAATTTATAAGCAATAGTCTAGTAATAAGAAAATAAACAACACAAAAAAAAAAACAGTCACAGCAACAAACTGGTCCGTACTACTGGTCCGCATCACATTGAAGAAAAATTATGAATTTTAATATTATTTCGAGACCGGTCAATTATTGGATCTGTCAGAGACCATTTACCCAGTAAAAAATTCATTCGGTCATCTATTGGAACTTCTGATTATATCAAGATCCAATAAATGACCGCATATTTATAATTAAGAGTCCTAGCCTCAAAAGTAGATCTGTCAAGTACTCAAAGTACTTCAATCATTCAATGTTGTAGTTAATGTAAATATTATTAATGTAAAAAGTACATTCGTATTTTAAATAATAGTTGGATTTTTTTTTGGTTAGTAAATTTAGTTTCTTTCAATATTTCAGTAAGTCACCATATATTTTCCTGATTATTATTATTATTATTATTATTATTTATTATTTATTAGCCATAGAGTCAAAACTCTTTGCGGCCATCCACATACATGAAACATAATAAAATAATACAGTATATCTCATATAAAATATTGAAGAAAAATACAAAAAATACTTATTAAATAATTAAATTAAATTAAATTAAACGCGATACACGCATCCATCAATTCAGTCTATGAGTTTAATGTGCTTAGTAAGTGTGTATAACATGCTTTTCTGAAATCTAGAAATGTCGGTTGTGATGTACAGTATTCGGGTAAGCTATTCCACGCTTTAATAGCACTAAGTAAAAATGACTTATCAAACTTAGCACTATGACAAAATGGCACTACGAGAAAATCTTGTCGTGCCTCCCCTCTCCGTAGGCGAGTTCCCAGTAAACGCAAATTCTTGGCGATTGGATGCTTTTGATTTAAATACAGTGCCTTGTAAATAAGACATGACAGAAAGAAATCTCGTCTAGCTTTGAGGGTAAGCCAACGCAAATCTTTATAATAACCGGTGACATGTTCGAATCCAGATATTTTAAATTTTATTTATTTTATTTTAGAAATCTGAACTATTTGCACCAGAAAATAATATTAAAATGACTGAATCAAAAAGCAAGAAAAAAAACAAGCATTAAATAAAAGGCTGATTCTAGTCGTCTGCTAATTTTGCGAATATTATATATTAGTCGTCCAATTAGCAGATGACTAGACACACCGTAAATAAAAAATATTCACCTGAAGATTTGAATGCCGCGTTCATCAATTAATAATAATAATAATAATAATAATAATAATAATAATTATTATTATTATTATTCTTTGTTTATGAAAAAAGTAATATTTAAGATATCAAAAGTCTATCTAAATTATGTCAATGCTTCAAAAGTACTAAATAAAGTCAATTACACACATATAGTTTGAGTCAAAATTAATTTATTTCAGCGGTCATTAATTGGAGAAAAGTCGGTCATTTATTGGGTTCCCCCGGTCAATAATTGGTGATTTTGATAAATTAACATTTAAACAATAAAATTAATATATTTCCGATAATTTTTAATAAAAATAGAATGAGATTATCAATAATCAAGTATTTAACTATAATAAAATCCATTATTAATTTCAGCTAATAATTTAATGCTTATTTTATAGCTTATGATAAAAAAAAAACCTTAATCGGTCAATAATTGGTGCATTTACCCTAATTGAAAATACAAACTAAAAAATAGAACGTTATAATAATTAATGAACTAATAAATATATCTATAAATATAAAACTCATCACTAAACAAGGTTACTATAATAGAGTCTTCTAGTAACCTTGGTCGCACGGATCGGTTAGATAGACACTGCCTAGACTGTACCTGTGTAGTGTGATTATAAATCTGTTACACATACCTGTGATTTATTACTCTTATTTTTTATAATATTAATTTATTTTTAAACTTTAAATGACACGATTTAAGATACAGTATTAATGTTTATGATTATTTATTTTTATGTTCGGCAGATAAATACCATAAGATGTATTCCGATATCATACTGCAACTGGTTGTCGGGCTCATAATCATCATATTAGGAAATGCATTCAGTTTCTTTACATTATATTTTCTTGGGCATGTAACGTTAAACGGTAAGTAATTATTTATTATTATTGTAGACCTTGGGTGCGTTCCGCTAAGCGTTCACAACGCTCAAAACGCCTCAAAATCCTATCTAAATACACGTGAGCGTCTCGTTGTAAACATTAAGTGGAGCGCACCCCTTGTATACCTTTTTACAAATATATATATATATATATATATATATATTAGGGTGATTTTGTTGTGTACGATTTACATTTTCAAACTGTAAATATTACTGCTTAATTTGCAACAAATTTTTTACAGGATAAAATTTAAAAATTACAGTATACATTTTAACGTTTTTAATTTTTAATATGGCGGGCCGGTTTTTACATTTTATTCTGTAACTATTCCAGTTTTCTTTTTTCCGTGTAGGGGAGAGTGGGGTCAATTGAACCACGGGGCAATTGAACCAGTGAGCTTAAAAAATCGAAAAAAATATAAAAATGAGTCGTCCTCTTGGAATTATATTTTAATACACTAAACCTTAGTCTGACAAAAATTTGGAACCAATATGATGATTTAATTTTAAAAAATTCAAGTTTTTGTGTTTTTAGGCATCCGAACTTTGTTTTTCAGCTCTTGAAAAATTGTTTAATAATTTTTTAATTTTCAAATGTAATCTTAAAATTTTTTTTGTCATACCTTCTTACATATATTAGTCATAAATTTCTAACTTTACTTCTAGTAAAATAGATGTTGAATATTTTTTTTTAAACTAATTATTTCAATAAAATCATATAGGGTCAATTGAACCAGTACTCTCGGGGACGGTTGAACCACACGAATCACACTGTGAGCATCAGACATGCGCGCGCATCTTGACAGAATGTGGAAACAAGCTAAACTAACCAAGAAAAAAAATAATTATATTGACAGAAGTTTTAAAAGTGATTGTTATACCATATAATGTTATATAAAATAATCAATATAATTAAAAGTGTTGTAGTTTTAGTTTTAAGCTGTAATGAATAGTAAAATATTCATTAAAGTCATTCATTTGTGGTTCTAATACTCTTGGTTCAATTTTCCTCGACTAGTGGTTCAATTGCCCCCGCAAAGGGGACGATTGAACCATTTGATGCAGTTGTACAATTTCGTATTTATTGAAAATTTTTTATCATTTGTTAAGTTATTTGCTTATGAGAAATGATAGTCTATATAATAAATTATAATTTTGTAAAAAAAAAAGTTATCATTTTGCTTTTATTCATATAAAAAAAAATTGTCAAAGTATTTTTGGTTCAATTGACCCCACTCTCCCCTATACATATATTAAGGTGATTAAAAAAAATTGAATACTGCACACCATAGTACAAAATAGTACATTGCATAGCGAGTGGGTTAGATGAGTCTTTATACGGGAAGCACAATGTTTTTAACACGAGTCGTAGGTGCACACGCACGAGCGCCAGCGAGTGCTTAGTGTGCACCGGAGACGAGTGCTAAGAACATTGTGTTTGACGGATAAAGACTTAACCCACATGCTATGCACTATACTTTATTCAACAATTGTCTGATTCTTGCGAATTATCATATCAGCAAAGTTAACCCTAAATCAGGAGGGGTTCTATATGATACTAGTTCTTGATTTCTCTCACCACTCATATCTTTTATTTATTTTAATTAATAAAAAATAACCAACGTATTTATACGTATACACTGACAGCAAAGTTGTTAGATTGATTGTACTACTCATTCTGAATATATTTAG
This sequence comes from Microplitis manilae, assembly GCA_030273425.1. Classification (NCBI taxonomy): domain Eukaryota; kingdom Metazoa; phylum Arthropoda; class Insecta; order Hymenoptera; family Braconidae; genus Microplitis; species Microplitis manilae. The sequence continues at coordinate 18,638,287 of CP092727.1, read as the reverse complement.
TGTCGAGATTATTTGCTTTAGTGATAATAGTAGAGTTTGTTTTTGAGAACGGTCGATAATGACTTTTGAGGAACGTGTTTATGGATTCAAATCCGGATGTTTATGACCCTATAAACACACGCTGTTGAGGAACATGGGACGCCATTTGCTTTTTGACGAATTATCAACCACCGATCGGTAAATGGTCATTTAGGGTTTGCTTTGCAGATATGATAAGTCGCGATAATCAGGCATGCGTTGAATAAAATATATTAAATTGTGTACTCGCATGCAGATAATTTATTAAGGACTAATTTAAACCTAACATTGAGTCGATTTATTAATTCATTGGTTTTAAATTAATTATTTTTATCCAAGAAGTAGTGCTATCAATTGTTACGTATGAATCTTCGTAAGCACGATAACTCTCGAAGGAAATAATTAATCGGTCTATTTTTTTTTCATTGGCTATGTATTTTTTATTCCAAGAACCCTTTTGAAAATCACGGTCTAAATCCTTCCCGCTTAATTAGAATCAATTAATATCGAAACTTATGATTCGATATCAAATTTATTTACGTTTATACATGGAATTTCTAGCTTCTCTTTCTAACAGCTGACTACTTATATCTGCCTCTCTTTTTTTTCTTTTCATCTATATCTACTATTTAACTAGTACTGACAATAAAATTGGCGTGACAATCGTAAAAGTAAGTGGTGACATCCAGGCCAAAGGCGGCTTATTGAAAAAAAAATTTAATAAAATTTAAAATAATATAATAATAATAATAATAATAACAATAAGAAAAATAATGATAAAATAAAAGTAAATAATAACAAAATATTTAAAAAATGACAATGAAAATGAAAATTTTAATCTGTACTAAAAAAATATAATTTATTTTTATGATTTTTTTAGCTTGTAGTTTTTTAATTCAATTAATACATTATTTGCATATAATTATTGTTATTGTTCGTTGCTAGTATTTTTTTCATTGTCATTTTTTAATATTTTGTTATTATTTACTTTTATTTTATCATTATTTTTCTTATTGTTATTATTATTATTATCAATATTATAATTATTATTATTATTATCAGTAATACTTATTTATTCCGAAATTTTAAATTAACCGCACTGTAGGTCACGTGGTCTCGCAAGAGCCAATCACGTCGTAGTGGCTTTGAGTGAGAGGTACAGCCGATATACGCTCTCTCTCTCGCACCTTAAGCGTCACATAGTGCTGTTCACGCGCACTTACGCGATACTTTAAAACGATCTGGCAGATGGAAAGTGCCATCAAAATGATCTGTCTTTTTGGGATTATTTATCTTTAATTACCTATATTACCCTGCCTAAATTTTAGAATGCCTCAAGAACCCATTTTGAATTTGTTTTACAAACCACTTTTCACTAGTCTGGCTAACATTAAGGGGTTTCGAGACCATTTATCTATCTAGGGGATCTTATAAAATTTGTATGTAAATCTTGCAAGCTTTTAACTTCTAAAAATTAAACAATGAAGTGAAAAAATAAATATTTAGTAGTAATATGTAATCTCTATGAGAAGATAAATTAATTGTGAATTACATAGTACAATATTTAAATAAAAAAAAAAATTTTTTTTTATAATTTTTTCGAAAACTAATGATGTGAATAAACTAATGAAATATGACAACGGTGCATTATTTGGAGAAAAAATTTTTATTTTCTCAGTTGATAATACTGACTATCACTAGGATTGAGTATAGACAAGTCTCTACGTATATTATAGAGTGAAAATAGTTTTGTGTTTATTTATAATATTAAAACTCAAGAGTATCGGTTAAAAAAAATAACAAATAGCTAATAGTTATTATAAAAATATTATTGATTAATAAAAAAAATGCCTAAAGAAATGAAAAAATGGAAAGGCAAGTGGGTAACTGATGCAGTGTATAATAAACGATTACAGCAAAAATATTTAAATTATTATTATTTATATTATTTAAACACTAAATTAGATTTACTACAGTTTTAATAACTTGTTATTTAGAAGAGCAAATATTTATATTTATATATGTTTGAACTACTGTGAAGAGTTATAAAGTTTAAATGTAATAAAACTACTGTTTCAATTACAAAATTTTAAAAATAACCATCTGCTGTTTTTACTTCTGTTAATTTCTTTATAAATATTAGTTGCTGAGTAACTCATTTGTATTTATTTATTCATTAGGTGTCATAGATTGCAATGAGAATTTACAGATTTATATTTTTTTATCTTTGTGAACAATTAAAAATAATAAAATTATTGAATACTTCTAAATATCACTCTGTAAATTCTCATCCATGTTTTGCAAATAGTTGATAATAATTATCCACGTCTCCAAGTTTTTTATTATTTAATATTAATAAATATGTCTCATATGTATGACATTAACCTTAAAATTTTGAATTTCATTGAAAGTTCGCGCCATTCAGTATGTGGGCGACGTTGTCAAGTTTACGAGTTTTAGTCTCCATTTATTGTTTTCTTGCAGATTTTAAATTAAATAAAAAAAAAAACCATACACAGAAAGTTTTTAATTTTAGTCTGATCATCAAGCTTAAGTGTTAAAGAATACGTATAAAAGTTTTCTAAACAAATCTTAACATTTTAAGATGCACTTATTGAATTAAAACCGACATCATTCATCGCTCCTCCATATACCCCCGTGTAAAAACAAGTGACTTTCATAATTAATCTCTCATTAACCGTACAGAGAATCGATTTGAAATTTTAACACAAGACGTACAACAACCTTATTGATTGATATACGAAATTTCAAATTTTTGGTAATATTATGCGATATGTCTCGAAACTCCTTAAGTGCCGACTAATTGATCTGGCTTTTTCACAGATCGATTCCTTACATATCTAACTTAAATATATGTAAAAATCAAAGTGCCTCGAAAACATTTTTTGGATAAGGAAATTTCCCTTTTTCAAAAATTTAGGGGTGGTCGGGGGGCCGCTACCCTCCAGCCAGACCTCGACTATCTTTTTTAGGGGTCTTTCAGGAGCATTCACAAAATTTTGCTAAGTGCCTCAAGAACCCACCCAAAAATGTCTACTAGCTCTCGGACTAATATGGTAGGGACAACTGAATCGATCACAGCGCTCGCTGTGGACATAATTTCGTTGAATCATGCTCTCGTTGAAAATAAAAATGTGAAAATTAAATATAAAACGTTAGTGCAATGAGAAAAATTTTATAACTTGCTGGAAAATAAGCGTACAGCTATACCCTGGCGGATTCGTGATCACTGTTAAATGATCGTAAAACGACGGTCGAAAGACCGTTAATGTACGGTACCGACAAATGACCGTATATCGACCGTAAAAGAAGCGTCATTTGATGGTGAAAGACAAGTGCCGTTGTGAAAATTCTCGACAGTAACTGTACAGTTGATGTTTTGTATGTGCACTGTATTTCAGCTGTCTAGCGCCCGTAAATCGACGGGTAGTGGACCGTCTTTCTATGGTCATTAGTAAGTATAGGGATCGTCAAAAACCGAAATCTTGGCGGTTCATTTACAGTATTGAGTGAGTCAAACACTTGTCAATCGAGCGTATAGTGTCGGTAAGTGAGAAACTTTTCGTTAGTGAACTATCGATTAGTTGTCGGTCAGATTTTTCAATTTTTAAATGTCTCTAATAACCAGTGATAGACTCCAAGTATACTGCAATTATTCGTGTTGAGAAAAAATTTAAAAAACACTTAAATAAAAAATTTTTAGTCATTATGCAGTGAGGACTTCAAATATTAATGAGTTTAGATAAGATAAACAGAGATACAGTATTAGTAAATTTATTAATTGTTAACAACAGCAGATGTTACCCTATAAACAATAACATAATTAAGTATAATACAAATAATATAATCAATCATTTATTAATGTCTTCAACTATCTAAAGTTCATTTGTATCCAAATAAATATATACAAAAAACTTTTCATTTCGAATGAATGATTCAGCACAGTGGCTAACACGACAAACTTCGATTCAGGAGGTCTTGGGTTCGAGTCCATAAGTCGGCGAGTTTTTTTTTTTTTTTTTTTTTTCATGGCAGTTATTGCATACATATAAATCACTATATAAAATTATACTATAATTTTTTTCCCGGGCAGTCCCATGAATTTCCAAATTTTACACCTAAATGCGTGTAATTAGAGAATTAATCTACCGTAAATTGAGCGTAAAACGTCGGTCAAAATGCAGTGCAATTATTCACATATGTTTGTAATTTCGGTATCCACAGTCGGTAAATCAACTATTATGACATTGGTGATCGAGGCTCATACTATCGTTCTTCAGCGATATATAATAATCGATTAGATGGTGTTATTGCCGTAAGTGCTGAAAAATTATATGGTGAAGATTTTTCACAACTGCACTCGGAAACGATCGTCAAATTACTCCACGCAGTCGAATGTTCGACGGCGAAACTTACGACGATTTAACGTCAATAAACGGTAATTTTATCGTGCCGCTGAAACCGCTAGGGTAACTAATACTAATTTTTCTAAGAAATTCAAAAATTTTCAAAAAAAGTCTTATGTTTTTTTCGTAAATCTAACCATTTATGAGATATTGAAGCTCAAACTTTGATTTATTTCTAAAAATTGACGTTTTTGTTTGAAATTTGATTACTCTACCGTATAGACATACAATTAAGTGCTATAAATTTTTTTACTTTTATTATAATTATCTATTAATTAATTAAATTTATATACGGATACTTGAAGAGAGCGAGTCAAAATATTTGTTGCGGACATATACAGAGGGTATTGAAAAATTAATGATTTTCCATTGGTAGGAGAGGTAGGAGACCAATTAAACATTGAAATTAGGTGAACGGACATTTTCATAGTGGCCACATTAAGAGAGTTGACTGTACTTCAATTTTGTTAAAAAACTCAAATTAATGTTCTACTTTTTTTTTCAACTTTTATTATTGCAGCTGTCATGTATTATTTGTTTTGATTTTACCGGTTAACCTTATTCTATTCTAAAATAATAGTACTTGATATTTATTAGAATTTTTTATATTTACTTTCTTTATCGAAATATATTTAATTTAATTTTCTGTGATAAAAATACAATTGCACTTTTTTATTGATATCATCATATCAATTTTTATATTTTGATTTTATAACGAATTTTTATTTTTTACACTGATTTTATATATCTCTTACAATTATCGAGCATGATTTTTTGTAACCATCAGATGTCGTTTTCGTCGCGCTCCCTGCCAATACGTTCAAAAAAAAGACCATTCGGCAGCCGAAATGGAAGGTAGATTTCTCGCTTAATCTATCGAATAAGTTAATTTCGTACATGAATATCTTGTGATACATGTGTGTGTGTTGTCATGATGAAATTTCTCGGCGAACTTCAGATAATTTGACAAAACATTGTATAGATAATATACCATTATAAACTTTTCGCAAATAAAGTATTGCTATATTCATAGTCTACTATGTTTATTTAATTTTTAGATGGTTACTATCACCTAACGGTATTACTATTAACAAAATATTATCTTCCGGTGCAAACAAATCAAAAGATTACATTATTAGCGACAAGAAAAATTTAATGGAAATAGATTTTAATGTGTAGTGCATAAGTTATTAAGACTTAAAACCATAAAAAATGCATGTTTCTATATTAAAAAAAATTTTCGATGCTTTGAAAGATCATAAAATGGTAAAAATGTCAATCATAGAGCGTACAGGTACATTTGAAACATAATAAGTGATAAAAGAAATACTTTGAAAATATAAAACAGCAGTGAAATTTACAGGTTATTTTGTTCACAATAAAATGAAACTTATAAAATTGGATTATAATGGGAAATGCTTAAGTTACGTGGAATAAAAACCATATTTTCAACATTTTTGATTCCATCAAAATTTTCAAGGCTATGAAATTATTAGAAGAAATGGTCAAAACATAAAGCTTAAGGTCATAAATTAAAGCTTATTAGACAAGCTTTCAGATACTTGCTACGAAAATTGTCTATGAATATTAGTTTTAAAGTTATATAAGCATTAACAGTGATTAAAAACTGATTTGTACGAAAAATCATGAATATTTCAAACAGCCATAATTTCAAAATTATTCGAACGATTCAGACCATTTTTAAACTTGATCAAAGTAATCGCCTCTAGAATAAGTGTGAAAAATTTCATTAAGATCCGATAAGAACTGTGGGTGCTATCGTAATGACAAGACCAGTGATAATGATAGGGGGTAGAGGTACATTTGATACATCATAAGTAATAAAAGAAATACGTTTAAAATATAAAATAGCTGTGAAATTTACAGGTTATTTTGTACTCAATAAGATATAACTGACGAACCTGGATTATAATGGGACATGCAAAAGTTATGTGAAAAGAAAACTATATTTTCATCATTTTTTGATTCCATAAAAATTTTCAAAGCTATCAAATTATTGGAAGAAATGGTCAAAACATAAAGTTTAAGGTCATAAATTAAAGCTTATTAGACAAGCTTTCAGATACTTTTTACGGAAATTGTCTATGAGTATTAGTTTCAAAATTATATGAACATGAAAGTGGATAAAAACTAATTTTTTCGAAAAATCGTGGAAATTTCAAACAGCCATAACTTCTAAACTAATTGACCGATTTAGCCCATCTTCGAACTTAACCGTGATAATCGCCCATAGAATAAGTGTGAAAAATTTTATCGAGATCTGATAAGAATTGTAGCCGCAATCGTATCCTCAAAACTTGGTTATATTACATATATATATAGATATATACATACACAAATTTTTCAACGAATGGTACTTTCGAACTCCATTCAACTAATTATGATAGGTTATGACAAAATTCCTTGAAAAATCTACCATGAGGACAAATACAATACCTAGATTTTTAAAAAAATCTACCTAAAAAAGAGCATCTAAGACAAGAAGGTGGGATATATGAAAAAAATGTAAATAAAAAAATATCAAGCTGAAAATCAGAAATAAAAAATCCGAATCGATAATTCATAAGTTGAATAAAAATTCATAATGACATAAATAAATTAAAATATTATAAAATAAAAGTAATGATTAAAAATAAAATGAGCGGTTGAGGTGTGCACTTTTGGATTTTCCAACATTTTTTGAATTAGTACTTACGAAAATATTGATTATATTAAAAAATTTATCTGTTCGTCTTATTAAAAAAGTTGGCTTTTATTGCACGAGATATTTTGCTAGATTTCCCAGAAAAATATACTTAATTATCAATTTTGTGAGAAAAACTTACAGTTACATTTTTAATAAATCAGTTAAAAAATATGGATAAGAAATTGATTAGAAAATATTATATTCTTGACATAAACATTAAATCTAAAGTAAATACTTTCATTCTATTTATATAAGCTGAAATTCTTATGAATATTTATAAAATCCATGAACTAAGTTGATGGATCTTAAAAAGTTATTAAAAAACTTTCGAAATTCGAACTCTCTAAACATGAATAAGTAAAATAAGTGAATATTAACTAATTCTGAGTGCCAAATTAAACCACTTTTTGAAACTAGTGTTTCAGTTTACATTTGGAAATAGTGAATATTCACTTATTTTCACTAAACTTATGTTTGGAGAGAACGCATTGGGATTCGGAAAGGAATATCTTCTAAACGGTTAGAGAAATCAAATAAACACATCAGACCTTTCTTGTAGAGCGTTAAATTTCCTACAAAAACATGTATTATGATTTGGTTAAACTATTAATAAATAATGAGAATTGGTCTTTTATATAAGGGACTAAAGAAAAAATGGAAAACTGTGATGAGGATCTTCCTATTAATATTAAGAGCTCAAATTTGGTGAGCACTTTCTAGAGGTGCCTGAGAACCAACTTTTCAATGTCGTAAGTTAAAAAAAAATATTCGATTTTTTTGAATCACCCTAATATATATATATTAGGGTGATCCTTGTTTTGGATATTTTCGAACTTTGATGCTCCCAGTGGCTTATGTGGTTCGAAATAGATAAAAAAAAAGCCCATTCGGCAGCCGAAATGGAAGTAGATTTCTCATTTGATTATTTCAACCTCTCAAATGAACGTTAATAACAAAATAAATTTTTTTTTCGACATTCTTAGATTCTTAAAGTTATAAATTAAAAAAAAATTGTCAAACAGTTTAAAATTAAAAGCAAAAAATTTAAGAATTAAAATTAGAAAATTAAGTAAATTATCGGAATAACAAAAATTGAAGTTAAAGAGAATATATTTATCTACGAATAAGTATTCTGTGATTTTTACTATAGGATTAATGTTTAATTCAAAATTAAATAAAATGATTTGACTTGAAATTTCAATTATGACAGATCTAAGTGACATACTTGAAATCAGTTATAAACACTGTCAATAAAAAAAAATTGAATTTGCACACTTGAATTGAGATATTTAGATTTTATGAGTTTTACACAGCAATAATATGAATTCAATCAATTTCATAAATTTACTGATAAATACAGTAGTTAGGATTCTATGGAATCTATCAAAGTAGGAGGACCAATGCAATAGCAAAATTTCATTTAATGAGTCGTAAGATGCGAAATTTCATTGGTCTAGACACATATATAGGCATGAAAATGGAAGCTTATTTGAAGAGCTTTCAGATAAAATTTATAGGAAGTCGATAAGTTATGACATTCAAAAAATGATGAAGAAAGAATAAGTAAAAATCTGAATTTTTGACATTGTAAAAATTTTGAAATGCTATAACTTTTAAAGTATTCGACCGATTGAGCTCATTTTCCACCTTGATCAAGGTAGTCACCCACAGAATATGTATGCCAAGTTTTAAAGCGATCGGTTTAGAATTGTGGTAATAATCAGAGTCACAACCTGCATAAAATTAGTTTTTATAATATTTTGTAAACTTTTAAAACCATTTTTCTATTCGAAAAAGTAATCAAATCGAAGAGCTACGTAGTGAAAATTGAAGGCAATCGAGCGAGCTTTCAGATAAGACAAACGAAAATAAGCTATCTCTTTTCGTTTGAAAGTTACATCTAGTTGAAGCGGCAAATAAATTTTTTTTTGAAAATTTTACAAAATTTCAATTAACCATAACTTCTAAACTTATTGGCCGAATTGGCTCATCTTCGAACTTATCCAAGGTAATCGTCCATAGAATAAGTATACTAAGTTTCATTAAGATCGGTGTAGAATTGTGGACGCTATCGTTGGAGAACGGCGCGTTATATCGTATATATATATATATATTAGGGTGGCCCAAAAAAACGGACTATTTTTTTTTTTTCGATCTCGCATGAAAATTTGTTGGTTTACGATGTTTTAAAAAGCCTCTCCAAAAATCAGCTCGATAAAAAATTTTCAAGAGGTCACTCACGAATTTTGAAAATTTCAAAAATGATTGAAATTCGGATTTTTTTTTCAAAATTTTTTTTTTCTCGTGGCAGCATTAGTTTATATTCGTAAAATCATGACTACGCTGAAAATTTTAGCCAAAAATTTAAATATTTAAACCTCGCTCAAGAATTTTGAATGTTTCCGAGTGCTGTCTTTTGGATGTTTTCGAGCGACCCTTGAATATTGATAATAAAGCTTCTCGATTTTTTCATCATCAATTTGCATCACAATAAATGAAAATATAACCCGAGAAATAAAAATAATAAGTTATTTACATACTTTTCTATTTTTTAATTCAATTTTTAAGTTTTTTCGCTTATTCAAAACTTAGCAAATTTTATTGTTTAAGACTGTCCTGTATATTTTTGGTTATGCAAAAGTTATATTTTAGTGAAATGACAATAATTGAGTTATAAAAAAATACAAAAACTAATTCAAAGTATTAATCACATATTATCAGTTAATAATCAAAATTCTTGAGCGCCGCTTAAATATTTAAATTTTGGGCTGAAATTTTCAGAATTGTCATGATTTTACAAATATAAACTAATGCTGCCACGAGAAAGGAAAAATTTAGAAGTAAAAAATCCGAATTTCAATCATTTTTGATATTTTCAAAATTCGTGAGCGACCTTTTAAAAATTTTTTATCGAGCTGATTTTTGGAGAGGCTTCTTAAAACATCGTAAACCAACAAATTTTCACGCGAGATCGAAAAAAAAAAAATAGTCCGTTTTTTTGGGCCACCCTAATATATATATATTGTAACGTGATGAAAAATTCGACATCGACTCGTGGTTTGAAATTATATAAAATAATGAATCGTTATCCGATGAGCTATTTCTAGAGCCATCTATGACCAAAAATTTCGACTTCGACCGAGCAATCGATCCACCGCATGGATTGAAACGAGAGATCCGGGATAGACGTCTTACTGAACGGCCGCGTTTTTGTATTTGAACAATTCGACTCGACCAACCGAACAATTTTTGATTGTGGTTTTTTTTTGAACAATTCGATATACGCTGTCCCGAACGATTCGAAGTGAATAATCACTGATTATTGCGTGAACAATAATTCGATTAATTTTGTGAACAAGCCGAAGCATCGGCAAACTGTACAAGTGTACGAGTGAACTGATTTTGTAAATGAACAAGTGAAACACGATTGGTGTAAATAATAATTAAGTTAATAATTAATTACTTGTACTAATTATATGATAGTGCAATTTGAACGCGTTACCGAAGTATAAAATATTATTTTATCTTATATTATTTCGTTCGAGTATTTCTGAGAATTGTGGATTATCTCTTTCTCATTCGTTGCGGCAGCCGAGTCTTGCCATGTAAAATACTCTGACGTCACCGGTCGAGCATTTCGTTAAGAACGACGTCGTGTGTGTTTGTAAAATAAAATACAAGTATATTTCTAGTTCGACAACTGACTGTTATTTTATTTTGAGCAACGAACTGACCGTTTCGATCACTTACGTTTTTTTTTGTGTTTATATAGAGTCAAGCCGATAACGGCATTTATTATTTTTTTGTAACCGATAAATTGTAACACCGATCAATTATTTTGGTTATGTAATATACGATTAACTTGTTTTAATTCTGATCAATCATTTATCGTAATCTTAAGTGCCTGACCTTTCCTCGATCCGCCACCCTGAGTCGATATTTTTGATAATTGTTTATTTGGTGATTATAAAAATCACCTGGCGCCCAACTAATTAAATTTTGAACAAGGTTGCCAAATAGTAAGTGTACTCGGACTTCACTCCGGTAGATGCCCGGTGGTGAAAAACCGGTCACAATATATACCCGGGTAAAAAAAATTATATATAATTCAATATAATCATATATAATTCTATATAATTATATATGATTTATATAGAATTATATATGATTCATATAGAATTATATATAATTATACAGAATTATATATAATTATATATAACGATGAGAAAAATCTCAACTGATTATATATAATTATATATAATTTTACAAGATTATATATAATTATATATAGTTACATACAATTATATATAATTGCATATAATTATATATGATCATCTGTCATTTGTTTTAGCGTTATATATAATTATATATAAAAACATATAATTCTACATGAATCATATATAATTTTATACAAAAATAGAAAATAGAGAAAAATAACTTGGGAGTAAAGATATATATGTAAATATGGTTGTTTAAAAAAAAAAATATTTTTTTTTAATTTTCTAGCTCACAAACCAATCAACGGATTTTTATGCACCATAAATGATTTCGTAGGAAATTGAACGCTCTACAAAAAAGTCTCTTATCATTTTTTGATAAATACCACTGTTAAAAAGTTATTTAAGCTTCAAGTCAAATTTATAGCAAATTTTGAGATTTTTTTACTTTTCCGGTGGATATAACGGTCTTATCAAAAAATATCGTAGGATTCGTTTTGTAGATAATTTTATTCCTTACAAATTATTACGAACAAAGTTTTTCGAAATTCACCGGAAAAGTAAAAAAATCTCTAAATTTGCTATAAATTTGACTTGAAGCTTAAATAACTTTTGAACAGTGGGATTTATCACAAAATTATGTGTGACTTTTTTTGTAGAGCGTTCAATTTCCTACGAAAACATTTATTGTGCATAAAAATCCGTTGATTGCTTTGTGAGCTAAAAAATTAAAAAAAAAAATTTTTTTTTTTCCGTGTTATTTAAACGGAAAATAGAAAAATTGATTGAGACAAACCTTAATACCATTAGGAGCCTGGAGTGGTAACAAAATTTTCATTTTTATTTATACTTTTAATTTTTGGATACCACAAAAAAAAAAATTTGTTTTTTTTTTTAACCTCTTATGAGCTCAAAAGTTACTTTATATTACTAAAAAAATTCTCACTAAATTTCAGCCAAAGATCTTTTAAATTGAGTTATCACAAATGGGGACCCCCTTTTCCATTTAAAGTACACGCGAAAACTTTTCATTTTAATTTTTCGTTATTAAGACTGTGAAAAAATTTTTTTTCCAAATTCAACCTGGTATCATTTTGTAGAAAATCAATTCTCTACAAAAAAGTGATTATGCATTATGTACGTCAAACAAACTGGAAAAAGGCACGGGGCTTCAAAGATCGACAGAAATTTAGTCTCCTCAAATTATTTTTTGTTATTTTTAATTTTTATTCGATCAAAAAAAATTTTTTCAAATAATGACAAGCACAGTCTTGTAGGAAATTTAATTTCCTACAAAAAGTATTTGATATCATACATACGTTAAATTAATGAAAAAAAAGTTACAGAGATTTAAATGTCAACGAAAAAACAAGTTTAAAAAATATCAATTTTCTGAACTTAAATATCAACGAAAAGTGAATTTGATTTTTCATTGATATTTAAAACCCTTTAACTTTTTTCGCATTCATTTGACGTATATATAATACCGGATACTTTTTGTAGGAAATTAAATTCGCTACAAGACCGTGCTTGTCATTATTTGAAAAAAAAAATTTCGATAGAATTAAAATAAAAAACAACAAAAAATAATTTAATACTGAGGAAACTAAATTTTTGTCGATGTTTGACGCCCCGTAACTTTTTCCCAGTTTGTTTGATGTACAAATTGCATCAAAACTTTTTGTAGAGAATTTTATTTCCTACGAAATTATACCAGGCAGAATTAAAAAAAAAATTTTTTATAGTCTTAATAACTAAAAACTAAACTGAAAAATTTTCGTGTGTATTTTAAATGGGAAAGGGGACCCCCTTTGTGATAGTTCAAGTCTAAAGATATCTGGCTAAAATTAGGTGAAGTTTTTTTTTATAATAGAAAGTAACTTTTGGGCTCATAAGAGTTTAAAAAAAAAGTATTTGTTTTTTTTAGGGACACCCCAATATATATATGTATGTAGGAGAGGGAAGTCACCGGTGCTATAAGCAGCAGTGGAAGTAGTTCGGAGCTCGCCACGAGATCGCGCCCACCACTTGTAGTGTGTCTCTAGTAAGAAACTTATTTCAGAACTGTTAAATTCGAAACTTGAGACTATTCTGGCCCGGGTACGCCTCCGTTATTTGGCAGAGTGACAAGTACCTTTGTTGATGGTAATATAGTACATTCTATATTACATAATGACAAAAATCTTTATTATCAATGTTTCCATAAATAATTTTTCTTAGAAATTAAACTTGGACTTAAAAAAAAAATGATTTAAATAAAAAGCGTAGAGCCTCTACTATACAAAAATTCACAATTTATTTAACAAATTGCATAGGAATTCAATTATTTATAGTTCTACATAATTATATATAGTTATATATAATTATATATAGTTATATATAATTATATATAGTTATATGTAATTATATATAATTATATAGGGCCATTTTTCATATATAATTATGCATAATTATGCATAATTATATATAATTATATATAATTTTTTTTACCCGGGTATATAAATACATAAGGTAAGTGACCCCTCTATCGGCCAGGCCCCCTTTATTGGCCACTTGGTCGAAAAATCGATATATTTCCACAATAAGTACGTATTGATACATAAATAGTTTTTTAAAAAAAAGTAAAATTAATCTAGCTTAGATTAAACATACTTTGATTATTGTAAAAATTTATTTTTTAATTAAAAAAAAAATAGTAGTGCGTCAGACGCGATTTCTGGTAGTTTCTTATCAGGGAGGTTAAGTATTCGTGTTTTTTCATTAACCGATTATTAATTAAAAATAACACTAAAAGTCCGATTTTTTTTTGTAATCTTATTAGCTCGTTTCATAGTAGTTTTAAGAGTTAAAACTTTAATGATTTTTACCTAATTTATAGTAAAAATAGGGTGGCCAAATATAGATACAAGAAAATTACCTCTGTATGCATTATCGGCCACCTTAGTTTTATTTTTTTTTGAGGTTATTAACATTTATGTGCAAAATAGTCAATTTAATTTTTTAATGTCAAAATAAATAAACAAATTGATTAAGTTATATTTCAAAATAAATATAAATATTTATAATAGATTAAAATAAATTATATACATCCAATCAGCTAAAATTTTATCTAAAAGGTGGCCAAAAGAGGGGACAGCTAGGAGGCCAATAGATGGGACAGCTAGGCCAATAGAGGGGACATTAGGAATTGAAGTTATTTTTATTTATTATTAAATTTCTAATAAATATTTTTACATTTATTCTTTTTTAATTTGAAGTTAAATGTATACGCTTCAAGTTTCTATCATTGTTTTATACATGAATTGTCTTTTTATACTTTACTTCTTAATTCGAAAAAAAAATACGCTTAACTGGCCAATAGAGGGGTCACTTACCTTGTATAAACTTTTGAACCTAATGTATTTTCTGACTTAGCTCGTCGAGCTGAGTTCAGAAATAGCAAAATTTTTCGAAAATTCCATCATGAGGACAAATACAATAGTTAGATTTCTATGAAATCTTCTAAAAATATCCTCCAAGTTTCAGGTCTCTATCTCAATTTTAACCGGTGCCGCACGGCGATGTAAGTTTCCCATTTGAATAACATGGGGTGTTTGGCATTGAACAATTAATTTTTTATTCCGGTCGAAGTAATTGTTCAAAAAATTTGAAACTCAGTAGACTTGATACTTATAATAGTATCACTGTTAAAAGTTTCCATTAAATTTTACTATGGGTGCATTGCAACACTGGACCATAAGAAAACTGGTACAAAATTTACAAGTGTCCCATAGTAAACGTATGCGCAGACGACACGATTGGGGCCTATGCGCTTGCGTTTACTATGGGACACTTGTAAATTTTGTACCAGTTTTCTTATGGCCCGGTGTTACAGTGCACCCATAGTAAAATTTGTTGGAAATTTTTCACCGTGTAGTTACTCCTCAAAATTTTTACATATTTTTAGCTACTGTAAAGTTCCAAGGTACAAGAAGTTGAAAAAATTTTTCTTTTCTACGACTTATTTAATCCTCTGGAGGGTTGAATGTTATTTTTTCGAGCTTCGGTAGAGAAGGAATTTTAATTTTTTTGACATATGGTGGGACTCGAACTGCCGACCCTTCAATTGAGAGCAGTTTAAGTCATGTGCTTTAGCCCGCTCGGCCACCACACGCATTTGGAAGAGGAAATTTATTCTTTTACTTGAAGCTATTCAGTACTATATATACTCGAGACTAGATTAAAAAACAATTTTTTTATTGAATGCTAAAAGTTTTAAAAAGTTCAATATTTATAATAAAAAAAATTTTGCCTTCATTTGTAAATCATCAAGTTTTCTTAAATTTAAGAATATTTTATTTTAAATTATAATAACTATTAAATATTTATTATTAAGGAGGTTCGACCGAATCTAATGTAAAAAGGATTTTCCAACTTTAAGATTTGAAACTTAGTATACATGTAAAGAAGTACTTTATCTATGTATTCTCAACATTTGAATATGATCCACTGTCTAGTTAAAAAAAAAAAAAGATTTAAAACTGACGTTTTTAAAGTTCTTATACACAGGCTCTTATGGCGGATAAGCTCCCGTCATGACTTGTTCAATTATTATCATTATTAACCTCCCAAGTTGAAAAAATGAAAAACCACATTCCATAAACTTGAATATTTTTGGAATCTAATAAGATTTTAACAATAGTGTTACTGTTGTAATTATTTAAATAATTCAAGTTAAACTTTATTCCCTGATTAAAAACTCCGATTGAAACTGATTGAAAACGTCCAATCAGATTTAATCAGAAATTTCTGATTGACTTTCAATCAGTTCCAATCAGATTTAATCAGAATTTCTTATTAACTTTCAATCAGTTTCAATCAGATTTAATCAGAATTTATTATTGACTTTCAATCAGATTTAATCAGAATTTCTTATTGACTTTCAATCAGTTTCAATCAGATTTAATCAGAATTTATTATTGAATTTTAATCAGTTTCAATCAGATTTAATCGGATATTTTCGGAAGGTTTCAATTGTAAATTAATAAACAATTACCGATTCTTGGGACAAATAATTGTATATATTATTAAACGGTAGAAAATCAAAAAATCGAATGTTTCAAAATCTACGTTGAATCTATATAAACAATTAGATTGCATGTCATGAAGTAATATAGAATATACTATATTACCACCAAAAATTGTACTTGTCACTCTGTCAAAGAACAGAGGACTGCTCTTGTTACAATTGCTTCCAAGTCTGGAATATAATACGTCTGAACGAAGTTTCTTACCAGGGACACTACACAAGTGGCAGGCGCTATCTAGTGGCAAGAACCGAATTACTCCTACTGCTATTGCTTCGGACTGATGAATTTTCTCTCCTCCATATATATCTTTTCTCTTAAGAAATTTTTCTCTGGGTTCAAGCAACTTTTTTTTCTATTAGTTGCATACGAAAATCCTTGCGTTAAACACCCCCATGAAAAAATTTATTTAAAAAATATAAGTTTAAATACAAAAAATATATTTTAGAATTTATAAAAAATAAATCAGAAAACTATTTTTTTAAGAACTTGATATTGAAATGAAAATAACTATAAAAAAAAGCAAAACTTTGGAAAACTTCATTCATTATAATTTTTGAGAAATGAAATTACCCACAAAAAAGTTTCTATAAGATTTTCTGATAAAACTGATAGTTTCGCTGGAAAATTAAAAAGATCTCAAAATTTACTATAAATTTGACTTTAAGCTCAAATAACTTTTGAACAGTTAGATTTATCAAAAAATGATGAGACTTTTGTTGTAGAGCATTCAATTTTCTACAAAAATATCTATCGTGCATCATAATTCGTTGATTAGATTATAAGTTAGAAAATTCAAAAATATAAAAAGTTTTTTTCCCGTGTTATTTAAATACTCTGTAAATATGAATAAAAACGGCTGGACGCAAACCGTAGTATTATTATTAAGAGCTTGAATTGGTACAGAAATTTTAGTTTTTAGGTATACTTTCAATTTTTGGATACTAAAAAAAAAATTTTTTTTTTAACCAACCTAATGTATATATAATTTTTTATTAAGGTTTTTTTTATTTTTGTGATAGTTTTAAATCAATCAATACAGTTCTTCAAAAAAAGTTTATACATAATCCTGAAAAATGCTTTTTTTCACTTTTTATAAAATTTATTAAATTGGAAAGACCGATAGAATTCTATACTTAGATACTTCAAAAATTGCTGAATTCATGACAAATGAAATTCATATCTGCCCAAATTTTAATAATTATTAATATTATCTGAATTGTTATTTTCCGATTGAAACGGATTAAAACTGATTGAAAATTTTCTGTCGGATTTAATTGGATTCAATCGGAAAATAATCGATAAATGAATTATTATTTTCTAATTGAATCCGTTTTGTTTGAAACGAAAATTTTTTTTTCTAGCCAACACAAGATAATTTTGCCGTTTATATTGAGAAAAATTCCCTGAAAATTTTAGCTCGTAAATTTAATTTAAAGTACTTTTTCTCGACTATCAAATTTTTCCATTTAAAAAGTATGTAAATTAAATAACTTTTTTTTTTTTTAAATTGCTATAACTTAACAGTAGAACGTTCTAAAGGAAAAAAGATTTATACTATATTGAACTTACCATTTTTAAACTGTCCAATGTTAAACTACTTTTACCTCATAGATAATATCCCGAGACAAAAAACAAATTCTAGTTTGGACCTCAAAAAATTCAATTCCTTTGATCTTTTATCTACCGGTCGGAAAATAATACAATATTGGCACTCTAAATCTATGAAGTCTAAATGCAAACTCTTCATCGGTTTTGACTTCTAACGGAGCTCTCAAAATCCTCAAAAAAAAATTACCGTTTTCTGGACTTGGAAAATTTTCGAGTTAAAAAAAAATCTGAGTACTTAGAAAAATTTATGTGTAAAAATAAAATAAATTGATTAATTTATTATTATTATTCGCTTTTATATATTCCTGGACAAACTTTCAGTAGGTCTCAAAAAAAATTTTTTTTTTAATTTCCGAAATAATATAGAATACAAAATCAAACATTTTGTCCTCAATATATTTTTGTATTTTAATTGAAGAAATGTATAGGGGAGCCTGGGGCACGAAGGCCCCCCTCAAAAATTAGGTAAAAATTTTTTTTTTATTTTCCGTCAAGTTATGACCTCTATAATGATTTAATCATATTGTAGGCCGATATGTGATATGTGGGGTAAAATGGACCACTCAAAAAAATTATTTTTTTCAATTTTTCCGTCAAGTTATGATCTTTATACTAATTTTGTTACATTTTAGATCAATACGTGATGTGCAGAGCAAAATGGAACACTCGAAAAAAAATTGTGACGAAATTATTACTTTTTTTTTTATTTTTCGTCAAGTTAATTTTTTCGTTACTATTTCTTTGTTTTGAGTGGTCCATTTTACCCCGCATATCACATATTGACCTAAAATATGATAAAAACATTACAAAGGTCATAACTTGACGGGAAATAAAAACAACTTTTGTTTTTATAATTTTTGGGGAAGGGGGCATTTGTGCCCCAGGCTCCCCTACTAAATTTTCTTTCAGTTAACTATTTTCTCATAGTAACCATTAAATTTTTTTTGAATGGAGATAAATAAAAATAAATATTCATTTTCATTCATTATACTTTATAGAGGTTCCGGTAATTTTTCTGCAAATTTGTAATTAATTATTTATTATTGGGTCAACTTTTTTGAGATTCTCCGTCCAAAGTATTTATTTTTAACGAAAAAAAAGTGAGGGAATCTGCGTAGGTTACGTCATTTGAGAAATTGAGGCCTAAATCTGGAGCACTAAATTTTTTTATATTATGAGAAATTTGAGGTTTCCACAGCGACGCTAGCGAGGTGCTAGCCAGTGCCTCGTATCATATTTACTAGAAACTTTAGCAATATATCTAGCTAATCAGGAAGATAGTTTAAAATCAATTAGAATATTCTACACGGAGAAATATGTTGGCTCGAGACCTAGCCATTTTTAATGTGCTGCTCTTAAAACAGGAAGTGAAGTATCCAAAAAATTATTTTACCTATACGAAAAATTGTTACGCCGCATCAGAATTATTATAACGTATGAAAGTAATTATTATTAAAGTTTATCGATAAGTCTCTCGCGCGTAGTAAGTATTGTGATACAGCATAATAAATTTTCGTATGAGTATAATAATTTTTTTTATGCTTCATTTCCTGTCTCAAGGTTGTTGACAGCATAATAAAAATTGCTAGGTTTCGAGCCAACATTTTTCTCCGCGCGACCGGACAGACATACATGAGAGCGAGTTAATAAAAACATGATAAGTAATCTTAAAAATAAAATATTATTCACTCATTGTATTCGATTAAAACTGATAGAGAAAAATTCGATCAGTTTCAATCAGATTCAATCAGAAAATAATAATTTTAAAAAAATTATTTTCCGATGGAATCTGATTGGATTTTTCTCTATCAGTTTCAATCAGATTCAATAAGGAAATAATAATTTTTAAAAAATTATTTTCCGATTGAATCTGATTGAAACTGATAGCGAAAAATCCAATCAGTTTCTATCAGATTTAATCAGAAAAAAATAATTTTTGAAAACTTATTTTCCGATTGAATCTGATTGAAACTGATAGAGAAAAATCCAATCAGTTTCAATAAGATTCAATAAGAAAATAATAATTAAAAGTAATTATTTTCCGATTAAATCTGATTGAAACTGATTGGATTTTTCTCTATCAGTTTCTATCAGATTTAATCGGAAAATAAGTTTTCAAAAATTATTTTTTTCTGATTAAATCTGATAGAAACTGATTGGATTTTTCGCTATCAGTTTCAATCAGATTCAATCGGAAAATAATTTTTTAAAAATTATTATTTCCTTATTGAATCTGATTGAAACTGATAGAGAAAAATCCAATCAGTTTCAATCAGATTCAATCGGAAAACAATCGAAAATTAAAATTTTTTTTTCTGATTGAATCTGATTGAAACTGATAGAGAAAAATCCAATCAGTTTCAATCAGAAAATACTAAATATTTTTTTCTGATAGAATCTGATTGAAACTGATAGAAAGTCAATCAGAACCCTCGAACGCTCCCGAACATTTCTGATTGGAAATTTGTTTCTGATTGAAACTGATAGAATTCTGATTGAGTTTTAATCAGATTCAATCAGATTCAATCGGAGTTTTTAATCAGGGTTATTTAATCCCGTTCATCGACAGAGATACATATTATTGAGGGTTTGGCAACGTCGCAGAAGCAGCTGAGAGAAAAAACAAAGATAGAAATACATCAATAAGAGAGACGAGATTAGAAATAAATTTTTCCCGCGTTAATTTGAATATCGATGTGTAAGAAGTTAGATCGCGCTGTTGCCAAATCTTTTTATTAAATCATATGAGTCAAAAATAACCAAGTCATTTCATTACTTTCTTCAATTAAATAAGTAATAAATATTAATTTATGAATTCGTTATGTTATTATAAATTAAAATAATGAATTTTCATAACTATTAGGAGAATTTAGCAAACAAAAATATCCAAACACTACTTTGACCAGTGATCGGCAAAAATGATATTTTCGTCATTTTCATAACCACTAATTATTCTATGTTAAGAAATCGCATAATTGTTGCATTAAAAACTATTCATTACTTACGTATTCAGTGATTAGAAAGTAATGTATTTCTAATATTTAAAAAATCGATAATTTATATTAGGTTATTATTCAATAAATTTATAACTTGTAATTCAGATCAAATAATTACTTAATAACCAAGTAATTAGAATTTAGCTCTTGTGGATTACTGATTTTTCAAAAAATTATGTAAATGTTCTTCCAAATTTATCAATTATCTGAATAATTAGATATTTATGCCATCTCATTACTAATTTTTTAAAAAATGAGTTAATTATTCTTTCCATTATTAATTATTTAAATAATTAATACCCGTGAAAAATGAATCATACATGGCCATGCATGGCCATATATGGTTCATGCATGGAGCTTACATGGCCATGCATGGAGCATACATGGAGCATACATGGTCATACATGAATCATGCAAGGCCATGTATGGACATGTATGACTATATATGGCCATGCATGGACATGTATGACTATATATGGCAGTGATTAATTGAACATACATGGCCATGCATGGCCGTATATGGTTCATGCATGGAGCATTCATGGCCATGCATGGAGCATACATGGTCATACATGGTCATACATGAATCATACAAGGCCATGTATGGCCATGCATGGACATGTATGACTATATATGTCAGTGATTAATTAAACATATATGGCCATGCATGGCCGTATATGGTTCATACATGGCCATACATGGAGCATGTATGGGCATACGAACTTTTTGAATACAGTCATGCATGGCCATATATGAATCATACAAGGCCATGTATGGCCATGCATGGTCATACATAGTCATGGATGACTATATATTAGACTGCTTTTTTTAGCGACTATTTTTTTTTTCGCTCCCATCCCGAAATTTTGTTGGAAATACCCTCCAAAAAATTCCCTGAGAGTTTAAGCCCTTGATATTAATATAAAGTACTTTCCCAGAGCAGGCGAAGATTTCCCATTCAAAATACACGTAAACTTGGGTTTTTATGTTTCAAACTTCTGTAACTCCGTGGCATTTTATGACATCATCTCGCCCAAAGTCGGGATTTTCTCAGAATTGAATGCTCTTCAAAAGTACCCATTATCGCGAAGTCGTAACTCATACGAGTGGGGTAGTACGGACCGCTAAACTAAATTTTTTCATAGAATTCTTGTTTCTTCTCTCATTATCTCATAAACAACAAGACCTACAGAAAAAATATGAATAACAATTCTATAGAAAATTCAATTTTCTACAAAAAAGGTCCTTAGCACTAAATCACTACGATCGATATTTTCTGAGATATTAATTATTGAAGTTTACGTAGCATTGAATTCCCATAAAATGTCGAATCAAATCTTAGAAAATACTGATTTTTTATTTGACTAATATCTCAGAAAATATCGATCTGAGCGATTCGGTGCTAGGGACCTTTTTTGTAGGAAATTAAATTTCCTATAAAATTGTCATTTACATTTTTTTTGTAGGTCTTGTTGTTTATGAGATAATGAAAGAAAAAAATTAAAAAGTTCGTATGCCTATGTATGGCCATATATGCTCCATGTATGACCATGTATGAACCATATACGGCCATGCATGGCCATATATGTCCAACTAATCACTGACATATATAGCCATACATGACCATGCATGACCATACATGGCCTTGTATGATTCATATATGGCCATGCATGGCCATGTATGATTCATTTTTCACGGATATAAAAAATTTGAGCTGACTATTACAATTACTTATAAACAGGATGTTGTAGTGAAAAAAATAGAAAATTTTTTTGATATCACTAACAGCATATTGATGATTATATTTTGCTTTTTCGAAAGTGATTATATCCTTTCAATCTTACGTAGCACAAGTAAACTTCGTTGTAACTGTCGGTCGCATAGCTTAGTCGACAAAGCGTCGGTCTCTCGTACGGAAGGTCCCGGGTTCGAATCCTACTAAAGCGGGTGGTGTTATTAATAAGTCTAGCGTTTTTTCTCTGAATTAAAAATTTCCAATTCGATTAGGAATTCAATTATTCGCATATCTGATAATCTCTGCGTCGCCAAAATAATTAAAAAAAAAAAAAAAAAAAAAAAAAATTTTTTTTTTATTCAGTTAAAATTTCTATACCTAGTCATATCAAGTCATGTATGGCCGTATCAAGCTATGTATAGTCATACATGGCCATGCATGGTCATACATGGCCATGCATGGTCATACATGGTCATATATGGCCATACATGGTCATGTCTGGCCAATTTACATGCATGGCCATGCATGGAGCATTCATGCATGGCCATGTATGATTCATTTTTCACGGGTAAATCAGTTTTTTAAATTATTAATTTTTTAAAAATTAGTTAATTGTCATTTCCAATTATCTATTACTTGAATAATTAACAACTTCACTTTTCTAATTACCAGTTTCTAAAAGAATCGTTTAATATTATTTGTAACTATCAATTAGTTAAGGAATAAAATACTTAATTGAACTCTTTATTTATACATTTCTAAAACAAGCCTCAGTTTCCCAAAATAAAAGTTGAGAGTTGAAAACAACATTGAACTTTATAATGCCCATTTGAGTCGGTCAGTAACAAAATTTCAATGAAGGATTATTTTTAAATCAATAAGATCACTTCTATTTAATTAAAATTTTGAAGGAAAAGAAAAAGTTTTTCCCCTTCTCATTAAAATAGGACACAGATGAATTTTTAAATTGTCAAAATTTAATTATAAAAATGCACATTACATTGAAGTGTGGTTTTATTACTGGGAAATATCATTCATTAATTTGAAAAAAAATATTATTAAAGGAAATAATTAATCATTTTCAAAAAGTCCGATAAAAAACTAATTTTGCTCCTTGAAAATCTCAATTTTTAAATGAAAAATTAATTTGGTTGACTAAAAATTAATCTCCCGTTTCAATAATCTCAATTTTCAACATTAAGAAAATACATTTTCGTGGTATTTCCCTGAAATAAAAGAATACGTACACACACAGAAATTTCAGCTTTAAACCTGCGACTAATAGTCCCACTCACGGTTTAAGGCGAATCTTCATATAGATTAGGGTTGCCAAAAGAAAGAACTAATTTTTTGTACTTTAGTTACCATGAAAATAATGTTAAAGATGACGAAAAACAAATTCTGGTAAAGTTTGAGCTCTTAATATTTACTTTAAGAGGTGGCGCTCCGTGATTTTTGATTTCCCATTTAAATAACATGGGAAAAAAACTTTTTAAGGTTGGAATTTTATATCTCGACAATGGCTCATTATACAGATAAGTTCGAGACTAATGTGTGTAGGGAATTGAATGCTCTACAAAAAAAGTTTTTTTTCGTTTTCTGATAAATCCATCTGTTCAAAAGTTATTGGAGCTTGAAGTCAAATTTATAGTAAATTTTGAGATCTTTTTATTTTTCGGGCGAAACTATCAGACTTATCACAAAATGTCTCAGAATCTTTTTTGTAGACAATTTTATTCTTTACAAATTACCTTTCATAAAGTTTTTTCAAATTCCGCATTGGTTTCTAGTTATTACCATTTTAATGTCAAGCTTCTGATATCGATCAGAACACTCCTTTTTTTAAGAGCTTGATATTAAAATAGTAATAACTAGAAAACAATGCAGAATTTCAAAAAGCTTTATTGGAGATAATTTGTAGAAAATGAAATTCTCACGCACAATGCGTAAGTTTCTTTAAATTTTTCAACTACACTGTTAAAAAAAATAGTAAATTTCCAATATGGTTACCAAACATATGTTATGGAAATTTACAAATTAGCGTATTGTAAAACTAAACACTCAATAATATTGGTAAAATTACAATGTCTTACTATAAAAATAATATCCAAATTGTACAATCACAAAATAAAATTGTAATTTTACATTATTTTTGTACGAACTAGATACGTATAGTAATTTTACAATAGTATAGTCGAAATTTTAACACTAATGTGGTAAATTTATTATAAATTCATGTAAATAAATTTACTATAATTTTTGGTAAAATTAGGAACAAAAATTGGATTTTCAAATTACTACTAAATTTTTGAATATTTACCAAACACCAATTTAAATTTACTTATTTTCTTAGGAAATAAGAGATTGATATTGTAATTTTCCATTTTCTTTACACCGATCTGATACAAATTGTAATTTTACGAAACCATAGTGTACATTTCAACTATGATACGGTAAATTTATCATAAATATTTGTGATTTAATTTACTGTTATTGTTAGTAAAATTACAATAAAAGATTTGTTTTTGAAATTACAACAAAATTTTTTAATTTTTACAAAAAAATTATTTAAATTTACATATTTCATTAGGAAATAAAAAATAGATATTGTAATTTTATATTTCTATTCCCTAGCGGTTTTGACGACACCGTAGAAACGTGGTGCAAACACGGCGTTTCGACGGTGTTAACTCCCTTACAGAGTTTCCACAGTGTATCGACGGAGTTACGACGGTGTTTTGATGGTATACGGGCGGCGTTTCTTGTGCAGTTACGAGACAAGATTTCTCTCGTGTTTTCTTCGAGTTTGGTTGGTGTTCGCCCGGAGTTTCCACTGTATTTTTTTGGACTTTCGTCGGTGTTTCGCCGGTGTTTTCGTGAAGTTTTGTCGGTGTTTCTCTGGAATTTTGTTAGGATTTTTACGGAGTTTCGTCGGTGTGTCATCGGAGTTTTAGCGGCTTTGACACTTGGAGTTTCGTCGGTGTTTCTCCGGGGTTTTGTAAGGGTTTTCACGGAGTTTCGTCGGTGTATCGTCGGAGTTTTAACGGCTTTGACACGGAGTTTTGATGGAGTTTTTGCGGAGTTTTGAGAGTGTACGATCGATATATTCTTGAAATTTTTTTGATAGATTCGCGGCTATCCAACGGTATTAAGTATATCATGTAGTGTATAGTAGAATTTGATTATGAAAAACGTTATTTCAAAGTAAATGATATTTTGTTTTTTAATTGAAAAATTTATTTAACATAAGAATAAAGTATAAATTACAGAATGCATATGTCTGTAATTATGAGTAAATCTATTTTTTAATTAAATTTTCATCACATTGGTTTATATTAAATAATTTATTTGGTTAAAGAATAATCGATGACTTAGAAGTGATACCCTGATAAAACATTGCTTACACCTATGTACTGTCGTTGTCAAGGTACATTTACATAATGTACTAAATAACCTCAAATTCATGATAAAACTTTGCTAAGTAAAGTGTTGTGTAATTAAACATAATAATAACTATATAATACAAATAATTTTATACGAATTCGTTTATATATAATTTATTACTATGCTAAATTAGTGTAATAAATAGTTTATTATCGTGATTAACAAGTAATACCATAAATATATAACAATTCTGTGAAAATTAATATTTCCAAAGGTATAAAAGACTTGATACTATCGTGGAAATTCAACTGTGGGCGATCAGAACAAATATTTATTTTAAATTGTTTATTTTATAATGTGAATTAATTAATGATGATAATTAATAAGTGATAATATTAAATTGTAGCTATAAGTGAATAGTAACTGTCATTAAAACTTTAAACTATTCAAATGGTTTAAAGTATTTCATTACTTTTATTAAAAATTAATTTTTAACAATTGTTAATCTTATAATAAAAGTAATTAATTGAATTTAAACTTGTAATTTGATTATATTAATTTATTTAATATTATTTCTTAAAGAAATTTGTATGAATTTTTTAAATTAAATGAAATTGATTTATTTATATTCCCTGGTTAAAAAAGAGAATTAAAGAGGATTAAAAAAGCACACATTTTTAATACTACTTAATACTCTCTAATACTCTTAATTCTCCGGAGAATTCAAATCGAAACTGAAATGAATCCTTTTTAATTCTCCTCCAAATTTTTATCATTTTAGGATTAAAAAGAATAAAAAAGGATTAAATATTTTTAATACTAACTAATTCTTTTTAATTCTAAAATAATATTGCAATTTCTGATCTCGCGGAGAATTCAAGAGGATAAAAGAGGATTGGAAAAAGTTTAATTCTAACTAATCCTTTTTAATTCTAAAATAATATTGCAATTTCTGATCTCGCGGAGAATTCAGGAGGATAAAAGAGGATTGAAAAAGTTTAATTCTAACTAATCCTTTTTAATTCTAAAATAATATTCGATTTCGGATCTCGCGGAGAATTCAAGAGGATAAAAGAGGATTGGAAAAAGTTTAATTCTAACTAATCCTTTTTAATTCTAAAATAATATTGCAATTTCTGATCTCGCGGAGAATTCAGGAGGATAAAAGAGGATTGAAAAAAGTTTAATTCTAACTAATCCTTTTTAATTCTAAAATAATATTCGATTTCGGATCTCGCGGAGAATTCAAGAGGATAAAAGAGGATTGAAAAAAGTTTAATTCTAACTAATCCTTTTTAATTCTAAAATAATATTCAATTTCTGATCTCGCGGAGAATTCAAGAGGATAAAAAAAAGTTTAATTCTAACTAATCCTTTTTAATTCTAAAATAATATTGCAATTTCTGATCTCGCGAAGAATTCAGGAGGATAAAAGAGGATTGAAAAAAGTTTAATTCTAACTAATCCTTTTTAATTCTAAAATAATATTCAATTTCGGATCTCGCGGAGAATTGAAGAGGATAAAAGAGGATTGGAAAAAGTTTAATTCCAAGTAATCCTTTTTAATTTTAAAATAATATTCAATTTCGGATCTCGCGGAGAATTGAAGAGGATAAAAAACGATTGGAAAAAGTTTAATTCCAAGTAATCCTTTTTAATTTTAAAATACTGTTCAATTTCGGATCTCGCGGAGAATGCAAGAGGATAAAAGAGGATTGAAAAAAGTTTAATTCTAACTAATCCTTTTTAATTCTAAAATACTGTTCAATTTCGGATCTCGCGGAGAATTCAAGAGGATAAAAGAGGATTGGAAAAAGTTTAATTCTAACTAATCCTTTTTAATTCTAAAATAATATTCAATTTCTGATCTCGCGGAGAATTCAAGAGGATAAAAAAAAGTTTAATTCTAACTAATCCTTTTTAATTCTAAAATAATATTGCAATTTCTGATCTCGCGGAGAATTCAGGAGGATAAAAGAGGATTGAAAAAAGTTTAATTCTAACTAATCCTTTTTAATTCTAAAATAATATTCGATTTCGGATCTCGCGGAGAATTCAAGAGGATAAAAGAGGATTGAAAAAAGTTTAATTCTAACTAATCCTTTTTAATTCTATAATAATATTCAATTTCTGATCTCGCGGAGAATTCAAGAGGATAAAAGAGGATAAAAAAAAGTTTAATTCCAAGTAATCTTTTTTAATTCTAAAATAATATTGCAATTCCTGATCTCGCGGAGAATTCAGAAGGATAAAAGAGGTTCGAAAAAAGTTTAATTCTAACTAATCCTTTTTAATTCTAAAATAATATTCAATTTCGGATCTCGCGGAGAATTGAAGAGGATAAAAGAGGATTGGAAAAAGTTTAATTCCAAGTAATCCTTTTTAATTTTAAAATACTGTTCAATTTCGGATCTCGCGGAGAATGCAAGAGGATAAAAGAGGATTGAAAAAAGTTTAATTCTAACTAATCCTTTTTAATTCTAAAATACTGTTCAATTTCGGATCTCGCGGAGAATTCAAGAGGATAAAAGAGGATTGGAAAAAGTTTAATTCTAACTAATCCTTTTTAATTCTAAAATAATATTCAATTTCTGATCTCGCGGAGAATTCAAGAGGATAAAAAAAAGTTTAATTCTAACTAATCCTTTTTAATTCTAAAATAATATTGCAATTTCTGATCTCGCGGAGAATTCAGGAGGATAAAAGAGGATTGAAAAAAGTTTAATTCTAACTAATCCTTTTTAATTCTAAAATAATATTCGATTTCGGATCTCGCGGAGAATTCAAGAGGATAAAAGAGGATTGAAAAAAGTTTAATTCTAACTAATCCTTTTTAATTCTATAATAATATTCAATTTCTGATCTCGCGGAGAATTCAAGAGGATAAAAGAGGATAAAAAAAAGTTTAATTCCAAGTAATCTTTTTTAATTCTAAAATAATATTGCAATTCCTGATCTCGCGGAGAATTCAGAAGGATAAAAGAGGTTCGAAAAAGTTTAATTCTAACTAATCCTTTTTAATTCTAAAATAATATTCAATTTCGGATCTCGCGGAGAATTGAAGAGGATAAAAGAGGATTGGAAAAAGTTTAATTCCAAGTAATCCTTTTTAATTTTAAAATACTGTTCAATTTCGGATCTCGCGGAGAATGCAAGAGGATAAAAGAGGATTGAAAAAAGTTTAATTCTAACTAATCCTTTTTAATTCTAAAATACTGTTCAATTTCGGATCTCGCGGAGAATTTAAGAGGATAAAAGAGGATTGGAAAAAGTTTAATTCAAACTAAGGTAAAAGCCCCCATTATTGACACTATAAGAATGTCTGTGATTATTTGAATTTTTTTATCATATTTAATATTAATATAATCAACATTTTGCATTGAACGTTTTAATTGATGTTTCTACTTGTATATTTAAATTAATTTACGTAAATAACAATAAAACAAATAAAAAATATATTAATTAAAAACCAACAAGTCGAGTACAGGTATTATTGACGGGGTAAAATAGTGTCAGAGCCAACTATTGACATACCAAGGATCCTATTATTGACAGGTCTAATGCGCATGCGCGGCAGTTTATAAAAAATTATTAAAGACCACCGTCAATTAGGTTCAAATTAATAATAAATATTTTAATTAAAAACGACAAAATACGATAATTACAATTAAAAATTCATCTAGGACACACTTTTATTTTTTTATAAATTCGACGTCACTATTCTTGATTCGACAATTTTTTATTCAATGTTTTGTTTATTATGAAATTACTAGACAGCGTGTTAACATAAATATATCGATATGTATGTTAAGGAGGTTAAATTACTTGAGTTTGTGGCCTGTCACTAGTTGACACGCGTGAATTTTTATGTACCGACTATTGACGTCCGCTATTTTTAAATCATAATTAAGATTTATCAGTCGAAATCAATGATTCTAGGGTTATTTAGACTATAAATAACCTGGAACAATTTTTAATAATACACTTACATTAGAACTGTATAGGGAAATCCGTTTCTAAAAATATGATCTCTCAAAACGAAATTGTTAAGAAATTTAAAACACTCTAGCGAAAGTGGCCTAGTCGGGAAAATAAATTTTTTTTACAGCGAATAGTTTATACCCAGAAGTAAAATTGAACTATTTTTCCATTTAAAAATATCAAAAAATTGATAAAAAGTTTTAAGCAATGTGATTATCTATACAGTTAATTAAAAAATTAATAAATTAAAACAATATGTCAATAGTAGGGGCCCTGTCAATAATGGGGGCTTTTACCTTAATCCTTTTTAACTCTAAAATAATATTGAATTCCTGTTCTCGTGGAAGATTCAAGAGAATAAAAAACGATTGGAAAAAGTCTATTCCTCAATAGTTCTCTTTAATTCTAAAATAATATTCAATTTCCGATCTCGCGAAGGATTCGAGAGAATAGAGGAGGATTGGGAAAAGTTTAATTCTAACTAATTCTCTTTAATTTTTAAATAATATTTCAATTTATGTTTTCGCGGAGGATTCAAGAGAATGAAAGAGGATTAAAAAAATTTAATTCTTTCTAATTCTAATATAATATTGAATTCCTGTTCTCGCGGAGGATTTAAGAGAATAAAAGACGATTGGAAAAAGTCTCATCCTAAATAATTTTTTTTAATTCTAAAATGACTTGGAATTTCTGTTCTCGCGGAGGATTCAAGAGAATAAAAGACGATCGGAAAAAGTCTAATCCTAAATAATTTTTTTAATTCTAAAATGACTTAGAATTTCTGTTCTCGCGGAGAATTCGAGAGAATGAAAGAGGATTCGAAAAAGTTTAATTCTAACTTATTTATTTTTATTTCAAACTAATGTTGCAATTTCTGTTCCTGCTGAAAATTCGAGAGAGTTGTATCCATAACAAAAAAAAATTATTTTTCTTTTTAACTTTAAAAAAACAAAATAATAATAAATTGTAATTTTATATATAGAAAAATTTTATTTTGGGAAAAAAATAATAATTTTATACGTGAAATTTTATTTCCGTCTATGGAGAAATTTATGGAAAAAAAAGTATTTAAAAGGAAAAAGGCAACGGGAAAAAAATGTAAGAGTGATCGTGGGACTCTCGCCGGACCGACAATCCGGCGGGAGAGAGTAAGTGAGCGAAAGATAGTTCTGCGCTCACCGCTAGAGCGTGTGGGCTTCTTGGATATGGACACTTATAGTAGAAGTGTTAAAAGCGCATGCAGTAAACGTTATTGTCAGTCAGCACTCCACTGCTACCAAGTGAACTTTACGTAGCAGAGTGCGAAGTACCTACTGGTAGTGGCGCAGTATACCCTGCACCACGTACTAAATATATATATATATATATATATATATATATATATATATATATATATATATTCCTTGGGAATAGCTATTATTCTATTCAAATTCTCTGAAGGGAAATAAAAAGTATTGGAAATTTCTAAACATGAATTCTCCTTAATTCTATTTAATTCTCTGAAAATAATTAAAAAGTATTAAAAATTTCTAAATATGAATTCTCCTCAATTCTATTTAATTCTCTGGAAAGAATTAAAGAGTATTAAAATTTTCTAAATATGAATTCTCCTCAATTCTATTTAATTCTCTGAAGAGAATTAAAAAGTATTAAAAATTTCTAAATATGAATTCTCCTCAATTTTATTTAATTCTCTGAAGAGAATTAAAAAGTATTAAAAATTTCTAAATATGAATTCTCCTCAATTTTATTTAATTCTCTGAAGAGAATTAAAAAGTATTAAAAATTTCTAAATATGAATTCTCCTCAATTTTATTTAATTCTCTGAAGAGAATTAAAAAGTATTAAAAATTTCTAAATATGAATTCTCCTCAATTTTATTTAATTCTCTGAAGAGAATTAAAAAGTATTAAAAATTTCTAAATATGAATTCTCCTCAATTTTATTTAATTCTCTGAAGAGAATTAAAAAGTATTAAAAATTTCTAAATATGAATTCTCCTCAATTTTATTTAATTCTCTGAAGAGAATTAAAAAGTATTAAAAATTTCTAAATATGAATTCTCCTCAATTTTATTTAATTCTCTGAAGAGAATTAAAAAGTATTAAAAATTTCTAAATATGAATTCTCCTCAATTCTATTTAATTCTCTGAAGAGAATTAAAAAGTATTAAAAATTTCTAAATATGAATTCACCTCAATTCTATTTAATTCTCTGAAGAGAATTAAAAAGTATTAAAAATTTCTAAATATGAATTCTCCTCAATTTTATTTAATTTTCTGAAGAGAATTAAAAAGTATTAAAAATTTCTAAATATGAATTCTCCTCAATTCTATTTAATTCTTTGAAAAGAATTAAAGAGTATTAAAAATTTCTAAATATGAATTCTCCTCAATTTTATTTAATTCTCTGAAGAGAATTAAAAAGTATTAAAAATTTCTAAATATGAATTCTCCTCAATTCTATTTAATTCTCTGAAGAGAATTAAAGAGTATTAAAAATTTCCAACTATGAATTCTCCTCAATTCTATTTAATTCTCTGAAGAGAATTAAAAAGTATTAAAAATTTCTAAATATGAATTCTCCTCAATTCTATTCAATTCTCTGAAGAGAATTAAAAAGGATTAAAAAAATTTTTAATCCTCTTTAATTCTCTTTTTTAACCAGGGTTAATCTCTACTTTACTATATATTTATGTTAATTTAGTAAATTCATCTACGTATTAGTTTGATTTTATAATTATAATTATTATTTTAATATTCTAACGTATAACCTAAAACTTTAAATTGTTAATGACATCTAAACAATGTAAAAAATTTGAAGTCCACGGTGTGGTGTGAATGATTTGGTGTTAAAATTTTCAACACTGCCGGTGTAAAAGTCACACAACGCACAGTGTTAACTTTTAGGCTGAGTGAATTAGAACGTTCACACCACCCCAGCAATTGGAATCGCATTGGAAGGCAATGCGATTCGATGCAATTCAATACTATTTTTGAAACTCAGTGTATCGCGTTGGAAAGTATTAAATCGTATAGGATTTTTAAAGCCCTGTAGATCATGCAGCTTAGAGGTCAACTAAATAACCAACTAAGATTCTTGTGTACCATGAGTCGTTAAAGTAGTAATAATTAAAATGAAATATCAAATCGAACTACTATTTAATTATCGCGGTCATTTATATAAAGGAAAAGCTTCTCATAAAATGAAAAATAATAACTGTTATCATTTAAATTTTATAAAAAAATTAAATTATATCGTCAATCCAACGATTATTTTGCGGTAAATTAAAAAAAAAAAAAAATATTAGATTACAAGTAAAAAATAAATTTTTTACAATAATTTGATTAAAATAAATATTCATTTATCGCTTGGTAATTTTTTAATTACACTTAACCGCGTAATTTTAGAGAAGACAATTTTAAAAATATTAAAATTTGTTAAAAGTATTAGACATATTATTGTATATTTTTTACATTTGTAACTATGATTTTTTATAATCGTAAAAAAAAAAATATATAATGCACTGGTCCGAAAAATTAAAGGATAGAAAAAAAATTGGTAATATTTGGGTGATTTTCAACATGCTGTAAGTCGGTAAAAAATGGTCGTAGAAAAAAAAAAACAAAAAAACAAATTGTAGCCTCATGTTTCTAGTTTTCAGATCTGGACCTCAAATTTTTTTTATCATGCACGGTACTGGAGTAATCTCAAGAAATCCGACAAAAAAAAATTTTCAAAATTTTTGCTCGTCTTTCAACAAGTCTATGGGCTTCAATAAATTTTTTTGAATAATCTGACCTTACGACTCTTAGGAAATTTCATGCCCTTTAATTTGGCGGCCTCAAAAAGTCTCTACGACAATTTAGCGCCAAGTTATCATTGATCGAAGCGAACAAGTCCATTTGGGCTTCGATAATCAATAACTCCGGACGTATTGGTCGTACAGAGAATGAAAGTAGGGTTTAGAGAATTGGAAAACATTCTCTATGAGACGATATTAGTGGCTTTTGATTAGGGGTGTGCGAATATCGTACGAATCAAATCGAATAATACTATTCGATTCGAAAGTCGAATAGAATAATTCGAATTTACAAATTATTCGAAAAGTTCGAAAATCGCAGCGCCTCGAAATTTTTACGGTTTTTTCAGGATACTTGGAGGTTGAAAAAAAAACGACAATATCCTTTGTTCATCCGTTATGTTTAAAGTTATAGCAAGATTTCCGAATATCCTCAAATATTGGAATTTTGACTTGTTTTTTAGAAAACATTATCGCTTAAAAAAAAATTTTTTTCTATCAAAAGCCACTAATTTCGTCTCATAGAGAATGTTTTCCAATTTTCAAAACCCTACTTTCATTCTCTGTACGACCAATACGTCCGGAGTTATTGATTATCGAAGCCCAAATGGACTTGTTCGCTTCGATCAATGATAACTCGGTACTAAATCGTCGTAGAGACTTTTTGAGACCGCTAAATTAAAGGGCATAACATTTCCTAAAAAGATCAGAAAGTTAGATTATTCAAAAAAATTTATTGAAGCCCATGGACTTGTCGAAAGACGAGGAAAAATTTTGAAAATATTTTTGTCGTCGGTTTTCTTAATATCACTTCAGAACCGTGCATGATAAAAAAATTTAAGGTCCAGATCTGAAAACTAGAAACTTGAGGCTACAATGTGCTTTTTTTCTACGACCATTTTTCGCCGAGCTACAGCATATTGAAAATCACCCAAAAATTTCCAACTTTTTTTCTATCACTTAATTTTTGGGACCAGTGTATTATACATTTGCTAGTATTTACTCCAAAAAATAATAATTTTACTTGAAATACTTTTTTTTATATAATTTTATGCTAACGAAATTCGTTTCAAATTAGTTTGCTTTGTCTATCTGACATTTATAATGTTAATATTTTAACAAAGTTTAATAGTTTGTATTTCTTGAATAAATAAATGCATGCCTTTAAAATTAATTACTTTCACAGTGATTCAATTTTCGTTTTTAGTGGATTATTTTACGAAAAAAATTCAATATCATTAAAATGATTGCAAAAGCTATAATTTTACTAGATGTTTTCTATTTACACTGTGTATTAAATAATTTTTTTTCTCTTAACTATTTTCAAGTCATAGATAATCGTATTGAAATTTTTAATTTTCGGCTATCGGTAATCAAGAATTTCGGGTTAATCGGTAAAAAAATTTTCCTATGTACCCTATATCAACGTGTCGCATTGAATCGCATTGATACGGATTGACGAGACAGCGATTCCAAAAATAGGATTGAATCCTATTGAATCGGATAGAAAACTGAATGCGATTCAATGCGATCCCGATTGCTGGGACCGATAGTGTAAATGTTCAAGTTTTTTATTTCAAAATGCCATGAGTATGCCTCACAAACTCTAAGTTACCACTACCAAAATGACGAAAAAACCCTCAATATACTCCGCAAAAACCATGAGAAACTACCATAGAAATTCCGAGCAAGCCCAAACTCTACTCCGCGAAAACACCGATGAAACTCCAAAAGAACACCTACGAAATTCAGCAAGAACACCGACAAAACTCCGTGTCGTAACTGAACACAAAAATACTTCGTGTCTACCATGAAAATGCCGTCAAAACTCCCTTGGTGTACCTAGTTTTAATCGAGTTTTTTCCGAATTCTTACGGTGGCCCTAAAAGCGCGAGAATCCGTAAAAACTCTGACTAAACTGCGAAGAAACACATTAAAAACTCCCACAAAACACCAAGAAAACTGCATGATAATACCGACGAAACTCCAAGAGAACACCTATAAAACTCTGAGAGAAAACCAACGAAAGTCAGTAAAAACACCAACTAAACTCCGCAAAAACTCCGTGTCGTAGCTGTATACAAATATACCGCGTTAATGCCATGAAAACGCCGTCGAAACTTCCACGTCACAGCCAGTTTCGCTCGAGTTTTTTCCGAATTTTTACAGTGGCGCTAAAAGCGCTAGAATCTGTAGAAACTCCGACTAAACTGCAAGGAAACACCCAAAGAACTCCGATAAAACACTAAGAAAACTTGGCGATAACACCGATGAAACTCCAAGAGAAAACTGGCAAAACTCTTCAAAAACACGGACAAAACTCCGTAAAAACTCCGTATCGTAATTGCACACGAAACGCCACGTTTATACCGCGAAAACACTGTCGAAACTCCTTCGAAACACCGAGTTTCTGTCGAGTTTTTTCCGAGTTCCCACGGTGGCACCAAAACCGCTAGGGTTGTATTGATCTAATATAAATTGTAATTTTAAGACACTACAGTGGAAATTTCAAATAAAACACGGTAAATTTATCATAAATATTTGTGATTTAATTTACTGTTATTATCAGTAAAATTACAATAAAAGATTTGTTTTTGAAATTACATTAAAATTTTTTTATTTTTACAAAAAAATTATTTAAATTTACATATTTCATAAGGAAATAAAAAATCGATATTGTAATTTTACATTTCTATTGGATTGATCTAATATAAATTGTAATGTTAAAACACTATAGTGGACATTTTAAGTAAAACACGGTAAATTTATCATAAATATTTGTGATTTAATTTGCTGTAATTGTAAGTAATACTAACCATCCCAAATTGGTTTTTAAAACTATATCAAAACTAATTTAATATTTATTTAAATTTCCATATTTTATTGGGAAATGTTAATTGGATATTTCAGTTTTGATTTACAAATTTTTCCCATTAAATAAGTTAGAACTTCGATCTTACTATAAATTAGAGGTGGCGAAACGGATTTATTATGAATGTTAGTTATTTAATTTATTGCAAGTATTAGTCCCATTAAAAACAAAATAATATTCTCAATAACCGCAAAATTTATACTGAACGGAAAATATGTACAGTATTAAGAAATGAGCCAAAATGAATTATAAGATAAAAAATTTTTTTTATAATTTTTTTAGCACTAGTCTTTTGTGTCCTGGCATTATTCAAAATGATAATGAGATTATTGAGATAAGCTAGATTTACAATCTGTAATTGGAAATTTTATTTTTCGGTTTTTATTACCAAGTTACATTCTAACCGTAAAGTTCTACATCTGTAATACATATTTTCATATTTTCTATGAATTTTTGTACTTTCTCGTGGTTTTCCTTTTTTTTTATCACGTCTTGTTTAAAAAAAAAGGATCGGGAATAAGTCTTTCGACCGTTGCCTTATTTTACGATCTACCGGAACGCTTCAAACATGCCCTCAGACTTTTTTTTTGTACTTTTTTTTTTCTTTAACAATTTTTATTGTTTGAATATTTTTCTGATGCTACTATATTGTAGGCACATTTTTAAATAATGAAGTTTATTTATAATAATCACAATAGTTGAAATACTGCAATGTTACAATAATTAATTAACCGATAATAAAATAATTCTAAAGTATTTATCTTCAATTTCATTACAAATTAATTATCAGTTTTGAAATGAAAAAGATATTTTAAACAGTCTACATAAAATTCGTTGAGGCAAAATAAATTGGCCGTTACCCATAATTTAATTATTAATCACCTAAACCTTGATTTTTATAATTTTTACGAATATTGCATTTTAACATGCTGTCTCTATGCTTTTATTCTTAGAAAAGTAATTTATTTAAAATTTCTTGTGAATTTGCTACACAGATGAGCATTTGTTTATAAATTTATTTGCTATTAAAGAATAAAGACTATATACACGCATAAAAATAACTCTCGGAAAAGATCTATAATCATATTCTTATACATGAAACGACATATACGCGTTAATTGTAGCAATAAATAGTATCGTTATATTTCATGTTATTTAAGAAATATTTACAAGCATGTACGGGACTAAGTTATTAAAATACATGTCCGTGTGTCTGTAGATGTTTGAAAACAACTAAATTCTTTTGCTTCTTCCTATACCAATATATGGACCAAAAAATAAACGGTTTGAAACCTTCGATGTCAAAACAAAACAGTCAAGACATAGACCACATTTTTGACGGAAGAACTATTAAATTAAAGATTGTCGTTACAATTTTTTAAATTCATTTGATAAAAATTATTCAGAATTCTATTTACTTATTCATAGTTATATTGAATTGCGATAAATAATAATAATAAGAGAGTTCCCGACTAGAAATTACCCCCAAGCATACATTGGGACCCCATTGGGTACTGATGGGGCAAGCCCGATAGGGTTATCCCTATTGGGATTTGATTGGGAACATATAGGGTAAGCCCAACATTAAAATAAAAAATTGCGATTGGGTTTACCCAATTGGGATAGGATTGGAAACATGTTGGGTTAACCCAATGCTAAAATTAATGACTCAGCAATGGGTTTGCTCGATTGGGATATTTTTGGGAACTTGTTGGGGCGACCCAACGTCAAAATTAAAAATTTGCTGTTGGTCTTACCCGATTGGGAAATAATTGGGAACCTGTTGGGAAAACCCAATGCTAAAATTAATGATTCGACAATGGGTTTGCCCGATTGGGAAATAATTGGGAACTTGTTAGGATGACCCAACGTCAAAATTAATAACTAGCTGTTGGTCTTACCCAATTGGGGAATAATTGGGATCACGTTAGGAAAACTAAACATGAAATTTATAAAAAAAAAAATTTTTATTTCTAAAAAGTAAAAATAATTTTTAAATGCAAAATATTTACGTTTTATTCTGTATTTTAACATGAAAACGAAAAAAAAAAAAAAACTGATTAAACTTTAATAATATAGAAAAAAAACTTAACAATAGTAAAACGTATTTTTAATCACTTGCAGATTATAAATTTAATTATAAACTTAAAAAAAAAACTAAAATTTTAAGGGAAAAATAATCCATATGAAATATCTACTAACTTTCTTATGCTCATATATTATTATATGTAATGATAAAAATCGAATAGTTGTGTATGTTAACACCAATGATGCACGTGGCGACAAAATCTTGTGACTATAATACGAGCGTAGACAAGTTCAGACAGGTCCGCGCATAAAACAAATAACTAGTGGACAAAAACCCATATACACGTGACTCTTGCATTGGAAAACGTTCTAAGTAACTCATCAAGGCGTAATTTTTTGACATCTTTACAGTTACAATACCGTGCAATATAATTGATAGAATTAATAATAAAGAAAGTGCTAGTGCAGTGCAATATAATTAATCAAAATAATATTAAAGTGCTAGTATAGGGAATATAGGTTATAAAAATTGTGTCTCGTGCAAAGTGAGAATTTGTGAAATAATTAATTTTTTTTGTGAGCTAACACTATTGTAAATTGACAGTCATAACGAAAATTGAATTAATAAAAAAAAAATTGTACTAGAATGAGAGGATTTAAATAAAATTTATTTAACCAAATTTTTCTTATGTTGGGATTTAAGTAAGATTTCATTGGTTTGGCCTAAAGTTTTTGTAGGGTGAACCCAATTGAAACCCTATAGAGTGTGCCTAATTGGGAAACAGTTGGGTATACCCAATTGGGACCCAATAGGGATGACCCGATTGGGATCATCTTGGGCTATGCGTTACAACCCAACGTTGGGTTCCCAATTGGGAACCCAATTGGATTCCAATAGGTCTTACAATTTTTTTTCTAGTCGGGGTTGTGGAAAATATTTCACTTTCTTTTAAAATTTTCTAGATCAACCATCAAGTTTACTTTTGCCCTGGTCATAAAAACCTCTCTCCCACACGAACTGAGACCAACATATGACTTGTGACGTCAAAGGTCTCAGGACAAAGGTCTTAGTATTATTTAAGAAACCAACAACCCTTAGCCGATGATACAACTAGAACACATAGCCCTTCGCCTCCGGGAGGAACATACGTATTCTTCTAGACATAAAGTGAACACGTTAGCTATGATTACAATCAAGAAAAATAATAAACAATGATAAAAATAATCAGTTTGAAATAAGTGAATTTTTAATTGTGCAAGTTTTTTAGTTATTCATTTTATAAACAATTTTAGTGAATTATAATAAACTCATTGAATAAGCAACTAGTGATAAAGATCCAAGAAAGATGTATTATATATTTGGTCTTATAAAAGGTAAGCATCCCATCCGCTTCAATCATATTAACTCTTTCTTTAAAGCTAATTATTGTGTCACTGCTAATGAAAATATTTGGATTATTGTTATCCATTTTTATTCAAATGTAACTAATTTTTAATAGTCATCAGCTTTTCTGAATGAAATTGTCTATGAGATCGTAATACCTTTTAATTTAAAAATAATTTAGTATTAAACACGGACTTTTCATATTGCAACTTAACTTTATTAAAAATTTATATTTTTTATTATTCTCTTTTTAGTTGTTTACAAATTACTTTATTTAATAACATGAAATAATTTAATATCGATACAATTTATGCTTAAAAATTTATATTACGTTCTTCGTGGAGATTAAAATTTTTTTATATAAAATAAATTTATCTATTTTAGGAATTAAAAGCCAATCAGTTAATACTATTTTATCGATATTCTTTGTTTAATATATTATATAAATTTTTTTCAACAATTATGTTAGTGTCACTAATTACCATTATATAAATTTAAATATTTGATTTTAATATCATATATTTATACTGTAATTTTTTTGTTTTTTATCATGAATTAGATATATCTCAATAAATTCGAAGATAATTATTTTATTTTGAAATTTTCCCTGTTGACGGTTTTTATATTGAATCAAATTTTCTTTTTTTTTTTTTTTTTAGTTGTAAAATTTCTATAAAAATGTTTTATTGTAAATTTTGTAGTTACTCAAATTGTAGTTACTCAAATT
Organism: Microplitis manilae; assembly: GCA_030273425.1. NCBI lineage: Eukaryota > Metazoa > Arthropoda > Insecta > Hymenoptera > Braconidae > Microplitis > Microplitis manilae. The sequence goes on along the minus strand of CP092727.1, from coordinate 18,597,332 downwards.
GGAAGAATTGGAGGAGAATGAACTGTTTGCAGTGACGCCAGTAACGAATCCGATATTAATTATCCGAGGTATAACATAATAAATATCATAAAATTAGTTTCTGATTTCAATACAATTGAATGTCACAATTATATAAGTACATATGTATATTGCTTTTTTTTTGTTAATAGGAAAAGAATTACACGATAATAACAATCGATACAATGTTGTACTGGAAAAACAATGTCTGATTGGAGTAGATTCGTTCCTAGAAGGAATTTTAGTTACATTTTTGGCGTATTACGTCTTTGGATTTGCTTATCCAAACAAGATAGAAAAGAGAATGGAAGCTATTCAAAGGTAACTTTCATACTATTACATTAATTTATCAAGTTTTATTGTAAAATACAAATGATGGACCATTTTTGTTATTTTTTTTTTTTCAGATTGTTTCTTAAAATTTCTCCTCCCGGAAAGGGTAATAAGCGAGATGGAAAAAAACGAAAAGCTACTGTCATTCATCCGAAAGTAGCTTCATTTACAAAAGAAATGAATTATTATATTAATAATTGATAAAAATTAAAATCATTTATAAAAAATGTAATTAGAAAAATAAATTACACTTAATTATTAATTTCACTAATCTTTTCTCAGCCCGCAGCTTAGTGAAATTGTTACATGTGTATAGTAATGTTATTATACACTTTTAAAAAATAATTTGAGCTATTTACAAAATGTGTATTATAATTTAACCGCACTTTTATCACTGATCGGCTTAGCAAAGTTACTATATGCAGATTGTAATTTCACTAAACTTTCCCTCTATATAACTTTAGTAATATCTATTGAATTTATTGTAACAATACTAAAAAATTTTCATCCATAATCTCGACAATTTTAAAGAGATATGAATTGTAAAATTACAATATGCATATTGTAATTTTACAAAACTTTAATTGGTAATTTGCTTAGTAAAATCACAATACGCATATTGTAATTTTACTAAACTTTGATTGGTAATTTGCTTAGTAAAATCACAATATGCATCTTGTAATTTTACAAAACTTTGATTGGTAATTTGCTTAGTAAAATCACAATATGCATCTTGTAATTTTACAAAACTTTGATTGGTAATTAGTTTAGTAAAATTACAATACGCATATTGTAATTTTACAAAACTTTGATTGATCATTTGCTCAGTAAAATTACAATATTCATATTGTAATTTTACTAAACTTTGATTAGTAATTTGTTTAGTAAGATTACAATATTCATATTGTAATTTTACTAAACTTTGATTGGTAATTTGTTTAGTAAAATTACAATATTCATATTATAATTTTACTAAACCAATATCCCAGAGATGTTCAGTGAAATTACGTTACACATATCCCTGATTAAAAACTCCGATTGAATCTGATTGAATCTGATTGAAACTCGATCAGAATTCTATCAGTTTCAAACAGAAACAAATTTCCAATCAGAAATGTTCGGGAGCGTTCGAGGGTTCTGATTGACTTTCTATCAGTTTCAATCAGATTCTATCAGAAAAAAATATTTAGTATTTTCTGATTGAAACTGATTGGATTTTCTCTATCAGTTTCAATCAGATTCAATCAGAAAAAAAATTTTAATTTTCGATTATTTTCCGATTGAATCTGATTGAAACTGATTGGATTTTTCTCTATCAGTTTCAATCAGATTCAATAAGGAAATAATAATTTTTAAAAAATTATTTTCCGATTGAATCTGATTGAAACTGATAGAGAAAAATCCAATCAGTTTCTATCAGATTTAATCAGAAAAAAATAATTTTTGAAAACTTTTTTTCCGATTGAATCTGATTGAAACTGATAGCGAAAAATCCAATCAGTTTCTATCAGATTTAATCAGAAAAAAATAATTTTTGAAAACTTATTTTCCGATTGAATCTGATTGAAACGGATAGAGAAAAATTCGATCAGTTTCAATCAGATTCAATCAGAAAATAATAATTTTTAAAAAATTATTTTCCGATGGAATCTGATTGAAACTGATAGAGAAAAATCCAATCAGTTTCAATAAGATTCAATAAGAAAATAATAATTTAAAAAAAATTATTTTCCGATTAAATCTGATTGAAACTGATTGGATTTTTCTCTATCAGTTTCTATCAGATTTAATCGGAAAATAAGTTTTCAAAAATTATTTTTTTCTGATTAAATCTGATAGAAACTGATTGGATTTTTCTCTATTAGTTTCAATCAGATTCAATAAGGAAATAATAATTTTAAAAAAATTATTTTCCGATTCGCTAGCGTCGCTGTGGAAACCTCAAATTTCTCATAATATAAAAAAATTTAGTGCTCCAGATTTAGGCCTCAATTTCTCAAATGACGTAACCTACGCAGATTCCCTCACTTTTTTTCGTTAAAAATAAATACTTTGGACGGAGAATCTCAAAAAAGTTGACCCAATAATAAATAATTAATTACAAATTTGCAGAAAAATTACCGGAACCTCTATAAAGTATAATGAATGAAAATGAATATTTATTTTTATTTATCTCCATTCAAAAAAAATTTAATGGTTACTATGAGAAAATAGTTAACTGAAAGAAAATTTAGTAGGGGAGCCTGGGGCACAAATGCCCCCTTCCCCAAAAATTATAAAAACAAAAGTTTTTTTTTATTTCCCGTCAAGTTAGGACCTTTGTAATGTTTTTATCATATTTTAGGCCAATATGTGATATGTGGGGTAAAATGGACCACTCAAAACAAAGAAATAGTAACGAAAAAATTAACTTGACGAAAAATAAAAAAAAAAAATAATAATTTCATTACAATTTTTTTTCGAGTGTTCCATTTTGCTCTGCACATCACGTATTGATCTAAAATGTAACAAAATTAGTATAAAGGTCATGACTTGACGGAAAAATTGAAAACAATAATTTTTTTGAGTGGTCCATTTTACCCCACATATCACATATCGGCCTACAATATGATTAAATCATTATAGAGGTCATAACTTGACGGAAAATAAAAAAAAAATTTTTACCTAATTTTTGAGGGGGGCCTTCGTGCCCCAGGCTCCCCTATACATTTCTTCAATTAAAATACAAAAATATATTGAGGACAAAATGTTTGATTTTGTATTCTATATTATTTCGGAAATTAAAAAAAAAATTTTTTTTGAGACCTACTGAAAGTTTGTCCAGGAATATATAAAAGCGAATAATAATAATAAATTAATCAATTTATTTTATTTTTACACATAAATTTTTCTAAGTACTCAGATTTTTTTTTAACTCGAAAATTTTCCAAGTCCAGAAAACGGTAATTTTTTTTTTGAGGATTTTGAGAGCTCCGTTAGAAGTCAAAACCGATGAAGAGTTTGCATTTAGACTTCATAGATTTAGAGCGCCAATATTGTATTATTTTCCGACCGGTAGATAAAAGATCAAAGGAATTGAATTTTTTGAGGTCCAAACTAGAATTTGTTTTTTGACTCGGGATATTATCTATGATGAAAGCAGTTTCCCATTGGACAGTTTAAAAATGGTAAGTTTAATATAGTATAAATCTTTTTTACTTTAGAATGTTCTACTGTTAAGTTATAGCAATTTAAAAAAAAAAGTTATTTAATTTACATACTTTTTAAATGGAAAAATTTGATAGTCGAGAAAAAGTACTTTAAGGTAGTTGTTGCGTGGATTAATTTAATGTAGGATTTTTATAAAAATTTACCTGATTGTTCTTTGATTGACTACGAATCATATGAGACTGATCTGAGTAACATTGACCATCCCAATTTTATGAAAAACGATTTCAAAATATTGCTATTTTAACACAGGCTCTTATGGAGAATAGCGATTTACGGGCAATGTTTTTTTAATAAAATCAAAACGCAATGTAGGATCATTCTAAAAATTTTGTGTGTTATCGAAACTAAAATTATAAACTATATAAAGAAAAATGAAAATTATTGACCACGTCGTTTCTGAAATATAATTCATTAAACCTTGAAACTTTTTAAAAATTTCAAAGATGTACCAAAACAGTGGTGCGATGTGGCAACAGCGCTTATATTATAGCCAAATAGGCGCGGGAAAATACAAACAGACACAGAATAAAAAAAGCTAACCGATGAATAAAATTAATTAATTATTCTACTATTCAAAAAAAATTAATCAATAATATTAAATTTTTGTAAATTTATAAAAGGCTATCGTTTTATAAATTTATTTTTTCAAACAAAATAAAAATAATTTAACATTTATTTTTTATTTATTCTAAAAATAAATAAATTGTTCGACATACAAATGCTCTCTTACTTATAGATTTCGTTTATTGATAACTTTTCAGCGTTTATTATAAATTAAATAGAAAAATAATAAAATTTATTAATTAATAATAAGTAAACGTTCATACATTTCTAATAATTTAATAATAAATAGCTTAGTTTATTTTCACGGTTAATTTGGTTATGTCTTACGACTACATTAATAAAAATATTACGGAACACAAAAAAGATGCACAGTAACAGCGAACGGCGTTGCCACGATCACTTCTCGAATATTATGGATGTATGTGTATATAAACGTATTGATACTACTTGGATGTATGTAAGAGCATATGACTGTACTTTTACAAAAGTTTCCAATGAGCGGCGTTCAACTAACCGCTTCAGTTATGCTGTTCTTTTAATTCGGTATGCTATACTTTTGAACGTGACTACCTCGAAACAACTACCTTAAATTAAATTTAAGAGCTAAAATTTTCAGGGAATTTTTCTCAATATAAACGGCAGAATGATCTTGTGTTGGCTAGAAAAAAAAAAAATTTCGTTACAAACAAAACGGATTCAATTAGAAAATAATAATTCATTTATCGATTATTTTCCGATTGAATCCAATTAAATCCGACAGAAAATTTTCAATCAGTTTTAATCCGTTTCAATCGGAAAATAACAATTCAGATAATATTAATAATTATTAAAATTTGGGCAGATATGAATTTCATTTGTCATGAATTCAGCAATTTTTGAAGTATCAAAGTATAGAATTCTGTCGGTCTTTCCAATTTAATAAATTTTATAAAAAGTGAAAACAAGCATTTTTCAGGATTATGTATAAACTTTTTTTGAAGAACTGTATTGATTGAATTAAAACTATCACAAAAATAAAAAAAAAGCATTAATAAAAAATTATATATACATTAGGTTGGTTAAAAAAAAAATTTTTTTTTTAGTATCCAAAAATTGAAAGTATACCTAAAAACCAAAATTTCTGTACCAATTCAAGCTCTTAATAATAATACTACGGTTTGCGTCCAGCCGTTTTTATTCATATTTACAGAGTATTTAAATAACACGGGAAAAAAACTTTTTATATTTTTGAATTTTCTAACTTATAATCTAATCAACGAATTATGATGCACGATAGATATTTTTGTAGGAAATTGAATGCTCTACAACAAAAGTCTCATCATTTTTTGATAAATCTAACTGTTCAAAAGTTTTTTGAGCTTAAAGTCAAATTTATAGTAAATTTTAAGATCTTTTTAATTTTCCAGCGAAACTATCAGTTTTATCAGAAAATCTTATAGAAACTTTTTTGTGGGTAATTTCATTTCTCAAAAATTATAATGAATGAAGTTTTCCAAAGTTTTGCTTTTTTTTCTAGTTATTTTCATTTCAATATCAAGTTCTTAAAAAAATAGTTTTCTGATTTATTTTTTATAAATTCTAAAATATATTTTTTGTATTTAAACTTATATTTTTTAAATAAATTTTTTCATGGGGGTGTTTAACGCAAGGATTTCCGTATGCAACTAATAGAAAAAAAAGTTGCTTGAACCCAGAGAAAAATTTCTTAAGAGAAAAGATATATATGGAGGAGAGAAAATTCATCAGTCCTAAGCAATAGCAGTAGGAGTAATTCGGTTCTCGCCACTAGATAGCGCCTACCACTTGTGTAGTGTCCCTGGTAAGAAACTTTGTTCAGACGTATTATATTCCAGATTTGGAAGCAATTCTAACAAGAGCACTCCTCTGTTCTTTGACAGACTGACAAGTACAATTTTTGGTGGTAATATAGTATATTCTATATTACTTCATGACATGCAATCTAATTGTTTATATAGATTCAACGTAGATTTTGAAACATTCGATTTTTTGATTTTCTACCGTTTAATAATATATACAATTATTTTGTCCCGAGAATCGGTAGTTTTTTATTAATTTACAATCGAAACCTTCCAAAAATATCCGATTAAATCTGATTGAAACTGATTGAAATTCAATATTAAATTCTGATTAAATCTGATTGAAACTGATTGAAAGTCAATAAGAAATTCTGATTAAATCTGATTGAAACTGATTGAAATTCAACAATAAATTCTGATTGAAACTGATTGAAAGTCAATAAGAAATTCTGATTAAATCTGATTGGAACTGATTGAAAGTCAATCAGAAATTTCTGATTAAATCTGATTGGACGTTTTCAATCAGTTTCAATCGGAGTTTTTAATCAGGGATTGTAAATTAACTAAGTCGATCACCGGAAAAAGTTTAGTAAAATTACAAAAAGTTCGTTGTAATATCTCCAACTTGTAGACCACGAAATATATTGTAAAATTACTATACTGGTATTCCAAAAATACTATACGGTTATGAGTTTTAACTTTCAATAATTGTTTGGTAAAATTCCACTAGAAATTTTTAACAGTGTATGTAAGACAATTTTTTTACACAGTTAGAAAACTGATAATTTGAATGATTTAAATACTTATTATCCCGGTAGTAAGAAACACAATTACTAATTATTCAACTAATTAGTAATTGAAATACGGGAGTTAGTAATTATTTAAATAATTATTGATTTTAATTATATTATTACTAATTGATTAAATAATTAGTAATTTAAATTATTTAATTACTAATTATTTAAATTATTAGTAGTTACATAATTTTAATTACTTATTATTCGATTAATAAGTAATTTTATAGATTTAATTACTAATTATTCGATTAATAAGTAATTTTATAGATTTAATTACTAATTATTCGATTAATAATTAATTTTATAGATTTAATTACTAATTATTTAAATTATTAGTAGTTACATAATTTTAATTATTAATTATTCGATTAATAGGTAATTTCATAATTTGAATTACTAGTTATTCAAATAATTACTAGTTATATAATTTAAAATACTACACGGAGAGAAAATTATGGTAACAGTTACAATATATTATGGGAATGGTTCCCATAATGCATGGTAACCGGTTTTTTTGAAATGTTGATTATAGGAACGGCACCCATATATATTATGGTAATCATTCCTATAATTATGGGTATATTTCCAATATGGTATTGGAATAGTTCCTATGGAATTATGGTAATCTTTACCATGTAACTATGATAATGGTTACCATAATATTATGGTAATGGTTACCATAATATTATGGTAATCGTTACCATAATATTTAAAAATTATAATAAATTTTTTTTTGAAATAAGCGTTTTTTTTCTATACTTAAAATTTTGTAATATACAAAAAAAAACGCTTCTTACAAAAAAAAAAAATTATTATAATTTCTAAATATTATGGGAATTATTACCATGATATTATAGTAACCATTCCCATAATATTATGGTAAACATAACCATAATATTATGATAATCGTTACCATAATATTATGGTAACGGTTACCATAATATATAGGGCTCATTCCCATATGCACATAGGACCATTGCAATGTGGTTATAGGATTAGTTCCTATTTGCTTATGGGAACTATTCCTATGAGTATGGTAATCATTACCATGATTCTTTCACATGCGATATGGGAACTGTTACCATAATGATAGGAATTGTTCCCATACTTATGGGAATTTTTCCTAGAAAGTATGGATCTATATCCCATAATCCCAAGTAATCATTACCATAACGGTATGGGATGATATTTCATAAACGTACTAGGAACAGTTACCATAATTTTCTCTCCGTGTAGTTACTCAAATAATGACTATTAACTACTAGTCTCATTACTGATTATTGGGATACTTACTACTGTGATAAATAGAAATATTAATTTTGTAAACAATGAAAAATTAAAATTAAAAATTTTTTTTTGCCGATCACTGTATACATGTGCCCAAATATTTGCTATTCTTAAAAATAATTATAACAACATTTATGAAATAAAAATAATAATTTTTTTTTTTTTAAATTTCATCTTTTTAACTTAACAACGTGGACTAAATTCCATTTCTTGTGTAGGAGCGATAAAGATAGAGATAGAGTAGTGAGAAAAGAGTGGGAGAACCTCTGCGTGAATCCAAGAGAAAACTTACTTGGCTTAATAGTCCACTGACTTTACTCTTACCCGTTGTAATAACTAATTTGCTTATGGAATTTTATTGCTCTATTTTATGTAAAAAAACCCGTAGATTACGAAAATGTTAATAAAAAAGCTCAACTCCCCCGCGTTTTTTAAATAAATAATAAAATTACATTAGGGTCGCTGAGACACCGTGTATTTTCATCAAATAACTTATATATATAACTGTAAAGCCCTATTACAATTGGTATTGTATTAAAGGGCGAAAAATTCTGAATTAGAAACCACGAAAATAAACCCTTTGCGGTTTATTATATTCGCGAAAAAAATTAATGGAAAAAAAAAAAATTATTTGTTTACGTTTAATCACGCGGTCGGTAACAAAGCTGCAGTAACTGAGGTTAGTGGCGCGCGCGAGCCCGGGCACAGTGGTTTTCATCCACTACAATTTGAAATGTTGTCAATATTCTTTGGCACAGAAATTAAACAAATTAATTATAAGAAAAGATTACATACAAGTATTATAATATTTTTGAAATAATAGAAAATTGAAACAAAATGTCTACTTACGGTTTTATTTTCTTCTTATTAAAATTAATCTTAGTATTTAATAATTAGCTAAATCTTTCATAGTTTAATAAAATTTAAAATTAATAATTGGAAAAAGAGAATAAAAATATCAATTAAAAAGAAAAAAATGCATCGATTTGAAATTTAAATTTTACAAGTGTTATTTTCGAACTTAAAATTTTTTGAGTAATAATATAATATAATATATATATAATTAAATAATATAAATTAGAAGGGAAAGGGTAACAATTAAAGATGTTTTTTTTATATTTATTTCCTTTATTAATTAAACAAAAAAATATTGATAGTTTTTATCATGCACATGTATATTATTTGTATGAAATTTTATTATAATTATTCGAAAGTGAGAATTTTAATGGAAATTATCTGTGCTATTAAATACCTTTAACTATGAATATTGTAAACATTAACTTGTTGATTTATAATTAAAAGTAAATGATAATTAATCAAAAAATTTTAAGTTCGAAAATAACACTTATAAAATTTAAATTTCAAATCGATGCAGTTTTTTCTTTTCAATTGATATTTTTATTCTCTTTTTCCAATTATTAATTTTAAATTTCATTGAAATATGAAAGATTTAGCTAATTATTAAATACTAAGATTAATTTCAATAAGAAGAAAATAAAACCGTAAGTAGACATTTTTTTTTTCAATTTTCTATTATTTCAAAAATATTATAATACTTGTATGTAATCTTTTCTTATAATTAATTTATTTAATTTCTGTGTCAAAGAATATTGACAACATTTCAAATTGTAGTGAATGAAAACCACTGTGCCCGGGCTCGCGCGCGCCACTAACCTCAGTTACTGCAGCTTTGTTACCGACCGCGTGATTAAACGTAAACAAATAATTTTTTTTTTTCCATTAATTTTTTTCGCGAATATAATAAACTGCAAAGGGTTTATTTTCGTGGTTTCTAGTTCAGAATTTTTCGCCCTTTAATACAATACCAATTGTAATAGGGCTTTACAGTTATATATATAAGTTATTTGATGAAAATACACGGTGTCTCAGCGACCCTAATGTAATTTTATTATTTATTTAAAAAACGCGGGGGAGTTGAGCTTTTTTATTAACATTTTCGTAATCTACGGATTATTTTACATAAAATAGAGCAATAAAATTCCATAAGCAAATTAGTTATTACAACGGGTAAGAGTAAAGTCAGTGGACTATAAGCCCGCATTACTCTTGGTTCGAGATTTGTATTTTAGTTCAAGTCATCACTGCTTATTGATTCAAAACATCTCATTACTTTTTTCAGCATTGTAATTTTCTTGTACTGAACATTTATATTTTTTGATTAAAGTAATAAATATATTATAGTAAGGAACAATATTTATTAAACAAGAAATTTAAATTATTTAACTAAATAACTCAACTGTTGAGTCAATCTTTGAAGATTTATTGAGTCTAAAATATGTTTTCTTTGTTCAAGAGTAGTGAGACAGGGGGGGGGGGGGTTACCCCCCCCCCCCGATAACGCAGTACCCTTCCTTACCGACCGTCGCGGATACCTCCCGCCGGTAACTTATCAGATCTGCTGTCGGCAATTTGTACATATCTGCGACCGATAAGCGTATCCGCCGTCGGTAAAGTAGGTATTTATATTACCGACTGTTGCCAGTGTTGGTCGGTGGTCAATTATCATGCGTATGATGACAAAATACTGTCACACTATCATCGGAGCTGGTACCTTACCGTATACTAGCTCTGATGATAGCATGACATGTATTTATATGATGATCATTTTGAGGATTTATATATTGAAACAGGGGGTAGGACGAGCACTTGCGAGAAGCTCTTATGCCACTGCCATCTAGCGGTCCAGTTCTTCCCCCACTCCTCTTTCCAGCGGATAACGTCACCCAGCGTATCTGAACTCGCTTTTTATGAGGTAGAGTGGGGGAAATGAAGCTGCGCAAATGCTCGAACGATCGTCTGCACTGTTACTAAGCTCATATTTCAGACCAAGTGGGGGTAATATGAACCTGCGCAATAGCGTCCTTTTTACCCGATTACATCATATTCTGCGCCGTTAACCGTTACTAAGCTCATATTTCAGACCAAGTGGGGGAATATGGACCTGCACAATTGCGTCTTTTTACTCGATTACATCATCTTTTACGTCATAAGACAGGTTTAAACTCGTTTTTCGGTAATTAAGAGGGGGAAGAAAGAGTTTAGCGGGTGACTCTCGCGCACATATGCATCAGTCTGCCTAAGTTTTCTGAAGCAAAAACTACCGTTGCTTAATTAAAAAAAATCTGTAAAAAGTGATTAATAAATGGACCCTCGAATTCTAAGGTATAGTAAAAAACATATCTTTTTTGAGAAAATTAGCGTGCATCTTTTCAACCATATTAATTAAACAATCTCTTACAGACCTCATGTATGCACCGATCTATGTGATCATTCAGCACAGATTGAGTTCGACGACGTAAGTGTTGTGAGTGAACAAGAAGACAATTACACTCGGAAATTAGTTACTCGAGAAAAAGAAATTGACTTACAGATCTTGTATTGGAAGAACTTATTACTATCATTCAAAGATCGTAAAGATTACGAGCAAGCGTGTCATAGAATTACATACGTTATAACTCATTTAATGTTCAAACTTAACTCTTCGAAATAAAGTGTAGACATTTCAAATGGATCAACTAAGTGAAGAAGAATTAGATTATCTAATAAACCGGCCGCCACACGCTGTATTTGAAGCAGAATTATTAACACGTTATTTTGAAGAACCAATTCAAGACTATATAAAAGGGTTCGTACGTGATATTCATCTTCTACAAACTAATTTGAATATCATTCAAAGTAGACGTGATAAAAACGTGTGTCCATACTGCTGTGCATTCAAAGACTCTGTAAAAAAACTGCATCAAGTAATCCAAAGTATCGAAAAACTAGAAGAACGTATCAACAAGAAATAAAAGACAATGGAATTCATCGTAGATTTCGCAGGGTTTGTTATGCCAGATGACACCTTAGTAGTGAAAGAATTATGTGTAGTTGATATATATAAAAATTCCTCAAAATATAAGTGTAAACATTTTATCTTTCAACCACCATTGGAGTACGATGGAGCAATTATGCAAGAAACTTTTGATGAGAGTGGGTGCGGCCATGGTATCCGATGGGACTCAGGTGAAACACCATACGAAAAACTCCAAGAAATTATTAAAGATTTAGTGAGCAAAGCAAGTTATATTTATGTTGACGGAAAGCAAAAAGACAAATGGTTGACGATCATGACCGATTACTCCGCACAAATCATCGATATCCAACTAATGAGACATTATTCCTTTGAAAACGTGGATCGCTATAATAAGGAAAAATGTCCGCTGAGGCCGTATCATCGTCGAAGAACACATGCATGTGCTTTTCAAAATATTCATCAATTAAAGCGTTGGTTTCTGGAATTCTGGGGTGACGAACCATCATACGAAAAATCCGTGCAAATATATTATCAACTGTCTGATTTGAAAAATGCATAAACGTGATATCGCTTGCCTTGATTATCACTTTCTTCTACGTTTTTCGAGGACCCAAATACGTCATGTCTACGATACTCTTCCAGTGGAATTACAGGATAATGATAAAATAAGAGATTACTCATTTTGTATGGACCACTACCCAGCTACTGGTGGCGATTGGGATATCTGTGGAATATGGCTTTATCCATACCGAAAGGATTGCCCAAAGTGTATAAGTAATAGTAATCCTATAAAAATAATAATTCATAAAACAAGTTAAAAAATTATACAATTTAATCAAACTTATGTATTAGGTTAAGATTATAAATAAAATAAATTAATTCATTGATAAAAAAATTTTTATTTATTTATTAAGGTTATTTTTTTAATTAATACAGGTTCTATAATATATCTTGATCTTTCTATCCTAAGTTTAAACCTTTCTCGATCTCGAGCCATTTGCTCCCATTCACCTTGTCTAGCAGTTTTGTATGCATACCTCCATGTATACATATAATGTATAGTTGGTGTCAGATCAAATTGCACAACCATGTTTCAAGTCAATTTTCGTACCGTGCTGCTGATGGGGTTATACTCAACGATTCGATCGTGGATTATTAAACAATAAGCTGTTGTGTTTTGTGGAAATTGATTTGTGGATTCAAACTCCAATCGAATGTCTACTGGTCCAGATTTAATTGCCTCATTCTGCTTGGAACAGTCTATGACACAGAGCGGAGCTTCTTGCAAAAATTTCTGCTTTGTTAACAGTGGCTCAGCCTCTTTATTATAGTATGAAGATTGGAAATCAGTGTACATATTATACAATAAAGCATACTGATTGTCGTTTATGTCCAAATTCAGATCCCCGTACGGATAACTCTGTGAGTTCAGGAATAACTTTACGTTACGAAGCGTACAATGATCAAATCGACTCGCATTCTTCCTTGCGTCGTTTTTTCTTGCTGTTTGAAATCCGAGGATGACGTAACGTGGCTTCTCCAGTTGTGTTGATGTTTTGACAGCCCAAATATGTCTTGATGTCGCTGGTAACAGCGGATACTCATACAATTCCCAGGTTCGAAAACTAATTGAGATAGCCGGATCACTGGTAATATAATTTAATGCTTGAATTTTTTCCTTATCTGATAGGGTGACATACGGCACAATCCACTCGATTTTTTGTAAAGTTAACTTTACTTCCTCAGCTCCAGCTGCTTGTTGCACGTAAGCATTAATGTCACTGTTTGAAATCGTAAGAACTAACTCTAGCTGAACATTCATAAGGACTTTCAGATAATCTTCAGCAAAACCACTTAAAATATTCAGTGGAATCAATAAATCAAAGCTTCCTGCAGCGTTTGTTAATTTAACATCATCTTCCATCACCCAGCCAGCATTCTCCAAAGCACTCAACTGATTTGGACTGAATGATACATAACCTTTCATCAGGCTTGTTATACCAACGTTACTACTTCGATCAACTTCAACACCATTCATAAGTAAGCGGAATTCTTTAATCATGTGGCTAATCCCCATATTAACCAAGTTGGTGGTGGCAGCGACAGCAGTATTATCACTCTTGGTAAACTTCCCGAGAATATGAAGTGCACTTTTGCTAGGAAGTATGCACAAATTTTGATTTTGGATTGTGATACGAACTTCATCATTGTTGTTCAAAGTCGATGATGCATACGGTTGATGAGCATGCAGTTCATAGTGAGCAATTGACTCATCGAATATAATTGGTCTTTGAATATCCAATATATTAGCCATTATTTTTTATATCCTCGGTCACCTACAGCACCGTACTTGTTGCCTTTCTCGTAACTACCGTACGGTGTACTACCTTTTATGCTTGGTGCCGAATATTTATCTTTGCTATTTTTAAAATCTGTGCCGTATTTACTTTGTTGGTTCTCTAAATACTTTCTCAAGTTCTTTGAAGCTTCGTTATTGGACATTATACTCAACAGCTCACCACCACCTAAGTCTTTCGACACGGGATTATGCAGCAGAAATTAAATTTTATTTTGTGAATCTTCCACGTAAACGTAGTCCGAGACTTTTCAGGAACAGCCTGTTCTGATGTGTTAACGCCTTGTGAGGTTTTCTTCGACTGATTGTGCTTGGCCATGTTGATAGCTTTTTATAGCCCGCACCACTCTTTGTATCATACACAATACCCATTTATATTGTTTTCACATGTAATCTTATGGTTATAGTTTCACCCCTAAAATTTACTAATTTTCCATCCTGATCCATTATACGTAGTCTTATATTATATATAGCATCTGCGGTGATTGGAAGGTAAATGACGTGTGATGGCAACTCAACGATCTTATATCCTGGTGGGACGCTCGGAAAAAACTCATGAATTGTATGAACTTTGTGTTCATTTATGTAAGCACCTGTGGTAATATTACACTCAACCCTTAAAGCATTTAGTTTTAGTATAGCCACAGGTAATTCTGATGAATGAGTTTTGTTTGGTTGAAGCCGACGATTCTTGAAACCTAACAGTCGACCAATAGAATCGTTAGGTATAAAATTTATAACCTGATCACATTTAATTTCACTTCTTAGTTCATTATTATTTGCTCTTATACTAATGCTAAGTCTCGGCAATGACTTTTGTATGTATTTCTCAATATCTCTAATTTCATAACTACCGGTAGGTATTTTAATTACTTTTTCTTTAACAGGAGCGATTCTTTTGGGGATTATTTTCTTGGGAATCTCTTTTTCAGGTTGCACATCAATCTTTGAAGCCAATGAAACATCATCACTTCTCGTCACTATAGTCACATCTCGTTTTTTCCTCTTTCCACCAGGTTTATCGATATTTCCAACGTTGTTATCCTCAATGTCATTCGTATCTTCTTGTTCTTCATTATCCAGAGGATAAGTTACATAAAACTTATTAGCGCCAATGTCTATATTAGGTATCGAATTAAATGTCAGCAATTCTACAAGACCCAAGACATAATTTTTTTCCTCTGACAACTCGATTGGTGGGAAATAATTCGCCTCTAACACAGAGGATGATCCTGTCAGCGTTAACGTGAAAGACTCAGCCATGACTAATGTCCTGAGTAACTAGTCATGTCAATTTAAAGTTGTCCGGAAAGAAATTTTAGACACAAATGTCCACATATAATTGTGTCAAAGTTTTGATATCTTTTATGATTATATTTCACGCTACCAACATCGAGATATTTTATAAGGTCTTCCGGTGGTTGTAAATCACCAAAACTATCGAAATAAATTACATTATCACGACTTTTTTTGTACGCAACCCAATGAGTTCCAGGTCCAAATCTGTCATCAAGATTGACAATAGCTGATTCGAATTCTTTAGGTCCAGATTTTGGCAAATCGTTTCTCATGAAAACACCGCGGAAATTGGGTATCCTCAATGCCTTGGCGTATTTCATCAAGTCGATGTTTGTAAGTGCTCGATGTGGTAGCTCTACTTGTTTTTTGACTTACATCCTCTACCAACCGGTGGATATGGCCACAAATATAGGCCCATACCACGTCTGTATGGCTTTAAGTATAAGCCTTTACCTACAGCTATCTCTTCCATTTTTGAATTATGTCTCTTGCTCTCTTCTAACTGTCTTTTGGCTGAACTGGCATCGTTGACAGCCTTCGCAACCGCTGCAGCGCCACCAGCGAGAGCACCGGTTGCTGAAAGACCTGCAAATAGGGGTATCAAAAATGGAAGTACACCACCGATTTTAGATGGAACTGGTAAAACACGTGGCTGTCGAACATTTTTCTTCCCACCAGATTTTTTTACCTCTTGTCGAGCCCCTTTGAGTGCCGATTTAATTGGATCACCACCTGCTTGCATAGCTTGCTTAGCAGCCGTTACAATTTTTCTCAACGCCACCTTGGGTCGTCTGCTGGTACTTTTCATCTTACCACTCTTTCTCCTCTTCTTACCCACCATTCTTTTCTTCTTACCACTGATTCTCTTCTTCTTACCACCCATGCTCTTTTTCTTCTTCATTCCCATTCCGAAGCGTTTTTTTACCTTCATGATTTTGTTTACACTCCAAGCAGCAGCTTTTTCTCCAATAGAAGCGTCTTTCGCTTGAAAACGTTCCCACGCTTTGTCAGCTAATATTTTATCAGCCTCGTGACGAGCTGCCAAATTTTCTCGATTTTTCGAGTAAGCAATGTCGTGA
Source organism: Microplitis manilae (assembly GCA_030273425.1). NCBI lineage: Eukaryota > Metazoa > Arthropoda > Insecta > Hymenoptera > Braconidae > Microplitis > Microplitis manilae. The sequence continues at coordinate 18,580,755 of CP092727.1, read as the reverse complement.
TTCTTACATGCTGCATCCAAAGGATTAATGCCAGGATCACCACGAGCCAATCTCTTCTCTAACTTTGTTCCTGGTCCACAATACTGATAACCGGGTATATGAAGTTCAAAAGGTAGCTTGTTAATGATACTGTTGACAATACCTTTCCCACTAATACGTCCGCACTCCATCACAGTGACATAATGACTGATAATAAATCATTATAAATGATCTTACTTATAGTCATAAAAAGGAGTTGTCACTGTAACAGTGAACCGTAAACATGGAGTTTAAAAAACACCACGCTAAATTACCTGTGATCAATTTCGATCAAATTGTTCAAGGTACAGGAGTACAAAGAATCAAAAGACATGGAGCTCTACTACCAAATAGTGTACGGGCAGTGTTTTGTGGTCCATCAAACTGTGGTAAAACAAATGCCTTATTATCACTTATTATACACCCCAATGGTCTGAGATTCAACAACATTTACCTATACTCAAAATCTCTCAATCAGCCGAAATACAAGTTCTTAGAGGCGTTGCTGAAGCCCATAGAGGGTGTAGGATTTTTTCCATTCAATGAGCACGAGGATGTGATTAAACCTGAGGATGCAAAACCCAATTCACTGATGATATTTGACGATGTCGCTTGTGAAAAACAGGATCACATTAGAGCTTACTTTTGTATGGGTCGACACAAAGACGTAGACAGTTTTTATTTGTGTCAAACATATACACGGATTCCTAAGCATTTAATACGTGATAATGTAAATTTTTTAGTTTTGTTCCGTCAAGATGAAATGAATTTAAAACATGTATATGACGATCATGTAAATACGGACATGTCATACAATTCATTCAAAGAACTATGCTCTGCATGTTGGAATGATGGTAAATATGGTTTTGTGGTAATTGATAAAGATAGTGAGCTCAATAATGGACGATACAGAAAAGGATTTGACTGCTTTATTAGTATAAATTAAAGTGTAACTATTAATATGAATCATATATCTAGTGAACTCTAATACATCAACATGAAGCCTGAAGAGATTTCAAAACAAAAAAGATGTGCTGCGTCAGATATCTGAAGCAAGTGACGCAATCAGACGAAAGCATAAAATGCTGAAGTTAGGAAAAGATAGCGCTGAAAAAGCTATGGGTGAAATGTTCAAACCCATAGTTACACCGTTGCAGAATCTAGTTGAATCGTCGAAACAAAAAATTAAGCAAGAAGTCAAGAATGAAATTAAAGAAGAGGAGGTAACACAAAGGGACAATTCAACACTCAACAACAAAACAGATTTTGATGATACAAGTCATTATGATAGTTTAATTTCTGATGACGATGGGACTAGTAGAACTCTTAATGAGAGTCAAATAAATCCCTCTGCTTCAAGTACTCCCGCTAAACCGAGCAGTTTAGTGAAATCCTATTTAGGCAAAGTGTATAGAAGAAGTAAAGAAATAGATTTGAGATATGGCGTTCGTCGGCGGTACAATGATTTTTACATTGGCGATTCAGAAATAAATTTTGAAGAAAATACATTTCATGTTAAAGATCAGGAATACCCAATAACTCCTGGTTTATTGGAATTGTTGTGCAAAAAATCAACCCATGATGCAAGTGTTACACAAGATGATAAAAATAAATACCTTGAGATCATTAAAAATACAAACGCTTATAGAAAAAATTACAAATCAGATGGTAGTATTTATGAAGACTCAACAATAAAGTTTAATAATTATATTGCTGATTTTATTACAAAAAATACAAAAGCACCTAAGGGAAAAGGGTTGCCTAAATATAAGATTGTAAAACAGAAGAAAACACATATGGATTACGTTTATTGGGATGATCCAAACGAACTGGTTGATCGTCTACGTTTACTCATGGCATCTCAAGCTGCTGGTAATCCGAGTCACACAAATGAAATTATATCGATAATCGAAGAATTACGGGAGGCTGGAATTATATATTAACAGTATTTTTTAACTGTGTTGATCAGTCTCCTACTGTTCATAGAAGTGTACAGAGCAAAAAAAAATGAGTATCGACATATTTGGACGCTCGTTAACGACAGCTGCAGTTATTAGTGGTCCACCTGGACCACCTGGAGTCGGTTTTAAGTTAACTCCTGGTGGAGATTATGATTTAGAGAGTAAAAAATTGTGTCGTGTTGGTGATCCTTCAGATGATAATGATGCAGCAACATTGAAATTTACGCGTGATCTTGTCCATAAAAAATTGACTTTAATGTATGATAGTATGAAAGATGATCTGTCCGAGATCATTTCACTTTTGCATGCTGAAGTGGTAACACTAGACTCTACAGTCGTCTCATTAAAAAAAGAGGTTCAAGAACTAAAATTAAGGTTAAAAAAAACAAGAAAAGAATCACTTGATGACAATACCCGGCGTATAAAGAAATTGGAAGCTAAAATTTTTAACGATGGAGGACAAGAAGTCAGTAATAGCTTATGAGCTCCATAAACAAGCTCGTAGAAATTACCTGCGACGACATGTTGACATCCGTGGACTCGATGAAACCTGGCAGGCAGATTTAGTTGAAATGATCCCATACGCTACATCAAATAAAGGAAATAAATACTTGCTGACGGTGATAGATATATTTTCCAAGTACGCTTGGGCTGTACCAATAAAAAATAAAAGTGCTAGTGATGTTACGAATGCAATGAAATCTATATTCCAACAAGGACGTGTTCCAAAAAATCTTCATGTCGATCAAGGCAAAGAATTTTACAATAAAGAGTTCAAAAATCTTATGAAGCAGTATAAAATTAATATGTACTCTACGTTCAGTAACCTGAAAGCATCCATATGTGAGCGTTTTAACCGAACACTTAAAACTAATATGTGGCGTCAATTCTCTGCTCGTGGTAATTATAGATGGATCAACATGCTAGAAGAATTGTTAAATACTTATAATAATACTAAACATCGGACAATTAAAATGAAACCTGTTGATGTAACTGTTGCTAATGAAAAAGAACTGTTTAAAACTATATACAAACCTCTTCAAAAGCAGCAGCGAGTACGAAAATCCAAGTTCAAAGTTGGAGATAAAGTTCGAATTAGCAAACACAAACATGTGTTTGAGAAAGGTTACACTGCTAACTGGACAACAGAGATTTTCACTATAAAATCTGTACAAAATACGGTACCTACGACCTACAGACTTGTAGACTATCAGGATCAGCCTATAGAAGGTGGATTCTACGATGAAGAACTCAGCAAAGTTAAATATCCGGATGTTTACCTAGTAGAAAAAGTTATAAAAACACGTGGAAATAAATTATATGTAAAGTGGCTCGGCTTCGATAACTCTCACAATAGCTGGATAAATAAATCTGATCTGTAAAAAAAATGTATTATATTTTTTTGAAATAAAACAAAATAATTTTTTTAATTATGGATATATAAGTTTTTATTTTTTACTAGCCTAAATTTTATAAAATATTTTTTACATTTTTCGTCTTTTATTTGGTCTCGGTATAGTCATAATATCATCTCTTGATACTTTGTAACCCCATGGTACGGTATCAGTACTGTTTAACAGAAGCTGACGTTTGTCCAGGAATTGCATGATCTACATAAAGATTTACCACTATGTCCTGAACATTTTTCACCACCGGGTAGCAAGTATACTAAATTATCGACAACTTTATATGATAAAAAAAATTATGTTATACATTATAAGAATTTACGACAATGTTTAGATTTAGGATTAAAATTAACAAAAATTCACAGAGTTTTAAAATTCGAACAATCACTCTGGCTCAAGTCATATATAGATAAAAATACAGATTGTAGAAAAGCTGCTAAAAATGAGTTTGAAAAAGACTTTTATAAACTTATGAATAATGCTGTATTTGGTAAGACTATGGAAAATGTTAGAAAATACAAAGAGATTCATATAGTAACAAGATGGGCCGGTAGATATGGCGCTGCTGACTATATTTGTAAGCCTAATTTCCATAGTCTCACTATTTTTGACGAGAATATGATAATTATTGAATTGAAGGCGGCAAAAGTACGCTTTGACAAACCAATCTATGTTGGTTTTTGTATATTAGATTTATCAAAAACTTACATATATGACTTTCATTATAATTATGTGAAACAAAATTTTGCAAACAATGAATCAAAATTAATGTATACTGACACTGATAGTCTTATTTACCATTTTATTGTACCAGACATCTATGAGATCATCAAACGTGATATCGCCAAGTTTGACACCTCTGATTATCCACCTGATAATGTTTACAATATACCACTAGTTAATAAAAAAGTTTTAGGTCTGATGAAAGATGAGAATAATGGTAAAATTATGACAGAATTCATTGGACTTAGAGCAAAGTTGTATGCTTTTAAAATTTATAATGAAGATCAGGTAAAAAAGCGAGCCAAAGGTGTTAAACGTCCGACTTTGCGAACTATCACTTTTGAAGATTTCAAACGATGTTTAGAAGATCATGTGAATTTAAGTAAGAAACAATATGTAATTAAAAGTAACAAGCATAGTGTTAGTACAATAGTTCAAAATAAGATAGCTTTAAGTTGGGAAGATGACAAACGTCAGCTTCTGTTAAACAGTACTGATACCGTACCATGGGGTTACAAAGTATCAAGAGATGATATTATGACTATACCGAGACCAAATAAAAGACGAAAAATGTAAAAAATATTTTATAAAATTTAGGCTAGTAAAAAATAAAAACTTATATATCCATAATTAGAAAAATTATTTTGTTTTATTTCAAAAAATATAATACATTTTTTTTACAGATCAGATTTATTTATCCAGCTATTGTGAGAGTTATCGAAGCCGAGCCACTTTACATATAATTTATTTCCACGTGTTTTTATAACTTTTTCTACTAGGTAAACATCCGGATATTTAACTTTGCTGAGTTCTTCATCGTAGAATCCACCTTCTATAGGCTGATCCTGATAGTCTACAAGTCTGTAGGTCGTAGGTACCGTATTTTGTACAGATTTTATAGTGAAAATCTCTGTTGTCCAGTTAGCAGTGTAACCTTTCTCAAACACATGTTTGTGTTTGCTAATTCGAACTTTATCTCCAACTTTGAACTTGGATTTTCGTACTCGCTGCTGCTTTTGAAGAGGTTTGTATATAGTTTTAAACAGTTCTTTTTCATTAGCAACAGTTACATCAACAGGTTTCATTTTAATTGTCCGATGTTTAGTATTATTATAAGTATTTAACAATTCTTCTAGCATGTTGATCCATCTATAATTACCACGAGCAGAGAATTGACGCCACATATTAGTTTTAAGTGTTCGGTTAAAACGCTCACATATGGATGCTTTCAGGTTACTGAACGTAGAGTACATATTAATTTTATACTGCTTCATAAGATTTTTGAACTCTTTATTGTAAAATTCTTTGCCTTGATCGACATGAAGATTTTTTGGAACACGTCCTTGTTGGAATATAGATTTCATTGCATTCGTAACATCACTAGCACTTTTATTTTTTATTGGTACAGCCCAAGCGTACTTGGAAAATATATCTATCACCGTCAGCAAGTATTTATTTCCTTTATTTGATGTAGCGTATGGGATCATTTCAACTAAATCTGCCTGCCAGGTTTCATCGAGTCCACGGATGTCAACATGTCGTCGCAGGTAATTTCTACGAGCTTGTTTATGGAGCTCATAAGCTATTACTGACTTCTTGTCCTCCATCGTTAAAAATTTTAGCTTCCAATTTCTTTATACGCCGGGTATTGTCATCAAGTGATTCTTTTCTTGTTTTTTTTAACCTTAATTTTAGTTCTTGAACCTCTTTTTTTAATGAGACGACTGTAGAGTCTAGTGTTACCACTTCAGCATGCAAAAGTGAAATGATCTCGGACAGATCATCTTTCATACTATCATACATTAAAGTCAATTTTTTATGGACAAGATCACGCGTAAATTTCAATGTTGCTGCATCATTATCATCTGAAGGATCACCAACACGACACAATTTTTTACTCTCTAAATCATAATCTCCACCAGGAGTTAACTTAAAACCGACTCCAGGTGGTCCAGGTGGACCACTAATAACTGCAGCTGTCGTTAACGAGCGTCCAAATATGTCGATACTCATTTTTTTCTTGCTCTGTACACTTCTATGAACAGTAGGAGACTGATCAACACAGTTAAAAAATACTGTTAATATATAATTCCAGCCTCCCGTAATTCTTCGATTATCGATATAATTTCATTTGTGTGACTCGGATTACCAGCAGCTTGAGATGCCATGAGTAAACGTAGACGATCAACCAGTTCGTTTGGATCATCCCAATAAACGTAATCCATATGTGTTTTCTTCTGTTTTACAATCTTATATTTAGGCAACCCTTTTCCCTTAGGTGCTTTTGTATTTTTTGTAATAAAATCAGCAATATAATTATTAAACTTTATTGTTGAGTCTTCATAAATACTACCATCTAATTTGTAATTTTTTCTATAAGCGTTTGTATTTTTAATGATCTCAAGGTATTTATTTTTATCATCTTGTGTAACACTTGCATCATGGGTTGATTTTTTGCACAACAATTCCAATAAACCAGGAGTTATTGGGTATTCCTGATCTTTAACATGAAATGTATTTTCTTCAAAATTTATTTCTGAATCGCCAATGTAAAAATCATTGTACCGCCGACGAACGCCATATCTCAAATCTATTTCTTTACTTCTTCTATACACTTTGCCTAAATAGGATTTCACTAAACTGCTCGGTTTAGCGGGAGTACTTGAAGCAGAGGGATTTATTTGACTCTCATTAAGAGTTCTACTAGTCCCATCGTCATCAGAAATTAAACTATCATAATGACTTGTATCATCAAAATCTGTTTTGTTGTTGAGTGTTGAATTGTCCCTTTGTGTTACCTCCTCTTCTTTAATTTCATTCTTGACTTCTTGCTTAATTTTTTGTTTCGACGATTCAACTAGATTCTGCAACGGTGTAACTATGGGTTTGAACATTTCACCCATAGCTTTTTCAGCGCTATCTTTTCCTAACTTCAGCATTTTATGCTTTCGTCTGATTGCGTCACTTGCTTCAGATATCTGACGCAGCACATCTTTTTTGTTTTGAAATCTCTTCAGGCTTCATGTTGATGTATTAGAGTTCACTAGATATATGATTCATATTAATAGTTACACTTTAATTTATACTAATAAAGCAGTCAAATCCTTTTCTGTATCGTCCATTATTGAGCTCACTATCTTTATCAATTACCACAAAACCATATTTACCATCATTCCAACATGCAGAGCATAGTTCTTTGAATGAATTGTATGACATGTCCGTATTTACATGATCGTCATATACATGTTTTAAATTCATTTCATCTTGACGGAACAAAACTAAAAAATTTACATTATCACGTATTAAATGCTTAGGAATCCGTGTATATGTTTGACACAAATAAAAACTGTCTACGTCTTTGTGTCGACCCATACAAAAGTAAGCTCTAATGTGATCCTGTTTTTCACAAGCGACATCGTCAAATATCATCAGTGAATTGGGTTTTGCATCCTCAGGTTTAATCACATCCTCGTGCTCATTGAATGGAAAAAATCCTACACCCTCTATGGGCTTCAGCAACGCCTCTAAGAACTTGTATTTCGGCTGATTGAGAGATTTTGAGTATAGGTAAATGTTGTTGAATCTCAGACCATTGGGGTGTATAATAAGTGATAATAAGGCATTTGTTTTACCACAGTTTGATGGACCACAAAACACTGCCCGTACACTATTTGGTAGTAGAGCTCCATGTCTTTTGATTCTTTGTACTCCTGTACCTTGAACAATTTGATCGAAATTGATCACAGGTAATTTAGCGTGGTGTTTTTTAAACTCCATGTTTACGGTTCACTGTTACAGTGACAACTCCTTTTTATGACTATAAGTAAGATCATTTATAATGATTTATTATCAGTCATTATGTCACTGTGATGGAGTGCGGACGTATTAGTGGGAAAGGTATTGTCAACAGTATCATTAACAAACTACCTTTTGAACTTCATATACCCGGTTATCAGTATTGTGGACCAGGAACAAAGTTAGAGAAGAGATTGGCTCGTGGTGATCCTGGCATTAATCCTTTGGATGCAGCATGTAAGAATCACGACATTGCTTACTCGAAAAATCGAGAAAATTTGGCAGCTCGTCACGAGGCTGATAAAATATTAGCTGACAAAGCGTGGGAACGTTTTCAAGCGAAAGACGCTTCTATTGGAGAAAAAGCTGCTGCTTGGAGTGTAAACAAAATCATGAAGGTAAAAAAACGCTTCGGAATGGGAATGAAGAAGAAAAAGAGCATGGGTGGTAAGAAGAAGAGAATCAGTGGTAAGAAGAAAAGAATGGTGGGTAAGAAGAGGAGAAAGAGTGGTAAGATGAAAAGTACCAGCAGACGACCCAAGGTGGCGTTGAGAAAAATTGTAACGGCTGCTAAGCAAGCTATGCAAGCAGGTGGTGATCCAATTAAATCGGCACTCAAAGGGGCTCGACAAGAGGTAAAAAAATCTGGTGGGAAGAAAAATGTTCGACAGCCACGTGTTTTACCAGTTCCATCTAAAATCGGTGGTGTACTTCCATTTTTGATACCCCTATTTGCAGGTCTTTCAGCAACCGGTGCTCTCGCTGGTGGCGCTGCAGCGGTTGCGAAGGCTGTCAACGATGCCAGTTCAGCCAAAAGACAGTTAGAAGAGAGCAAGAGACATAATTCAAAAATGGAAGAGATAGCTGTAGGTAAAGGCTTATACTTAAAGCCATACAGACGTGGTATGGGCCTATATTTGTGGCCATATCCACCGGTTGGTAGAGGATGTAAGTCAAAAAACAAGTAGAGCTACCACATCGAGCACTTACAAACATCGACTTGATGAAATACGCCAAGGCATTGAGGATACCCAATTTCCGCGGTGTTTTCATGAGAAACGATTTGCCAAAATCTGGACCTAAAGAATTCGAATCAGCTATTGTCAATCTTGATGACAGATTTGGACCTGGAACTCATTGGGTTGCGTACAAAAAAAGTCGTGATAATGTAATTTATTTCGATAGTTTTGGTGATTTACAACCACCGGAAGACCTTATAAAATATCTCGATGTTGGTAGCGTGAAATATAATCATAAAAGATATCAAAACTTTGACACAATTATATGTGGACATTTGTGTCTAAAATTTCTTTCCGGACAACTTTAAATTGACATGACTAGTTACTCAGGACATTAGTCATGGCTGAGTCTTTCACGTTAACGCTGACAGGATCATCCTCTGTGTTAGAGGCGAATTATTTCCCACCAATCGAGTTGTCAGAGGAAAAAATTATGTCTTGGGTCTTGTAGAATTGCTGACATTTAATTCGATACCTAATATAGACATTGGCGCTAATAAGTTTTATGTAACTTATCCTCTGGATAATGAAGAACAAGAAGATACGAATGACATTGAGGATAACAACGTTGGAAATATCGATAAACCTGGTGGAAAGAGGAAAAAACGAGATGTGACTATAGTGACGAGAAGTGATGATGTTTCATTGGCTTCAAAGATTGATGTGCAACCTGAAAAAGAGATTCCCAAGAAAATAATCCCCAAAAGAATCGCTCCTGTTAAAGAAAAAGTAATTAAAATACCTACCGGTAGTTATGAAATTAGAGATATTGAGAAATACATACAAAAGTCATTGCCGAGACTTAGCATTAGTATAAGAGCAAATAATAATGAACTAAGAAGTGAAATTAAATGTGATCAGGTTATAAATTTTATACCTAACGATTCTATTGGTCGACTGTTAGGTTTCAAGAATCGTCGGCTTCAACCAAACAAAACTCATTCATCAGAATTACCTGTGGCTATACTAAAACTAAATGCTTTAAGGGTTGAGTGTAATATTACCACAGGTGCTTACATAAATGAACACAAAGTTCATACAATTCATGAGTTTTTTCCGAGCGTCCCACCAGGATATAAGATCGTTGAGTTGCCATCACACGTCATTTACCTTCCAATCACCGCAGATGCTATATATAATATAAGACTACGTATAATGGATCAGGATGGAAAATTAGTAAATTTTAGGGGTGAAACTATAACCATAAGATTACATGTGAAAACAATATAAATGGGTATTGTGTATGATACAAAGAGTGGTGCGGGCTATAAAAAGCTATCAACATGGCCAAGCACAATCAGTCGAAGAAAACCTCACAAGGCGTTAACACATCAGAACAGGCTGTTCCTGAAAAGTCTCGGACTACGTTTACGTGGAAGATTCACAAAATAAAATTTAATTTCTGCTGCATAATCCCGTGTCGAAAGACTTAGGTGGTGGTGAGCTGTTGAGTATAATGTCCAATAACGAAGCTTCAAAGAACTTGAGAAAGTATTTAGAGAACCAACAAAGTAAATACGGCACAGATTTTAAAAATAGCAAAGATAAATATTCGGCACCAAGCATAAAAGGTAGTACACCGTACGGTAGTTACGAGAAAGGCAACAAGTACGGTGCTGTAGGTGACCGAGGATATAAAAAATAATGGCTAATATATTGGATATTCAAAGACCAATTATATTCGATGAGTCAATTGCTCACTATGAACTGCATGCTCATCAACCGTATGCATCATCGACTTTGAACAACAATGATGAAGTTCGTATCACAATCCAAAATCAAAATTTGTGCATACTTCCTAGCAAAAGTGCACTTCATATTCTCGGGAAGTTTACCAAGAGTGATAATACTGCTGTCGCTGCCACCACCAACTTGGTTAATATGGGGATTAGCCACATGATTAAAGAATTCCGCTTACTTATGAATGGTGTTGAAGTTGATCGAAGTAGTAACGTTGGTATAACAAGCCTGATGAAAGGTTATGTATCATTCAGTCCAAATCAGTTGAGTGCTTTGGAGAATGCTGGCTGGGTGATGGAAGATGATGTTAAATTAACAAACGCTGCAGGAAGCTTTGATTTATTGATTCCACTGAATATTTTAAGTGGTTTTGCTGAAGATTATCTGAAAGTCCTTATGAATGTTCAGCTAGAGTTAGTTCTTACGATTTCAAACAGTGACATTAATGCTTACGTGCAACAAGCAGCTGGAGCTGAGGAAGTAAAGTTAACTTTACAAAAAATCGAGTGGATTGTGCCGTATGTCACCCTATCAGATAAGGAAAAAATTCAAGCATTAAATTATATTACCAGTGATCCGGCTATCTCAATTAGTTTTCGAACCTGGGAATTGTATGAGTATCCGCTGTTACCAGCGACATCAAGACATATTTGGGCTGTCAAAACATCAACACAACTGGAGAAGCCACGTTACGTCATCCTCGGATTTCAAACAGCAAGAAAAAACGACGCAAGGAAGAATGCGAGTCGATTTGATCATTGTACGCTTCGTAACGTAAAGTTATTCCTGAACTCACAGAGTTATCCGTACGGGGATCTGAATTTGGACATAAACGACAATCAGTATGCTTTATTGTATAATATGTACACTGATTTCCAATCTTCATACTATAATAAAGAGGCTGAGCCACTGTTAACAAAGCAGAAATTTTTGCAAGAAGCTCCGCTCTGTGTCATAGACTGTTCCAAGCAGAATGAGGCAATTAAATCTGGACCAGTAGACATTCGATTGGAGTTTGAATCCACAAATCAATTTCCACAAAACACAACAGCTTATTGTTTAATAATCCACGATCGAATCGTTGAGTATAACCCCATCAGCAGCACGGTACGAAAATTGACTTGAAACATGGTTGTGCAATTTGATCTGACACCAACTATACATTATATGTATACATGGAGGTATGCATACAAAACTGCTAGACAAGGTGAATGGGAGCAAATGGCTCGAGATCGAGAAAGGTTTAAACTTAGGATAGAAAGATCAAGATATATTATAGAACCTGTATTAATTAAAAAAATAACCTTAATAAATAAATAAAAATTTTTTTATCAATGAATTAATTTATTTTATTTATAATCTTAACCTAATACATAAGTTTGATTAAATTGTATAATTTTTTAACTTGTTTTATGAATTATTATTTTTATAGGATTACTATTACTTATACACTTTGGGCAATCCTTTCGGTATGGATAAAGCCATATTCCACAGATATCCCAATCGCCACCAGTAGCTGGGTAGTGGTCCATACAAAATGAGTAATCTCTTATTTTATCATTATCCTGTAATTCCACTGGAAGAGTATCGTAGACATGACGTATTTGGGTCCTCGAAAAACGTAGAAGAAAGTGATAATCAAGGCAAGCGATATCACGTTTATGCATTTTTTTCAAATCAGACAGTTGATAATATATTTGCACGGATTTTTCGTATGATGGTTCGTCACCCCAGAATTCCAGAAACCAACGCTTTAATTGATGAATATTTTGAAAAGCACATGCATGTGTTCTTCGACGATGATACGGCCTCAGCGGACATTTTTCCTTATTATAGCGATCCACGTTTTCAAAGGAATAATGTCTCATTAGTTGGATATCGATGATTTGTGCGGAGTAATCGGTCATGATCGTCAACCATTTGTCTTTTTGCTTTCCGTCAACATAAATATAACTTGCTTTGCTCACTAAATCTTTAATAATTTCTTGGAGTTTTTCGTATGGTGTTTCACCTGAGTCCCATCGGATACCATGGCCGCACCCACTCTCATCAAAAGTTTCTTGCATAATTGCTCCATCGTACTCCAATGGTGGTTGAAAGATAAAATGTTTACACTTATATTTTGAGGAATTTTTATATATATCAACTACACATAATTCTTTCACTACTAAGGTGTCATCTGGCATAACAAACCCTGCGAAATCTACGATGAATTCCATTGTCTTTTATTTCTTGTTGATACGTTCTTCTAGTTTTTCGATACTTTGGATTACTTGATGCAGTTTTTTTACAGAGTCTTTGAATGCACAGCAGTATGGACACACGTTTTTATCACGTCTACTTTGAATGATATTCAAATTAGTTTGTAGAAGATGAATATCACGTACGAACCCTTTTATATAGTCTTGAATTGGTTCTTCAAAATAACGTGTTAATAATTCTGCTTCAAATACAGCGTGTGGCGGCCGGTTTATTAGATAATCTAATTCTTCTTCACTTAGTTGATCCATTTGAAATGTCTACACTTTATTTCGAAGAGTTAAGTTTGAACATTAAATGAGTTATAACGTATGTAATTCTATGACACGCTTGCTCGTAATCTTTACGATCTTTGAATGATAGTAATAAGTTCTTCCAATACAAGATCTGTAAGTCAATTTCTTTTTCTCGAGTAACTAATTTCCGAGTGTAATTGTCTTCTTGTTCACTCACAACACTTACGTCGTCGAACTCAATCTGTGCTGAATGATCACATAGATCGGTGCATACATGAGGTCTGTAAGAGATTGTTTAATTAATATGGTTGAAAAGATGCACGCTAATTTTCTCAAAAAAGATATGTTTTTTACTATACCTTAGAATTCGAGGGTCCATTTATTAATCACTTTTTACAGATTTTTTTTAATTAAGCAACGGTAGTTTTTGCTTCAGAAAACTTAGGCAGACTGATGCATATGTGCGCGAGAGTCACCCGCTAAACTCTTTCTTCCCCCTCTTAATTACCGAAAAACGAGTTTAAACCTGTCTTATGACGTAAAAGATGATGTAATCGAGTAAAAAGACGCAATTGTGCAGGTCCATATTCCCCCACTTGGTCTGAAATATGAGCTTAGTAACGGTTAACGGCGCAGAATATGATGTAATCGGGTAAAAAGGACGCTATTGCGCAGGTTCATATTACCCCCACTTGGTCTGAAATATGAGCTTAGTAACAGTGCAGACGATCGTTCGAGCATTTGCGCAGCTTCATTTCCCCCACTCTACCTCATAAAAAGCGAGTTCAGATACGCTGGGTGACGTTATCCGCTGGAAAGAGGAGTGGGGGAAGAACTGGACCGCTAGATGGCAGTGGCATAAGAGCTTCTCGCAAGTGCTCGTCCTACCCCCTGTTTCAATATATAAATCCTCAAAATGATCATCATATAAATACATGTCATGCTATCATCAGAGCTAGTATACGGTAAGGTACCAGCTCCGATGATAGTGTGACAGTATTTTGTCATCATACGCATGATAATTGACCACCGACCAACACTGGCAACAGTCGGTAATATAAATACCTACTTTACCGACGGCGGATACGCTTATCGGTCGCAGATATGTACAAATTGCCGACAGCAGATATGATAAGTTACCGGCGGGAGGTATCCGTGACGGTCGGTAAGGAAGGGTACTGCGTTATCGGGGGGGGGGGGGTGACCCCCCCCCTGTCTCACTACTTTCAAGATTTAAAATCCAAGGAATTTTTTTACTTCCCCCAAGAAAATCTCGATTTCCATTCTATGTCCTCAAAAGTTTCTTGGCTCAAGAAAAATTACTTTGAGTCAAATAATTTTTTTTTCTGTGTATCTTTAATAAAATAAGATTTGATATTATATTTTAAAGAGATGTTCAAAAACAGTCAATTTTTTATTATAGATATTTTATTTATCGAGATGTTCATTTTTACTTAATTTTCTGATATACATGTTTAGTTATGCGAATGTTTGTTTTTAAAATTTGTTTGATTGTAGTAATTTTTTTTCGTTCTCTTCAAAATTACATTTATTTATTCATTTTTTAATTAAAAAAAAATATTTTAAATATATTTAAATGATTTTATCCCTTTATATTTACAGTTCTTCTTAATTATTTATGATTTTATTTATTGCAATTAAATTTTGTGCAGTAATTTATATGGACCCGATGAAAAAAGTTTTTGTCTAATCATATATAATTATGCATAATCATCTATATATGATTGGATCCAAAAATTGGCCAGGTCTAATTATATATAATCAGATCTGTTTATACATGATCATGCATGAATGAATATAGTCATTTTTAGAATCTCATTTCGAATGACTTTAAATTATTAATCAAGTAATTTAATTAGGATTTATTGTTTTCATCAATATAAATATTGATTAAATTTAAATAAAAAAAAAAAAAAAAATTACTATTCGTTGACCACCACTTTACTACGAGGTCACCCATCCAATCAATGACTTACGCCGATGCTGCTTAACTTTGGTGATCGCTGGATTGTAGTCTGATCCTCTAGTCTGTTATGAACTTACAATAAAGGAAAGTTTATGGCATTACTTGACTCAAATAATCAAGTCAATACATCATACGTCAATAATGCACCTAATAATGAATTTGATTTTGTACATAAATGACAATAGAATTCATTAGATACATATAATCAAATCTATTTATCTATAAACTTATAAATATTCGTATATAAATCGATATCGATTAATACTTTTAAATTGCTGCCGAAACCTTTGAACATTTTTTAAGTATTGGGGATTTAAGTTTATTTGATAGTTGACAAAATAAAAATTTAATAACATTTATATTAAAAAATTGTCATATTATGTAATATATATATATATATATATATATATATATATATATAACTACATATAACTTTATATCAGTCATGTCTGATTAGATCCAATCATATATAAACTTATGCACGACCATACATGAATTTATATTAGCCATGTCTGATCAGATCTAATTATATATGGATTTGTATCAGTCATGTCTAATCAGATCTAATTATGTATAGACTTATATATAATTAGATGTGATTATATATAGACTTATATATGGTAGTAAATGGAGTTGACAGCCAAGTATTATCATGTCTAATTATATATAGAGTAGACTGTTTCAAAAAAAACAACTATTTTTTTTTTTCTTCATTATATCGAAAATATTGTTGGAAATGACGAAAAAAAAATACTGTGAAAGATTGAGCTCTTAATATTAATATTAATAACTGCCGCATCGCAATTTTCTATTTCCCGTTTAAATAACATGGGAAAATTTATTTTTTAAGCTTTGGAATTTTGTAGCTCATGGTGGGACCAATACTTCGAAATGTTCAAGACATGTCCTTATGGTAAATTTGACGCTCTACAAAAAAGGTCTCTTATAATTTTTCGATATTTTTATTTTTTCAAAAGTTATTCAAAGTTAAAGTTAGATAGATGATAAATTTTTACATTTTTTAACTTTTTTGACACAACCATCAAATTTATGGGAAAATTTTATTGGACATTTTTTATAGAGCATTTCATTTCCTATAACTTATCTATAAGAAAATTTTCAATATTTCTCACAAGTTGTAAGTTATTTGCAATTAACTGAAAATTTAATATAATTAATTTTATGCAACAAAATTTAAATTATTTAAAAAAATTTTCAGTTAATTGCAAATAACTAACGACTTGTGAGAAATATTGAAAATTTTCTTATAGATAAGTTATAGGAAATGAAATGCTCTATAAAAAATGTCCAATAAAATTTTCCCATAAATTTGATGGTTGTGTCAAAAAAGTTAAAAAATGTAAAAATTTATCATCTATCTAACTTTAACTTTGAATAACTTTTGAAAAAATAAAAATATCGAAAAATTATAAGAGACCTTTTTTGTAGAGCGTCAAATTTACCATAAGGACATGTCTTGAACATTTCGAAGTATTGGTCCCACCATGAGCTACAAAATTCCAAAGCTTAAAAAATAAATTTTCCCATGTTATTTAAACGGGATATAGAAAAATGCGATGCGGCAGTTGTTAATATTAATATTAAGAGCTCAATCTTTCACAGTATTTTTTTTTCGTCATTTCCAACAATATTTTCAATATAATGAAGAAAAAAAAAAATAGTTGTTTTTTTTGAAACAGTCTAATATAGAGTCATATATAATTAGATCTGATCATATATAGACTTATATATGGTTATATATGGAGTTATACCAGCCAAGTATGAACATATCTAATTATATATAGACTCATATATAATCAGATCTGATCAGATCTAATTATATATAGACTTATATATAATTAGATCTGATCATATATAGACTTATATATGGGCTAATAACAGCCAGGTATGATCAGATCTAATTATGCATGGGGTCATATATAATTATATATAATTATATATGACCCCATATATAATCATGCATGATCATATATAACTTCATATATGATTATATATAATCATATATGATTATATATATGAACATATATAATCATATATAATTAGACAAAAACTTTTTTCATCGGGGAGGTATATCTTTATTTATAGAAATTTCTTTTTATTAACATTTTAATTTGTTCTTTATAATTATAGATATTTTCAAGTGCATACAAAAATTCTTTACAATTTATTAAATACATACGGACCACATTTTTTTTAGAGACTTATTTTACAATACATATATATAATTTTACATTGAATTAATGTACATATATTTTTACATTTAGTAGATAACTAATTATTAGGGTGATTCATTTCCGCAAAAGTTTTTTTTTTTTTAAGTGCTCAAACAAAATTTCAATCTACATCGAAAAACAAAAATTCTCACCAAATATGAGCTCTTAATTCCAATGCTAAGTACTTACTATTTGATTTCAAAGATTTTCCATTTAAAATACACGTAAATTAAATTACTTTTTTTTTAACTTTCTAATACTCAGCTGTGTTTCATGATATCAACAAGGTTTTGGTCGCAAATTGTAGGGCATTTGGTGTTCTTCAAAAGTGCTCGTAGTTACTTAGCTGTTATTCCAGCTGTTTCACTTGTGTCCGCTGCGGAACTCATTTTTCCTATGAAATTGACCTTTATTAGCTTGTAGAACGTAAACCAATGAAAGTACACTAAAATCGCTAATAGGAATTTTATAGGAAATTTTATTCCCTTTAAAAAAAGTCCTATGAGTCAAGCCGCTAAAGTCCATAGTTTCCGAGTTATAGTCATTTTAATAATTTGAAAAATATAATATAAAAAAAAAAATTACGATTGCTATTTTACTCTTTAAATTATTAAGATGACTATAACTCGGAAACTATGGACTTTAGCGGCTTGACTCATAGGACTTTTTTTAAAAGGAATAAAATTTCCTATAAAATTTCTATTAGCATTTTTAGTGTACTTTTATTGGTTTACGTTCTGCAAGCCAATAAAAGTTAATTTCATAGGAAAAATGAGTTCCGCAGCGGACACAAGTGAAACAGCTGGAATAACAGCTAAGTAACTATGAGCACTTTTGAAGAACACCAAATGCCCTACAATTTGCGACCACAACCTTGTTGATATCATGAAACACAGCTGAGTATTAGAAAGTTAACAAAAAAGTAATTTAATTTACGTGTATTTTAAATGGGAAATCTTTGAAATCAAATAGTAAGTACTTAGCATTGGAATTAAGAGCTCATATTTGGTGAGAATTTTTGTTTTTTGATGTAGATTGAGATTTTGCTTGAGCACTTAAAAAAAAAAAAACTTTTGCGGAAATGAATCACCCTACTAATTATACATATTTTGATTTTTAGAGATTTCTTTTATCCCGATGCTGTACTACCCGACAAGATCTAATTGCCAATATTGTATACATATATATGTATATATTGAGACAAATCGCTTTTTATCTTCGCGATTTTTACCAGCAGCCACCAGAATTCGCGGGTTGAACCCTGGCTAAGGCTGGCCTCTAACAAAATTTATTTTACCTGGACAGAGCAGTGGGCTGGGGTTCTTGCAAAGCAAAGACCCGCACTTATTCAAACACGGCAACGTATATAGAATTCACTAATTTACCTCACGGCTTATTACTTATAAATAAATTTCTTATAGTTGATTGACTTATCAATTCTTACTTAATTAATAATTCTTACCAGTAATATAGGATATTAAATAATATGAATGAGAGATACAATGGAAGGAATTAATCAGAAAAGTACAGGTTTATTGCCAATTATAATAAAATTCAGTTACTTACAATAAACGCTTCACCATTAACAATATCAGGAGTGTCCTGGAATACCCTGGATGTACAATGACTCTCCACGTGGGATAACGCAATTATTACACTGAATTTATTATTTATTTTAACAATTCTTTAAATTGCAAGTATATTGCCGGTAAGTTACAGTAATAGTTAATTTTATTTAAACTCGACTTATAATAATCAATAAGAAATAATGAAATAATATTATAAGTAAAATTGCCAGAGTGTTAATAGAAACTATCGCAACTTAATTGATACAGAATAATTATTGCAATTTGATAGTAAGAGAAAAATACGTCTAAACGCTAATTGATCCAGGATCGAAGTGATTGACCGATAACTGAGGGCCTGAGACTCGCCTCTGAACTCTGTCCCCACTTCACCCTTACGGACATGCGTCGACGTGAAAATTAAGTCATGTGACCATGGCACTATGACGTGCAAAATTCAGACGGCAACGAAACCGATAAAACGGGAACCGCAAGGCTGAGGACGACGAAGACAATTCACATTGTCTCAATATATATATATATATATATATAGATATATACATAGAGATAAATCGCTTTTTATCTTCGCGATTTTTACCAGCAGCCAACGGAATTCGCGGGTTGAACCCTGGCTTGTATATTATATATTAAGCTGGCCTCTAACAAAATTTATATTTATTTGGACAGAGCAATGGGCTGAGGTTCTTGCAAAGCAAAGACCCGCACTTATTCAAACCCGGCAACGCATGTAAAACTCACTAACTTACCTCACGGCTTATTACTTATAAATTATTTTCTTATTGTTGATTGAATTATCGATTCTTACTTAATTAATAATACTTTTATTAAACTATTTAAGAATCTTACCAGTAAAATAGAATATGAATAGGATGAATAGTGATAGATAAAGTGAAGGATTAACAATTGCAATGATTGTTTATTGCCAATTATAATAATAATAAAAATTACTTACAAGAAAAAGCAAGCGCTGGATATAATGTAGATAGCACAGTGTAGTTTATATTGCGAGTATATTCCCGTGAAAAAATTTTCTGATATGGCCTGATATGGCTTGATTTCGGCGGTTCATATCAGGCCTGATATGGAAATTGGCCATATCAGAAAATATATGTACAGATAAGATTTGATATGTTCTGATATGGACATATCAGACTATATATAGTGATATTAACATTGTTATCTCGGGAACTAAATTTATAGATAATTTTATAAAATTGTGTATAACTTTGTAAAGTTGTATATGCAATAATTGTCATGAAAAAAAAAAAAAAAAAAAAAGAAAAAAAAAATCCATCCAGGTCATGGGTTCGAACCCGCGTACTTTTGATTCAAAGTTTGATCTATTAAGCACTCTGCCAAATCATGAACTTGAAATGTAAGGTTGATTATATCTATTTGGATAAAATTGAAACTAAGAAAATTAAAGACATCAGATAAATGATTGATTTGGTTACTTGTATTATATTCAATTGTTATTGTTTATAGAGTAACGAGACCATTAACGGTATACCCACTAGTAACGGGGCAAGAACTACTTCTTTTGGTAAAAGAAAAAAAAAAGTTCAAGATTTTTAAACTTAGAAGTTTTAAAAAAGTATACATAAAAATTTAATAATAATTAAACTTTTTTCAATTTAAAATCTCAATTTTTTATATTTAAATTCATTACGAAAATTTGAAATTCTCTCAGAGATTTAAAAATTGATCTCGTTAGCTTATTGGAAAAATTTTTCAACAAAGTTTGTGCACTTTATACAATTTATAAATGCGGTAAATTAAAATATTTAACAGACTTCATAAGATTTTATGAATCATTATAAAAGCGGTTGTTCCGAACAATGTTACGTTATTTGGTCATTTCTAAATTATTTTACCAAATGTATGTATACGGAAAACTCGAAAAAACTAGTATACGTGCCCATATCAGGGCATATCAAGCCATATCAAACCTGATCAAGATTTTTTTTGACAAGCATATTAAAATATATACATCCTTATCAAGTTATATCAGGTCATATCAAGACATATAAAAAAAATTATATACAAGCATATCAAGTCAGATCAAGACATATCAAATCTGATATCGACATATCAAGTTGATATGGACATATCAAGTTGATATGGCTTGATATGGCCAATTTTTATATCAGACTATATCAGAATATATTAAAAATTATATATGGGCATATCAGATCATATCAGGTCAGATATGAATATATCAAATTTTTTTATATGGCCATATCAGGTCATATAAGGCTTGATCAGAAAATTTTTTCCCGGGTTGCCGGTAACGTACAGTAATATTCAATTAAACTAATTTTATTTATAATAATTAACAAACTAAAACTGTAAAGTATGATCGCGAGACAATTGCTAATAATACAAACTGTAACGTACGTTAATTGCCCGGTTTACAGAGTCGCAAGTAGATTGCTAATATATTGATAGAGTCGCATATAAATTACTTGTATTTACAATATTGAATAAGCTATGCGACTTATTGCTTATAACGGTGGGCCCTGGCTACTTCGTGTCCAGTAGCCACGAACCACAGTTAATAAAGTTTTCCCGAATAAATTAATTAATTAAATTTAAATTATTGATATAAATATAAATTACAACGATTTTCTTGCTGGTTCTGAAACGGGAAAAGATCTCAGGTTGCAGGTCGACTCGTTCTTACCGGACACGCGACTGAAATAACTTATTCTAAAGGACACTGGTGATAAAAGAAATTTAATTTTAGAGACTCCATTACCGTATATATAATAAATTTAGTTAACTAAGTTCCCAAATGTGTACAAAGATTTTCCCTTTTTATCAATGAATTAATTACACGTAAAATAAGTATGCGTCCAGCGACCATGAATAAATTTACTGGAAGCGTACAGAGATCATTGGACGCGGGAAAACAAATTAAATATTAAGGTAATATCACGTTGAAGAGAGAGAATATTGTCATACATGAAATATATATACGTGTGAATATAAATTGGTAAAATCTTATCTGGTTTAATTAATATGTCATACTGGTGGAATAGGCCTTCGGTTCATCCTCGTACCCTGGGTTCGATGCTGGATTGCCTCCCGTAGGTTTGTCCAGGTTCCTTGGGCCGCTACTTGAAGAACACTCCTCACAGAACGCACTTAATTATTTAACTAATCGTTTTCAAACCAATTTCAAAAGAACCAGAATATTCACAAAGTAATTTATCACAAAAGAAAGTTCTTCAATTAAATTTAACGTATATAATAAGTAGGCAAGATACAGTTAATTAGCTCAGCGCGTGGATACTCGATTGATTGCTTGAACTTAAGTGTTGTCTTCGATTCAATTAACTTAAAACCCAACATCTGTTGACCCCTACCTAATTATGCACACATGACCGATTTACGATCACCTGTTGCGCGAAATCATCCCTTGTGGTCTAGCGCCTAGCTCAGCCAAACTCGGCAATCAGGCTGCGATGAGAGAGATAGAGAGAGAAAGACCAAATCAAGACAGAGACAGCGAGAGAGCCGCACTCTCACGTCGTAAACCAACGCTGCCCGGTTAAATGCTAATTGATCCAGGATCGAGGTGATAGACCGATAAATTTGGGTATAGGACTAGCCTCGGGACTCTGTCCCCACTTCACCCTTACGGTCATGCGTCAACGTGAAAATTAGTCATGTGACCACGGCACTATGACTTGTGTAGTTTCAGACGGCAGCGAGACGGGGAAAAAAGGAAACCGCAAGGCTAAGGACGATGAAGACAATTCACATTGTCTCAACATATATATATGGGTCATTTAAATTATAATTAATCTAACAGTTTCTATTAACGACTAACTTTCATTTATGATTATGAACGAGTATGCTTAGTCATGTATGATCAAGCCTGAATATTCATAAATATTTTTTACTATTTGCATAAAACCGTGAAAGATTGAGGTTGACCATGTACGTACGATATCCTTGTACGATCATGTCTCGCCGTGCATGTTCATGGATGATAGAGCATGCTCAATCATGACCTTTCTCGAGGGATTACATCTCTGGATACAATTATTTCTAACGTGTCATGAGCAAGCCTGATCTAGAATGAGTCATGCATGATCATGCTTGATCACGAATGAGTTATATATGATCAAGTATGAACCATGTATGGTCATGGATAACAGAACATGCTCAATCATGACCTATCTGATAGATCATATCTTTGGATAGAATTATTCCTAACGTAAGTGATGAACAAGTCTGATTTAAAATGAGCTATGCATGATCATGCTTGATCACGAATGAGTCATGTCTGGCCATGAATGAGTTATGCATGATCAAGTATGAACCATGTATGGTCATGCATAATAGAGCATGCTGAAGCATGACCTTTCTTGATGGATCATATCTCTAGATACCATTATTTCAAACTTAATGCATGCACACGCTTGATATAGAATGAGCCATGCATGATCATGCTTGACCATGAATGAGTCATGTCTGGTCATGAATGAGCCATGCAGGATCAAGCATAAATTATGCATGAATCATGCACGGCCAGGCATGAATCATGCATGAATCCTGCATGATCATGCATGGTGATTTTTTCCCGGGATACCCTTTCGATTTTTCAATGTTCATCAAAAAAATAAAAATAGACCCCTAATTTGAAACAGTCTAATAAATACATATATATATGAATAACATGGTTAAATTACGATGCATGCGCACTATAGTCGTTCATTCTACTTGACTCTTCTCAACTCCCACCACTTTTTAAAACAGTCGAAGCTCCCTAAAGTTGCTCTCTCCATACAGGACCATTCTCTAAAGTTGCTTTTTCCCCTTCTCCCCACTCTGCACTCTCGCCAGTAGGATAATTGATTTCCCTATGCGCGTTTCGATGCGTCACAGAATCAAAACAAACCATGTTAGATATTCACTGAGGCTAACCTTAACTCGTGATTTTTAAATTATTTTTAATATTCTAATGTTAATAAATAAATAATAAATAATAGATTAGCGCATTAATCACTAATTTGAAACATTGATTGAACTATTATTTGCAATGACGAAAAATTGTTTTTTAATTACTGAGCAGAAATTTGAAAAAATAAACTAATAAAATTTATTACGTCTCGGAAATACTTTTGCTAATTATTTATAAGTTGCTCGGATAGTTTTATTAATGATAAAAAAATTGTATTTCTAGGTTAACTATCTCGCATAACAGAATATGTTTTCAATCAATTATAGATGTTTGAATCGCGCGCCAGAATCTTGAATTCTGATTCATCTAGTAAAAAGAAGAGTGGGAGAAATTCCAAGCAACTTTAGAGAGCGTATCCTGTCAACTTTAGGGAGCTAGCAACTTTAGGGTGGGCAACTTTAGAGAGCTTCGACTGTATATAAAGCTTGCAACGCAAGCAATTCCCTTTCCCACCCATTTTAAACTTTCACTCAATGTTTCTCCTCTCGCGCTGCCTCCCCTTTTCCGCCTCGAAAACGTTCAGTTTTAGCCTCCGTAAAGAAATTGCACTTGAAAAAAAAAAATACATTTTTATTATTTCGAATAATAAAAATGAGGGTTTAGAAGGAAAATTATTAATATGTTTGTACAAGATAGAATAACGATTGACTATGAAATTATATATATTGATGTGGATATTTTTATTATTTAAAACTTTAAAATTTATGGTCTAAGTTTTAATTTTTACCATACTCAGTCTAAAAAATATTCCAATGAAAATATACAATTCAAGATAATAATTTTTACTATTGGAAATTTCAAAAACTATATGTTTATCTTGTATTTTTCATCTTTCACCATCAGAATATTTGAACAGATCGCTTATATATTTCAACATTGTACCTTATAATATACAACAAAATCATACCCGGGCGCCGCAGTAATATTTGAAATGACAAAAAATATTGAGAATTGGCTAAAATCTTAGAAAACCCTTAGTAAGAATAAACAAGGTCCTCCTTCGTTTCAAACTAAGCGTGAGCTAGCGAAAAATTAGCAAGGTGCTGAAAATTTTCGAAAAATTACCTTAAATTCTGGCTGCCAGATGGCATTTTTTAATTATTTATTAGGGGTGTGCGAATAATTCGAACTTACGAATTATTCGTTCCGAATCGAATATTAATGTTCGAATCGAAATTCGAATCGAATAATTCGAATTTCGAATTATTCGGAAGTTCTCGAATAATTCGAAAATTCTCGAATAATTCGACAGTTCTCGAATAATTTGAAAGTTTCCGAATAATTCGAAATTTTTCGAATTATTCGAGAACTTTCGTATTATTCGGAAACTTTTGAATTATTCGAGAACTGTCGAATTATTCGTTATTTTTCGAATAATTTGAAAATTTACAAATAATTCGCAAATTGACAAATAATTTTAGAATTTTCGAACTATTCGTCAATTTTTCGGATAATTTTGAAATTTTTAAACATTCAAACGTGGGGTTTGGCACTCTGTACATTTTAAGTATTTTATAAACAACTAATAGCCTCGAATTATTTAAAAAAATTTACGATTTATTGAGAATATTATATAATTATTTTCGAATTTTTCGAACTTTTCGAATAATTCGTAAATTCGAATCGAATAGTATTATTCGATTCGATTCGATTCGAACGATATTCGCACACCCCTAAATAATATTTAC
Source organism: Microplitis manilae (assembly GCA_030273425.1). Lineage (NCBI taxonomy): Eukaryota > Metazoa > Arthropoda > Insecta > Hymenoptera > Braconidae > Microplitis > Microplitis manilae. The sequence continues at coordinate 18,555,131 of CP092727.1, read as the reverse complement.
TATTATTATATTAATTATATTATATTAATAATTGTTATTATTTTTTTGTATTTCAAATTTATAGGTAAGCGATGGAAGGGCAAAGAAAAATATGAAAAACATAATAGTAAGGTGAATGAAAAACGGATTGAGGAGGAAGATGATAAAGGCGATAAGGTATGTACTGAGGTCTTACACTCATGCCATAAATTAAAGGAACAGAAAAATTTTAGAAATTTTTTAGTAATTTTTGTAAGGCTGTAACTTCGTGAAAAATAATCTTATCGAAAAACAGAAAAAGGCATTTTATAGCTTGAAATCTCTAGTTTCAACGCATTTTCATCAAATTTTTTTTAGACCTTCAGCCATTGCGCAAACATGAGAAATACCGCGAGAAAAAATTTTCTAAATTTTTTCTTATCTTTGAAAGAGTCCACGGGCTGCGAAAAAATTTGTTTAGCTGAACCAATGTATAGGTCGGTTAGCAAATTTAATCAGCTTTAATTTGAATTTTTTTTTTTGAGATTCGTACGATAGTTTGTCGTTGAGATATCAGCCTTCAAACGAAAAATGATCCTTTTGGGTTTGATCATCGATATTTCAAGTACCAATGAGCGTACAGTAAATTGAAGGGCGGCGTTAAAAACTTGAATAAATTCTCTACAAGACCCTTTCATCATTTTTTGAAAAAAAAATTTTTTTGTATTTTTAACATCTATTAGAAGTAATTACAAAAAAATGACTTTTTTTGGTTTTTTAGTAAATCAACCGCTACTCTGCAAATATCGATAAAAAAAATAATGTTGCCAGGGACGTTTTTAGCTTCATGTACCCCCAATAACCCTGCAAATTTTTAAATTGATCCATCGAGCCGTTTTTCGGGGTGAATTGATCAAAATTTTGCAAAACAATTAAGGAAACAAGTTTTGTTCCTTTAATTGTGTAATCATAATCAAAATGAAAAAATATTTTTTTTCGACTTTTCTCAAATTCTTGCATTCGTTACTCATTAAATGCAAGAAAAAGACGAAAAAAAAAAAAAATTTCCGAAAAATGTCAAAAAAAAATGAAAAAAATTACAAAAATTGCAACTTGTTTTTTTGTGTTTGAAATTTTTTTTTGACATTTTTCGGGAATTTTTTATTTTTTTTCGTCTTTTTCTTGCATTTAATGAGTAACGAATGCAAGAATTTGAGAAAAGTCGAAAAAAAATATTTTTTCATTTTGATTATGATTACACAATTAAAGGAACAAAACTTGTTTCCTTAATTGTTTTGCAAAATTTTGATCAATTCACCCCGAAAAACGGCTCGATGGATCAATTTAAAAATTTGCAGGGTTATTGGGTGTACATTAAGCTAAAAAAGTCCGTGGCAACATTATTTTTTTTTATCGATAATTGCAGAGTAGCGGTTGATTTACTAAAAAACCAAAAAAAGTCATTTTTTTGTAATTACTTCTAATAGATGTTAAAAATACAAAAAAAATTTTTTTTTTTTCACAAAATGATGAAAGGGTCTTGTAGAGAATTTATTCAAGTTTTTAATGCTGCCCTTCAATTTACTGTACGCTCATTGGTACCTGAAATATCGATGATCAAACCCAAAAGGATCATTTTTCGTTTGAAGGCTGATATCTCAACGACAAACTATCGTACGAATCTCAAAAAAAATTCAAATTAAAGCTGATCAAATTTGCTAACCGACCTATACATTGGTTCAGCTGAACAAATTTTTTCGCAGCCCGTGGACTCTTTCAAAGATAAGAAAAAATTTAGAAAATTTTTTCTCGTGGTATTTCTCATGTTTGCGCAATGGCTGAAGGTCTAAAAAAAAATTGATGAAAATGCGTTGAAACTAGAGATTTCAAGCTATAAAATGCCTTTTTCTGTTTTTCGATAAGATTATTTTTCACGAAGTTACAGCCTTACAAAAATTACTAAAAAATTTCTAAAATTTTTCTGTTCCTTTAATTTATGGCATGAGTGTATTATATTGATAAAAATTATTTTTTTATCTAGAGACACGGGAGTGTCTCGCGTCAAGTACCCGTTCAAACACATATGTGTATGCGTGTAAATGGGCGGCGCAAGACGACCGTGTCTCTATTTCCGAGTCAGAGGCCTGTTTAATCTCACTCGTATTTAAATCTGATAATTATTAATAAACCTGGCATATTTTTATATTCTATTTATTTGTTTGTTAATAATTATCTTATTTCTACTGAATTTACCCATAATTTGCGTAATTTTATGATCTATTAATAAACAAAACTTTAAGAATTTCTTTTGCGCCGATTTAGGGATCTACAAGAGAAAACTTGGATTTTTGTTGAATTTTCGCCTTTCAGTTAACTTCATATCATAGTATGACATGAATGTAGCTGGCTCAATTTTTAACTTCCCGCTAAGAAAATTGAAAATTTTCAAAAATTCGGGAAGTTATTGGTTTCGGTCCGATTTTCAAAAACCGAATTTCTATCAGATTTTGACGTTTTGAGGTTCTAGAAAGTTGTCCTGACTAATTTCAGGATGATGTCCGAGTGTATGTATGTGTGTATGTACGTACGTACGTATGTAAATATTTATAACTCTTGAACGGATGAACCGATTTTGATCGTTAAGGCGTCATTCGACGTGGTTTGTTAATTTCTAAAAGTCGTGAAAAATTGAGCCCGATCGGTCAAGGAGCTCGAAAGCAGCGGGAAGTTTTGGGGCTGGCCCGTAAGGGTCAACTCACAGACCGATTTTTTTTTTTTTTATTTTAAATTGTTTTAATCATTAAGAATGTATTTCTTTCTCTTGACAACTATTTTTGGTTTTATACTAAGGTACCGACGGGTAATAAGGCCTAGCTAAGGGAGATTTTGAATAGAATCGAAAATATTGCATTTAATTATCGAAATGTATCATTAATATTTATTTCAATACATTAGCCATAAAATGTAATGAAGTAATGGTAATTTTTACCATAAACAAACAAAAAATTATACTTTAAGAAACACCATACGAATAGGCCTTATTTTACTACGGTAGGGTAATAAGGCCTACGGGTTAAACAAACTGGAATAGTTTAACTATACTTAACAAAATCGGTATTAGAGATGAATCATCACTTAAATTAAGCAACAATACTTTTTAAGAGTTAGAAGACTAGATTGTTTTTTATAATTTCTTCTGCGCTACGACAGCATATGATGGATGATGAAACATAGAAGGCAGAGAACGTGGTATCGGGACTCTATAAATTTGTCGTAACATCTCTATGTAAGACCCTTTTTCTGGAGTAGTCTTTAGCGGAGGCGATTATTTTAAATATCATTTCTGTCACTTAGGCCTTATTACCCGCGGGTACCTTACTCAAAAAAAATTGTTTAAGGTGTAATAAATCATTCGCCCTCGATTAGCTTAATTACTAATTGTTATTTAAAAAAAAAAAAAGACGATTCTATATTTCTTTTTTTTTTTTTTTTTAAGATTACAGATCATTTTGCATTATTTAAAAAATTTTATCAATTGAAAAATAAATTTTCATTTTTGAAAATTTTTAGTGGCCAAATTTGCCCCAGCTATAGAGAATGAGCCGCAAAATGGATTAAGATATTAATTTTTTTATAATTTCACGCTATAAATATGAAAGAAGCATTTTTTCAGAATTTTCGGCTGGTCCATTTTGCCTTAGGTGCTATGGGTAGAAATAAAAATGCGGAAGTATATCGGATTTATACACGGCGAGAAAAAATTTCGTCAAAACAACTGAACATTTTGTTACTACAGCTATACTATCTATAGTCAACTTTTTTTACGATATTCTGTATAGTAATTTTGACGATCCAAGTATCGTTGCAGCGTAACGTCAAAATGGCAATACTATTGTCATTATAGGTATCCGAAAAAACGCTAATGAGATAATCTTATAGATAGTTTTGGATAAAAAAAAATTAATGTAAATTGAAAGATGTCAAGTTAAGAATACAGCCTCATTAACCATTTCATAATATTATATTTTTCAATATTCAGGCTCAGTGATTTGTGTTGATTAATCAGTTCTTTACAATAATTGAAAAAAAAAAAAAACTTTTAACCAATAATTTTATTGGTAAAAAAAAAATAATAAGACATTTTTAAAAACTGAAAATGTCCATCTGCGTTTGATATAAATCTAATAATAATAACAAAGCAAAAAAAAAAAATCATATGGAAGTAATAAAGTTTTTTTACATTGGAAAATAATTATTAAAATCAGCCCGTAAAAACTATTACGATAATACAATAGGTACACATTCATTTTGATTAGATTATCTCCATTATAATAACAGTAAAGCTCGGTAATTACTAATAAAAAGTATGTGACACAATGCTCACAAAGACTTTTTGATGGTTAGCTTGAAATTTGCCTAACTGCGTTAGTTCCACATTCTTAATCAACGCTGTTACGATCCATCGTAACGTCAATATAACGATACGAATACGTATAATGACAAAACGATAACCTGTTTTGTCAAAATAACTGAATTTCGGTGGCAACTTTTCGGAGTATGACTCAAATAAAAAAATGAGTTCTCATTGGAGGACAAACATTGAATAGTTTATTCAACGATACTATAGATCGTGAAAATAAATAAGGATGTTGTTAAATTAACTATACTTATTGCAATAATTAACAAATGAATAGTTATTTTCACAATTAACTGTTTGACTATACTTTGAATCGCTGAAATAACAAAATTTTTCTCGCCGTGTAGTAATCAGGCGAAACAAAAAAAGTTTTTTTTCGATCAAAATTACAGGGAGGGGGGGGGGCACTGCTCCACCCTCTTATAATCGCTTACGCATGTCAAAAATACAAGTAGATAAAAAAATTTTTGAAGATACGCGTCTCTCAAATTGAATTTGCTGAACAATAGTGACAAAAAATATTGTATGTCATATTGCCGCTCAGTGTCGATTCAGACAATCTCGACTTTACGATATTCGCATTATGTTTGTGACGCTTTTTTTACAAAAACGAGGCTTATGGTACACAGAAATCTTAGTTGGTTATTCAGTTTGACCTCTAAACTGCATGATCTACGGGGTCTTGAAAATCCTATACGATTTAATACTTTCCAACGCGATACATGAGGTTTCAAAAATAGTATTGTAGTCTAGTCAAGAAGTGAGTTTTCTGTAGAAAATCGTTAAACCACTCTTAAAAATATGGCGATTGGTGTATTGCATTCAGAATTTCATTATGAGAAATGGGTATTTTTTTTTATCCGCCATTAAAAATTTCATTTGTTATAAGCAAAAAACGAAGAGACAAAAAGGGAGTCTCCGTTTTTTAGCTATAATTTCAAAAGTATTAAAGATATCTAAAATTAAAACAAAGATCCTAAAAAAGGAGAAAAGTTTAGTAAAATAAGTCTCGACTCTCCCAGTTGTAGCTCCATTATTTATAATATTAATTTAACGTTGAAAGTTGGGGTCCGCGCGGCCGTTTCGGTGCCTGCGCGTCGTCGCCAAGCATAGTTTGCAACACAAAATAATTTTTTTATAACATAAAATATTAATTTAAAAATCTAAATAAATTATAGTGTCATCTAGACACTTGAAGGAATATAGCCCCGCATAAAAAAAAATTTTAGCTTGATTTTTGTTTAAGTTATTTGATTGTTAATTAACAAATTTTTCGGAGACTTTTTTTCGGAGAGTTTTTATAAAATCTCTTAAAAATGTTTAAAAAATGTATCTATAAATTTTTTTTCTTTTGGAAGGCTCTTGTTATAGAAATAATGAACAAGATTCCGTTGTAATAGTTTATAAAATTTTTCTCATTTGTTTATACAGAATTGAATGAACTTTTTGCAGAAATTTAGCCTTCACAGTTAGCAAGTATAGATTTCCTGACTAAAAATATTTACATGTAAAAATCTGTTGTGTGTGAGTATAAATGTGGCAATAAAATCCAGCAAATATACCCTTAACCGTGTAATACTTTGAATAAATAAAAAAAAGTGATAAACAAATGGAATTAAAAATATGACAAAAATTATTTTGGAGTAGTCCAATGATTACAAAAAATTGTCTTGAATCATAAAAGCCGTAAAAATAGTTTAAAGGATATAAATATTTAAAAATTCAAGTGATGCATTTTTTTATAAACAAATGCTTATAAAAAATGAACCATAATAGATATCGAGCATGTAAAAAATTTATTATATAAATTAATAAAATTTCTAAAAGTTCGTCTTGAATGTCTGAGACCGTATCATCAATAGTTTAAAGGTTATAACAATTTATAAATTGATAAAATAGTTGACCGCTTCAACTTTGATGGGGTAAAGTATTTTTAAATTCAATAAAAAATAGAAAAAAATTTTTTTTTACAACTTTAATGCACATGGCTGTATTTCTAATTTTTTAAAGCTACGAAAAAAGAAATACAATGAAAATGGAAATCTGTTTATAACAAATTGTCTATAAAATAAACAATGAAAATTTCAATAAGAAAAAATTTTTTTTTTAAAAATCATTATTTTACTAAGACAACAGAATGACAAAAAAAAAATATTCAATTTGTCTATTTGTTTATAAAAAATTTTTAAACAATCAATGTTAAAAATTTTTTAGCCAAGCTACTAAACGCAATATCTAAATTCAAAAACAACCAAAATTAAAGATTTAGGGAAAAAAATTTTTTTTATAACTTGAGCCGGATATTTCAATTTTTGATAACTTTGAAAAATCATTGTAAACAAATGAGAAAACTTTTATAAACTATTACAACGGAATCTTGTTCATTATTTATATAACAAGAGCCTCCCAAAAAAAAAAAAATTTATAGACACATTTTTAAACATTTTTAAGAGATTTTATAAAAACTCAAGTCTCCGAAAAATTTGTTAATTAACAATTGAATAACTTAAACAATAATCAAGCTAAAATTTTTTTTTATGCGGGGCTATATTCCTTCAAGTGTATAGATGACACTATAATTTATTCAGATTTTTAAATTAATTTTTTATGTTATAAAAATATTATTTTGTGTTGCATACTATGTTTGGCGACGACGCGCAGGCACCGAAACGGCCGCGCGGACCCCAACTTTCAACGTTAAATTAAAATTATAAATAATGGAGCTACAACTGGGGGAGTCGAGACTTATTGTGCTAAAATTTTCTCCTTTTTTAGGATCGTTGTTTTAATTTTAGATATCTTTAATACTTTTGAAGTTATAGCTAAAAAAACGGAGACTCCCTTTTTGTCTCTTCGTTTTTTGTTTTATGAACGTGCGTTTCGATTTTTACGACTTGAAAATCGAGCGCAAAAATCTTACGGATTCTACGGCCATCTATCTGAATAATTTTTACATTAATTAACACTCCTTAGTCCCTTGGGGCCATGTCAGAGGCCACCTCGATTGAATTAGAACTTAGACGATAGTGGGGTAGTTCCACCCCTCCAAAATTAAAATATAAAAGGGCCAGCAAACACTTGCTCGGAGACTTAGGCCCTGGCCATCGCCTAGAGTGGACTGAGGACGCTTAGCGAGGTCCTACTCTAGCACCAGGACTCAACAATTTATTTGAGTCGGCCTAACGATATCTAGTCCATTAGTTTGTTAAATCTAGTCATTTGTTCCAACACTCAGTTCTATTTCGGTCAGTCTGTTACCTGAATAGTTTTATTTGTTGAGACTTTTCTTTTATATTAAATTAAATTATTTATTTTATCATAAGTGATATTTGTTTATTTGAATAAATTAAATAAGGAGATTTTGTGACTCTTCGTCTGGTTGAAGAAAACCAAATCAAATTTGTGAGTGTGGTGGTTTGGTATACAACGTTTGCCCGTGAGGACTCACTGAAGAGGACCGACCTCGAATCCAAGGTGCCCGCGAGGATTTCACGAAGATCGACATCGAATCCAAGGAGCCCGCGAGGATTCACTGAAGAGGATCGACATCGAGTCCAGGAGGCCCACAACCGACCGGAGACCGATATCACCAGTAAGCCCTCGTACAACCAGATAAGTTTCGACAAATTTGTCACAAACCTTTTCTCTCTCTTCAACGTTATACTCATTTTAAATAATTATTTAATTTATTACCCTGTGTCCATTAAATATTTGCGCGCTAAATAAATTTATTGTCGCTGGACACTTATTATTTCTAAAAGAAATTAATTTATAAGTAAAGGGGAAATTTTGTATATACTTGGGCTTTGTTAAATAAAATTTGTTATGTATAATTTAATTGAGTCTCTATGAACAAATTTCTTATCACCAGCGTCGTTTTAGAATATGTATATTTCAGCCGCGTGTCCGGTCAGAACGAGTCGACCCATTCCTGAGATATTTTCCCGTACCAGAACCAGCAATAAAATAATTATAATTCATATTTATATTTAATAATTTATTATTAATAAATTAATTATTCGGGAAAATTTAGTAACAGTGGTTCGTGGCTATTGGACACGAAATAGCCAGGGCCCACCGTTATATTTGGCGCCCAACTCGTGTTCCTCGTTCTGAAAATTCTAGACCTGGTGATAATGATAAATTAAATTTGAAATTTTTTTTTTTTTTTTTTGGGAAAACTTAAATTAATTATATTTTACCGTTGAAGAGAGAAATAAGGTATTATAAAGTGTATATTGAGTTGTTACTGTGATATAATACCATTGGTTGCCCAAAATTATTCTAAATTTATAAAAATTGTAATAATTTGTTTAAAATAGTAACTGGCTAAATAGCGCGTAAAACACCTAAATTTTAAAATATAAAATACCGAGTGAAAAAATAAAATAAAATTGAAGTAGTGAAAAAATCGATAAATTCCGGTGGTCTCGTGAAGACCAAGACAAGGTCATCGTCTTACGCGTTGGTCGTACGCGTTACTCGTAGCACACAATAGGTACGACATTAAGCTAATAGAAATAAATATAAAATAAAATCGTCTGTAGGTTGTTGGAAAATTCTCAGTAAAAATAAACCAAGTAAAATAAATTACATCACTTATGTTCAAGACTAACAGTGACAGAAAATTTTTTGTTATAATTATTTGATATAAAATAATAAAAGTAAATTTTGTTGTAAATCATAAGTCAAAATTTATAATAAAATTAGATGCTGATAATTTTATTTTGGTTAAAATAAATCACCGTTTAGATTATTAAATTAAGTTTGAGAAAATTCACTAAGTGAATGAGTCATTGTAATAAAACTGTTTGATAAAAATAATATTATATTAAATTTCAAAAATTTACTTACTAGACTTAAGTCTAAGTAAATCTTTGAACTAGATAAATTAAAATAAATAGCTAAAATCTTAATCATTTAAAATAGATTTCGGGGCTTAAAGTTAAGTGTCGGAAGAAAAATTTAAAATTATCAGTTGATAAATAAAATAAAATAGTGGCTTAAAATTTTAGCCATTGTCTAAAATTTCTTTGTAATAATTTTAAATAAATTAAAATTCAATAGACTTGTGGTTTATTATTTAAACCATTATAGTAAATTTAAAATAAATTTAATTCAATTTACAAAAACTGTCATTGTTAGGGGATTACTGAGTCATAACTGTCGTCACCTAGTGATTAAATTAAATTCTTAATCCGGTAACAATTAAATAAATTTTAATTTTAGAAATTGACAATAGAAATATTTTAAGTTATTTGGATTTGTTACCGGTAATTTAATTTTATATTCAGGTATTATTGGGGGCTCGTAAGCTGGTTGTCTTATCAGCTAATATAAATTTAAAAAGTCCCAATAATCATTGTATGAGTAACACTCGACTACTGACGCGTCAAAAATTCCAAGCGTACGGTTCAACAGTCTGGTAGACGTAAAGTAATTTTTGAAGGAGTTGGTCTTCTGCCGATACCTCCTATACCAAGTTTGGTCGTCACTGCTGTTACACCCTCAAATAGACTGCCAGTGAAGCGTAGCTTGAGGAATATGCTACCAACGATACCAAGCACCACTTCTATGGTCACTACGATGACCACAACTACGATGACTACCGTCTCAACTACACCGATTACTGTTACAACTGCATCAGGGTCTATTCAAACGAGTGTCCCACTGGTTATTAATTCAAACGAACAAATAAATACAAGAATGAACAATAAGAATTTGCAAGTGTCTGTGGACGAAGTATTTATGGAAAACTCCCCACCGGTACCTGTACAACAAACTCAGCCTAATACGGAATTCGCTGTTTTTCCTGGCATCGCTCCAGTTCCCGTACAAGCTGATCAAGGAGTAAGTCTAACTGTTCTTGAGCAAATTTTGGACTGCCTACAAAACTTGACCCTAGTCATTAATACCCAATGGGTAAATAATCCGCAAGTGCCTGTATAATCCAATACACAAACTGTTCGCACCATAACTCACAGTTTTGGCGACGGGGAGTGCAGTACAGGACACTTGACTCAAGGCACTAGGGCTACGACAACTTCGGCTCTCTCGGTTAATGGACAACCTGGTATCAGTAGAACCAATAATACTCATGGTAATATAGCCGGTACGTGCAACAGTAATTTGAATAATAATTTTAATAATTACCCCACCATTAATCTTAGTAGAAGCCAGAATAATAATTTAAAGAATAATCCCAACGGTAATGATTATCTTAGTAATAATCCCAGTGGGAGTCAAAATTATCAATTAAATAATAACTATCCAATAAATAATAATACTAATAATAATATATTACGGGTTAATTCATTTAATAACAATGAAAATAATTTTGGCAACTTAAATGTTATATCTCACTCGTATAGTGAAGTTACTGCCGGTCGTAATCGGGACCAAAAATTTTGTATGAACTGTGGACAAAGTGGTCACGAGTTTGGCCAGTGTAAAAATCTGCGTGTTGACGTATGTACCTACTGTTTTCGAACTGGTCACGTAGGACAAAACTGTTTTAGAATAAATCGTATACGAAGTAATAATCAAAATAATAATAGAGATAATAATATTAACTTTAAAATTAATAATTTCTGCGATAATTCGCCGCATCACAGTTATAATAATAATAACGGTAATAAGACTAATAATAATTTAAAAGATTTAGTGTCGTCCTCCAGCGTCCCGAAGAAACAGGGCATGAGACATAGAAAATCTTTAAAACAATTGTTAAGAGGAAAACGAAGCCCCAGTAGTCAACGCACTCACGCCATTTGGTTAGAAAAATTGAATAAATTGAAATCAGAGACAACCAGAGTGAGTGAACAAAATAATGAGCATTTATTGATTGATATTAGTGATCCTAACGACGAGCTTTCAGAACTTGAGCAGGTTCAGGTGTGTACTCGAGGTTCTACGTCACATGAACCTGACGGTGATTCGGTACGTTCTCTTGATCCAGTGATTACAACAGATGAGGAATCACTAAATGACCTTACTATGGCAAATTCTACTGGCAATTCTAAAATAGTTACAATGGTCGACGATAATTTGAAAGATAATGATTGTGAAGTTGCGGCTGATTTAATTGATTTTAGTAGCCCAGAAATAATTGTAAATAATAATTTAATTTCAATAATAATTTTGTCTATAATAGTAATAATTGGATCAATTTTGATCCACATTATGATTTGGTAAATTTTCAAAGGGTTCTGTAAATAATAATTTTGTAAATAGTGAAAACTATTTTACCGATCTATGTAGGATCTTTGATAATCTAAGTATTTTGGCTGTTTTAATATTATAATTAATGACGATGTTGATTCGGGGAAGTCTTAATGGTAGAGAACAGCCTCGGTTAACTTACAAGTGTCAGGGACCTTCAGTCTTCTGATGCCAGAGTATATTGTATAAAATTTGTTGTATTTGTTGTGTTAAAATATGAATTAATACTATTGGTTTAGCCGTTTAGATAGAACAGGGTAGTATACCCTTACGTTAAATGACCACTCAGTATTAATAAAAGCTATGATTTTGGTCACAGTAATATTCGTTGTGGAAATAATAATAAGAGCAGTTTAATTATAATCATACATATGAATTTAAAGTTAAGGTTTAAGTGTGTATTTGAAATGGTATATGAATTTTTTTTGTGAGAAATAAACGGGTTGTTGACACGATAGAGTATATAGACCTGAAAGCGGCTATGCGCGAACTCTCGGTCTTGTTTATTCTGTGATAGAAAATTTAAAAGAATATTTTATTTGAAATAAATAATGAGTGAAATAATTGAGAGAATGTTAATGAAAAAATTGAAAGAATATAAATGGAAAAATTAAAAGAAAATAAATGAAAATAATGATAAGTTATGGGCAGAACTCGAGAGTGGCTATGGGCGGACTTTCGATTCTGATCCTGCAGGTTGAGAGAGGCTTTGTGCGTATTCTTAACCTTGATTTAATAGAACTTAAGAGCAGCTTAGTGTGGACGCACACTAGTAGCGGCTTGGTGCGGACGCGCACTAGTTCTAGAAGAACCCGAAGTTGGTTCAGCTATTGGGTAAAATAAAGAAAAGAGTTTATGAAAAATTTGGGGGAATAAAATATGAAAATTTGAATCCTGGGCGATCAAATTATAATAATTTTAATAGTAGTTATTGCCCACACAAAACTTGGTTGAATAAACCAAACCAATTTGAAAGTCTATTAGTAATTAATTCGTTAGATAAAAATTTCGGAACCTGACGGCGTCTTAGAGTTGAGTACCATCGGTCCGTTGGAAGAAATTTATGATAAAAAAGTTATTTGATAAAAAAATTTTTTGATAAGACCTGACGGCGTCTTAGAGTTGAGTACCGTCGGTCTGATTGAGATATTTATTGATAAAAATTTAATTGAGGTAACAAAATATTATAAAAAATTAAGTTATAAGAAAAAGAATAAGAAAAAATTAGTTTTAAGTTTAAGAAATCGGAAAAGCAACCCGGCAATTATTAAGTGAAGAAAGATTAGAACAATGATGATACGTCTGTGTGATGGGAGAATTTGTAAATAGATTTGTATGGAAGTTTGTCAAAATACGGCTGAACCAGTGGAAAATTTATTGTAGAATTTGATATTGGAAAATATGTAATTGTTAAATATCTCTTGGTAAATTTGTAAATTAAAATTGTAAATTATATATTGGAAATTTGTTCATTGCAAATTGAAAATTGTAAACGGCGATAATCATTGTATTATAAATATTATTGTAATTTTTAATTCACCCGATGAAAAAAGTTTTTGTCTAATCATATATAGTTATGCATAATCATCTATATATGATTGGATCCAAAAATTGGCCAGGTCTAATTATATATAATCAGATCTGTTTATACATGATCATGCATGAATGAATATAGTCATTTTTAGAATCTCATTTAGAATACCTTTAAATTATTAATTAAGTAATTTAATTAGGATTTATTGTTTTCATCAATATAAATATCGATTAAATTTAAATAAAAAAAAAAAAAAAAATTACTATTCGTTGACCACCACTTCACTACGAGGTCACCCATCCAATCAATGACCTACGCCGATGCTGCTTAACTTTGGTGATCGCTGGATTGTACTCTGATCCTCTAGTCTGTTATGAACTTACAATAAGGGAAAGTTTATGGCATTACTTAACTCAAATAATCAAGTCGATACATCATACGTAAATAATGCACCTAATAATGAATTTGATTTTGTACATAAATTACAATAGAATTTATTAAATACATATAATCAAATCTATTTATCAATAAACTCATAAATATTCGTATATAAATCGATATCGATTAATACTTTTAAATTGCTGCCGAAACCTTTGAACATTTTTTAAGTATTGGGGATTTAAGTTTATTTGATAGTTGACAAAATAAAAATTTAATAACATTTATATTAAAAAATTGTCATATTCTGTAATATATATATATATATATATAACTACATATAACTTTATATCAGTCATGTCTGATCAGATCCAATCATATATAAACTTATGCACGACCATACATGAATTTATATTAGCCATGTCTGATCAGATCTAATTATATATGGATTTGTATCAGTCATGTCTAATCAGATCTAATTATATGTAGACTTATATATAATTAGATCTGATCATATATAGACTTATATATGGTTATATATGGAGTTATACCAGCCAAGGATGAACATATCTAATTATATATAGACTCATATATAATCAGATCTGATCAGATCTAATTATATATAGACTTATATATAATTAGATCTGATCATATATAGACTTATATATGGGCTAATAACAGCCAGGTATGATCAGATCTAATTATGTATGGGGTCATATATAATTATATATAATTATATATGACCCCATATATAATCATGCATGATTATATATAACTTCATATATGATTATATATAATCATATATGATTATATATAAGAACATATATAATCATATATAATTAGACAAAAACTTTTTTCATCGGGCATTGAAGAATTAGGCTGAAGATTTTTATCGAAGGCGTTCATGTGAAGACACCAATGAGTATATTTTAAGGACTAGCCCTGGATGGTGGAGTTGCACCCGATCTTCAAGTCTGGCGACGGGGAGTATGAACGTGCGTTTCGATTTTTACGACTTGAAAATCGAGCGCAAAAATCTTACGGATTCTACGGCCATCTATCTGAATAATTTTTACATTAATTAACACTCCTTAGTCCCTTGGGGCCATGTCAGAGGCCACCTCGATTGAATTAGAACTTAGACGATAGTGGGGTAGTTCCACCCCTCCAAAATTAAAATATAAAAGGGCCAGCAAACACTTGCTCGGAGACTTAGGCCCTGGCCATCACCTAGAGTGGACTGAGGACGCTTAGCGAGGTCCTACTCTAGCACCAGGACTCAACAATTTATTTGAGTCGGCCTAACGATCTCTAGTCCATTAGTTTGTTAAATCTAGTCATTTGTTCCAACACTCAGTTCTATTTCGGTCAGTCTGTTACCTGAATAGTTTTATTTGTTGAGACTTTTCTTTTATATTAAATTAAATTATTTATTTTATCATAAGTGATATTTGTTTATTTGAATAAATTAAATAAGGAGATTTTGCGACTCCTTCGTCTGGTTGAAGAAAACCAAATCAAATTTGTGAGTGTGGTGGTTTGGTATACAACGTTTGCCCGTGAGGACTCACTGAAGAGGACCGACCTCGAATCCAAGGTGCCCGCGAGGATTTCACGAAGATCGACATCGAATCCAAGAAGCCCGCGAGGATTCACTGAAGAGGATCGACATCGAGTCCAGGAGGCCCACAACCGACCGGAGACCGATATCACCAGTAAGCCCTCGTACAACCAGATAAGTTTCGACAAATTTGTCACAAACCTTTTCTCTCTCTTCAACGTTATACTCATTTTAAATAATTATTTAATTTATTACCCTGTGTCCATTAAATATTTGCGCGCTAAATAAATTTATTGTCGCTGGACACTTATTATTTCTAAAAGAAATTAATTTATAAGTAAAGGGGAAATTTTGTATATACTTGGGCTTTGTTAAATAAAATTTGTTATGTATAATTTAATTGAGTCTCTATGAACAAATTTCTTATCACCAGCGTCGTTTTAGAATAAGTATATTTCAGCCGCGTGTCCGGTCAGAACGAGTCGACCCATTCCTGAGATATTTTCCCGTACCAGAACCAGCAATAAAATAATTATAATTCATATTTATATTTAATAATTTATTATTAATAAATTAATTATTCGGGAAAATTTAGTAACAGTGGTTCGTGGCTATTGGACACGAAATAGCCAGGGCCCACCGTTATAGTTTATAACAAATGAAATTTTTAATGGCGGTTAAAAAAAAAATAACCATTTCTCAGAATGAAATTCTAAATCCAATGCACCAATCGCCATATTTTTAAGAATGGTTTAACGATTTTCTACAGAAAATTCACTTCTCGACTAGACTCTTGAATCACATTGGCTTCCAATGCGATTCCGATTGCTGGAATATTTTTAGATCGATTAATTGAAAAATCTACCTTCCATTTCGGCTGTCGAATGGCTTTTGTCTAATAATATACTCAACAAAATAACTTTAAATCATCTTGGAATGGTTTATTGGAATGTCCTCTTGACATTACTGCATTTTTTTTTATTTTCATGTTCAGGTACTATATAAAATAGTAGAGGTGATTTGAGGTGACGACAACTCTGATTTGACATTTAATGACTTTAGAGCACTACCTCTCCGCTTCGCGTTGAGGTGTGCCAAATAAAAGTGATTTTTGTATTTAGTAAAGAGTGAGTTAAACAGGCCTCTGACGTAGGAATAGAGACATGGTCGTGTCGCGCCACCCATTTACAAGCATACACATATATGTTTAAACGTGTACTTGGCGCGAGACACTGCCATGTCTTCGAATATTTTATTTTATTCTATTTTATTGAATTAGAAGGAAAATCTCCAGCAAGCGACTGATTCAAAGCCGGTTACAGAAGAATTAGCGCCAAGTGTTGATGCAACTGCCCGTCAAACAGTAATAAAAGGATCAGCATCACTTGCTAAACAAGCTCCTACTGCCAAGGAAAATGGCATTATCGCTCAAATAGGTAAGCATTTGATTTAAAAAAAAAAAAGTATATTAACATATTTTGTAGAAGGTACTTCGACAACACCGAAGAAAAAATATAGTCGTGGCAACTCTTTGGGATAGTACTGAGTACTTTCTGTTAAAAAAATTTTTAGACAGTACTGTATGCTATCTAGACTGTACTTACTACTCTCTGGATAGTACTGAATACTATCCCTGACAGTAGTGGATATAGTCTAGATAGTAGTGGATACAGTCTAGGTAGCATACAGTATTGTTTGAAATTTTTAACTTCCCGCTAAGAAAATTGTAAATTTAAAAAAATTCGGGAAGTTATTGTTTTCACCCCGGTTTGTGAAAATAGAAATTTCATCAGATGTCGACGTTTTGAGGTCTTAGGAAGCTACTCTGACTGTTTTTAGAATGATGTTCGAGTGTCTGTATGTATGTACGCGTGTGTGTGTGTGTGTGTGTTTGCTCGACCGGTCTATAACTTTTTAAGTGATCAACTGATTTAGATGTTTGAGGCGGCAATCGAAAGAGCTTGTTGGCCATCAACTTTTTTGAAAATTTCAGATCATTTGATCAAGTAGACTCGAAGGATTGGCGAATTACAAAAAAAGAAATTTTTTTTTTTTTAGTTTTTTATTGATTTTTCAGAAACGAGTCTAACAATCGACTTCAAAATCTAATCAGCTCTCGGGCTTCATAAGACGCGTCGATTCCACCTTTAGCCATCTCAATCGGATAATTCGTTCTAGAGTTATCGTGGGAAATAGAAATGGTAAAAAATGATTTTTCGCGAATATATTTAAAACAACTGAACTAAATAATTCCAACATTTGATCAGCTTTAGAATTTATTAAAACGCGTAGATTGCCACCTCAACCATCAAAATCGGGTCAATTGTCTAAGAGTTATCGCGGGAGAAAGAAGAGATAAAAAACAGTTTTTTACGAATATCTTTGAAACACCTTAAGAAAACAATTCCAAAATCTGATCAGCTTCATAATTTAGTAAAAGGTGTCGATTGCCATCTCAACCATCAAAATCGGGTTATTTTTCTAAGAATTCTGGTGGAAAAACGAAATGGTAAAAAACGGTTTTTTGCAAATATTTTTAAAATAACTAAACCAAACGATTTCAAAATCTGATCAATTTTAAACTTTATCAAAACGGGTCGATTGCTACTTCAAACATGAAAATCAAATCATTTGTTAATGAAATATCGTGGGAGAAAGAAATGTTAAAAAACGTTTTTTTCGAAAACAACGGCATACAAAAGTATTTTCGAGCTCGATGAGCTCGAAACTGTATTCCTGACAATATTTTCGAGCTCAAGGAGCTCGAAATGAGCGAGAAGTTTTAGGGCTGGCCCGCAGGGTCAACCGATAGACCGATTTTTTTTTTAAATTTCTCAAAAACGATTCCAACGATCGACTTCAAAATCTAATCAGCTCTAGAGTTTGATATACACGTTGATTATCGCCTCAACCATCTAAATCGGCTTATTCGTTCAAGACATATCATCGAAAAAAGAAATGGTAAAAGTTCTTCAAGAATTTTAGAATATTTTAACAATTTTTTTGAGCATGTTTAAAAACATAAAGTTGCTGTAAAAAAAATTCGAAAAAAAGGTGACGGATTTGCGAGACTGTTTTCACTTGACCAGGGTCGTTAGTAGATTTTCACTTGCGGAAGTTTTTTCACTTTTTGAATTAAAAAAAATAGTTGAGTTTTTTTATGTTAATAGTATATTGTACAAATTTAACATACTTTTTTTTTTATTATTAATGCGATATGAGTACTATTTTTGTGCTCGCTGTATGATTCACCAAGTAACTTTTTGCTGATTCAGCTGTTGCCGCAACATTTTTGTGGGTTATACGATATTCTGCGTGCGACAAATTTACTTGCAAGTTTACTGGAAACAGTTGAATGCGCAAACAGCTATTTGGCGAACAAAAGAGCGTGCGCTAAGATAGCACTTATATCGCATGAATGATAAAAATAAAATGAAATACTAGCAAAATTTAATTAAAAAATAAGTTTGTTAAATTCATTTAAATAACTAATTGTTTTAAACAAAGTTGGAAATTAATAAAAATAAAGTTGAAAATTTCTTTTCATGTTCAAATTTTTTACAATATTCTCGTCGAAAATAATACACCATTAGAAATCAGCCAGAGTGATCAGGCAACGTCGCACTCTCAAAAGCATTGCGGTCATTCCCTCATCACTTGACCAAAGTCGTTAGGTCACGTTTGTTGACCAGACTAGAGTTAATCGAGATATTTTAGGTAGGTTCTTTTATAATTATAAAGAAAAATACTAATATAATTAAAAAAAAAAAAAAAAAAAAAAAAAAAAAAAAAACAAACAAAAACAAATTTTAATGAAAGAGAATTATATACATTTTTAATTTATTCGAGCTTCCCGCTATTTTTTTATTATTTCATAATAAATGAGTATTATGAGTCGTGCACTTTTGGATTTTCCAAATTTTCACAACAATGTTTTCGAGCTCCTTAAGCATTGGAATTAAAAGCTCATATTTGGACCAAGAACCATCTAAATCGGTTCATTCATTAAAAAGATATGAGAGGCTTACACACACACACACACACACACACACACACACACACACACACACACACACACACACACACACGCCCATACAGACATCGCTCTGAAAATGTCTGAATAGCATCCTCGCACCTTCAAACGCCAACATATGATGAAAACCCGATTTTTGAAAATCGGGGTGAAACCAATAACTTCTCGAATTTTATGAAAATCGTCAATTTTCTTAGCGGGAAGTTGAAAATATATATTTTGATTATTCTAAGCAATAAAAATGAGGGTTTAGAACAAAAATTACTACTACGGTAGCAAAAGAAAAAGTAACGATCAACTATGAAATTAGATATATCGACTTGGAGATTTTTATTGTTTGAAACTTTAAAATTCATGGTTTAAGTTTTAATTTTTACTATCGTCAGTCTAAAAAATATCATTCTGCCATTAAAACTTTACAATTCAAAATGATAAGTTTTACAATTTGAAATTTTAAAAACTATATGTTTACCCTATACTTTTTTTCTTTGAGCCTAAGTATATTTCAGCAGATCACTTTTTTTTTGACCTTATACTTTATAATAAAAAACAAAATCGCACCCGGGCGCCGCATTACTATTTGAAACAATAAAAAGTATTGATAATTCGGGTGAATTTTAACATTTTTTTTTTCCGTGTAGATAACAAATTTTTGAGGATACGCGTTTCTCAAGTTGAATTTGCTGAACAATAATGACAAAAAATATTGTATGTCATATGACGGCTCAGTGGCGATTCAGACAATCTCAATTTTACGATATTCGCATTATGGTTCTGACGCTTTTTTACAAAAATGAGTGTAATAATCGTCCGAGGCGAAGCCGAGGACGTTATATTTACACTTTTTTTCGCAAATTCGCGCCACAAACTTCAAGCTCATATCGCAATTTCAAGATTGTCGGTGAATCGCCACTTTGTGGCCTTATGACGTAAATATCTATTATAAACTTCCCGCTAAGAAAATTGACGATTTTCGAAAAATTCGGAAAGTTATTGTTTTCACCCCGATTTGTCAAAATTGAAATTTGTCGGATTAATGTCTGTGTGTCTGTATGTGTGTGTTTGTGTGTGTGACCGGTCTATAACTTTATTACTAACGAACTGATTTGGATGGTTAAGGTGGCAATCGAAAGACCTTGTTGGCCATCAACATTCCTGAAAATTTCAGATCATTTTATCAAGTAAACGCAAAAATATTGGTGAATTACGAAAAAAAAAAAAATTTTTTTTTAGTTTTTTATTGATTTCTCAGAAACGACTTATACGATTGACTTCAAAATCTAATCAGCTCTAGAACTCATTAAAACGCGTCGATTGCCACCCCAAACATCAAAATCGGATAATTCGTTCGAGAGTTATCGCGAGAGAAAGAAATGGTAAAAAACGGTTCTTTTCAATTATCTTTGAAGTGACTCATCTGATAAATTTCAGAATCTAATAAGCTCTAGAACCTAATAAAACGCGTCGAGTGCCACCTCAACCATCTCAATCGGTTGATGCGTTTGAGAGATATTGTGGGAGAAAGAAATGCTAAAAACGGTTTTTTTCGGAACTAAAGGGGTACCAAAGTATTTTCGAGCTCGAAGAGGGTCAACCGATAGACCGATTTTTATTTTATTCTTTATAGTGTCATTTTTAACCAATTAAAGACGTGCTTTCTTACTATGAGTTTAAAAAAAAGTTATTTATGCGTTTAAACTTGGAGTAAAAAATTAATGATTGTTTTAGGTGGAGACAAAGATGGTATAAATGTGTCGCTATTGATGTCGCTAGTACAAAAAGCCGAGCTGAGTTGGTCAAATATTCAGATTCTTGTTGATTCGTTGTTGAAAACACAATTGGATAACCCCCAGGAAGTAACCGAGGGGACTGAAGGCTGCGTCGATCCAGTAATACAGCTAAAGAAACAATTCAGCAAGAAGGAAAAAGTGCGGTGTAAAAAGCTCAAAGCTAGCTTGACTTATCAGAACAAATTAAAAGAACTGAGAGCTGAATTAAATTCTGAACGATCTAGGTTAACCGGTAGCTTGAAGCAACTTGAGGAGGCGCTCAATGCCAAAATAACTAAAGCACTAACTTTGCACACGCATTTGCAACACATACTTGAAAGTCATGCCGCAAAAAAACAAGAATTTGCCCGTCAAATTAAACAACTGCAGGCTAAGATCAATGAGGTTGACGCCATTATTCATAAAAACCAGGAAGATCAAGGTCGGATGCAAGGACATTCTCAGCAAGAATTGGTAGCTCAGTGTAAGCAGCATGTCATGCAGCTTGCTCAGATTCACAAAAATGAAAACTTGTTGGAGTTGCGATTGTCACAAGAAAAAATGAAATTTGAACAACTTCTGGGTAATCACATAACTGTTACTCAGAATCAAACGGCTACGTTTGATTCCAGCTCAAATGAGATTGAAATGCTGAAACAGCAGTTAAGCATGATGCAGGAACAGTTTATGCTCTTGGAAAGACCATTGCAGAGCTTATGCGAGTTCAAAGTACGTTTTGTGGAAATAGCACGACAATTTAAAGAGTGGCATCGCACAATTACTGATCTTGACCATCTTTTTAAAAACCCTCATCGCCATGAACAGGAATTACAGAATGGCGATAAAAAATCAAGTGCCATTCATCTGGAAATGATAAAAATTCAGAAACAGAACAAACGACTTAAAGAGATGCAGCGAATGCAAGAAAATGGCCAGATTGATAACTTGGAGTTTCAGCGATTCAAGAACAACGTGAGTCTTTTGTTTATTAGACATGCTCCTTATTTTATTTTTTTTTTTTTTTCATTTGCAGTTTCTATTTCTCATGTTTTCCACCACTTTTTGACATTACATTAAAAAAAATTATACAACCAATTCGTTGATTCAAATTGGCGGAATCAATAAATTAATTTTTTTTTATTTTTTTTAAATTTATCGCTTCGAATATTTTTCGTAAATTTATTCGTGTTTTATATGTGGGTCATTCCATGTCAAATCGACCGATGTTGGAATTGACCCCTTTCGATTTGGATGAAATTTGGTCAGAAGTTTTCTTTCATCCGATAAGAAAGATTTAACAACGGAAGAAACTTTTTTTAATTTTCATCAAAAATTATGCCAAATTCAAAAGCTTATCATTTTTCGAATTTTCCAAGTTGATTTTTTGAATATTTCTAAAACGATTAAAGTTACAACTCTTAGTTCTTTTCCAATAGGATACCGAAGGCTACAAAAAAAATATATTTGAAAGAAAAAATTTTTTTAAATTGCACAATTTTGAACTGTTCAAAATTTAATAATTCAAAAAGTTGTTTTTTTTTGGTTCAAATTTTTTTGTAGACTACTGTTACATTCTGGCTTTATCTGTTTATTAGACAGAATATTTTTAATTTGACTAGGTTGACGTCGTTAGGGTATCGATAGACCCCAGGTGCGTCAGCTGTTGACCTTCCTTAAATCAAACTAGATAAATCCTCATTTGAGATCTTATACAGTTATTATTCCCTTATTTACATTAATTCTGTCAACTGATTCAGTAATGTCAAACCTTGGATAAATGTTATAATTCATCTGTCTAGTTAAATTTAAATAACTCGGTAGCGTCTGATAACGAATTTCGTACTATAAAGCACTAACGATTATAACACTATTGCCGAGAGTTTTCTGACGGCAAGAATTTGTATTCGTAATTGAGATCACAGAGCACATGTAATTGTTGGCCGACCGGAAGCCGAGACCTCGCCCTTTTGGGCATACTCGCGCTGCGAAAATCCCCTATCTTTTACCATAATATTATAAAAGCGAAAAATTGAGCAAGCTCAATATTGGCGGATGTTATAACCCTTAGGATCAGAGATTCTTTGCGTGTGGATGCCGAACCAACAGCCACTACGAGTCCGACCTCAAACGGGCCCATGCACTCCTCCCATCTCAGGAAATAGAGAGACTCTTGGTCGAAGTGGGGCTTGGAGTGGGCCCCCATAGCACCAATTTCATGTATTGGTCGACATACCACTAGGTCAAGACAGGCACATGGTTTCTTCCCCTGCCTTCCTGGGAAGACACCCAATTTGTTTAACATTCATTCATCCATACTTCAACACATTCACACTGTTTGAATTCAATTTAGCCAAAAAAAGTAAACAATAACAATTACAAAATACTGGGATTTGGGTTGCGGTTAATTAACACACGACTGCTTTGGTTTTAATTTGTAGACACTATTTATTATCACTATGTACATTTTGTTCTTAAAAAATTAGTACTTTATTACTAAATTCTTTAGGAATTAATTTAAATACACTTGGGTGAGAGATGAGACACGTGTTTGCACGTGGTACCTTTTTGGTTAAGTAGCAAATTCCGAGATCTACAAGATATTTGCGTCGAACTAATGTGCCAAAACGGCGTAGTACCAATATGCAGAATTACTCGAATTTTATATTTCGCGAAAAACTACTAGGATTTACCAGTCGCGAAAGGATAACAATTTTAATTCTTTTTGCCAAAAAAAAAAAAACAACTTTCGTATTTGAGTTCTATCGCATTAAAAATAAACATAATAAATCCCATGCCCCTCCACTCACGTCATCGAAGCGTTCTCCCCGCTATTCCCTCCAATGGTCACAGATGTTCTCATTGCCTGGTCGACCAATTACCACTCAAGGGTAATTGAAGTCTAGCTGGTACTGATGATAAGTAGGAGCGTGGAGGGAGATTTGAACACACACACACACCTAACTTTGGACTGACACCCGGGATGCACAGAGTCCTCACAAATCGCGAGTTCTGCACACCCATGCCCAGATGCTCCAACAACAACTGGGTGGATGCCAGTTGAACCGCGATCTAGTAGTCTTCTCCTCCTTCCTCTCGGTGTTGGAATTGGCTGCTGAGCTTGTGGTGGAGACAATCTTTACTGAAACCATTAAAAATTTTAAAGGAGTCTGGGGATGCGGCAAGAACCCGCCCGATTTGTAGCCACTCCGCGACCCACCCTTCTATGCTTTGGAGCACCTCACGCTGAGGCTTGAACTCGGTGCATTTTAGCAGTAAGTGCTGAACGGTATCCCACCCTTTGTTGCATTGGGGGCATTTGCGATCCTTTGCGAGTCCATACTTGAAGAGTCTATCCTTAAAACAGCCGTGACCGGTTAAAATCTGGGTAAGCCAGAAATTAGGGCTGATGTGTTTGCTCGCTAGACGTTCAGTAACGTCGGGAAAGAAATTGAATGTTGTTCGTCCTGTGTCCGCTGTGGACCACTGTTCTTGCCATCTGCGAATGGTTTCTTTTCTGAGGGAGACAAGGCCTTCTTCGTCATCTGGCTGCACGGTCGCGGTTCCAAGGGTTGCCCGTTTGCCAATGCGAAGATTGTCACGGGCGCAACGTTCATCAATCACAAGCTGAATCGGCACTGCCCCCGCAACTACACAAAGACCCTCATACGATGCCGTCTTGTATGAAGACGTCATTGTAATCAGGGCTCGACGATGCAGGGCCCTAAGAGCCTTCCATTCCTCTACCCCACATAGGTCACTCCAGCCTGCTGCCGCATAAGTGACAACAGGCAGGAATTAGCCCCTGTAGATAGTGGACATAGCCGGAAAGCGCAGTCCCCATTCAGTCCGTGCGAGACGGCGTAGACGACCAAAAGTTTTATCTAATTTCGCGCGCCTTGTCTTTATGTGTGTTGTTGGTTTGAGGTCCTAGTCGAAGTGTAACCCTAAGTATCTAACGCTCTTTTTGAATGCTGTTTTTGTTTTACCTATTACGATTTTCGGTGGCTTTGGATCATACTTGGGCTTTCTCTATCTCTTCGCTTCATAGGGGTACGGACCTTTGTCCTTGCGTGGACCGCGTCGGGTGTACTCTCTCTTAAGGAATATTGCCTCGGTCTTGGATTCCGACAATGTAAGTTTCGCGGAACGACACCATTCCAGTATCGAGTCTACTACCCCTTGCCCCTTTCTCTCAATATCGGCACGTGAGGTGCTTTCTATGATGACGAGGAGGTCGTCAGCATAGGCTACAAATTTACTCCCGTGCTCTGTTGACTCTAATTCTTTTAGCAAATCATCGAACATAATGTTCCAAAATAAAGGCCCTAATACTGATCCCTGTGGACATCCCCTTGTTGGCTTTTTATTCTCTTTCCCAAATCTCCATAACAGTGAGACTGTCCTATCCTCAAAGTAACTTTGCACTACCCTGTAAACATTTTTGGGGCATTCCCTTTTCTTCAATCCTTCGAGTACTCGCGGCCACCACACGTTTTCAAAGGCGCCAGAAATATCGAAGAGAAGTCCGATTGCCAGATTCTCTGTTGTCGGATCTAGCAAGCGACGCATCTCAACGATTGCATCTTCAGTCGACCTTTTGGCCATAAAGCCAAATTGTTGACTGGAGATCTTATCCCCAGCTAAGACTGCGGTGGTGAGTCTTGACTTTATTAGTCTCTCAAATACTTTCCCGATTACCGATAGTAAACATATTGGCCTATATGATTTGGGGTCACTCGCGTCTTTGTCACTGCTCTTAAGGAGCATGATAATCCCACCCTCTTTCCATGACGTTGGGAAAACTCCTAACTCTAAGCATTTATTGAATAGTTCTAAGAACTCCCCTGACAAAATTACTCCCGCCTTTTTCATCACCTCATTCTCCACTAAGTCTGTTCCGGGTGCTTTTTTATTTTTAAGGGTCTTTAAAATTCTGTACAGTTCGCGCGGGGTGAATAAATCGGCGTCCGCGGTGTCTGGTGGCGTCTGTGAATTTACTCGCGTTGTTATCTGCTCTTCCATTTCCTCCTCCGGATTGTCGTCTACAATGTGTGTCTTGAGAAAGTAGCTAGCTGTGTCCTTAAAGCTTTCTGTGGATTGTCCGTCACGCCGGAGTGTGGTGAGCACTCTGTTAACTCGGTGTTTGTCTGCCTGGAGCTTGTAAACGATGCTCCAGTGCTCCTTGTTACCGTTCGACGTGACAAACTCTCGCCAACTGTTTTCTCTCTATCTTTTTACGTGTTTTGAGTACGTCTTACAAACTGTCAAGTATGTCTTTTTTAGTTCTGTCCTTCTATTCTCCTCCATCTTTTGGAATCTTCTTCTGGCCTTGTAGACCACTCTCTTTTCTCTCGTTAGTTCTCTGGTCCACCACGGGTATGATTTCTTGTGCGGCTTCTTCCGCGGGATAGCAAATTCACATGATTCTATAATCGTTTTAGTGAGTGCAGTGGCATACCTTTCCACGTCCTCGACCGATTCCAGCGCCAGACCTTCAAGATTCACTCTCGCGAGTTCCGGTAGTTTCTCATGGAACTTCTCCCAATCGGCCAACGCAATGTTGAAACGCTTGGGGTCAGCCCCATCGAGGCCCTCCCGGTTTCTTGGAATTCCAAGGCTGATCTCGATCGCATAATGGTCAGTACTTTGCACCCACTCGCGTTTGATGGACCAGTTTTGTACGTACCGTGCAAGTTTTGGGGTAGCTAAGGTGACATCTATGTACGATTCTCCTGAGAATGATGAAAAAGTTGGGCCCTCCCTCTTTATGTTTAATATCTCTAATTCATAATCGTCTATGAAATCCTCCATCTTTTCTTCCTTCTCATTTGTTTCTGGACCCCATCTAATAGATCTAGCATTCGCGTCCATCCCAAATAGTACCGTTTTTCCCCTTAATGCCTGAACTACCTTTTCTAGTTGCGTGATGCGAATTTCTATTTCTTCGCGACACTGGAAGTATGACGATACTACGTAGAGAGAAATGCCTGGACCCACAATTTGAGCGCATACGCAGTGTGCTGTACTTAATTTAGAAATGTGAATCATCTTGTATTTCGGGTTTGTTAAACAAATGGCTGCATATGGCCTTTCCCCAGTTGTAGCAGCAATTTGTACATTGCTGCCAAAACCAGGTATTCTAAAGCACTTGTCATTCACCGCTGCGTATGGCTCTTACAAAAGAAGGACATCAATACGTTCCTCCTCCCACAAGGCACCTGTCTCCAGTGTTCCCGCCTTATCGTTTCGCAAGTTTACCTGCAAGACTCGAAGACCGTTAGCTTTAAATCCTCTTTCTACTCCTTCTTTCTCTGTCAGATTTGAGGGGGGTGGAATTTCGTTTCGCGTACCGAGCCCTTCTACTGTTCCCTTTTGTGTTTCGAGCCCACCGTGGGCAAAGTTACTCGACCCCGGACACAAACGTCGGCTTGTGCCCCGCGAACAATTTTTACTTGCTACTAATAAATTCTCTTTAAGTGTTTCCCGTTTCGCGTTTTCTACATCAATTGGTCGCGTGATTTTACCCGTGCGCGTCCGCGTTTCCCGATTCTCGTGCCGACGATTAACGGGGGTACCAGGAGGCTTAGCGATCAAATTTGCAACACCGCGACTTGCCACTCTAGCACTCCTTCGGACGATCGTGGTGTTGGTCGTCGTCGATGATGGTGATATACTGGTGTCTTCCATTGGTTTAGTTTTGGTTTTAGTTTTAGTTTTAAGATCACCATGGGGTTCCCCTCCCATGCGGACTGATCCCGCATAATCCGAACGCCAGTCCAATGCGGATAATTTATCATGAGAGGAGAAAGCCATGTTTAATTTGTTTGTTTTTGTTGCTATTTGAGTCGCTAAACTCCTGATTTTGCTGAAAAGAAAGAAAGCTGAAAAGAGAGAAAACTCACAGAAAGATATCTCATCAAACTGTGGCATTGAATTGTAAACGGCTAGCGATTACCACATAAGGAGCCATTCAGTGAAAACAACAAACCGTTGTAACAACATCGGCCGTGTTAAGAACGTTGACCCGTGGCAAAACTGAGTGCGTTGATAGAAACAAAAAAGAGAAGTAGAAAGTTAAAGTAACTCACGGAAGATATTCCTCTAACCGTGGCATTGGATATAAATGCCGAAGCGGTTACCACATAAGGAGTCATTCAGTCCTATGACTTAACGTCATTGGGACGACCCGTGGCAA
Organism: Microplitis manilae; assembly: GCA_030273425.1. Taxonomy (NCBI): domain Eukaryota; kingdom Metazoa; phylum Arthropoda; class Insecta; order Hymenoptera; family Braconidae; genus Microplitis; species Microplitis manilae. Next base: position 18,527,065 of record CP092727.1, on the reverse strand, counting down.
TGCTACATATGACTCTAAAAGCAAGGGGGGGGGTAAAGAGGGAACGAGAAGCAGCAGTACCTATTGGCTTCCTGCAACCACGGAGTTGCCGCATGTTATGGGTGCAAGACATGCGGGCACCGCTAACGGTTGGAGTAATGGTCCCAAAACCCGCGAAGAGGGTGGTACTTGCTGATTTTGGCGCCCCCTAGAGGGCGCCAGAATCTCTTCTGGGTACAAACATGTGATCTGAGGCTTTCTTATTTACTTCCCGATGAGTGTATACTATTTTTCTCCTCGACGGAGGCGGAAAGGGGCAACTTCGTTTTGCACAGCGGGATGAAAGTTGACGCTTTCCGCCCGGAGGTGAGAAAAATAATAAATTTTTCTAAGAAAAATATTGAACACTTTTTTAATACGAGAAAAAAAAAACACTCGCGTTCACTTCATTAAAATTTCCGTAGCAGCACTTTGTATCAATTAAAATAAAATAATAAAAAAATAAAAGAAACTCAACAGCATCCTGGTCACAGCACCAATGTTACATTCTGGCTTATCTGTTAACCAGACAGAATATTTTTAATTTGACCAGGTTGACGTCGTTAGGGTGTCGATAGACCCCAGGTGCGTCAGCTGTTGACCTTCTTTTATTTTATGCAAAAAATTTATCTACTCACCATGGTGGAGATTATAGGCCCCATTAGCCGGGCCAAATAATCCCTTTCTTACGTAGCTTCTTCGCCTCCGCTGGTGCGTACTCGTCTCTGTCAGTGACCTGGAAGTAGGCCTCTGAATAATACCCGTAATTTGCCCACCGTGGAGAATAAATAATTCGAGACTTCAAAAAAAAATTTTCTAAAATTTTTAGTTAAATTTAATTTGAGCCAGAACGTAATATTATCTTCATCTGTTCTGAAAAGACCCTGAAATTTTCAGAGAGGTGTTTTTAACTTTTAGATAAGAAATTTGCAAATTTTCTAAAATTCGGGAAGTTATTGGTTTCAGTTCGATTTTCAAAAATCGAATTTCTAAGAGATGTAATATTCTATAACTTTTGAATGGATAAACCGATTTTGATCTACGAGGTGTCATTCGACGCGCTTTATTATTTACTATAAACACTCAAAATTTGAGCTTAATCGGTAGAGTACGTTCGGAGATATTTCAAAAATAAATTTTTTTCAAAAATGTTTTTTTCGAATAACTTTTAATTTGCTCAATGGATTGATTTCAAAATCTAATCAGCTCTAAAACTTTGTAAGCTGCGTCGAATTCCACCTCAACCATCAAAATCGGTTCATTCCTTCAAGAAAAACCGTTAACGAAAGAATTCAAAAAAAAAATTTTTTTTAGTATTTTGGAAATTTCTCAAAAACGACTCGATAAATCAATTTTAAAATCTGATCAGTTGTAAAACTCAATAAAACGCGTCGATTGCCACCTTAAACGTCTCAATCGGTTTATTTGTTCGAGAGATATCGTTGTAGAAAAAATGGTAAAAAAACGTTGTTTTTCGAAAACAAAGGCATACAAAAGTATTTTTGAGCTTGAAGAGTGGAGTGAATTTAGCAAAAATGAGTCAAGTCGCTAAAGTCCATAGTTTCCGAGTTACAAAAATATCAATAATTTGAAAAATATAATATTAAAAAAAAACTTACAATTGATATTTTATTTTTCAAATTAATAGAATTACTATAATTCGGAAACTATGGACTTTAGCGACTTGACTCATAGTATTTTTTTTGAAGGGAATAAAATTTCCTATAAAATTCCCATTAACATTTTTGGTGTGCATTCAATGGTTTACGTTCTGCAAGCCAATAAATGTCAATTTCATAGGAAAAATGACTTCCACAACGGACACAAGTGAAACAACTGGAATTACAGCTAAGTAACTACGGGCACTTTTGAAGAACACTAAATACCCTACTATTTGCGACCAAAACTGCGTTGATATCATAAAACGCAGCTGAGTATTAGAAAGTTGAAAAAAAAGTAATTTAATTTACGTGTATTTTAAATGGGAAATCTTCTAAATCAAATGGACAGTATTTAGGATTGGAATTAAGAGCTCAAACTTGGCAGGAATTTTTGTTTTAGTTTAAAAAAACAATATTTTGCTTGATAAGCTATAACCGGGTACCCCTCGACTTCCGTGGTCTTGACGACGAGACTTACGAGGTCACAAATTTGGACACCTTTTGAACTCAAAAGTTCTAAGGGCGCCACTGAGAGTAAATTGCACGATCTCTCAGTATCGTGTGCAAGGCAAAGCAAAGCGGAAAGAAAGGTAATCTCAAGGTTGAGTCCGACAATTTCCTTATCTTGGCTGGACCACACAGCTGCAGAGTTAGGTTCTATTTTATAAAATCAATCACTTAATGAGCGGTCGGTAAGACTCAGCGTCATTAGTCGATCGAGAATAATTAATTTAATAAGTATGATTTTATAAATATATCCAAATTTATTTAGAACCTTTGTGTAGCAACAGATATGGTTTTAATTTATATTAAATAATTTTAACAATAATAAAATTTAAATTTTCCCGACAATGTTTTCGTATTTTAAATTTGTCTTAGTTTATAATATAATTCCTTAATTTTAATAACAATTTTTTTTCCTCAATATACAATAAATATTTGCTGGCGAGGCAATAAATTATTTAACTCACATTCACACACAGTCTGTCCGCAATTTTAAGTTCTCAATTAACGCCTTAAGTTCTGGGTTGTCTTTACGCCTAGATCTTATTTTGTTTAAATTTTATTCTAACGAACTTTTACTTAATAAAGTTCCCAGTGATGCGGTCGGTTAGACTCAGCACCAAGGTCACTTTCAAACTAAAGTTCTAGTACCTTCTAGAGGACGGTCTTTGGGACTCAGTACCTCCAGAACAATACCCGCTGAAATTTACTAAATTTAAATATTATAATTTTCTTAATTATTAAATTTTTAATCAGTGGTCGCTAGACTCAACTGAGAAAATTTTAATGTTGACGCTACCTAATAATGACGAACCCAGACACTTGATGTAAAATGGCGACCGAACGCTCTCGACCCCACGCCACGATACCGATAACTTTAGCTCATGTACTTATTAATAAATCTTTCCAATTTTTATATATATCAATATAAATTTTAAAATAATTATCAGAATTAATTTTTATTAAAATATTCTCCTTAAATTTACCGAAGTGTTAGCCTGTAGATGATGAGACGTCATGGTGGGAGGAGGACGCCGCTCTGCTTGCTGTTGTTTGCCGGGTACTTTTCTGCTTCCTGTTTCAGCTGCCAATTATAAATAAAATAATTGTTATTAATTACGCGGTTGCAAAACTCAGCGTAATTAATCGACTGCGACACAAGCCTTGAAATGGCGTCCGGGGTCAGACTTAGACCCACCGGTTTTCCTTTTTAAAGATGTACCAGAGTACGGGGTTGACTAAACTCACCGTATATCCTTTTGATGAAATTTCTTGGCAAATTACTCAAAGTAATAATTGATTGTTGAATTTATTATGGGGTCGTGAGACTCACCGAAATTTATTTTAATAATTAATACAATTAACTTCAGCAAAATTATAGCAAAATTTTAGCAGCGACTGGGCTCTAGTAGCTCTGGGCAGTGAATGCCGCTCGGGTGCCTCGCGGTGTGCCGCGAAGCCAGCAGCTCCCCACTCTCAGTCCCATGTCAGGCTCGTATCATCCAAAATTTTCCAAGTTTAAATTTCTAGAAATGGCGGGACTCGGGGCCCTCGTAAAGCACCCATTCGTCGCACGGCCAAAGGCATCGATAAATTAGTAGAGTTCCAGGTTATCGATCGACGACGGCGTGGGGACAACGGAAGTGCTTGGGCCGAGAGCGCAGTCGAATCAAATTCGAATTTAAAAATTAATTTATTTTAAATTATCCCTGTTATAAAGCAACGAAAAAAATACTTTCGCCGGAAACGAAGTATATATACCCTAATATATGAACTGGTCCCAAAAATTAAGGGATAGGAAAGAAATTCGAAATTTTTGGGTGATTTTCAACATGCTCTAACTCAGTGAAAAATGGTCGTAAAAAAATAAAGCAAATTGTAGCCTCAAGTTTCTAGTTTTCAGATCTTGACCTCAAATTCTTTTATCATGCACGGTTCCGGAGTAATCTTAAGGAAACCGACGAAAAAAAAATTTTCAAAATTTTCGCTCTTCTTTCAATAAGTCTATGGATTTCAATAAATTTTGTATGATAATCTGACCTTATGACTTTGTTAGAAAATTTTATGCTCTTTAATTTGGCGGTCTCAAAAAGTCTACAACGATTTGGCCCCGAGTTATCGTTGACTAAAGCAAAAAAGTCCATTTTGGCTTGGATAATCAATAACTCCGGACGTATTGGTCGTACAGAAAATGTAAGTAGGGTTTCGAAAACTGAAAAACATTCTCTATAAGACAAAATTAAAGGCTCTTGATAGAAAAATTTTTTTTGAAGCATTAATGTTTATAAAAAAACAGGTTGAAATTCGCATATTTGAGGATATTCGGAAATCTTGCTATAACTTCGGATATAGGGGATGAACAAAGGATATCATCGTTTTTTTCCAACCTCAAAGTGTCTTGAAAAAACCCTGAAAACTGCAAAGCGCTACGATTTTTTTTTCTTAGTGTCCTGAAGCTTTAAATTTATCGATTTTGCCAAAAATCACCATAATTGGTAGTTTCTCGGTTTTTGTTCATTTTTTCGATTTCAAAATGTTTTTTTTACCAATAATCTTGATTTATTTGATCAAGAAGATTGATTATCGATAAAAATTGAAAAAAAAACAATTTTGAAAAAAAATTTTTAAAAAAATAATTTTGAAAAAAAATTTTAAAAAAAATAATTTTTTTTTTCAAAATTTTTTTTTTTTTAATTTTTGTTTTCATTATATATATCATCCGCGATGATTTATCGTTGTCAAAAAAAATTCGTCAATGTTTTTTAACCGCCGGCAAACGTATTCCGACCGAGCAACCACCACGTGATACGCTTTGTGCAACGTTAATGCCGGCGGTAAAAAAAATTGATGAATTTAACTTTAAAAAATATTAATTAATATGAGATGAATTTGATAGTAAATTTTTTTTTTTTTTAATAGAATGAAGTTGTCGGAGCTTGTAGTAGTCTCGACCAGTCTGTGAACGGACTTTCATCGGAGTGCATAGAGCCAGAGGTTAGTGTAGAGCAAAATTGTTGACCTGTTTTTGTTTTGATGTAATTACTAACACACGAAAACGGCAATTTATTTAGGATAAATAAATTTTAATCGTTTATAAAGACTTAGTAGTTATAAAAATAAATTGCCGTTATCGTAATCGATTAGTCAGACTTGCCCAATCTCTAATCAGCAAATCACCAATCTGAATAACACGCAGGAAGTAAGAGCGTCCATCGTGTTTCAGTTACCTGGAATAGACAAAACCCTTATCATGGACCTGGAACCCGAAATCTGCTCCATAACTGGCATCAAATTGGCTGTCAAGTCTCAACAAGATTTCCACAATAACTCATTTATCTCTAAATTGGATTCCGATAATCTTCATACGTCAGCTTATAATGGACAATTTATTAACGGACAACAGCATAAAAATAGCAAGAAAAAAAGGAAGGTAAAACAATAAAAAATAAAAAATACGGCCAAACTTTTTATTGGTCCAAGTGTTGCGGGAAAGTATTACTGGCTCGATTAAATTTTGAAATGACAGTTGGTGCATCTTTGCTTTTGGTAAATGGATTGAGGATTTTTTTTCTTTTTCTTTTTCTTTATTTTTTTAAATCATATTTGTCCTATGTTTATCCTACAATTCGAGCCTATAAATTAATTAAACATAACAGAATCTATAAATAGAAGTATAAATCAATTAATAAAAATGTAATTAATTAATATTCTTAAATGTTTTCCTTTTGTCCCGATTCATTTTGTAACGGTGATTTATAAAGTTGTATGTAAGTCATAATAAGTATGAAAAATTAATGTAATCATTGAAATGAATAATAAAAATACAAATTTAATGCGTATTATCTAATTATAAAATAGTTATCCAGCAAATAAACCATTTTTTTTTGCCAATAACAAGTGATAATACGCCAGTTCCAAGTAATTTGAAGAGGCTTTATTCAGTATCACCATCTCCTGAGGCGTAAATATATTTTTTTATCAATATAATTTGTAACGTAAACTTTTCTTATTACTTGATAAACTCAACAAAATTACCCCTAAATTTTTACTCAATAAAATTACTCAATTACTCGAACACAAATTACATGATCAGGCTACGTGACACTTCGCCCACCGATCACTTCTCTCATTCCCTCCAGATCCTGACGGGCGCCAGCCGACTTTTATTTCTCCGGTATCGGCAACTGGTCTAAACATACACGTAAATTAAAACCTAATATCTAAATCCTTCGGAGATAAGAAAAATGAACGGTGGTAGCGGCATGTCCTGGTGCGCTCAGTATGCTAGGTTGTGGAGAGAGGGTCGTGGTTCTTGTGACGTGAAAAAAGCCGATTACATTAAATCAAAACAAAATAAAGAAAAGGAAAACTGAATAAAGTACCGTAAAGATGACGCGAGAGTGGCGCGGAGGGCCCAAGAGGCTCGCGGTCGATTACTCTCGGTCCATCAAACAAATAAATACCTGAGTAAGACATGAGGAACCTCGCGTGGACGACGAATCACAAAACTTAACACACTTCTAGATAACTAAGGAACATCCATAAATTACGTAACACATTTTGAAAATTTTTCAGACCCCCCGCCCCCCCCCCCCTGGTATATAACAAATCGTAACAAATGACCAGACCCCCATGCCCCTAAGAGATTTGTTACGTAACATTATAATTTTGTCGCAACAGATAAAGGTCTTGAATAATTTAAATTCTATTTTGTTGCCCAATATAATTGCTATATATTCATATTCGAGTCGAAGTATTAGTTTTCTTTTGGTTCCCTCAATTTTTTAAAATAATTTTTTTGATTCTCTTACATTCTCCTTAGATTTCATTTGATATTCCTACATTCTCGCCATGTTTTTTTGTTTTTTGCGTTTTTATTTATTTTATTTGTTTATTTATTCAATTTTTATGCCAAGGCAAATATTCATACAATTTTTAATAATAAAGTACACGTATATCAAGTTAATATACATTTATAGTTTGAAATGTTTTAAAAACTACCAAGATAAACTCTACAATATACAAATAATAAAACGTGAACCATGTCTAACCATTTGAGAATAGAAATAATAGAGCTTAAGAAATTGTTAAATGATCAAATGTTTAAATGGTTTAAATTTAGTAAAAGTTTTAACATATCAGCAGAGCAAATTATGATTTTAATTGACCAGGTTCAGATTGATAGTAAGCTATCCCGTTCCAGTTTCACAAAAAATTCAAAAGCATTCTTTTTAAAGGCGTCCAGGCTAAGAGATTCAGTGACTTCAAATGGTAATTTGAAGTCATTAATTCTCTCCATAGTCGAATTGCGGAGATAACAAATGAATGTTCAAAGATTGTAGTTGGGAAGTTGGGCATTTTAAATTAAATATTATTGTATTTCGCTGCAATTCCGTCAGATCTTCTAATCTCTGATGATTCTTCTAGAAAAAGACTTCTGAGAAACTTTGGTTCACCCGAATTCAAAAGCTTAAACATAAAGCATGCTAAGGCATAAAGTCTTTTGGATTTGATAATGAGCCAGTTTAATTTGTGCCTGTAAGGAGTGATATGCTCATCACGTCTGAGATTGAATATAAATCTGATAGTGTTATTCACTAGACGCTGTAGTTTGTAGTCTAACCGTTTCGATGAATCCAGAAGAATTAGTGAGCAGTATTCGATAATTGGGATTATAGTGGACATGACTAAAAGCTTGCGAGTGGATGAAGAGAGAATATTTCTCCTATACTTCAAGCAGTTTAAGGTAGCGTAGACTTTACGAGTAGTATGGGCAATGTGGACATCCCAAGAAAGATTATTTGTTAAATGGATTCCCAAATGTTTAGTTGTGTAAACATATGGTATAACATTTCCATCAATAATAATTTCCGGAAGATCACAGTTATTTAAAAGCTTGAGTTTCCTGTTACTCCCAAGAATCATGACTTTAGTTATAGAAAAGTTTATTTCAAGGCCGACTTCCTTTGCCCAATCAGCTACAGCTTCGCCATCAGTTATGAGCTTAAATGCAGCATCATGAAGTTGAAAAATTTTAAAGTGGAGGTAGGCATATTTGTCGTCAGCGAAGGGGCCATGTTTGGAAAATTTTAACCTCTTCGATACTCCATTTACAACTATCAGAAAGAGGATCGGTCCAAGAATAGATCCTTAAGGGACACCAGAGGTCGTACTGATAGCTTTTCATGAAGAACTGTCAGGATTTAGTATTGACTGGGATCTTCCTGTGAGATACGACTGAAACCAACAGATCACTTCAATTGTAAAACCCATTTCATACATAGTGATAAATAGGATTTTGTGGTTTACGTAGTCAAACGCTTTCGTGAAGTCGAAAAGTAATAGATATGTTAGGTCATCACTATCCATAGCCCTGTGAATATCATCAGTCAATAATAAAAGAGCAGCTTGCGTGCTGTGATGCTTTCGAGAGCCTGACTGATGATCATCAAGAATATAATTTGACTCAAGGTAGCTTATAAGTTGGTTTGCTACAATACGCTCAAACACTTTAGCGAAATGGGAAATGTTCGCTATGGGCCTAGTGTCAGACATTGTTCTCGGTGGAGTGACTTTGTTCAAAGGTATAATAAAGACTGTTTTCCAAACATCCGGAAAGGAACCAGTATTTAACGAACAATTTAAGATGGTCATCAAAAAAAGAGAAATGGACGGAAGATGGTCTTTCAACCATCTGAGATTAAATCCATCCGGGCTTTTGCCTTTTGATTTGTGAAGCGTACACTGTTAAAAATTTCCATAGTAATTTTACTAAACTATTGTAGGAAGTTTTCACGCACCACCATATAGTAGTAATAAGACTCAATATTGTAATTTTACTACACAACTTATTTCAACTCAGTTTAGCAATATTACAAAATATTTGTTGCAATATTACTAAGCATTTGTCAAAAATTTGTTCAGTAATAATTCTACACAAGTGTTGTAATTTTGCTAAGCAAATAATATTAAAAAAATTTAGTGATTTTAGTATGATGTATTGTAATTTTACAACACACCATATTTTGATTCATTTTGGGAATATTACAAAACATTTGTTGCAATTTTACTAAACATTTGTCAAAAATTTGTTCAGTGATATTACAATCCAAACGTTGTAATTTTGCACTACATATAGTATGCAACATCACATCATAGGTTTAGTAAAAATATAAACTGAGTAGTGTAAAACAAACTAGTACATTTTTTGAAGTAATCTTTAAATATTTTATTGTAATATGACAGTACAGTTTAAATTAAATTAGGTTTAAGGGGACCCGGTGGTCTGTAACAGGTCTAATCCTCAGCTCGTAAGCTCGCCGGAACCAGGGTCAATTTATTGAGGAATATAACAAGATAAATAATTAAAATTAAAAGAACTTAATTGCCTTTAACAGTTGATTAAGAAAATATAATTTAATTGAATAATAATAAAATAAATACAGAGTAATGCAGTTAATTCTTTACAAGAAATAATTTGAACGAAACTTAAACAATCGATAATAAACGGACGGTCGGTAAATCAACTCGCGAACTAAGTGAACTCAAAGCTAGCTCCCTCTTCCTAGTGACTCAGCGTCGTCCAGGAGCCCCTGACTCTATTCCCAGGCACAAGCGGATTAAATCCTTCTTGCCCCACCTACTCGGTTTGTGTACCAACAGTATCTTGGCAGAAGGCGAAGATACTGGAAGAGTAATAATTAATTTTTAGCAAGTGTGTATCCAGCGATACGCACTAATTAAAATATTAATTAATGTAAAATCAATTTACCTTGATTTTATCCCAGCGGACCAAACTCAAGGTATCTTGATTGGCGAGAACACAATCCAGCGACTAGTGAACTCAAGACAGGTAAAATCTCTGATCGGAATCAGGTTAAAAATAGTATATTAACGCATTGAGTGGAAGGTGCTTTCGACAACGAGTGTGATTGGTTCACGAGCCGTTAGGCGAGTGTTGCCAACACACGAGTGTCGAAAGCCCTTCTCACTCAATCCGTTACAATAGTTTTTGCATCGAATCGTAAGAAAGAATGTCTCTGATTGGTAAAAAAGGACACTACATTAAATTTAATCTTTTAATTAACCTAAAATAATATTCAATCTTATTAATATAAAATTAATTCCTGTCTAATTTCTGATGCAAAAGATTGTTAAATAATAATAGTAACAATTAAACACGATTTAATTAACTTTTATAATAATTTAAGATTATTTTTATTGCTTTCAAAATATTGATATTCAGCAAAAAATAACTAGAGTTTCAAGTCAAAGTTGATATAGTGAATTGTACATTATAATTAAATACAGTAAGATGATTTTCTATAGTCTGGGACTTTCCGTTGTCCTAACTCGAGTCGGCTGTTGATTGGGTTTTCTGGTGGATCGTTTAATGACTAATAAATAGTATATCTATATATATGTAAAAAGTGTACGTTTGTCATATTTTTCACGAACAATGTGGACATTCTTCGCGATATTTATTCTTTGTAGTGTCATTTTTAACCAATCAGAGACGTGCTTTCTTACCATGAGTTGCAAAAAAAAATGTTTTTAATTTTGCTTTTAATAACTTTAGAACAACTATCTTCGAACGGACGCGTAACCGAATTTTTCGTGCTCTAGCAGTGGATTGGGAACTAAAAATAATCTAGCTAATTTAATTTCATTTTGAACTTTTAAGCATTCAATTAATAATAATAAAAAATGAATTCTTGAATCTCTTCAAAGGTCTAGAGGCTGAAAATTTCATGATTTGAATAAATTTTTTTTTTATATGATAATAAAAATCAAACCTTTTGAAATTTCGAGGGATTATTTAGCCCTATCAAGCTGGCAGTAAAAAGTCAGCAGAAACCATCGAAATATGCATGGAAATTTGTAGCTAAATAGTTGCTAATTAGTTGCTAGAATCACGATTTTGTAGCTCTATTCAGTTCCACAAAAAACCAATTACTGCTATCTTTCCAACAAGCTAGCAGTAAAATGACAAAAATGGTCGAGGGGATATGGACTAATGAATGTAAATTTGTTGCTAATTTGTTGCTCAAAGACAGTATAGAGAAAAATTCAAAAAACCCTAGAGTCAGCTATAAATTATTCATAGTAACTACCATCCAGTGTCCCTGCTATCGTGATATACAGTTTTTATTAGCACATTGATGGCATAGATTTTGTTGCTGGTCGCGGATGTCTTCAGCAGCGCCCAGATAGCCAGCAACAAAATAGAAACTAAAAATCAGCCCAACCGGGTGACTGGTAATTAACTGATAGTGTCCATGCTATCGTGACACGCATTTTTTATTGCTAAAAGTCCATCATAGATTTTGTTGCTGGTCGTAAAATGCATCAGCAGTGCACAGAGAGCCAGCAACAAAATAATAACTAAAAATCGGCCCAACCAGGTGACTGGTAATTAACTGATAGTGTCCATGCTATCGTGACACGCATTTTACATTGCTAAAATTCCATCATGGATTTTGTTGCAAGTCGTGAAATGCATCAGCAGTGCACAGAGTGCCAGCAACAAAATAGAAACTAAAAATCGACCCAACCATGTAACTGGTACCTAACTACAAGTGTCCATGCTATCGTGACACGCATTTTTTATTGTTTAAAATCCATCATGGATTTTGTTGCTGGTCGTGAAACGCATCAGCAGTGCACAGAGTGCCAGCAACAAAATAGAAACTAAAAATCGGCCCAACCACGTGACTGGTAATTCACTGAAAGTGTCCATGCTATCGTGACACGCATTTTACATTGCTAAAATTCCATCATGGATTTTGTTGCTGGTCGTGAAATGCATCAGCAGTGCACAGAGTGCCAGAAACAAAATAGAAACTAAAAATCGGCCCAACCATGTAACTGGTACCTAACTACAAGTGTTCATGCTATCGTGACAAGCATTTTTTATTGTCAAAAATCCATCATGGATTTTGTTGCTGGTCGTGAAATGCATCAGCAGTGCACAGAGTACCAGCAACAAAATAGAAACTAACAAACGGCCGAACCATGTAACAGGTACCTAACTACAAGTGTCCATGCTATTGTGACACGCATTTTTTATTGTTAAAAATCCATCATGGATTTTGTTGCTGGTCGTGGAATGCATCGGCAGTGCACAGAGTACCAGCAACAAAATAGAAACTAACAAACGGCCCAACCGGGTGACTGGTAATTAATTGATAGTGTCCATGCTATCGTGATACGCATTTTACATTGCTAAAATTCCATCATGGATTTTGTTGCTGGTCGTGAAATGCATCAGCAGTGCACAGAGTGCCAGCAACAAAATAGAAACTAAAAATCGGCTCAACCGTGTAACAGGTACCTAACTACAAGTGTCCATGCTATTGTGACACGCATTTTTTATTGTTAAAAATCCATTATGGATTTTTTTGCTGGTCGTGAAATGCATCAGCAGTGCACAGAGTGCCAGCAACAAAATAGAAACTAAAAATCGGCTCAACCGTGTAACAGGTACCTAACTACAAGTGTCCATGCTATCGTGACACGCATTTTTTATTGTTTAAAATCCATCATGGATTTTGTTGCTGGTCGTGAAATGCATGAGCAGTGCACAGAGTGCCAGCAACAAAATAGAAACTAAAAATCGGCCCAACCGCGTGACTGGTAATTCACTGATAGTGTCCATGCTATCGTGACACGCATTTTACATTGCTAAAATTTCATCATAGATTTTGTTGCTGGTCGTGAAATGCATCAGCAGTGCACAGAGTGCCAGCAACAAAATAGAAACTAAAAATCGACCCAACCATGTAACTGGTACCTAACTACAAGTGTCCATGCTATCGTGACACGCATTTTTTATTGTTAAAAATCCATTATGGATTTTGTTGCTGGTCGTGAAACGCATCAGCAGTGCACAGAGTGCCAGCAACAAAATAGAAACTTAAAATCGGCTCAACCGTGTAACATGTACCTAACTACGAGTGTCCATGCTATCGTGACACGCATTTTTTATTGTTAAAAATCCATCATGGATTTTGTTGCTGGTCGTGAAATGCATCAGCAGTGCACAGAGTACCAGCAACAGAATAGAAACTAACAAACAGCCGAACCATGTAACTAGTACCTAACTACAAGTGTCCATGCTATTGTGACACGCATTTTTTATTGTTATAAATCCATCATAGATTTTGTTGCTAGTCATGAAATGCATCGGCAGTGCACAGAGTACCAGCAACAAAATAGAAACTAACAAACGGCCCAACCGGGTGACTGGTAATTAATTGATAGTGTCCATGCTATCGTGACACGCATTTTTTATTGTTTAAAATCCATCATGGATTTTGTTGCTGGTCGTGAAATGCATCAGCAGTGCACAGAGTGCCAGCAACAAAATAGAAACTAAAAATCGGCCCAACCGCGTGACTGGTAATTCACTGATAGTGTCCATGCTATCGTGACACGCATTTTACATTGCTAAAATTCCATCATGGATTTTGTTGCTGGTCGTGAAATGCATCAGCAGTGCACAGAGTGCCAGAAACAAAATAGAAACTAAAAATCGGCCCAACCATGTAACTGGTACCTAACTACAAGTGTTCATGCTATCGTGACAAGCATTTTTTATTGTCAAAAATCCATCATGGATTTTGTTGCTGGTCGTGAAATGCATCAGCAGTGCACAGAGTACCAGCAACAAAATAGAAACTAACAAACGGCCGAACCATGTAACAGGTACCTAACTACAAGTGTCCATGCTATTGTGACACGCATTTTTTATTGTTAAAAATCCATCATGGATTTTGTTGCTGGTCGTGAAATGCATCGGCAGTGCACAGAGTACCAGCAACAAAATAGAAACTAACAAACGGCCCAACCGGGTGACTGGTAATTAATTGATAGTGTCCATGCTATCGTGACACGCATTTTTTATTGTTTAAAATCCATCATGGATTTTGTTGCTGGTCGTGAAATGCATCAGCAGTGCACAGAGTGCCAGCAACAAAATAGAAACTAAAAATCGGCCCAACCGCGTGACTGGTAATTCACTGATAGTGTCCATGCTATCGTGACACGCATTTTACATTGCTAAAATTCCATCATGGATTTTGTTGCTGGTCGTGAAATGCATCAGCAGTGCACAGAGTGCCAGAAACAAAATAGAAACTAAAAATCGGCCCAACCATGTAACTGGTACCTAACTACAAGTGTTCATGCTATCGTGACAAGCATTTTTTATTGTCAAAAATCCATCATGGATTTTGTTGCTGGTCGTGAAATGCATCAGCAGTGCACAGAGTACCAGCAACAAAATAGAAACTAACAAACGGCCGAACCATGTAACAGGTACCTAACTACAAGTGTCCATGCTATTGTGACACGCATTTTTTATTGTTAAAAATCCATCATGGATTTTGTTGCTGGTCGTGAAATGCATCGGCAGTGCACAGAGTGCCAGCAACAAAATAGAAACTAAAAATCGGCCCAACCGCGTGACTGGTAATTCACTGATAGTGTCCATGCTATCGTGACACGCATTTTACATTGCTAAAATTCCATCATAAATTTTGTTGCTGGTCGTGAAATGCATCAGCAGTGCACAGAGTGCCAGCAACAAAATAGAAACTAAAAATCGACCCAACCATGTAACTGGTACCTAACTACAAGTGTCCATGCTATCGTGACACGCATTTTTTATTGTTAAAAATCCATTATGGATTTTGTTGCTGGTCGTGAAACGCATCAGCAGTGCACAGAGTGCCAGCAACAAAATAGAAACTTAAAATCGGCTCAACCGTGTAACAGGTACCTAACTACAAGTGTCCATGCTATCGTGACACGCATTTTTTATTGTTAAAAATCCATCATGGATTTTGTTGCTGGTCGTGAAATGCATCAGCAGTGCACAGAGTACCAGCAACAAAATAGAAACTAACAAACGGCCGAACCATGTAACTAGTACCTAACTACAAGTGTCCATGCTATTGTGACACGCATTTTTTATTGTTATAAATCCATCATAGATTTTGTTGCTAGTCATGAAATGCATCGGCAGTGCACAGAGTACCAGCAACAAAATAGAAACTAACAAACGGCCCAACCGGGTGACTGGTAATTAATTGATAGTGTCCATGCTATCGTGACACGCATTTTACATTGCTAAAAATCCATCATAGATTTTGTTGCTGGTCGTGAAATGCATCAGCAGTGCACAGAGTGCCAGCAACAAAATAGAAACTAAAAATCGGCCCAACCGGGTGACCGGCAACTAACTAGGAACGTCTATACTACTGTAAAACGTATGATTAAACGTCAATACTTAGTTGTAGATTGCTTTTGGAAACAACATGGCATTATTAATTTTTTCAAGTCGTTGACCTGAAGTTATCACTTGTGCATATGCTATTGCGACTCGCAGCTTGTTGTGAGATGTGATGGAAATAAATTTGTAAAGCGTTCGAAATTTTAAATAGTATCTTATTCATTTATTACATGACAAGTTTGACAGATGTGTTTTCGCAATTTGTTGCTGTTTAGAGCTGTCTTGATTAAATTTTTACGTATATTAATATTTGTAAATTAATTTCAGTTTTGCCTTTTTTCAGTTTGTCTGTCTCTTTTAGGTCGTCATATTCGTACCATTCTGTACCTCTTAAGCACATTGCTACAAAATGGCCACCACTGTTGTCTGTTGACGATTTTCTTTGAATTCCTGGAGGTTCGTAAGCAACTGCTCCTACTATTCTATATTTCTCATCTGCGATCAGTGGGTTTATGAAATCCTTTGGCAAAGTATCTAAATTCATTTGGCACTCTCCTCTAGCATTAAGAATTTCAAGAATGATCATTTCTCCTGTTAAATAATAATTATAGTATTAAAAAAAAATATTCTCTCATTTCCAATTTCGAGATGTGAAAGTGTGATCGTACCTAGTTTCGAAATTGATGTTACCCGTTTTCCTTTGCAGTGCTCCGATCTGCATCTTGTCACCATACACAAATCAGTCAATTTCGCGATGTCAAGTCGGCCATCTATGATATCGCTCATGTAAGCAATTGGGGCAATTATATTTTTTTCTTCTTTTACAGAACATTGACTACATGCTATTGCTATAGTGCAACTTGGTGTACTCTCAAACATCCGTAAAACTATTTGCATTACACTCGTTTCGCAGCATAACAAAATCGAGCCATCTGGTTGTTCTATGTGTTCCACAAAATCGTAATGGAATCTGGCTCGTGTTTCGTATGCAGCTGCAAACGATGTCTGCTCTTCAAAAAGATTAACTGCTAATTTGAGGATTTGATTTGATCCGCCATCATTTTTTATCTGTTCAAGGAAAAAATAATCTTAATTATTTACGTACTAATTAACGCGTCGTATGAGTTCAGCCCATTTATTATTCATACGCTACATACCCTGATTAAGATAATTGATTTAATCCACGCTAATTGTATGTTTATATATTAGTCAATTCAAATTGTTCTTAACCATTTAAAATTTTTTCGATTTATTTTAAATTATTTCGCTTAATCAGGGATAGCAACTGAATTCGGTATTGTAAGATGTCGAATACGAAAACGTACTTCATTAATGATAATGTAGATTAATTATTAGACATAAACTCAATTCAGGAGCATTGAAAAATTATCGAATATCTAAATTGTTTTCCTTACCTTTAAACGAAAATTCGACCAATCACAAACAGCAGCGGCGATTATCTGATAAACGCTGTCGAAAGCGCACGTTAGAATTGCGTTCACTCTTTGGTTATTAATTGTAACAGGACGCAAGCTATCATTGTTTCCATTTTTTAGAATAACAATTTTTCTTCGTTTCCCATGAAACTGAAGTTGCTCTTTAATTAAATGAGGTTTTTCCCCGTAATACTTAGCTTTCTTTTTCTTACTTATAACTCCTGTGTCATTTGCAAAGTTATCTTCCACCTTCGTAATTTTATTTCCTACAACCGGGGAAGTACCCTCTGTTTCATTTCCCCAGTTTTCTTTATGTCGAGATGCAACAATAACCGAAATGTTATCTTGTTTCTTACACTTGAAATAAATTCTTTTTTGCCCAAATCCTTCTTTGAGATCGAATGGACTGGCACACTCATCCAAATTGTGAACCGGTGTGTGACAAATAAAACATCGGTGACTACCAGTTGGTTTATCTCCTCTAGTGCAAGCAGGGCATTGTATTACGTGGTCCAAATCTAATGAAATACTTAAATCATTTGTACTTCTTTCGTTTGAAGTATTAAATTTATTATTTTTGTCTTCTTCGCCTTTATTTTCAATATCTTCAGGTTGAGCGATTCTGGAATTTATGATTTTCAATCTTCCGTTAATATAGTTGACGTATTTTCCTATATATTCATCAACTCTCATTGGTAGGACTTCATTTTTTAAAAATAAATTCTTTGTTTTATTAAATTCACTTTCAACGCAGGCGCTTGAAGCTGGAATCCGTCCGAACCCAAAGTCATCTCTGACCACGCAAGACCATAAAGGTAGGTCACACAAATCATTTAAAAGTTTTTGGGCAAACGTTGGCATATAATGAGCATTAACACGGTCACCTATTTGAATTTTTTTAATCAATGTGACAGCTTCGTTAATGTCTCGACCCCATTCAGACCACTGATTGGTTTCTTTAAATTTTTTTGATTTTTGTTGGTTTTTTTTATTAATGTCATTAGTGTCTGAATCACTGTTTACACTTTCTTCTGATTCTGAATCTCCTTTTTTCATATCTGATTCGTAGTTGAAGGCTTCTTTTTGTTGCTAAAAAAATAGATTAATAATTTAAATGATGTACATTTATTTTGAATTACTGAAAGCCATAGGGAGATACGGATGGTAAAATGGTTTCAGAAAGAAATTCCAATGAAACTTTAAGGCTTCATATGTGTTACTTGATTTTAAAAATTTTAAAAGTTTGAAACTTTTATCGCAATCAGTATTTGAGCAAAAAAAAAAATTGAATTAGGGCTCTTAAGTGCTTGAACAAGAAAATTCTCGCTTTATAACGAAACTAAATCCTTCAAAGAGGAAATTTTATTTTTTCTTTAATTTGTGATACTACATTGACGGATTTAGAAATATTTAATATATTCTAGGAATTTAAGAAGCTTCTGAACAAAATATTTCGTAATTTTACTAAAGTTGTACTATTAGAAAAAAACAACATACAAAAAAAAATTATTTTCCAAGAATCTTGCAAAGTCACATAACTATTATTTATTTATTATTATTATTATTATTATTATTATTATTATTATTATTATTATTATTATTATTATTATTATTATTATTATTATTATTATTATTATTATTATTATTATTATTATTATTATTATTATTATTATTATTATTATTATTATTATTATTATTATTATTATTATTATTATTATTATTATTATTATTATTATTATTATTATTATTATTATTATTATTATTATTATTATTATTATTATTATTATTATTATTATTATTATTATTATTATTATTATTATTATTATTATTATTATTATTATTATTATTATTATTATTATTATTATTATTATTATTATTATTATTATTATTATTATTATTATTATTATTATTATTATTATTATTATTATTATTATTATTATTATTATTATTATTATTATTATTATTATTATTATTATTATTATTATTATTATTATTATTATTATTATTATTATTATTATTATTATTATTATTATTATTATTATTATTATTATTATTATTATTATTATTATTATTATTATTATTATTATTATTATTATTATTATTATTATTATTATTATTATTATTATTATTATTATTATTATTATTATTATTATTATTATTATTATTATTATTATTATTATTATTATTATTATTATTATTATTATTATTATTATTATTATTATTATTATTATTATTATTATTATTATTATTATTATTATTATTATTATTATTATTATTATTATTATTATTATTATTATTATTATTATTATTATTATTATTATTATTATTATTATTATTATTATTATTATTATTATTATTATTATTATTATTATTATTATTATTATTATTATTATTATTATTATTATTATTATTATTATTATTATTATTATTATTATTATTATTATTATTATTATTATTATTATTATTATTATTATTATTATTATTATTATTATTATTATTATTATTATTATTATTATTATTATTATTATTATTATTATTATTATTATTATTATTATTATTATTATTATTATTATTATTATTATTATTATTATTATTATTATTATTATTATTATTATTATTATTATTATTATTATTATTATTATTATTATTATTATTATTATTATTATTATTATTATTATTATTATTATTATTATTATTATTATTATTATTATTATTATTATTATTATTATTATTATTATTATTATTATTATTATTATTATTATTATTATTATTATTATTATTATTATTATTATTATTATTATTATTATTATTATTATTATTATTATTATTATTATTATTATTATTATTATTATTATTATTATTATTATTATTATTATTATTATTATTATTATTATTATTATTATTATTATTATTATTATTATTATTATTATTATTATTATTATTATTATTATTATTATTATTATTATTATTATTATTATTATTATTATTATTATTATTATTATTATTATTATTATTATTATTATTATTATTATTATTATTATTATTATTATTATTATTATTATTATTATTATTATTATTATTATTATTATTATTATTATTATTATTATTATTATTATTATTATTATTATTATTATTATTATTATTATTATTATTATTATTATTATTATTATTATTTTCAAAAGTCCATATTCAGCTGATAGAGTAAAGAAAAAAATTTTCACAATTTTTAGTTTTTATGTTCTTTGTTGGAAATCAACTAAGATTGAGGTCTAGAACTGGCAGGTTTTTATTATCTTAATAGTACCACCGAATAATAAATATTTTACCATTCTTATCCCCTAATGGTTATAATATAGAAAATAGTAATAATTGTAACTTTCACACTATGACTTTCAAGTACAAAAAATTTACAATAACACTACCGAAAAGAACAACAATTATATATGTAAAAAACATTGCTTACTTCTTCATCTGTGATTAATGATTTTAAATATTTGTTGGCTTATTCTACTTCAGTTGCCGATCCATTAGGCAAGTCACCATCAGTTTCACATTGTGAAACTAACAGTAATGCCCTTATGATTTTTTTCGCTCTGTCTCGAGTATTAGCAATGATAAGCTGGCCTATGGAAGCTTTATAAAAAACGCCGACTCTCGAAGGGATATTTTTTAACAATTTTACATAAGTATTTAGGAAATGAGCATTGTCCATTCTTATGTAGCATGATGGAAGATTAAAATCATAACAAGCATTTGCATATTCATTTATGGTTGCATGATTAGTAAAGGCTCTGACAGCAGCTGTTAAAATGGCTCTGCCTCCATCTATCACCACTTCTTTGGGAAAAGGAGCTCCTGATCGGATCCATTCCATTAGCCAAAAGTGGATTGAATTCGCATTCTGACTCTCACTAATCATTTGGATAACAGGAAATTGGCCCTCATTCATTCTTACAACTCCGTGATAAAGATATATAGATTTAGATTTAATTTCATTATATTTTTTCATTTTCTTAATTATTTTACCAGTTGCATCAATACATAAACAGCTATGTTCTCTCGAAACATAATCTCTATAAATATTTAATTGGTGTCGGCTCCAATAATGCACATAAAAAGGATCGAGCCCTATATGTCTGATCACAAACGCGGCATCAGTATGTTTTAATATCTGAAGCGCTTTAATTGGATCCGCATGTAGAAAATTATTTTTCCGAGATTGATATCTAGCCTCCCGTAAGACTGGTGATGATGGCAAATTCGGAGGCTCATAATCACCATGTTCCATTTCTTTGTTGGCCTTTTCTGCACGATATGTATGTGTAGTTTTATTGCCCATATCTTGGACAGTGGCTTCTCTTCTTGGTCCTTTTAGCCATCTTTTGCCGCACTTTCCGGATCCTTTCGTAATTGTACACGTAATTTCAACAAATTGGTCTGTTGGTTTATTACTAATAAGTCCATCCAATTTACTACCACACCTACAGTGGCCTATTGAAGATATAAAACGGTTAACATATATATTTTTTTGATAATTAAATTATTTTTTATTTTGAGAAAGAAGATTTTAAAAATTCCGAATGATCAAAATCATCGGCCTACTTTAATATAAAATACTCGGTGTAAGATTCTTTTATAAGCAAGTAAGTTAAATGATCATAAAAAAAATTTTTTTTTTTTACGAAAATTAAAAAAATAATTCAATCTCATGAGCGTAGCTAAATTAATGTCAAAAGATAAATAAAATTGATTTCTATAAAATTATATTTTCAATGCTCTTTATTAATAT
Source organism: Microplitis manilae (assembly GCA_030273425.1). Lineage (NCBI taxonomy): Eukaryota > Metazoa > Arthropoda > Insecta > Hymenoptera > Braconidae > Microplitis > Microplitis manilae. The sequence continues at coordinate 18,505,423 of CP092727.1, read as the reverse complement.
TTCGGTCAATATTTGTACCATCTATTTTTGAACGAAGGATCACTCTTAATATCTTCACTATTGATTTATTCTTAATTTTAAAAACTTGAAATTTCATATTTTCTATTCCTAAAACTTGAAAATACAAAGGATTCAAAGTTTTTAATAGAAAAAAATTTTTAAAATATTTAAATATCCATTCGTGAAATAATCATTTTTCAAAAATAGCTTAACTATATTAATGTTGAGAATCTAGTTACTGGTTTACGTTATATCCTCTAGAACCCACAGGAATCGACTGAAATATTCTATACATTAAGAATTAATCATAAATTCAACCGTGTTTTCAAAAGTTATCGACTAATAAATTAACCTTATTATTGTTAATTACTATTAAGATCTCGGTAGCAAATTTTTTAACTAAAAAACCTGTTGACTTGAAAATTATATGCAGGAATCATTGAAAAATCAAATGGTCTCAATTATTTGTCATTTTTTGTCATTTAATGAAAAGTAAAAATTTATCGTATTAATGAATTAACAGCCCTGAAGTAAAATTCTACCTTTCCAAATTCAAAACTTTTGTAGGAAACAAACCTGAAAATGTACCAGAGCATTCATCGGTTGAAATGTAATGGTTTTTAAAACTTAATCCACAAGTGATTTTCGTTGATTCTACCAGCTTATCGTTAATTTTATCCTCCCAAATCCTAGGTTTCAAAGCTTTGTAAGAAGTAACTTTCTTTCTTCATTTTCCACTGTTACATTGGCGATATTTAGTAATAATTAAATTGTTAAATTCTTCTTTTGTGAAATATATTACGTACGACCTTTTAATGTTTTCATGAAAACTCAAGTTACTTGCATTACTGGAATCTATTGATTTTTCTGTCATTGTAGGTATCGTGGAATCTAATGATGCGTTCAGATGAATATTTTGACGTTCAAACAATTTTTGTTCTATGTCATAGCGATTATCTGTAACGTAGCTGTACAAGGAACACGGTTTTATCAAGTTATTGAGCTTTGTTGCTATTGTTTCCCAAACTGAATTATTTTTCTCGATAATTTGTCCATTTGAAATTATAATTTTATCCGAATGGTCCAGAATAGCATCAACAATTAGTTGTGATTCGACAGATGGAGGCCTTCCACGTGGCATCATGAAGGGCTATATCTAAAATGATTTTAAAAAATGGTAAACTCAATAATAGCTTAAAATATCAAACAAAAAAACAAACAGCGATTTAATGGGGGGGGGGTATCGGTGCTTAAGTAGCGAAAATCCTTCGACTTCAATTTTTTCCCGCGATCTTGTTTGATATGTTTTACTGATGATATAAATGTATGTCGTTATAGAGAAACTTAGTGTCACATTGTTTAAACTGAAACTGCTTGAACAAACGCAAGAAAATTTTTTTTTCAAATGGAAAATTTTTGTTTCCCGATTTTTTGATAAATTACAAAAAAATGCTTTCAGAAATATTAATTTTAGAAGGTTCGAAACATCACCAATAAAGATACTTTTCATCCATTGGAAAATGTAAAAATTCCGATAAGATACAAAAAAATTATATTTTTTACATTTGTCGTGCGATAGTTAGTCAACTCTTCCAGCAAAAATAAAAATTTTGTATTTTTAGTAATACTAATTTTTTTATGAAACATGCTTGCTAGTTTTATCACCCACAATAAAGTATAACTGTCTATATCTCAAACTTATGCACTATACCCTTCCCTTCGCACCACGTGAATTTTTATTTGGTATATATCTATAAAACTATCAAATTTATGGAAATTTAAAAAGAATATAATTTTGTTAATAAAAAGAATCACTTAAAATTTACTCTCTATTAGTTGGTGTCTAAAATAAATGTTGCAAAAGTGATTGATAATCAAAGCTGAAGATATCAATAAAATAATGATTCATTTCTGTTGGAAATTTAGGTATAGTAATAATGAATGAGAAACAGATCAATTTATTAACTAAATGAAAACTTATATCTTTTTGTTAAAAATACGTGCTTAAGGATATGTCTTCACTCGTAAGAGATAGAAGCTTAGACTAACTTAATTTTTTTAATATTGTTTAACACTAAGGTCGAACAACCTCTCCTCTTATTCTTTAACAAACATGTCTAAGTACAACATATATGTGAATATGTGTACTTGTATATGTGAGTTCAATGTGAAAAAAACATATTGCCTTGCATTTACTTGGAACGTAGGCCTCAATCTATCGTCGACCCAAGTACCTAACGTCATAAAATTTGATCTACACAAGTTTTTTTTTCTCATGTAAACATATACTGATAGAAAAATTTCTTAGCATTTAAAAAGATTTCTTAGTATTTAAGAAATTATTTCTTGTATAGTAAGAAATATTTGTTAAATACAAAAGAATTATATTTAAGAAATGATTTCTTAAATACTAAGAAATCCTTCTATCAGTGTACTACGACTTGAATGTAGCATTTCTCTAAATTATATTTCGAACAGAATGATTAGTATCTAAAACGAGATATTAAATAAAATATATATTCGAATAAATGTTAAATTTTTTCAGAGAATCCAACAATTTTTTTTAATTGTACTGCTTTCATAATAAAAACAATACTTTTGTATTATTAATATTTGAACATTATGCAGGATCACAAAATGATTTATGACTATCTGCCTGTTAAGATATGTCAGGAAAGTTTTTGGAAGCAGTATGAGTTCTTTTTGTTCATAGTGTAGTAATGAAATAAGCATCAGCAATGAAAAATTAATTTTATTTTGATGTTGGGCTTCGATTATTGACAAGTGGACATCAATAATAACTTGAGTAATATTAATTGTAACAAAAATTGATGAAGTAAATTTTAAATAATTATTTTATTAATAAAGTAGCGTTGCTTAAAAATTTTCGTAAACTTAGTGATACACAAAAGTCTTTGAAAAATGAAGATTCATGGCGCCAAAAGAACGTTGCAGCGCGTGAGCCAGAGAGAGACATTGATATTTAAGATAACCGATAAAATTAACCGGGTATATTTAAACTGGGTAATCTATATTCAGGCTTTTACAAAAATTTTAAGCTGTTTTTTTTATCTAAGAACGATCAGACAGATTAAAAATACTAGATAGAGAAAAGTCTGAATTTTATCGTGAAGTGACCAAAAATAGACTAAAAATTATTGAAAACAAGTTTAAAATGGTCTCAAAAATGAATATTACAAGCAAAACTCGATTGAATGTCACATGTTTATCAAGGAGGTTCGACCGAAACTAGTTAATCAAAGTAATGTTTGAATTTTTTTGTTTGCTAAAGTCTACTAATAGTTATAAAAAAACAATTTTTCAATCGTAAAACACACTCTTATGCTTTGCATCATGAGTCATGCAATTCATTATTTTAACTTATAATAACATAACGAATTCATAAATTAATATTTATTACTTATTTAATTAAAGAAAGTAATGAAATTACTTGGTTTTTTTTGACTCATACGATTTAAAAAAAATATTTGGTAACAGCCCGTTCTAACTTCTTACACATCGATATTCAAATTAAAGCGGGAAAAATTTATTTCTAATCTAGTCTCTTTTATTAATGTATTTCTATCTTTGTCTTTATTCTCATATGCTTCCGCGACGTTGTCAAACCCTCAATAATATGTATCTCTGTCGATAAATCAGATTAAAAAATAAAGTTTAACTTCAATTATTTAAATAATCACAATGGTAACGCTATATTGTTAAAATCTTATCATATTCTAAAAATATTTAAGTTTATGGCATATGATTTTTTATTTCTTAAACGGGAGGTTAATAATAAAAAAAATCTAATAAGTCATGACGGAAGCTTGTCCGCCATAAGAGTCTATATATAACAACTTTAAAAACGTCATTATTAAATCTTTTTTTCTAAAAAAACTAGACGGTGGATCATATTCAAATTTTGAGAATACATAGATACAGAACTTCTTTATATGTATATTAAGTTTTAAATCTTAAAGTTGGAAAATCCTTTTTTACATTAAATTCGGTCAAATCTCCTTAAATATAAATAAAAAGTAAAATTGAATAAAAATCACTTAGAATTTTTATTTGATTTTAAATAGATCAAACTTATCCACTCTGGTAGTGAGCGCGTATGATAAACGAATAAAAAAAATTTCCTTATTTATGCTCAAGGCTTAAATTAAGTGCAGTATGATGAAAGTAAAAAAAAATATTATTCATACCTTATCGTGATTCTTCATACATTTTCAATGGGTCAAAAGTATCCTCATTCGGGATTTTGTAAGCTTTTAACAATTCATATCTTTAAAAATATTGAACTTATGGTAACATCATAAATCTTTTATTGTTCTTATTTTAACGATGAATACCTAAAAATAAAAAATTCCCTACTTGATAAAATATTTTTTTGCACTTATTTTAACCATTTCTATCAACGATTTAAATAATACGGCAACTAGTTTTCCTAGGACAGCATGCATTTATATCACCAGTACAACATATGAAATAAAATAATGCAAAGAAATAAAGATCAAATAGTCGATACTTCCTAGCCTAAATGGCAACAAGTAAAAAAAAACAAATGATTTTTTAACGCTATCACTTTTTGCTGGTCGAAACATTCATTTGACGTATGGTTCAAGTAACTTATAATTATTGAGGAAATGAAAATTATTAAACTTACCCTTTCAAATGCACAATATAATTTAACGATAACAATCGAAGATATTACCTTCATCAATTTTATTAGTTTCACAAATCACTGACAAACTTTAGAAATATAATTGTATGTAAAGTTTAAATAATCACTACACATTCACCTTAAAATATAAACTAATTTAAAAATAATATTTGTTATCGTAATTTTCTTAATATAACTGAATGAATACTATTAATTATAAACTAACACTAAATACATATAATGAAAAATTTTGTTTTTAATAATTTTATAATGTTTGAATGAAAAATTATTATTATGAAATAACTGATATGTTTTTCAATATTTACTAACAATAGTCACTTTTGGTAATGATTAAAAACAAAATAATAGCGTTCGAAATACAATTTGGATAGCCACAAAAACACAAGTATATTTATCTGTTAGACATTCACGTCTGTTTCTTAAGACAACCAAACTCATAATGAGATCTCACTGTAGCACAACTACATATTTGTTTCATTTTTGACTATTGGGACTTTTACGTCACGTGCCAGGATTATCGCTTTACACGAGATCGAGATTGAGATAGTCTCGTCTCGTCTAGTCTCATCTCGTCTCGTCTTGATTTTACGATACACTTCCAAAATTATTTTGACGATACCGAGACCACATACTGCGAGACCCGAGAGTCTTGTTTTTGGTCACGTCGAAATTTTTCCAGCCGAGAAATAAATAAACAAGAAATATTAACAGTTAAATTTTTTTTTGAACAAAAAAAAAGTCTGCGTAGGTGACTATACACTTATGAAACGTAAAATATGGTAACCATCTGTAAAATATCCAATGTTATAATTTTGAGTTTTCAGTATGTAACTTACTTAAAAAAAAAAAAATTTCAAGAAAAAATGTAAAGAAAATTTCAAGTGAAAATGAACCGTGATACAATGATCTCTCATCTTTTTTCACGTCAATTTGTGTAATAAATAATTTTTGAATATACTCGGAAAAAAATAATAGGCGCTGCAACAGGATTTCCACATTACTGCAACAGGACACATCCTGTGGGAGCAACAGGACAAAATCCTGTTGCAGCGCCAGGACAAATCCTGTTACAGCAACAGGATTTTTCCTGTGGAATAAATAGGATAAGGAACAAGTTTTATGTACTAATTTGTTGAAGTGTTTTATTGAAAAGAAAAATTAACTTTAAAAAAAAATTTTTATTTTTTCCAAATTTTGAATTTTTTTCGAATTTTGAAATTTCATTATACGGAAAAAAATTAGTACACCAAACTTGTTCCTTATCCTATTTATTCCACGGAAAAAATGCTGTTTTCATATGCTGTTGCTCCCACAGGACTGCGTCCTGTTACAGCACCTATTTTTTTCCATGTATAGGGTGGCAAAATACGGACTAATTTTTTTTTCTAGTCTCAAATAAGAATTTCTTAACTTTACACATTTTGAGAATCCTCTCGAAAAATTAGCTTGATAAAAAATTTTTAAGGGTCGCTCACGAATTTCGGAAATTTCAAAAATAAACAAAATACAGATTTTTATTTTTTTGTAATTTTCTATCTTGTAACAGTAATAGTTTATATTTGCAAAAGACTTTCAAATCCGAATATTAAAGCTCCTCTATTTTTTCATTATTTTTATGATTACACATTTGTATCATCATTAACAAAAATAAAAACTCAAGACATGAAAAAGAAATATATACTACTTACGTACTTCCTTTTTTTAATACAAGAAGTTGTATTTTGGTGCATGAAAATAAGTGAGTTATAGAAAACTCGAAAAATTAATTCAATGGAGTAGTTACATATTATGTATTGATATTTGAAATTCATAAGAGCAAGAAGAAAAAAAAATGTTTTTAGATTAAATTTTTAGGGGGGGCCTACTTGTCCCAGGGATCCTTCATGCCAAACCCTCTCCTATCAAAATGAATCATTATATAAACGTGACATTATATTGAAATTCGACGTTTTTTATTTTTTTCCGCATATAACAGCAATTAACGATACTTGACGAAACAATACGAGACAGGCTGTAACGAGACGAGACCGAGACCAAGACGAGTGTCTGATTTTTTAAAATTAACGAGATAAAATTCAAATTTATCATAAATTTTAAGATCTTTTTACTTTTCCGGCAAAAGTATCAGTCCAATCACAGAATGTCATGAAATTTTTTTGGTACGTAATTTCATTTTTTACCAATTAGTACTGATTAAGTTTTTCGAAATTTCGTATTATTTGCTAATTAATTTTATTTCAATGTCAAGGTTGTAAAAAAATGGTTGTCTGATTGATTTTAGGAGCTTAACATTGAAAAGGAAATAACTAGAAACCAATGCTGAATTTCGGAAAACTTGATCAGTAATAATTGGTAACAAATAAAATTACGTACTGAAAAAATTCTATGAAATTTTGTGGAAGGACTGATAGTATCGCCGGGAGAGTGGAAAGATCAAAAAATTCATTATAAATTTTAATCTCAAAAAACTTTTAAGCAGAAATTTATCAAAAAATGATACGAAAATTAATTTTTTGTAGAGCGTTCGATTTCTTACAAAAATAATTATCGGGTATAAAAAACCGTCGAGTGGTTTGTGAGCTACTAAATTCCAAAATAAAAAGTTTTTTCCCTGTGTTATTCGAATAGCGAATAGAAAAATAAATTGAGGCAAACCTTAATATTATTATAAAGAGCTTGAATTGGGACATAAATATTTATTTTCACGTATACTTTCGATTTTTTGCTACCATAAAAAAAAATTTTTTTTTCTTTTTAAACACCCTAACATAAACCCCTACTAAATATTAATTCAAATGCATATACTTGTAGTAACAAAATGCTTTACACGACCAGCAACAAAATCCATGACGGTCCTTTATTAATGAAAACTGCGTGTCACGATAGCATCGACACTAGGAGTTAGATACCAGTCACCTGTCTGGGGCGATTTTTAGATTTTATTCTGTTGCTGGCTCTCTGTGCACTGCTGATGCATTTCACGACCAGCAACGAAATCCATGATGGATTTTTAGCAACAAAAAATGCGTGTCCCGATAGCATGGACACTTGTAGTTGGGTACCTGTTACATGGTTGGAAGGATTTTTAGTGTTGTATTTTGTTGCTGGCACTCTGTGCTCTGCTGATGCATTTCACGACCAGCAACAAAATCCATGATGGACTTTTAGCAGTAAAAAATGCGTGTCACGATAGCATGGACACTATCAGTTAATTACCAGTCACCCGGTTGGGCCGATTTTTAGTTTCTATTTTGTTGCTGGCACTCTGTGCACTGCTGATGCGTTTCACGACCAGCAACAAAATCCATGATGGATTTTTAACAATAAAAAATGCGTGTCACGATAGCATGGACACTATCAGTTAATTACCAGTCACCCGGTTGGGCCGATTTTCAGTTTCTATTTTGTTGCTGGCTCTCTGGGCGCTGCTGAAGACATCTGCGACCAGCAACAAAATCTATGCCATCAATGTGCTAGCAATAACTGTATATCACGATAGCAGTGACACTGGATGGTAGTTACTATGAATAATTTATAGCTGACTCTAGGGTTTTTTGAATTTTTTTCTGTACTGTCTTTGAGCAACAAATTAGCAACAAATTTACATTCATTAGTCCATATCCCCTTGACCATTTTTGTCATTTTACTGCTAGCTTGTTGTAAAGATAGCAGTAATTGGTTTTTTGTGGAACTGAATAGAGCTACAAAATCGTGATTTTAGCAACTAATAAGCAACTATTTAGCTACAAATTTCCATGCATATTTCGATGGTTTCTGCTGACTTTTTACTGCCAGCTTGATAGGGCTGGATTATTTTATTGTTATTAATATATACAAAAATGCTTATAACTAAGAAAAAAAATTATTTTTAGTATTTAAAAGATGGCGTTGAAACCAGCTCCTTAAAAAAAGGGACCCGGGCGGCGTAGAACAATTCAGCTCTTCTATGGGTCTGAAAAAAAAAATTTAATGGATTTTTAATCAGTATAAATATACCTATAGCCGGTACTAGAATTAAAAAAAAAAAAAATTTTTTTGAAGAAGTGGCACTTTGTTGAAATTTTTAGTCCAAAAATTGCCTTTTTTTTCGTAACATTTTGCATGCTAAAAAATAGAAATATTCAACGCAAAAATTTTATTCTAGTACCGGCTGTAGCTGTTGGTGTATTAAATAACATATTTAAATTTGAAAGCAATCGACCGGATAGTTTTTTTATTTCAACTACGCCAGGCAGAAAAAAGTAGTTTCGAGATAAACGCGTTTAAAGTTTTAGTTAAAGAAATTCTGAAGAAAACTAGATTTGAACATATACTTACGATTAATCAGCTATTCCAGCACCATATTTTTTTCTTGTGCATTTCTTGGGTCTTTCTTGTTTTTCATTATATGCTGACTTGTTTATCATTATTATAACATAGGTATAGAAACCAAAGCAGATGTTTTCCGCCGCACAATAGAATAAAAATTACTTACTCGGCCGGCCTGCTAAATAGCTTTTAGAACATGAAATACTGGGAATATCATCACCATATTTTCACAGTATATTTTTAAAATATTATACTTTCGAAATATGCAAAAAAATAAATCAATTTTTCAAAATTTCTAGACCACCGGGTTATTATAGACCACCCTTAATGTTATTATAAAAAAATATTAAAATAATTTAAATTTTATAAGAAGAAACAATATTAATATTCAGACAAAAATAATCAGAAATAAATTATGAAATTTATATTTCATAAAATTAGCCTTCACTATCAGCGCCAATCAAAATATTTTTTTTCAAAAACGATATGAATTAACAGCTGACTTGAAATGAAACACATATGTATTATATATAGTATATAATAAGTCATTTTCATTTCATTTGGTATATTTTTTCTTTGAAAACTCCTAGATATTTATGATGTTAAGTATTTCAATCAGATGTATTCTCTTCAAAATAAGATTTAAATTCTTGAGTCATAATGGTTATTTTAGGATGAATATTCGTGGCTTTTCGTTTACCACTTTGCTTCGTACCTTTTGGTGGACAAATTTTCAAAAACAATCTGAAAAAAGCAATTAAATCCCAAAATTAATTTCGAAGAATATATTCAACCCGACTAGAAAAAAAGTTGTAAGACCTATTGGAATCTAATTGGGTTCCCAATTGGGAACCCAACGTTGGGTTGTAACGCATAGCCCAAGATGATCTCAATCGGGTCATCCCTATTGGGTCCCAATTGGGTATACCCAACTGTTTCCCAATTAGGCACACTCTATAGGGTTTCAATTGGGTTCACCCTACAGAAACTTTAGGCCAACCCAATAAAATCCCACTAAAATCCCAACATAAGAAAAATTTGGTTAAATAAATTTTATTTAAATCCTCTCATTCTAGTACAATTTTTTTTTTTATTTATTCAATTTTCGTTATGACTGTTAATTTACAATAGTGTTAGCTCACAAAAAAAATTAATTATTTCACAAATTCTCACTTTGCACGAGACACAATTTTTATAACCTATATTCACTATACTAGCACTTTAATATTATTTTGATCAATTATATTGCACTGCACTAGCACTTTCTTTATTATTAATTCTATCAATTATATTGCACGGTATTGTAACTGTAAAGATGTCAAAAAATTACGCCTTGATAAGTTACTTAGAACGTTTTCCAATGCAAGAGTCACGTGTATATGGGATTTTGTCCACTAGTTATTTGTTTTATGCGCGGACCTGTCTGAACTTGTCTACGCTTGTATTATAGTCACAAGATTTTGTCGCATCATTGGTGTTAACATACACAACTATTCGATTTTTATCTTTACATATAATAATATATGAGCATATGAAAGTTAGTAGATATTTCATATGGATTGTTTTTCCCTTAAAGTTTTAGTTTTTTTTTCAAGTTTATAATTAAATTTATAATCTGCAAGTGATTAAAAATACGTTTTACTATTGTTAAGTTTTTTTTCTTTATTATTAAAGTTTAATCAGTTTTTTTTTTTCTTTCGTTTTCATGTTAAAATACAGAATAAAACGTAAATATTTTGCATTTAAAAATTATTTTTAATTTTTAGAAGTAAAAATTTTTTTTTTCATAAATTTCATGTTTAGTTTTCCTAACGTGATCCCAATTATTCCCCAAATGGGTAAGACCAACAGCTAGTTATTAATTTTGACGTTGGGTCATCCTAACAAGTTCCCAATTATTTCCCAATCGGGCAAACCCATTGTCGAATCATTAATTTTAGCATTGGGTTTTCCCAACAGGTTCCCAATTAGTTGCCGATCGAGTAAGCCCAACAGCAAATTATTAATTTTGACGTTGGGTGGCCCCAACACGTTCCCAAAAATATCCCAATCGAGCAAACCCATTGCCGAGTCATTAATTTTAGCATTGGGTTAACCCAACATGTTCCCAATCCTATCCCAATTGGGTAAACCCAATCGCAATTTTTTATTTTAATGTTGGGCTTACCCTATATGTTCCCAATCAAATCCCAATAGGGATAACCCTATTGGGCTTGCCCCATCAGTACCCAATGGGGTCCCAATGTATGCTTGGGGATAATTTCTAGTTGGGAACGGCTTCATACCTTATGATCCCTAAAAATTGAACTCGGCAGTTTGAGCTCGTAATTCTATATTTTTATAACTACAGGGCCATAAACCTGGAAAACCGGGAATATCGGGAATAATCAGGGAAGTTAACGCAACTGGGAAATATCATGAAATTGTCAGGGAATTTCAAAAAGTATCCGGGAATTAAATTGTGACAGTTCAAAATTTTAAAAATTTCCAATAATACACTAGTTATAGAAATTGAGAGATATAAAAAAAATTTCAAATGTTCAAGTGATTTTCAACAGGCTGTAACTCGAATAAAATTATCGTACGACAAAAACAAAAAAGGTAAATAGTAGCTTCAAGTGTCTAGTTTTCTGATCTGGTCTTTGATATTTTTCATTATGTGCTGTTCCGGAGTGATCCTAAGAAAACTATCGAAAAAGAAATTGACCAAATTTTTGCTCATCTTAAAAACGGTCTTCGAGCTTCAATAAATTTTTTTCTATATATCTACATAATTAAAATTGATTTTCGATTGCTCCGGAACTGTGCATAATAAAAAAATTTAAAGACCAAATCAGAAAACTAAACACTTGCATCTACAGTTTGCCGTTTTGTTTTTGTTGTAAGACCATTTTTCTTCGAGTTACAAACTGTTGAAAATTACAAAAAAATATTCAATTTTTTTTAGTATCCCTTAATTTTTATAACCAGTGTATTCTAAATTTATTTGAATCATAAAATTTCTTCCTTAATATATTACCTTACATATTTTTAACATCGAATAATCAAAAGTAGGCAATATTAATTTATTTTATTGTCATTTCTTATGGTTTCTCGCATGATTTAACCCTTTAGAGTCTGACCTTGAAACCCCACTCTTCAGTCTGGCAGAACCCGATAGAATTAGAAAGAGCGCGAAGCAAATGTTACAGGGTCGTATTATAAGAGAAAAAATTTCACCTGAGTGGGGAGTAAAAAATAATTTTATTTTTTATTTTTAATTTATTGAACAATAAATATCAAAGGGCTTAAATTCAAAGTAAGAACAACATTTGGTTACATTATAAATATAGTTAAGTAATATTGCAATTACATAGCAATGTACAAAATTTTTTTAACTTTTCTAACCTTACTTTCGGAGACTATTTCCTCACGTCTACAATACTAACTACGTCACTGTCGATGAACGCAGCGCGAGATTCAAACGAGTGGAAGGGTACTCACAGGCACACTACTACTATCACATGTCACTCATACATGCTCACGGGACTCTACGATTCGCGCTCTCCCCACTAGTCTCACATGTAGACGTTTCAAGATCCTCTGACTCTAAAGGGTTAATTATTAAATTTAATTATTGAAAATGAAAGTATAATAAAAACTTTGAATATCTAAATGATACGAATACAATTTCTAAATCAGGGAAAAATGTGAAAAACTTTACTGAAAAACCGGGAAATATCAGGGAATTTTGAAATCATTTTTTGTGGCCACCCTGAATTAGAACTTGAGTCAATCTCAACTTTATATCATTTAATCTCAGAGCATTAATCATTAAAGTGCTGGTAAATTAAATGTTTCAAAAAGTAATATCTATTAATAGCTATAATACTTGAAAATTAAATCATAAAATTATATGGTTCTAATTTCAAAGTATACTTTTGATTAATATCATCAATAACTCAGAAAAATTGAGTTCGTATTCTAAATGATTATCATTAATAATTAAGAAATTTCTACCTCATCTGTACAATATTAATCAATTCACGATAGTCTAAATAATTCAAATTATATGAACTCTATATAAATTGTGAATTTTAAAAATAGAATAAAAATATTAATTTGTATCTAAAAATAGTCTGTTTCATAAATTACAAATCTAGATAAATTGTTTACTTAAAAACTGAAGTAAAAATTTCCATTTTTAAAAGAAAAATACTTGTGTGCCCTTTTTTCAGCTAATTTGTGTACTCTAAATAAATAAAAGTATTATCAATTTAATTTTAGAAGCCTAACGTTTAGAAATAATAGTATACATGATATTAATAATAAAAATTTGCAAGTCGTATTTTTCAAAGACTAGGTCAGTTTTTGCGATTTATGATTACGAAATTTAAAGAATATGATTTTTCAACACTCACCGTTGAATTACTTCCAATGTTCCTTATAACGGTGGGCCCTGGCTACTTCGTGTCCAGTAGCCACGAACCACGGTTAAAGAATTTCCCGAGTTAATAATTAATTAAATATAAATATAAATTTCAACGATTTCCTTGCTGGTTCTGAATCGGGAAAAGATCTCAGGTTGCTGGTCGACTCGTTCTTACCGGACACGCGGCTGAAATAACTTATTCTAAAGGACGCTGGTGATAAAAGAAATTTATTTTAGAGACTCAATTACCGTATATATATATATATTAGACTGTTTCAAAAAAAATAACTATTTTTTTTTTTCTTCATTATATCGAAAATATTGTTGGAAATGACGAAAAAAAAATACTGTGAAAGTTTGAGCTCTTAATATTAATATTAACAACTGCCGCATCGCAATTTTCTATTTCCCGTTTAAATAACATGGGAAAATTTATTTTTTAAGCTTTGGAATTTTGTAGCTCATGGTGGGACCAATATTTCAAAATGTTCAAGACATATTCTTATGGGAAATTTGACGCTCTACAAAAAAGGACTCTTATAATTTTTCGATATTTTTATTTCTTCAAAAGTTATTCAAAGTTAAAGTTAGATTGATGATAAATTTTTACATTTTCTGAATTTTCTGACGCAACCATCAAATTTATGAGAAAATTTTATTGGACATTTTTTGTAGAGCATTTCATTTCCTATAACTTATCTCTGAGAAAATTTTTGATATTTCTCACAAGTCGTAAGTTATTTGCAATTAACTGAAAATTTTTTTAAATAATCTAAATTTTGTTGCATAAAATTAATTATATTAAATTTTCAGTTAATTGCAAATAACTTACGACTTGTGAGAAATATCAAAAATTTTCTCAGAGATAAGTTATAGGAAATGAAATGCTCTACAAAAAATGTCCAATAAAATTTTCCCATAAATTTGATGGTTGCGTCAGAAAATTCAGAAAATGTAAAAATTTATCATCAATCTAACTTTAACTTTGAATAACTTTTGAAGAAATAAAAATATCGAAAAATTATAAGAGTCCTTTTTTGTAGAGCGTCAAATTTCCCATAAGAATATGTCTTGAACATTTTGAAATATTGGTCCCACCATGAGCTACAAAATTCCAAAGCTTAAAAAATAAATTTTCCCATGTTATTTAAACGGGAAATAGAAAATTGCGATGCGGCAGTTGTTAATATTAATATTAAGAGCTCAAACTTTCACAGTATGTCTTTTTCGTCATTTCTAACAATATTTTCGATATAATGAAGAAAAAAAAAAATAGTTATTTTTTTTGAAACAGTCTAATATATATATATATATATATATATATATATATATATATATATATATATATATATATATATAATAAATTTATTTAACCAAGTCCCCAAATATGTACAAAATTTCCCTTTACTTATAAATTAAATTTTCTATTAGAAATACGTAAGTGTCGAGCGGCAATGAATCTATTTAGCGCGCAAATCTTTAATGGACACGAGGTAATAAATAAAATAATTATTTAAAATGAGTATTACGTTGAAGAGAGAGATATAAATACGAATATAAATTTATTATGAATCTTATCTAGATTTATTATATGCGACGTACTGCTGGGATGGGTCGTCGGTACATCCTGGGTTGCTCAACTCAACGTTGGATCGTACAAGTAGAAACCTAGGCAGCTTCCTGGATGATCCTCAGGTCTGGAAAGGATGTCCACTGCTTCCGATGTGGAAAAGATCACCACAAACTCACTCAGCACTTGGTTTACTTAACCAGTAAAACTAAGCTTTAAATAACACGTAAAATCTTTACAGCCAAATAAATGACGCGTATAAACTATGATAAAAGCGCAGTGTAATTTTATGATGCGACTAATCGGTTTGGATTCTCGAACTTAAGGTAGTTGTTTCGAGGTAGTCACGTTCAAAAGTATAGCATACCGAATTAAAAGAACAGTATAACTGAAGCGGTTAGTTGAACGCCGCTCATTGGAAACTTTTGTAAAAGTACAGTCATATGTTCTTACATACATCCAAGTAGTATCAATACGTTTATATACACATACATCCATAATATTCGAGAAGTGATCGTGGCAACGCCGTTCACTGTTACTGTGCATCTTTTTTGTGTTCCGTAATATTTTTATTAATGTAGTCGTAAGACATAACCAAATTAACCGTCAAAATAAACTAAGCTATTTATTATTAAATTATTAGAAATGTATGAACGTTTACTTATTATTAATTAATAAATTTTATTATTTTTCTATTTAATTTATAATAAACGCTGAAAAGTTATCAATAAACGAAATCTTTAAGTAAGAGAGCATTTGTATGTCGAAAAATTTATTTATTTTTAGAATAAATAAAAAATAAATGTTAAATTATTTTTATTTTGTTTGAAAAAATAAATTTATAAAACGATTGCCTTTAATAAATTTACAAAAATTTAATATTATTGATTAATTTTTTTTTAATAGTAGAATAATTAATTAATTTTATTCATTGGTTAGCTTTTTTTATTATGTGCCTGTTTGTATTTTCCCGCGCCTATTTGGCTATAATATAAGCGCTGTTGCCACATCGCACTACTGTTTTGGTACATCTTTGAAATTTTTAAAAAGTTTCAAAGTTTAATGAATTATATTTCAGAAACGACGTGGTCAATAATATTCATTTTTTTTTTATATGGTCTATAATTTTAGTTTTGATAACACACAAACTTTTTAGAATGATCCTACATTGCGTTTTGATTTTATTAAAAAAACATTGCCCGTAAATCGCTATTCTTCATAAGAGCCTGTGTTAAAATAGCAATATTTTGAAATCGTTTTTCATAAAATTGGGATGGTCAATGTTACTCAGATTAGTCTCATATGATTCGTAGTCAATCAAAGAACAATCAGGTAAATTTTTATAAAAATCCTACATTAAATTAATCCACGCAACAACTACCTTAAGTGTCGTCTCTGATCTAGTCGTCTTAGGTCCCAACCTCCGATGACCCCTACCTAATTATGCGCACATGACCAATTTACAGTCACCTGCTGCGCGAAATCATCCCTTGTGGTCTAGCGCCTAGCTCAGCCAAACTTGGCAATCAGGTTGCGATGAGAGAGAGAGAGAAAGACCAAAATCAAGACAGAGACAGCGAGAGAGCCGCACTCTCACGTCGTAAACCAACTCTGCCCGGTTACATCCTTCAATTTCTTTTGGATAAACAATACCAAAAACGTAGTAACTCAAGAAAGTAGTTAATAATCCATTGAGAAATGATTCTGCGCGGATTATAATTTTTTTTTCTATTATCACATCATACAGATTTTCAGAATTATGTAAATCTTTCCCTAAAACAATAAAAAAATACATTATTATTAACGAAATATAGCTAACTGCAAAGTTGAATAAAGAAAAAATTTGGAAAATCCAAAAGTGCACGACTCATAATGCTCATTTATTATGGAATAATAAAATAATAATAAACAAATGGCGGGAAGCACGAATAAATTTAAAATATATACAATTTTCTGTCATTAAAATTTGTTGTTTTTTTTTTTTTTTTTTAATTATATTAGTAATATTTTATAATTATAAAAGAATTTTCTCAAAATATCTCGATTAATAACAAAAAAAAAAAATATATGTAAATAAAAACAAATAAAAAAAAAGAATTGAATTGAAAAAATTCATGCTTACCAATTAGTAATAACACAAAAAAAACAGCTGTACTAAGACGGTAATGTGCAAGCGCCTCTGGTGGAATAAATGTACGTATAATGTATAGATATATTAGGCCAGTAAATAAAGCCGTTTTTTTTGGTCAACCTCGCACTAAATTTCCGATCCAATTTTATTTTTTTTTTAGGTTAAGGGTCACTTACTGACCATAAAATCACAAAATGCTGACAGATCCAGGTGGAGCTTCGATCGCAATTTTGAAACAAAGTTTTAGGCCGATATCTCGGAAACTATACACTTTAGGGCAAAAGTTATTGAGACCATTATTGTAGAGAATAAAATTTTGCATCTTTTGTTTCCTGTAAACTTTTTTGTAAAACTTACCGTTTACGATTTATGGCCCATTTAATGAACCGGTTTTTCTATTTCGGCCGATAACTTTTAAAATATTGGATTAATCGATGAAATGCAGATGTCCATTCTGAAAGATCACTTAATTCTCTACAATTTTTGTTTAAAACTTTTTTTTATAATGCCCATACTTTTTGAGCTATAAGACGTTCAATGTTGGACCAACGGGCGTAAGGTCGAAAATTTCAAGGTATGTATAGTTTACTGGTAAAAATTTCGTAGAAGCTACCGATTAACAACCGGTTTCCTATATTTTTTGTAAAAATCCTAAGTAACATCCCTCAAAAGTAGTTTTTTTTCCCTGCTGATACCGGTCAGTAGAACCGAAATAATCGATTGCAGCTTCCGATTATTTCAGTATCGGGTACTAAAATTTAATCGGTAGCTGCTACTGAATAGTTTTAGATAACAGCTACCGATTCGTAATTGGTAGCTGCTACCGGAAAATTTTTGGCACCAGCTACCGATTATTTCGGTATAGTGTACGGAAATAGTAGCTAGCAGCTACCAATTACGAATCGGTAGCTGTTATCTAAAACTATTCAGTAGCAGCTACCGATTAAATTTTAGTACCCGATACTGAAATAATCGGAAGCTGCAATCGATTATTTCGGTTCTACTGACCGGTATCAGCAGGGAAAAAAAACTACTTTTGAGGGATGTTACTTAGGATTTTTACAAAAAATACAGGAAACCGGTTGTTAATCGGTAGCTTCTACGAAATTTTTACCAGTAAACTATACATACCTTGAAATTTTCGACCTTACGCCCGTTGGTCCAACATTGAACGTCTTATAGCTCAAAAAGTATGGGCACTATAAAAAAAAGTTTTAAACAAAAATTGTAGAGAATTAAGTGATCTTTCAGAATGGACATCTGCATTTCATCGATTAATCCAATATTTTAAAAGTTATCGGCCGAAATAGAAAAACCGGTTCATTAAATGGGCCATAAATCGTAAACGGTAAGTTTTACAAAAAAGTTTACAGGAAACAAAAGATGCAAAATTTTATTCTCTACAATAATGGTCTCAATAACTTTTGCCCTAAAGTGTATAGTTTCCGAGATATCGGCCTAAAACTTTGTTTCAAAATTGCGATCGAAGCTCCACCTGGATCTGTCAGCATTTTGTGATTTTATGGTCAGTAAGTGACCCTTAACCTAAAAAAAAAATAAAATTGGATCGGAAATTTAGTGCGAGGTTAAATGCTTTATTTACTGGCCTAAAATATCTATGAGAATTAAAAAAATTCTTATATAAATATTTATGAGAATCTATGAGTTAAAGCTTTTAACGTTTTCCTATCATGATTTCCGTACTGGATTTCTAAAAGAATGAGTAAGATTTTTTAACTTATGAGATTTTATGACTCGAATTTGGCTAACGATTATAAGATTTAATAAGTATTTTCACTTTTATAAGATTGTTACAGTTTATTCTAATGTATTTTCAATAAGAATTAATCAGGTGAATTCCGATCTTATAATCCTTACAAAATCCCAATAATATTATTTTTTTATCCGAAATTTTTAGAATTTATAAGTTTTAGTAAGAGTTATCCTAGAAGATAATCTTATTGAATATCATAAAATATTTGTCATATTTTATGAGAAAAATTAAACAAGTATTTTTTCGAAATTTTATGAGACTGAATGAGGAATCAGATGGATAAATGCAGACCTTTTTCTCATAAAAATTTTATGAGAATTAGTAAGAAAATCTATATTCGAATTAAGTTGTAAAAACTTATAAGATTAAATTGTAATTTGAAAACTTTGTGATTTATGAGTTTTTGGAAGTTTTAGTTAAAAGGCTATTCCTTATAAAATATTATAGAGTACTTATGAGATTGTATAAATGATTTGCATTCACATAAAATATCAATTTTATCAGATTCATTAAGAAATAATTGTTTACTTTTATTTTTTTTTTTATAAGAAAAATATAGTAATGCAATCACGTTTTCTTGTACTTTGGATATTTTAACTATTCGGAGATGAGTGAAAATATAAGTTTGTATGTGATTTTGTAGAAACCCATTATTCATTATAATACTTATGTTGACCGATACGCAATTTCCTAAGTTTAAATGAGGATTTCCTTGATAGTATTAATCTGTTTTTTCGTTTGTGATTTTAAGATTATAAATAGTTATTGTAAGGTTAATTTTTCTTAGTTGAAAACTTTTAATTTTGTGACAAGCTTTAATCTGCTATTTTTTAGGCCTAGTTATTTTTTACACTTTTGTTTATTATCTGGACATTTTTTTATGCGGCATAGCACATTAATGCACATCTAATAAACATTCCAATTTTTAAATTGTCTTTACAAAACTTATATTCGAAACAAAATTTCGCGAATATCTCTCAGGTTTACGAAATTCATCACAATAGATATTTTAGAAATCAGTCTGCAAGTGACTGATAAGCTGTGAAAAATAAAAAATATTTTTTTTACGTATTTCTTATTTCCATTATTTAATCTTCATTATTTTAATACAAAAGACAATCGAGAATTGCTACAAAAATCACTAAAATTCCAATTGATTCTCACAAATTCTCATAAAAATTTTATGAGAATGTATGTGAGGGAAGGTCTCACAAATTCTAATAAAATATATTGAGGACTTTTTATAAGGATCTATGAGATTTAATAAATAAGATTTGAAAATTTTCTTATACAAATTTTTATCAGGATTTATCAGTAGAAGCTATAAATTTTTTTTCATGCATACTCTATTTTTCATTTTTATCAGTTTATATAAGTTAATTCGAATATACTTTTCATAAGAATTGAGGGGGTGAATTCTGATATTATCCTTCTTACAGAATCTCAATGAGTTCACTTTTTTGTTTAAATTGAAAGAATTTATGAGTTTTAACAAGACTTATCCAATAAGAATATCTTATTGAGCATCATAAAATAATTATCATATTTCATCAGAAAATACTAAATACAATTTTTTTTTTCAATTTTATGAGACTGAAAGAAGTATGACATTGAGAAATGCAGAGCTTTTTCTGACATGAATTTTATAAGACTTAATAAGGAAAGCCTTGATTGAAATGACTCGTAAGAACTTGAAAGATTTTATTCAAATTTGCAAATTATATAATGTATGAACTTTTTTCAAGTTTCATCCGAAAGACAATTTCCTGTAAAATATTGTGGATTTTTATAATATTTTATAAATGGTTTTCAGTAAAATAAAATATAAGTTTTGTTTGATTCAATAAGAAATAGTAACTTAATTTTTTATTTTTATTTTTTTTTTTCATTTTTTAAAGATTTTTTAAAAATTTTTTTCGCCTTACTTCAGGAACTATTTTAATTATTTTCTTATACATTCGTATTGAACTGAAATTTTCGTAAATTTTATTATTTTTTCATGGAACCCAATTATATCGAATAAAAATATTTCCTCATACATTCTCATTAAAACAGAATTTTTATTTATTTCGTTATTTTCTAATAGATTCCTATAAATTCTATAGATTCTTATATAAAATCTCTATCAGAATCTACGAGAAAAAAAACTTCCACTACTTTTATGGGATTCTATATAATACGTTTATATACTGGTCACATAAATTATATATAAAAAAAATTGTAAATTTTGAAGTGATTTTCAATATGCTGTAACTCGGAGAAAAATAGTCGTACATCAAAAATAAGAAAAGTAAATTGTATGAACATGAGAGTAGTGGGGAGAAGTTGGAGAGTGGAGGTCAGAGATCTCTCTGCCGTCTGATGTAACTTCACTTCTCCCCGAGAACTTTTGACGAACACAACTGTTATTACTGATCTAATTTTATCAATACTTTATAATAAAACTCAGTCTTCAGATGAAAGTTATTTTATCAATTACATCTATCCTTATCCATAACTTCATTGTTTCATTAAATAATAGTCATAATCATCATCATCGTAGTCAACAATAAATTTATCCACTGTTTTCAAATTCAAAATTGGTCCCGCGTGACAACGAACTGCCCACTGTCCAGGAGGTGGCGTCAGCTCCGATCCTAGTAACCTCCCAGGACATAACAAGGTTGTTTTTAAATTTGTTTGCATTCGTTACGTTGGCTACATTTTTGTTCGGATTGGTATGTCCTCAGGTGCCTCAGGTGCCTCCACCTGTTAATTGATTAGTGAACTTAAGATACATAAATAGGCGCGCATTTAAACTCTATTTGAAATTTATCTATTAATACTTATTGCATCTTATCAATATTGAGTCAATAATTTATAACGTAAACCGTTTTTCTTTTCGCGACGGAGACGCGAATAAAAATCCGGAGTCGTATGTGGTCACCCAAGTGTATTAAAAATTAAAAATAAAAATTATAAATATAACTCAAAATAATAAATAATTATAAACAAAATAAAATTGTGCCTGGACCAGCTCCTCAGGCTGGATTAGTGCACGAGGGCGCCATTCCGTTTTTACAAAAAAAACGGACAAAAATAATAATTATTCAGGGGAGAGATCACGGGACAAAATCTTGAGCGAGAATGTATGCACCAAGCGGAATGACAACCAAATAAATATATAATGAACAAAAATAATAATAAGAAATAATTACTATTAAATATATCCAGGAAATAAACAAACAAATACTGGCTATCACTGGATTCCTTTTTCTAAATTATTTAATTCAATATATATTCAAATAAACTCAACAGATGATTACAATATTCAAATACTGTTTAATATAATTAATTCTTTATAATAAATTTTTATCAAATTAAAATATACTCATTACTAATAATAATAATCCATTTAAATTATCCACTGGGGAATTCAAATACAAACTTACAAATAATATAACATATAAATTGTAAACTAATAAAATAATAATAATTTTTACTTTAAATTATTTACTCTGGGGAGAGAAAGACGCGGGTACTCAATATATTTGGCAACACTGGGTTGCATACCATCAAATTGTAAAATAAATTTTACCCAGAGAAATAATATTTAATACTCAAATATACTTTTAAACTCATATATATGTAAAAAAAATACTAGTGTAAGACAAGGAGCCACTCTTGCTATCCTTGTCTAATCCTCTAAGGAATTTGCTCGACGCGTCTACGTACTTGAAACGCACGCCGGTCAAATTCAACTTATTATGACAATATAACTCAGGTTCAATTATTTATCAATTAAATACCGCGATCAACTCTACTGAAGGACCAGCGATAGCCGATGCAACAAATGAAAATACCAATTGACTTACCGGCGTTGATAACAATTTACTTCTTGAGTTTATTAATAATAAATATCACAATCCAAATTAAATACTTTAATTATGCAATTATTTTATTACGGCACCTGGGCCAGAACAATTTACTCAAAAATAATCACGGACAACAACACGTCCTATCTTTAGAAAAACCCGGTCCTCTCTGACTATATCTTCCAGGGTTGCCAGAAAATTTTTGTTCGAATCGCCCCATCTATAAACAAAAGTAGCGAAATACTTTAACAAGTCGCCCAATCAATTTCAAATTTAGAATAATGCTGTTGGCTTAGAATTTATTCTCTTATTAACCCATAAGAGTACACTATACCGCATAAATTGGAATTACCCGAGTCGAAATTAAAAAAATAATTTGAGCCTCTAAGTCCTACTGGAAGGCAAGGAGGCTAAAATTATTGTTTTAGACTATGATGACCTACACGCAAAAAAGAGCAGTTGAAAAATTACAGTTTCTACTGTAAATCAGGCTTTCCGGGTAAAAATCTGTAAACATTAAAGTTCAAACTGTAATTTTAGAAATTTGTTGTAGCAATAAAATTAATACAATTTCAAGCAGCAAATTTTACAGTTTAAATCGACAATATCGAGTTTGAAACTGTAATATTTGTTATTTCTGTAAAATTTACTGATAAAAAATGTAATTTCTACAGTTTCAGACTCGGAGCGCTATAGTACTAATTAATACTATACGAAACTGTAATTTTTCAACTGCTCTTTTTTCCGTGTATACATCAGAACCATAATTTCGGCCTAAACTTGGTACTTTTGTCCGCTTTTACCATGTTTAGGTTGAAATTATTGTTCTAAAACCATAAAATTAGCCTCTAGAGCCTAAATTTGTACCGTCAGAACGATTTTTATTGGTTGATGCGAAATAGGTAAGGGAAAAGAAGAGAAAGGGGAAGAAATTCAAATCAAAATGGCTGCCGGGAGCGGGAAAAATAAAAAATAAAAAAATCATTCTTTTTAATAATTTATTAAAATTTTCAGGAATTAGAACAGAAAGTTACTCAAATCATTAATTCACTAGAGTAATTTTTTGTTTATTACTCTCATTAATTTTTATTCAAATTTCTGAGAATTCTAATTATTGGAGATAATAGTAAATAAAAAATTCTATAAAATTTAATGGTTCAAATATTTATTCAATTACGTATTTTTTATTAAAAATCATTTATAATGGACTCATATTTTTTAAGTAATGTTTATTTATCATTTGCTAAAATGAGTTTTAAAAAAAATCATAAAGTTCTTTTTCGTTTCAATGATTGAACACTTTTTTGTATAATTTTAAAAGAATTAATATACAAAAATGTTAAATTGACACATAAAAGTGTCAAATATTTGACACAAAAATTTTTAACACGAAATTTTTTGATAAAAAGACGCAAAATTTGTTATTGTGCAAGCTGTATTTTTGCTCTATGCCAAATTATTGAAAATTATAACTTTTGATATTGAATCAATTTAATATGCTAACGTTAATAAAAAATCACATGCTTATTGCTACTTACATGTAATATTTTATGATTCATTAATCAATTTTTGTAACATTAGATGTCTAAATTTAAACTCTATTTAAAAACTTACAATTTCCCAACTTATACCGCTTTAAAAATTTTTCTAGAAATCAAGTAGATCTATTTTATAATTTTACTTGATTAAACATAAAAAATTATAATTTGTCACGGTTGGAAAAATTTTTTAAGTTCATTTTTAGACTTCAGAAATATTCAACTCTGTCAAAATTTTTCAAAGTCTAAGAATGGTCTTAGAAAATTTTTTCGACTGTGATATATCTATGTTCTGTTAAGTAAAACTGTAAAATTGACCTAATTATTCTCATAGTAGGCTGTAGAACCAAAAAAAATTGTTTCGTGAGCAACGGTAGGCTCTGGAGGCTCAAAATACTGTTCTAAAACACTAATTTATGACTCTATACCCTATTTTTAGGACATTGAGAGTTAAAATATAGTTTTACATTCAGCGGTCAGTACAACAACAATGGAAGTGAGGCTTTTGAGGCTCAAAATATTATTTTAATTTCGACTCGGGTAACGTTTTAAAAAGTATTATTGCAATTATCTTTTATGTAGTAAAAAATTATAGGATATTTTTAGGATAAATTTGATGAAAAAATAATCTTAATCAAAATTTTTATTAATTTTTTGCAAATTATGAATTATTTTTTAGTGCAAAAAGCAGAATATCGTGGATGCAGGTTTTAATTTACATTAAATGTATACATATTTCTTTATCTGATTGTTTAAAATAAAATAACAATTTACTGTCAACAGCTATGATGAAATTAACATTTGACGATTCGTTTTTTACTGTGTATCACCCGCGTTTAAATTTATAATTTTTTATAAAAAATAAAATTACTATTTAAAACCAAGATCTCAATGAACTGAACTGAGACGAAAGAAATTAAATGCTTGTTGAAATGATGTTCGATTCAAGTCATTCACAAATGGAAATTAAAAATAATATTTGAAAATAATGAGTAAGGTTATTCCCAATCTTGAAACATTAAAAATCGCCCAAATTGCGACTTGTAGCCCAAACATTAATTTAGTAGCGAATGCATAGAGAAAATCGCCCAATTCGCGATAAGTAGCCCAATCTGGCAACCCTGATATCTTCGTTGATTTTTCCGAGGGAGGGGTATCACTCACGTGTTATCCCCTCTAACGACCTCGGACCCGAAATTATCAATTAAAAATAAAATATTTAAATCATTAAACGACCTGAGTTATACCATAATAATAAATTAAATAATATTTTCTATATATAAACATAAACATAATGATTATTAATCCTTTAAACAATAAAACAATAATTATTTCAGTGCACCACGTGACTGGAGAAAAATATCGATTTTTATCCCTACTACATCGACTTACTCTCCCTTCGGTCGATATTTTTATGTATGCTCTACGACACGTGTGCTACTGACTGAAATGAAAATATTGATTAAGTACATAAAATTCAAAATAATTATCAAAACATAAATATAAACATAATAAACAATAATATCAATAAATTCATAATTAAATCATAATAAAATAATCCAATAAAATAATATAAATATTTAAATAATAACAAATTATAATAAATAAATGCGCTTAATTTGAGCTAGGAGGTGTTGTTAAATTCACGGCGAGATGGGAAAGCGCGCGCAGCGATTCACGTTTGAATCGCTACGTGACAAATTTATATAACAAATCGTCGTGGCACATACTCTTTAAATTATATATTTTTATTATAAGAAAGTTTAAATAAATAGATAGATAAACCTTTATTTTGTATTCAGAGAAATATAAATACAGTTTGAGGGGTCTTGGAACGTTTCCTGTCACCCGATACTTGAAACCTAAACAAATCACACGCATAAAAATCATGAATAGGCCCTTGTTCTATAGTTAACCGTCAATATGGTTATAAACAAATGCACACTATCAACAAGTAAGAAAAGAAATATATAATTAATAAATGTTATTTACTAATGAAAACCATATCATCAGAACTTAACTATTACTGTTAATATTGAGTAAAGACTGACTCGTATAATAAATTAATTAATGGAAATATGGAAATATAGCATTAGAATAATTATAATAATGTTTCACAATAAATGATAATGTCAATCGTACTAAATAATTAAATATATAATAATTATGGAGGAATACACCTCTAATAGTCTAGAATGTTTAACTGGAAGATTGTATCCAAGTACAAGAAAATTGAATAAGTAATAAATAAAATCGTAGAATGGATAAAGTAAAGAACGTATATGTGTAAGCTTATATCTAGTAGAAAGTATAAA
Organism: Microplitis manilae; assembly: GCA_030273425.1. Classification (NCBI taxonomy): domain Eukaryota; kingdom Metazoa; phylum Arthropoda; class Insecta; order Hymenoptera; family Braconidae; genus Microplitis; species Microplitis manilae. The sequence goes on along the minus strand of CP092727.1, from coordinate 18,478,835 downwards.
TGTATAAGTATATTTAGTAAAGAACAGATATATATGTATATTGTTTGAGCACGAGTGTGAACATCAGAGTAGTGGGGAGAAGTTGGAGAGTGGAGGTCAGAGATCTCTCTGCCGTCTGATGTAACTTCACTTCTCTCCGAGAACTTTTTATGAACACAACTGTTATTATTACTGATCTAATTTTATCAATACTTTATAATAAACTCAGTCTTCAGATAAAAGTTATTTTATCAATTATATCTATCCTTATTCATAACTTAATTATTTCATTAAATAATAATCATAATCATCATTATCGTAGTCAACAATAAATTTATCCACTATTTTCAAATTCAAAATTGGTCCCGCGTGACAACGAACTGCCCATTGTCCAGGAGGTGGCGTCAGCTCCGACCCTAGTGACTTTCCAGGACATAACAGGATCTCTCCTAGGGACCCCAAAAAGTGGCAGCATTTAAATTTAGTGTCGTCATACGGCGTCTGTTTTAATATTTAAAATTGTCGGTTATTGTTTTGATTGAAGGCTGTCGTAGATCGTAGCTCGTATTTTGTGTGAACGTTATTCATGTGTTTCTGAATTAAAAGTGAATAAGAAAAAATTATAATCATTCTAGTGAATCTATCAAATAACATTTAAATAAATATATAAAACTAAAATGGATCGAATTAATTTGTTTAAACAGAAAAAAGTTCCGTTTCAAAGTGAAGAAGCTCGATTGGGAAGAGCTTTGGACGTTGAGCAAAAAAGAAAACAACAGAGAGCTCAAGAATTAAATCGGGTACGCGCTGTAGATGATGGCATCCAGGAAGGTAGATATAATATTCAAAAACTTAACGTTAAAATTCATTAAAAATGAATAACAATTCACTAACTTCAATCCTAACCTATCTTTGCAGACAATCTTGTAGCAAGTCCGCCGAGACAGGAACTCAAAAAACGATTGGAGCTTTGGCGAGCTGAAAAGATGATTAAAAAAAAAATAGAAGCTGCGAAAAAAAAACCAGCATTTAAAGTTGGAATTCCTCATCATAAAATTTATTCCCCAAAGTCTACGGATCCGCCACTGCCACATCAACACGGCAAGAAAAAACTACCTAAAAAAGAATCACCAGTTAAGAGAATAACACGTGCCACTGCCAAGCGCTTGGAAGCCAAATCAAATTTATCGAAAGTAAATCCTTCATCTCAATCAACAAGTTTAGCTAAAAAATCGCCAGCTCAAACAAAAATACTAGCAAACTCATTTAAATCTCCATTAAAACTTGTAACGAGAACACCAGTTAAAATAAATAGCAAGACTCCAGTTAAAGTAACTAACAAAACTCCATTAAAATCACTGAGGCCAGAAGTTTCTAAAAGTTTTAAATCAATAGCGCCTGATAATTACGTTTTCAAACCACCAGCAGGTATTGAGTCTTTACCAATTCTTGATCAAGCTGGACCTACTGGAAAAGAATTATCATCGCGCATTTCTGAGCTCATTGCGACATCATTTAAGTTAACTAACATTTCTCATTTTGGTCGAGCTCCAGCCAATGTGAAGATTGATTCAATTAAATCTAAAATTGAAACTCTTGGCCTGCATGAAATGAAAAAGACGCCAATTAATAAATCAATTGAACTTACGCGAGCTGAATCACCAGTTCCAGCAGCATTTTCCCCTTTTATAATTACAGGTCGCGGTAAAAATGCTCGCAAAGAACAACGCGATCGATTACTTAACAATTCATTTGGTGGAGAAATACCAACTAAGGAAACGGTCCAATCAATGTTGAATACATCACTGGAGGATAAGCAGAAAACCGCACAGTACTACAAATACTTGTTGGGCCAGGAGACAGAGAAACTCGAAGCTCTCTGCCGTATTTGGGAGAAAATTCAATCTGAAGAAACTATAGAGGATGGTGTTTTTATTATAAACCAGGCTATTGGCCAGTCCAAGCTGTTGATAAAAAAAAAATTCCATCGCTTTAGTCTTCTTGTTGCTGATTGCGAGTCAAACAATCCAGAGACGCTTGTTGGGAGCCAGGATCTCCAAGGATTTTGGGAAATGATGGGTCCGGAGATAAGAAACTGTCATGATCGGTTTGCTAAGCTAGAGAAGTTAAAGGAGAAGGATTGGGTTGAGGAAGAGGTGGAAGTAGTGGCTCCAGTGGTAAAAAAAGTGAAAGCTGTAAAAAAGAATAAAGTTGTGGGTTCGAGCAAGATGAAGATGTTCATTGAAGCTGCGAGGAAAAAAAAGTTACAGGAGCAAGATGCTGGAAAACAAACTCCTGACGGTAGGATCTTGAGAAGCCGCATGGTGAAGACTCCAGAAGTAAAGCTTGATAGTTCTATCAGTTACATTAATTCGGATCAAACTCCTGGTAAAAGTATTTTGAAGAAAAAAACCGATGGACAAGGATTAAATAAATCTGTGACCAAAGTTAATTTTACAATTTCTGACGCTCATCAACTTGATACTTGTAATGATGTCGAAGTTGATAATCAAACAACAAAAAAGCTTGAGTTTATTGACCACGTTGTTGATCCATCAGAAGAACGTGTGCCGTCAAAAGCTGCTCAGTTATTGGCACAGAAATTATTTGGCATAAATCGAAGAAAACGAAACCGTAATGTCGTTGAATTAATTGAAACTGGTAAATCTTCTGCTCCTGTTGTTGAGACTCTGAATCCTGTTGAAGAAGGTGATTTAACTTCTAAATCTACAGTTGACAAAGCTACACCTAAACAAAAAAGAGCTCGTTCGCTTACTAAAAATAAAGAGAACGCGACTCCTAGTAGAAGATCATCAAGAAAATCTATCAGACTCAATGTATCTGATGATTGTACTGCGTGCGAGAAGCCTAGATAATTTAATGTTATTATTTTTGACTTATATATTTATTTGATCGGTAATTTTTTAAAAATAACTATTATTATTATTATTATTATTATTAAATGTATATAAATTTATTAATACCCATACTTATTATTATTAATAATAACAATAATAGAAATTACAATTAATTATATTTTATAACTTTATTTTATTTTTATTATTAAAAAAATTATATTTCAGATGTAATAATATTTGAATAATTATCCAAAATTTAATATAAATAAAATAATAAGATGATTTAAAATGATATAGATTTATCTTGAATAGATTAAGTGTCTTGATTAAAATAAATTTTCATTGTTCATTTATTTATAGATTTACTTATTTGAATAAATTGAATTGTGTATCAGTTTAATATTTTATGGAGATCGTCGTTGAAAAAATTGACTGTTAATTGAATTTTGTACTTCGGTATCACATATTTTTTTATGATTAAATTTACGCTGTATCATCGGGACCACCTGGAATTCAATTTAATTAAATTAATTGTTTAATAAGAAAAGATGTACCTGAAGATCGGAATGTTTTTCACGCAGCGAAAATGAAAAAAATTAATATAATTTGACTTCTTAAAGGTGACTTGAGGAGTAATTGGGGGTGGCTGGAATACTAGTACCTATGTGAAACATTTCAAAAATCTAAACCCAGTAGATTTTTTACCTTTAATTTCATTTTTTTATTTTCGTTCCGCAAAAAACGTTCCGATCTTCAGGTGCATAAGAAAAGAGATAAATGTTGAAAATAATGATGTCTGGGATGTTAAAATTAATAAAATTCAAGACGTTAACGAAACGATCTTGGGAAAAATAAATTTGAATTTTAGAAATTTGTACTTCATATATTTTAATTTAAACTTTTATTAATAATAATATTGTGAGCCTACGAATGTTCTAGACAAAGGGAAAAATTTTTTTTTATTTCATAATATCTCTTTACATCAATTAATTATATTTCAGTATTTTTTTCTCCGTTTTACAAATATTTGTTATAATTTACTTTTTAAGTCTAATAAATAGAAATATAAGGTAAGAGATCCAGTACCCGACCAGGAAACTAGTACTCGATCACTCATGTATTTGTATATCTATATTTACCGAATATAGACATAAAGATACATGGAGTGATCGAGTACTAGCTTCCTGATCGAGTATTACTAAAAAAAAAATATTCTAACAATAAAGAATTACTTACAGTACCAAAATCTGACGTTATTATCTTTACAAATGTCATCATCATGAAATCGCTGTCCCGAACAAGTAGCCAGTATAGGTAATGTTTTGTGAGTATTGACACCATTAATACAATCATTTGATAATTTTATACTCCATGAAGGGGAAATCTCAGTTTCCGTTGAGTTGTCAAGACTCCAGACTTTTACTTCGCCATCAGTACTTCCTATAATAAATTAAATTGTTGTTTAATATAAATATAAATAAATTAATTAATTGATTTAATTACCTGATATTATTTGATTCCCATCATTGCTAACACAAAATTGTATTCGCTGATTAGTGTCAGCTTGACGGTTTTCAAATGATTTTAAAATGATTCCCGGATTCCGTAGATCCCAACAAATAAATTCATTGCTGCGTCTTACAGCTGAGTATAATTTGGTACCACAGGCACTGAATTCAATCTGCGTGACTCCACTGTCTGTTTTTAAGACACATAAAGGTCCATCTTTGTACAGTCCTAAATAATACATTAATAATTTATTTTTTATGTTTTTAAAGGAGTAGGTTAAATTTTTCTAAGATAATCTTCTTGCTTTTCTTTAAGTCAACAATTACAGGCAACATTCCTTCAGTAAACCCTAAAAATTTATTGATTTTTTTTTAATATCTCATGATTACAATTATGAAAATCAATAAAAGAAATAATAATTCAAACAGATTAGAATGTTTATCGTATTGAGTTTTAATGATAATAAAAATTTTAAAAATACGATCCGACAGTCGAAAGAGAGAGCATATCTGTCCAACTAAATAATATTTCTCAAAAACTATTTGTTTACTTAAAGAAATAGTAATTGGTTCACATTTCTAAACAAGACATCTAAATAATTTTACTTATTTGTAATTTTAATTGTTTTTCATCACAATTGTGAAATTAAAAAAATAGTTATAAACTTTAACAAAAAACAGAAATCAAGTTTATCGTCTACCTTTCAAAATATACACTTTGCGAAACTTGACCATGATGTTCCATGAAAAAATGAATGATACATGTATTTATAAATATATGTTAATGATAAAAATTTCGAGAATACTAAATATTTCAAAGTTTTTATTACTATATGATAGTTTTTTTGTAATAATTTTTTCGTTATAACAATGAGCGAATGATTTAACAAACAATTTAATTTCAAATATATATTAAATAAATTTAGTAATCAACTTCGGCAGTCATGTATGATTTGCAGGTTGTTAGTTATATTAACTTACCGATCAAGATTGATTTATGATAATAATGAAAATAGTTACCTATACATTTCGAATAAGTACCAAAAGCGATTAAGCCAGGCATAGTCGGATTGTCACGAATACAGCTGACTATACCACGTACATTTGGAAAGTCATTTTTAAGTAAAACATCATTAATTTGTCTTCCTGGTCTGTTGGTATCAAAAGAACGTAGCGCATTGTCGAAACCAGTCCATATTGAACTACCGGATTCGGCAAATTGGACACTTATTGCTGCTTCAACTTCATCAACTCTGAAATAAAATAGATAGTTTTATTAATTATTTTCGGTGGGTGATCTTGAAATAAATTCTTACTGATTGTAAGCACGATAAGTAGCTCGCAGCGAACCAGTAAATGCGTCCCATAAATGAACGGGAGTTTCTTTGCTAGTACTTAAAAAGCAACAGGTATCTGGTTCCCAGGAACTCATCCACGGATACCAACAGGTGTCATAAACAAGACCACCTTCTTTTATTTTCAAAGCTGGAGTCAGCGGAGGCAGAGGTAAAGCTTCTGGTAAAGTACCAGTGTAGAGTTCACGTGGCAACTCGTAAACCCGGATTCTAAAATCTGCTGATGGGACCAGCAGACATGTACCATCTGGTGACCAAATACAACCACGAGTTAGATTTTCTAAATCCGTCGGTGGCTCTTCTGCAACTGTGCAAAGCAGTCTAAGCGGCTTGCTCCAGTCATAATAATTTAGTGTTTCAGTTATTGTATCAGAATCCAGAGTTTCTGGAACAATATTACGATTTTCTTGACTTAGTTTTGTGTCAGAAATATGTATATTTTCTTTTTCCACTTGTGATTCGTCAGGAACTTTTGAATTATCTTTGGACAGTTCTGGTAATTCAATTGTTGATTGTAATTTATTTTCTTCTGATTGCAATTGAGCTTCTACTAATTGTAATTCATTACTAACATTTATTTCACTTATATTAAATACTTTTGATTGTAAATCCAATAAATTATCATTATTATCATAACTTTCTAAATCATTATATGCTAAAATATTTTTATTTACATTAAGTACATCATCAGTACTTTTTAATTGACAACTCATTATTTATTTATAATTATATCTAACAATTATCACTTGTTTCTTGTTATCGTTAATTTAAAATTTAAATAATTATCTAACACTTGTTGGTTCTTAAATTGCTTACAAACAAACCTGCTGTTTGCAATCTCAAATCAGGTTATGTTAGTTCACTCGCGAGATAGCTTGTGTTAAGAATGGGCGGGTCCTTAAGAGAGAAGCGGGGCCTTAAAAAAACATCGTTTTCAAAAACATTAAGGCTCGGCTGTACCTAACGAAATCTCGAATTTAAGAAATCTAATTACGTTTTAAATATTTATGGGACACGAATGATGAAAATCTTCCAAGGAAGTTCGTCTTCTGCTTTTTGTCGGAAACTAAGAAAAATCGCTGCTATGATAATTATTTAATAAATAATTAGAATTCTTGAATTCCAGATTTCGTTAGGTGCAGCCCAGCCTTAAGGGTGGGCAGTACTAACCGAATTTTCGAATTTTATTTTTCTAATTACGTTTGGAATAATTACGTCACTTAAATAATCCAAACCTTCCGAAAAAGTTTGTCTTACACATTTTTTCGGAAGCTATAAAAATTTCTGTAATGATAATTAATTAATAAATTAAAAGAAAAGTAAAATTCAAAAATTCGTTTAGTACGGCCCAGCCTTAATGTTTACTTACCAAAACATCTCTAGCCATCCGAATCCATCGAAACACTGCGATATGTAAATGCCGGCTCCGCATAAATATATTCAATAAATATTAATTATTAATAAATAGATAATTAATTACCAACTGATAAATAATTAATTCATGATGTCTCAGTTAACAGATATTCAAGTCAAAATAAGAACACAAAATGTCTTGGAAAATATTAATGATATGACAGAAAAAATGTAAATTTTATTATAAACTTGCTAATTAATTTATTTATTTAATTATATTATTTCTTTTTATAGAAGAGAAAAATTTGAATCAATCAACCAGTTGATTAAATCAAAAAGTCTGTTGGAAAAATTATCAATTGAAGCCAATAATAAATTAACTAACCAAGCCCAACAGCTTGGAAAAATAGTTGGTGCATTAGATAATTTTGAGGATGCTGATCAAGATAATAATCAGAATTTTACGTCGTCAATTGATGCAGTGACACAGAAATTCATGGAAATTATGGAGGACTTGTGATTTAAATTATATCAAGTGTATTACATTTCAACCATTTATTAATATGTAATTAAATATTTATGATGCCTCATTTTTTTTTTTTTTATAAAAATATTTATAACGATAATAGATAAATAATTCTATAAAGTGGTGATTTATAGTTTTGATTCTGTCAACCAATTGAATTTTTGTGCTTTTCGATCAGCTGATGGATTTATTATTATATTTATCAAACTTGGTGACTCCTTTTCCTGTAAAATCATTATTAATTAGGTGAATAATTATTTAATGAGTCAGTTTTTAGAAAAAAATAACTTTTGGGATTTTTATTTACTTATTATTATCTCATTGAAAAATATTTATTGCTGGAAAAAACAATATAGTTTTTCTCTAAAATTGATAGTTAATTCAATAATTACAATTACCAAAACTAATACATTTATTACTTAACTTATTTTTAAATCAACACAAAATTTTCAAACTTCAAAAGCTTCTAAAATTCAAAATATTCCCGGGTAAAAAAAATTGTATACAATTCAATATAATCATATATAATTTTATATAATTGTATATGATTACATACAACTATATATAATTTTCCATGATTATATATAATTATATACAACGCTGAGAAAAATCACAGGTGATTATATATAATTATATATAGTTACATACAATTACATATAATTGCATATAATTATATATAATTATATATGATCATCTGTGATTTTGTCTCAGCGTTATATATAATTATATATAAAAACATATAATTCTATATGAATCATATGTAATTCTATATAAAAATAGAAAAATAACTTGGAAGTGAAGATATATATGTAAATATGGGTGTTTCAAAAAAAGAAAAAAACATTTTTTTTCTTTTGTGGTAAGCAAAAATTGAAAGTATAAATAAAAATAAAACTTTTAGTACCAATCTGAGTTCTTAATAATGATATTAAGGTTTGTCTCAATCCATTTTTCTATTTTCCGTTTAAATAACACAAGAAAAAAAAATATTTCTTTTTTTTGAATTTTCTAGCTCATAAACCAATCAACGGATTTTTATTAACAATAAATATTTTTGTAGGAAATTAAACGCCCTACAAAAAAAGTCTCTTATCATTTTTTTATAAATCCTACTGTTCAAAAGTTATTTAAGCTTCAAGTCAAATTTATAGTAAATTTTGAGATTTTTTTACTTTTCCGGCGATTGTATCAGTCTTATCAAAAAATATCGTAGGAACTGTGTTGTAGATAATTTTATTCCTTACAAATTATTACAAACAAAGTTTTTCGAAATCCCGCATTGTTCACAAGTTCTTTTCATTTCAATGTCAAGCTCTTAAAATGCTTGGATTTATCAAAAAATGATAAGAGACTTTTTTTGTAGAGCGTTCAATTTCCTACAAAAATATTTATTATTAACAAAAATCCGTTGATTGGTTTGTGAGCTAGAAAATAAAAAAAAAAATCAATTTTTAACAATATTAATTTTCTGAACTTAAATGTCAACAAAAAGTAAACTTAATTTTTCGTTGATATTTAAAACCCTTTAACTTTGTTCGCATTCATTTAACATATGTATGATATCGAATACTTTTTGTAGGAAATTTAATTTCCTACAAGACCTCACTTGTCATTATTTGAAAAAAAAAAATTTTCCGATAGAATAAAAATGAAAAATAACAAAAAATAATTTAACACTGAGGGAACTAAATTTTTGTCGATGTTTGACGCCCCGTAACTTTTTCCCAGTTTGTTTGACGTACATATTGTATCAGCACTTTTTAACTTCCCGCTAAAAAAATTGACGATTTTCGAAAATTTCGGGAAGTTATTATTTTCACCCCGATTTTCGAAAATCGAGTTTTCATCAGATGTCGACGTTTTGAGGTCCTAGGAAGCTATTCTGACTATTTTCGGAATGATGCCCGAGTGTGTGTGTGTGTGTGTGTGTGTGTGTGTGTGTGTGTGTGTGTGTGTGTGTGTGTGTGTGTGTGTGTGTGTGTGCGTATGTAAACTCTTTGTAACTTTTGAACTAATGAACTGATTTAGATGTTTAAGGCGGCGATTGAAAGAGCATGTTGGCCATCAACTTTCCTGAAAATTTCAGATCATTTGATCGAATAGACTCGAAAATATCTGCGAATTACGAAAAAAAAAAAATTTTTTTTTTTAGTTTTTTATTGATTTCTCAGAAACGACTCATATGATTGACTTCAAAATCTAATCAGCTCTAGTACTTAAAAAAACGCGTCGATTGCTACCTTATGGAGGTTTATCGGTAGCAGCAATTCGCAACTTTTAGAAAGATTTCTCCCGAGTAAAACATTCTAACTACAATAAGAAGTGTTTGAGATACAGTACACTTTTGCGCATCCTTTTATATGCGCACAAGTATAAAAATGATCCTATTGCGTCTTTTCTCAGACTTGGCTACGTTGCATTCTAACTTGAAATATTTTTCCCCTTGAGCATGTGTTGTAGAATGTGTTTTGAATAATTTCGAGGTTATACATAGTTGGAGACAACAAATAATAAATAATAATGAATAATAATGACTCCGCGACTATATTTAAAAAATTCAAAATTTAAAAAATAATTTATAATTATTTAAATCTGTTGGGCTTCTACTGTGTTTTAAACTTCCCGCGCACTGCAACGTTGCCAAGTCACTATCTCTCACTTGTCAGGACATGGGAGAAAGCTTGAAAATTATTAAAAGTAACAAACCTTGAAATTTAATTACAAAAAAATGAATACCGCTCGTTTATGTTTTTATTGAAAAAAATTACTTGTTATAAATTGAATTAGTAATTTTCAGCTGTTAAAAAAATGTTGTAAGAAAAGTATGATTGTTATTTAATAAATTGCTCACTCTAACTACGGTCAACATAGGGAAAGCATGTTAAATGTACGATTTTTAATTGTTAATAGTTCGGAATTTAGTACCGCAAGGACTATTTTAAAGAATTCCTATGTATACAGAACACTTCAAAGTATTTGTATTTAAAAATTGGAAATTATTGTAAGAAAAGTGATTATCCGATGAACTTCCTTAAACATCAAAATTGGATAATTCATTCGAGAGTTATCGCGGGAGAAATAAATGGTGAAAAACGGTTTTTTCTAAATATTTTCGAAACGACTGACGCGATCGATTTCAAATTTTAATCAGCTCTAGAATTCAATAAAACGCGCCGATCGCCACCTGAAACGTCAAAATCGATCGATTAGTTCGAAAGATATCGGCGTTGAAAAATTAAAAAAATAACATTTTATGTTATTTTTCCCGGATGAATCATAATATAACCTACTAAAATGTGTCTGAAGTCATACCAACTCATCTTTTATATGGTTACTTTCGATACATTATGTCATCGAACTTGGTTTTTAGTTTAAATCATAGTACCAACAATGAAATCGATAAAACGTAGTTTTCAATATTTTTCTCGGATATTTCATATTTGATTGTTTCTCACATGAGTCAAAACTCATTTAAATCTTGATTTAAATCCCTGGCATTGATTTCTGCCTGAATACACTTATTTTATTGAACATAATCAGGGATTAAATTTTAAAAACCGCTTCATTAAGAATTCTTGATTCTTATATAAATTTTCAAACTTCAGCATAACAGGCAACTTGTTAGAGCTTGAGAAGATCGTAAAAAAACAATCGCATGTGATAGCATTTTCGAGCTCGAAAATATATCTACACTAATGTTTTTGAGCTCTTTGAGGTCGAAAACAGCGGGAAGTTTTGGGGCTGGCTCGCAGGGCCAACCAACGCCCAGATTTTTTTAGAGAATTTTATTTTCTACGAAATTATACCAGGTGGAATTTAAAAAAAAATTTTTTTTCATAATCTTAATAACGAAAAACTAAAATGACAAATTTTCGTGTGTATTTTAAATGGGAAAGGGGACCCCCATTTGTGATATTTCAAGTCTAAAGATATCTGGCTAAAATTAGGTGAAGTTTTTTTTTATAATATAAAGTAACTTTTGGGCCCATAAGAGTTTAAAAAAGAAGTATTTATTATTTTCTGGGACACCCCAATATATATGTACGTAGGAAAGGGAAGTCACCGGTGCTATAAGCAGCAGCGGAAGTAGTTCGGTGCTCGCCACGAAATCGCGCCCACTACTTGTAGTGTGTCTCTAATAAGCAACTTATTTCAAAACTGTTAAATTTCAAACTTGAGGCTATTCTGGCCCGGGTACTCCTCCGTTATTTGGCAGAGTGAAAAGTACTTTTTTTGATAGTAATATCCCGGGAAAAAAATTCATGCCTGACCATATATGATCATATATGAGCAATTATATATGATCATATATGAAAATTGGCCATGTCTGATCATATATGATTAGATATGATCATATTCGATTAGATATGATCATATATTATTAGATATGATCATATGATATACATATAGGTTTGACAAAAATTATTTAAACTAAAAAAATAATGTTTTATTATTATTGTTCATTAACATTCATTGAAATTTATTCATATATAGCTATTGTTCACTCCTTATTAATTTTTCTATCGATGAAAAAATATTCGGTGTTTTTCTGAAATTCGAGCCTTGATCCTTCTGCGTATCAGTTGAAGATTGTATTACTCTGCGAAACCATGGACTTAATAGTCGAGATTATTCGATAGGTTTATATATTGATCTTAGGAACCCCAACATATATTACGTTTATATTGATATTTTACATAGTATTCGAAAAGTTTCAGTTTTCTAACGCGGAATAAAAATTAAAATTAAACTTGAGGTTTCATTTTTTTAACTCTTGCTCAGAAAATTGAAAATTTTCAAAATTAAAGAAAGTTATTGGTTTCGAACCGATTGTCGAAAATCGAGCTTTCAACATATTTCGACGTTTTGAGGTCCTGGGAATCTATTCTGTCTAATTTCAGGATGATGTATATATGTACCTACTATCTGGTCATAAAGTATTGACCCTAAATTTAAAACATGAATAACTTGTGTTTAAAAAAATCGCATTAGAACGTGAAACATATAGATCGGTAGATTAAAGTATCTTCTACTCCTATCCGAAATTTCATAAACCTAAAAAATTTTTTACCCGAGATATAAACAATTGAAGGTTGAAAAACGTGGTTTTTGAGGGGTATAAATTCAAGCACCAACTTTGGTTGTTTATAACTTGATAAATAATTGTTCTGCTGCTACGCTGATTTTTTTGGTATATAGTGGATCCTTTTTGAAGAGAATTCGAGAAAAAAAAAATTTTTTTTTTTATAAATTATTGCTATAATTTATAATTTATGGTCACGGACTATCTTGGGTTCTAATTAAGATACGAATTCGATTCAAATTTGTATCTACGCAGAAAGCGATATTGAGTATTTTATGTGAATGATGACTGATGCCGATCGCGATTCTTCTGAACTATATGCTTTTTTAGTTTTCATGCAGGTGTTTATGACCGCAGTTAACCCGTAGAGCTTACCATAATGATCTATTGTCATTATTTTTGTTAAAAGCGTCCGAGCCATAAAAGTTTGGTTTCTATACCTGCGAGACTCAGAGTTTTTACTTTTTTTTGTTTGTTTACCATAGGCGCCGATAGCAAAAATGCATATACTAAATTTTCTAATAGATAAATTGTTAAGGAAACTTATTTAAAAATTTCTAATTTTTATTTCTATGTACTATATAATTTATTTCTTTAAGCTTTTTCAATTTATAAAATTTTTTATGTACTCGGTGTTTTAATTTATTATATATTTAATTAAATAAATTTTATAAATTCATCATCATTACTTAAAATTGTAATTTTATCATGAAATCATTATCAATACAAAAATATTTTGTAAATGTATTAAGAAAAAAATTTTAAATACATAAATAACGTAAATTTTACTTATATTAACAAAAGTTTTGTTTTACTTGAACTAAAATTGAATATATAATATATGGCACACAAAAAAACATAATATTATCACACTTAAATTTTTTTATTTATAATGAGAATAGAAAAAAAATTGCCAGATCATTCACAATCCCTGTCGGAATCACTTGTGTCATTGTTTTCATCAAGTCGTATAATTATAGGTTCGATTTCGCTGTCCTTCTCTAACTATTTGCTGAGTTTTCTGACCATAGTTCTTATACTGGACGATACGACGAAATACAGTTTCCCAGGTAAATTTCAGTGACTACGCCGATGGGCTATGTATCACTTACAAAGGGTTTTTAAGCCTACGACCGTCATAAACACCTGCATGAAAACTAAAAAAGCATATAGTTCAGAAGAATTGCGATCGGCATCAGCTATCGTTCACATAAAATACTCAATATCGCTTTCTGCGTAGATACAAATTTGAATCGAATTCGTATCTTAATTAGAACCCAAGATAGTCTGTGACCATAAATAATAAATTATAGCAATAATTTATAAAAAAAAAATTTTTTTTTCTCGAATTCTTTTCAGAAAGGATCCACTATATACCAAAAAAATCAGCGTAGCAGCAGAACAATTATTTATCAAGTTATAAACAACCAAAGTTGGTGCTTGAATTTATACCCCTCAAAAACCACGTTTTTCAACCTTCAATTGTTTATATCTCGGGTAAAAAATTTTTCAGGTTTATGAAATTTCGGATAGGAGTAGAAGATACTTTAATCTACCGATCTATATGTTTCACGTTCTAATGCGATTTTTTTAAACACAAGTTATTCATGTTTTAAATTTAGGGTCAATACTTTATGACCAGATAGTATGCACGTTCGTATGTAAATATTCTATAACTTTTGAACGGATCAACAGATTTAGACTCAGTTTTTCTATTATTGTAGATACGTTGCATTGCAATCGATACTTACAGCGGCATTGCATTATCACTCAGGATATGTTTATATATCATGCTTAGATGAATTGAGCACAAAAATTTAAACTTCATGAATATGATCTTATTTGATGATATATTCACACATGAATTTCATTTCCACGTACAAGTAAAAAAATTTGTATGTCTCTTCATAAATGTTCATATCTGACTATATCTGATTTTACATGAGTTGACCGTCGTGTAAAGAATTTTCATGTCTCTTCATACCTGACTATATTTGATTTTATAAAAATTAAACAGCTTGTAAGAAATTTTATGCATTATTATATATGTTCATTCCTGACCATATCTGATCTTACACGAGTTGAGCATCATGTAAAATTTTTTTATGTTCGTTCATATATGATCATACATGACCATATAGAATCTTATATGGATTGTATATCGGTTAAAAACTTTTTATGTATCTTCATATATGTGCATATATGTCTATATATGATCATGTATGATCTTATATGGACTGAATATCGAGTAAAAATACTTTATGTTAAATCATATGTGATCATACATGACCATATATGATCTTATATGAACATGTATCACTCATATACAAACATAAATGAATCATATATGATTACATATAGTCATATATGATCTTATATGGACTGGATATTGAGTAAAAATACTTCAGGTTGTATCATATATGATCATATATGACCAAATATGATCTTATATGAGCATGTATGACTCATATACAAACATACATGAATCATATATGATTCATATATGACCTTATACGGTCATATCTAATTATATATGGCCAAATATGAATTTTTTTTCCCGGGTATAATACATTCTATATTACTTAATGACAAAAATATTTATTATCAATGTTTCTATTAATAATTTTTCTTAGAAATTAAACTTGGACTTTCAAAAAAAAAATGATTTAAATAAAAAGTGTAGAGCCTCTACTATAAACAAAAATTCACAATTTATTTAACAAATTGCATAGGAATTCAATTATATATAGTTCTACATAATTATATATAGTTATATATAATTATATATAATTATATAGGGCCATTTTTCATGTATAATTATACATAATTATATATAATTATATATAATTTTTTTTACCCAGGTTTATTTTAGAAAAAAACTCATGAAAGGCTTTTTTACAGAAAATTTTCTGTCCAATAAAAAATCTACACAATGATTTGAAAATTACAAATTTCAACTTTTCTCCCTTTTTAAATTTTCATTTATCTTATAAAACCTCATAGGAAAAAATTTTACCTTCAATGCATTTGTTAACGCTGATTTAATATCATCAACACTCCTGCAAAAATATCCCGTCCTCCCAAATAGACCCATCAAATTCTCATAATGAGTTTCTGCGGTCAAACAAAATGGCGGAGTCCTAAAATATTAAAATTAATCAGCATCAACCTCAATAATTAACAAATAATCTTATATACATTATAAAAGAGGAGGTGTTTGTGCCTATATATAGTACGATTTGAAGCCGAAACTGAACATCGTAAAATAGTATTTGTATGTGGTAGAGTAGTCACGAGTTTCTGATGGTGCAAGGGGTGATTATAAGTTGATATCTATAAGGGTGTAAAAGATATGGGGGTTGAAAGGAAGTGAATTTTGAAGATGTGTCTATGACTGGTTGAGAATGTTCTGGATTGTTCTAGAAATTTCAAGAATAATCTAGACATTTCGGGAATAATCTTGAAATCTCAGTTCTAAAATAGAAACTAATTTTTTAAATTACTTAAAATTAATTATAATTCATTTAGAACGTTCTCGATTGTTCTAAAATTTCAATACACGTCTGGAGTGCTCCAAAATGAACTAAGTTTATGTTACGTCCCAGCTTGCTCGTCAGATGGCTCTGCCAATTTTTAAATTGTGGTCTTTATGGGGGATCAGACACACTAAATTATTAACTCAAGGATTATCAAATATATAAATTATTTATTTAATTAACGTACAATATATTATTTATTTAAGTATTCACTAGGCTTAGTATAATTGCACTTGTCGTGGATTGAATGTAATGTTGCTAGAGCTGTAGCGACTAGGTATAAAATGTGTTTGTGTATGTGTGAGTTGAGTTTGGCGCTAGTATGTTTTTATTAAGTGTGTTTTTATTTCCGGACGGTAGGGCGGCGTCCTGGTAGCTTTCGTTGCTAGACTCGACAGTAGAAGCGTCAGCGAGGCGGCTTGCAGGCAAACCGTCAAAAGTAAAAATTTCAGAAGTATACCAACTTCAGAAACTCGTAGTTACGAATGTACAAAATAAAGATGGTTCATAATTCAGAATGACGAATTATCACCTTGTCAAAAACATCGATTTTCTAATCTTCATATCAACACATACTCAGAATTTACAATATTGATTCTTTCGTACTAAAGAATTGACAATATTTAGAAGGACAATATTTCAGAAATCCGATACTTCCGAAATATTTAAACAACGAACGCCAATTCTTCAGAATTACATTTTATACGAAAGACCATTTTTAATAGAATTTCCTAAGGTTTGCTGACAGTCGATATTACAGACTTCCCCTATAAATTTACCATTATCATGTGAGTGATTTTGCGGATTGATTGTGTTTAAAAAATTTCTATGATTCGTTATGTAATAATTATATATGAATTTAACGAGTTTAATTTGTATTAAATAATTAAATTGTATTTATTTAATTAGGATAGAAGTGCTATTTTTGGCCAGTGCTTTATTTTTAGACCTTTAATATTTTATTTTAATTAATGAAAAAGTATAAAAAAAAAACAAATGGTATTTTTACCCTATATGAATTATAAAATTAAATTTTAATTAGATATTAAAAATAATCGGAATTAATGTCCAATAGAATAAATTAATTATGCTTTAATCACAATTATTATTGATAATATTGGACCTAATAAAACATAAACTTATATAAATAATATTTATAATAAACTTATATAAATATTATTTATAATAAACTTATATAAATATTATTTATATAAGTTAATGTTTTATTAGGTCCAATATTTTCAGTAATAATTGTGATTAAAGCATAATTAATTTATTCTATTGGACATTAATTCCGATTATTTTTAATATCTAATTAAAATTTTATTTTATAATTCATATAGGGTAAAAATACCATTTGTTTTTTTTTATACTTTTTCATTAATTAAAATAAAATATTAAAGGTCTTAAAATAAAGCACTGGCCAAAAATAGCACTTCTATCCTAATTAAATAAATACAATTCAATTATTTAATACAAATTAAACTCGTTAAATTCATATATAATTATTACATAACGAATCATACAAATTTTTTAAACACAACCCCGATAGCCAGAGTTTCTGAACAAAAAGTTGGTGTACATGAGTTGTGACCAACTTTCCGAGAAACTTGTCGACAATTTTCAGCTTGTGTACTGTTTCCGACAAGTTGGCTACAAGTTGCTCAGAAACTTGTCATCAACCTACTGCCGCAATCTGTCACCAAGTTTCTGAGCAACTTGTAGCCAACTTGTCGGCAACAGTTAGACGAGCTGAAAGTTGTCGACAAGTTTCTCGGAAAGTTGCCGTCAACTTATGGAAATACCAACTTTTGCGGCCAACTTGACGACAGGTTGCGGCAGTAGGTTGTCGATAAGTTGCGGCCAACTTGGCTATCAGGGTAATCAATCCGCCAAATCACTCACATGATAATGGTAAATTTATAGGGGAAGTCTGTAATATCGACTGTCAGCAAACCTTAGAAAATTTTATTAAAAATGGTCTTTCGTATACAATGTAATTCTGAAGAATTGGCGTTCGTTGTTTAAATATTTCGGAAGTATTGGATTTCTGAAATATTGTCCTTCTAAATATTGTCAATTCTTTAGTACGAAAGAATCAATATTGTAAATTCTGAGTATGTGTTGATATGAAGATTAGAAAATCGATGTTTTTGACAAGGTGATAATTCGTCATTCTGAATTATGAACCATCTTTATTTTGTACATTCGTAACTACGAGTTTCTGAAGTTGCCCAGATAGCCAGAGTTTCTGAACAAAAAGTTGGTGTACATGAGTTGTGACCAACTTTCCGAGAAACTTGTCGACAATTTTCAGCTTATGTACTGTTTCCGACAAGTTGGCTACAAGTTGCTCAGAAACTTGTCATCAACCTACTGCCGCAATCTGTCACCAAGTTTCTGAGCAACTTGTAGCCAACTTGTCGGCAACAGTTAGACGAGCTGAAAGTTGTCGACAAGTTTCTCGGAAAGTCGCCGTCAACTTATGGAAATACCAACTTTTGCGGCCAACTTGACGACAGGTTGCGGCAGTAGGTTGTCGATAAGTTACGGCCAACTTGGCTATCAGGGTGGTATACTTCTGATATTTTTACTTTTGACGGTTTGCCTGCAAGCCAGCGAGGCTACGGATCCGCCACAAAATCTTAAATAATAATAGACCGACCTGAGACCTATCAAATCGATATATTTAAATAATAGAATTGTTAATAATAATAATATATTTTCTTTAAACTTATATTAATAAATACGCAACTAAAATTAGTCAAATAGATAAGATATTTTTAATGCATTAGAATATCTCTTTATCATCGACGATTTCTCTAAAAGAATGTTGATGAATAAAAATAGATAAGAATGATTGTACGACAAATAATGAATGTCAAAAGAATAAAAAGTAAAATTAGTTTTTCCACGAAAAAGTGAAAACACCGAAAAACATCGTCCGACTGCTGACGCGCCAGCATCCGCATCGAACGATGATAACAAACTCCCACTTTTGAGAATAAGGCCCTAATACCCTATCCCACTTTACTCTAGGGTGTTGGCTCGCAAAACGATATAAAAAGCTGATACCCAATGCATCCTTGGCTTTTTAGAATCACTTACTCTTACTCTTACGCTCAGATTTCTCAGACATCAATCAGAAGTTATAGTAGTGCGGTTTAGTACACGCAAGTAAACTCCCGGTATAATTAAATTATATTATTCTTTTGACACGAAGTTATTTGTTAAATAGTAATTGTAAAACTCAAGTGTATTTTCAAACATATTCTTCCACTATTGTATTTTATAAGAATAAATCAAACATATTTATTCTTAAATAAACGACCAAGTTATTTCGAGCTTTCGAGAACTACCCAAGTATCCGAAGATCTACAGTCACGTCCAATTCAAATAATTCGCGCCGGCAAATCTCAAGCCGACACGACTCCAGGACGTAACAACTATATATAATTAAAATTGGTGGCAGCGACGGACTGGGTGCCACGACCTGTGCCCAACGGAGGTTAGTGTAAACACACACTTGCATCAAAAGTAATAGTGTGTAGCAACACGTATGAATAAACGAATGACAGATAAAAGTTAGGCTCGAATAAACGTAAGAATAAATAACGTGATGGATGTGTAATGTCTATTCTGATTAACGTAATCTCTGAATAAAAATTCCTTAAATAAACCGAAGGTTTAGTTAAAGTGAGATTTGTAAAAACGAAAGAACGAAAAATAAGAGACTTGTATAAACAGAGAAACGGACAATGATACATTTCGTATAAGCGCGGGTAACGGATATTGAAAGATTAGTATAAACGGCGGAACTAATAACATGAAATGTATACAACGTGAGGAACGTTTAATGTGAGGTTTGTAGAACCGGAGGAACGGATAATGAGCCGTTTGAATAAACGCGGGTATCCCTGATTAAGAAATCTAATTTGGGATGATTCGAGATTACGTAACTCTTAATTATTTTAAATCATTCCAAATCGACTAAATTATTTTGCTTTCGAGCATAAATTTTCGAACGAATCATTTTAAATCATATTGAATTAAAAAATAACGAAGTATTATTTTATGATTTAAAATTATTTAAAATAATTCGAACTCTTGAATCATTTTAAATTAAATTGAATTAAGAAATAATATCGCAATTTCTGGTTCCTCGGCTGATTTAAAATAATTTGAAATAATTCAAACTCTCGAATCATTTTAAATTAAAATGAATTAAGAAATAATATCACAATTTCTGGTTCAACGGCCGATTTAGAATAATTTGAAATAATTCAAACTCTCAAATCATTTTATATTAAATTGAATGGGGAAATAGTATCGGTTTCTGGTTCCACCAATGGATTTAAAACGATTCGAACGAATTTGTCGAATCAAATGCTACTTAGCTCTTTTGAACTGTAAAATAATAAGTGAATTTCTATCATCTTTAAAGGACTTGAAATGATTTAAATGGATTTGACTATAGAGAAAAAATTATTTGGCTTCAAATTTATCTTGAACCAAGAAACGTTTAAGGATATGGAACGGAAATTGAGATTTCCTTTAGGGAAGTAAAAAAATTCGTTGGATTTCAAATCTTGAATAAAGAAAAAATATTTTTGACTCAATAAATCGTTAAAGATTGATTTAACAGTAGAATTAGTTAGTTATAAATAATTTCAATTCCTTGATTTAATAAATGTTGTTTCTCACTGTAATATATTTATTACTTCAATCAAAAAATCGAAATGTTCATTCAAATAAAGTTCATTAAAATAAAATAAAGTATCATTATAGAATAAAGTAATGTGATCATTTGAATCAATAAAATGTTTTAACTTGAAATCCAATGCAAATCTCAAACCTAGGTAAATGCCGTTTTGAGCCAAGTAAGTATTTTCTTGGATTCATGCAGAGGTTCTCCACTTTTTTTTCACTACTCTATCTTTGTCGCTTCTACATAATAAATTGAAATTTTGTCCACGTAATAAGGTTAAGTAGATAAAAATTAAAGAAAAAATAATAATAATTATTATTTCATAAATTTTATGATAATTATTTGTAAGTTTAGCAAATATTTGGGCACATATGCATATTATTTATTTTCAATTACGATATTTTAGGAATATCTGAGTGGAATTTTATCTGTGTTTTCTTCTAATTTAATCATTTTAATAGAATTAAAAACTTTCATTTTTCGAGATTATAAAAACAAAACAAGTGAATAACTTTTTTTAAAAAACTGCATTAATTGAATTTGAAACTATTTCAAAAAATAAAGAGAACATCATATTATCAAAATTTCAAATATAAATGAATATAATTTAAAATAAACTATTCTTAAATTGAGAAAACTGTATGGTTTAAATGAAGGCAAAACTTTTTTTAATATAAATATGGAATTCATTTAAACTTTTAGTATATTAAATAAAATAATTTTTTTTAAGCTTAAGATGGACATATAAAGTACTGAATAGCTTTAAGTAAAAGAATAAATTTTTATTTCCAAATGCATGTGGTGGCCGAGTGGTCTAAAGCACTTGACTTGAACTGTTTTTTCAGAGCCTTCAATCTAGTGTTGCAACAATCGAATGAGATAATCGATTGTTGACAATCGATTATAATCGAACTGAAATGATCGATAGAGCCGATTAATCGTTTGCAAATAATCGATTTTTCGAACAATCGATTATTTCAAACTCAAAAATAGCAATTGTTTCTTAAAACAACTATATAGTTGCACAATCGAGTGTATAACAATCGATTATGACAATTGAATTTTTGACACATATTTTTCGAACTTTGAAAGCTAAAAATGTTTTTGACAATTTTTTTCAATAATCGATTATTTAAACTTAACTTTAAAGTTGCGAAATCGTATAATTAACAATCGATTATGAAATAATCGATTTTGTGTATTTAAAATATCAATTTTGGATATACTTACAATAAATTTAATGATAGATAAATGGTTTTTTTATAATTTGTTTTAACTACTTAAATTTTTATTTTTTTAATAATTGTTTTTGTTTCTAAGATTTGAAGACAATCGATTGTTTAATAATTTCAACTTTAAAGTTGCGCAATCGAATTGCTAACAATCGATTATTGTGATCGATTGTGGAAAAAAATTTTTTTTTAATAAAAATAAATTTCCTCACATATTAGATATGTGTTTAATGCACTCATTAAATTAATTGACAATTATTGTAGGTATTAATCTACGAAATTAAAAGAAAAATCTTTTTGCCATTATTTTATAAAAAAAAAATCGATTTTTAAAAATCGTATTTTAAAATTTTAATCGATTTTCTATTGATTAATCGAAGCATATAGAATCGATTAAAAAAAATCGATTGTTGAAACTAAAAAATCGATTATTCGATTAATCGATTGTTTTTTTGCAACACTACTTCAATCGAAGAGTCGGCAGTTCGAGTCCCACCACATGTCGGAAAAAATAAAGATTTCTTCTTTACCGAAATTGAAAAATACTATATAACTCCCAGTTGGTTAAATGAGTTGTTATTCAGTAGTAGTTGCATTCTTTTTTTAAACAAAGAAATATACCATATTATTTTCTTACTCAATTCAATTGGAAATGATTTCAAAATTTAAATTATTCCAAATAATCTTAAATTATCTGAGGAAACAGAAATATGCGATGTTATTCTCTTATTTTAATTTAAAATGACTCAAATCATTTCAAACAATTATATAGATCTTAAAATAATATTTTACTTTTTCATGATTCGGTATGATTAAAAATGATTTATTTTAAAATGACGCTTGGAAGCACTATGATTTAACGATTTTGGAATATTTGAAATTATTAAGATTTGAATCATTTTGAATAATTTCAAAAAATAATTTTATGATTTAAAATAATTTGATGCTGAGAATTTCAAATTGCTTTGAATTATTTCAAATTATAATTTTATGATTTAAAATAATTCAAATTTGAGAATTTTTAATTATATTGAATTATTTCAAATTATAATTTTATGATTTAAAATAATTCGAAGTTGATAATTTTAAATGATTTTGAATTATTTCAAATTATAATTTTATGATATGATACAATATGAA
Organism: Microplitis manilae; assembly: GCA_030273425.1. Classification (NCBI taxonomy): domain Eukaryota; kingdom Metazoa; phylum Arthropoda; class Insecta; order Hymenoptera; family Braconidae; genus Microplitis; species Microplitis manilae. The sequence goes on along the minus strand of CP092727.1, from coordinate 18,455,557 downwards.
ATAATTTAAATTTTTCAAATCATTTCGAATTAGATTTCTTAATCAGGGATGGATAATGATAGGTTAGTATGGACAGAGGAACGAATAACGTGAGATGTGTACAATGTCCGGAACGGTGAACGTGAAGTTTGTTAAAAGTAATATACCCAGATAGCCAGAGTTTCTGAACAAAAAGTTGGTGTACATGAGTTGTGACCAACTTTCCGAGAAACTTGTCGACAATTTTCAGCTTATGTACTGTTTCCGACAAGTTGGCTACAAGTTGCTCAGAAACTTGTCATCAACCTACTGCCGCAATCTGTCACCAAGTTTCTGAGCAACTTGTAGCCAACTTGTCGGCAACAGTTAGACGAGCTGAAAGTTGTCGACAAGTTTCTCGGAAAGTCGCCGTCAACTTATGGAAATACCAACTTTTGCGGCCAACTTGACGACAGGTTGCGGCAGTAGGTTGTCGATAAGTTACGGCCAACTTGGCTATCAGGGTATAAGTACCCAGATGGCCAGAGTTTCTGAACAAAAAGTTGGTGTATATGAGTTGTGACCAACTTTCCGAGAAACTTGTCGACAATTTTCAGCTTGTGTACTGTTGCCGACAAGTTGGCTACAAGTTGCTCAGAAACTTGTCATCAACCTACTGCCGCAATCTGTCACCAAGTTTCTGAGCAACTTGTAGACAACTTGTCGGCAACAGTTACACGAGCTGAAAGTTGTCGACAAGTTTCTCGGAAAGTTGCCGCCAACTTATGGAAATACCAACTTTTGCGGCCAACTTGACGACAGGTTGCGGCAGTAGGTTGTCGATAAGTTGCGGCCAACTTGGCTATCAGGGTAATGTGTGTTTAAAAAATTATTCGACAATACCGACCGTTAAATTACCTGAATTCAGTTGGTGTAGTAGATGCCCATTATAACAAAAAATTATGGAACTGGTTCTTAAGGATTTCAAAAATCTAACCAATCGTAATTAGATTATTTATTATTTATTGGTTTGAATTAAAAATTTATGAACTTACTTATAATTCAATTGATGGTGATTTAATTTTTTGAAAATTTGAATTTTATTGATAAAACTTGAAGTTAAAAGAAATTATATTTAATATTAATTAAGCAACAAAGTATTGACTGTATAAATTATCATGAAAAATTAGACTAAACGTAAAAACTAATCAAGTAGTGTAAGTGTAGCTACAACGTTTTGTGATAACTCTGATGATTTTACCGGAAAAGCGAAAAAATCTCTAACTTTACCTAAAGCTTTAATAACTTTTGAACAGATGAATTTATCAAAAAATAAGAGACTTTTTTTTAGAAGTCTTCCAGGAATTAAATACAATTATTGAAAACATCTAAATATACGTCTTATTTTAAAACGATGTGTTAAAAAAATAAATCAACTATATTTCCCTAAAAGAAAAAATTAAAATTAATTTCAAGTTTTTCAACCTTAATTATTACACAAATAAATTTTAAAAATTTTATTCGAATCGCGTTATAGATCGAACTTTTTTTTTCTTTGCATTTTTACTATTACATTGATTAGTTTTTACGTTTAGTCTAATTTTTCATGATAATTTATACGGTCAATACTTTGTTGCTTAATTAATATTAAATATAATTTCTTTTAACTTCAAGTTTTATCAATAAAATTCAAATTTTCAAAAAATTAAATCACCATCAATTGAATTATAAGTAAGTTCATAAATTTTTAATTCAAACCAATAAATAATAAATACCCTGATAGCCAAGTTGCCCGCAGCTTGTCGACAATCTACTGCCGCAATATGTCGGCAGGTTGGCCGCAACAGTCAGCATTTCCATAAGTTGACGGCAACTTTCCGAGCAACTTGTCGACAACTTTCAGCTCGTGCAAATGTTGCCAACAACTTGGCTACAAGTTGCTCAGCATCTTGTCGTCAGGTTGCAGCAGTAGATTGTCGACAAGATGCTGAGCAACTTGTAGCCAAGTTGTCGGCAACACTTGCACAAGCTGACAGTTGTCGACAAGATGTCGACAAATGGCGCGCAACTAATGCCGTCAACTTTTCTGACGAGCAACTCGTACTATCAGGGTAATCTAATTACGATTGGTTAGATTTTTAAAATCCTTAAGAACCAGTTCCATAATTTTTTGTTATAATGGGCATCTACTACACCAACTGAATTCAGGTAATTTAACGGTCGGTATTGTCGAATAATTTTTTAAACACACATACCCTGATAGCCAAGTTGGCCGCAACTTATCGACAACCTACTGCCGCAACCTGTCGTCAAGTTGGCCGCAAAAGTTCCCTGATAGTACGAGTTGTTCGTCAGAAAAGTTGACGGCACTAGTTGCGCGCCATTTGTCAACATGTTGTCGACAACTGTCAGCTTGTGCAAATGTTGTCGACAACTTGGCTACAAGTTGCTCGGCATCTTGTCGACAATCTACTGCTGCAACCTGTCGACAAGATGCTGAGCAACTTGTAGCCAAGTTGTCGGCAACATTTGCACGAGCTGAAAGTTGTCGACAAGTTGCTCGGAAAGTTGCCGTCAACTCATGGAAATGCTGACTGTTGCGGCCAACTTGGCGACATATTGCGGCCGTAGATTGTCGACAAGTTGCGGGCAACTTGGCTATCAGGGTTGGTATTTCCATAAGTTGACGGCAACTTTCCAAGAAACTTGTCGACAACTTTCAGCTCGTGTAACTGTTGCCGACAAGTTGTCTACAAGTTGCTCAGAAACTTGGTGACAGATTGCGGCAGTAGGTTGATGACAAGTTTCTGAGCAACTTGTAGCCAACTTGTCGGCAACAGTACACAAGCCGAAAATTGTCGACAAGTTTCTCGGAAAGTTGGTCACAACTCATGTACACCAACTTTTTGTTCAGAAACTCTGGCTATCTGGGATTACTTTTAACAAACTTCACGTTCATCGTTCCGGACATTGTACACATCTCACGTTATTCGTTCCTCCGTCCATACTAACCTATCATTATCCATACCCGCGTTTATTCAAACGGCTCATTATCCGTTCCTCCGGTTCTACAAACCTCACATTAAACGTTCCTCACGTTGTATACATTTCATGTTATTAGTTCCTCCGTTTATACTAATCTTTCAATATCCGTTACCCGCGCTTATACGAAATGTATCATTGTCCGTTTCCCTGTTTATACAAGTCTCTTATATTTCGTTCTTTCGTTTTTACAAATCTCACTTTAACTAAACCTTCGGTTTATTTAAGACGCGTTTTCATTTGTTTCTTTATTCTATGACAGAGAGTTCACTTGCCAAGTCTGGTCGCACCTAGTATTATAGACGAATATTAGGGCGCCACTGGAAGATGGACTCGGCCTTCCAGAACCGGATGTTGTATGATTTTATTTTAATTAATTAAATTAAATTAATATAATTCTCAGAGTCGTTCGTAATATTTTGTGAGAGAGACGAGGAATGGAAAAATAACTGAAATAATGCTGATCAAAATTTTATTAATTTTTAGCACCTTGCTTTATTTTATTAACCAATAATTTCCTTATGACAAACTAATCCTTATGACAAACTAATAATCTTATGACAAACTAATTTTCTCGTCCCCTGGACGGTATTACTTATGACAAACTAAATTATCTCGTCCCCTGGACGGTATTACTTATGACAAACTAATTCGTTCCCTGAACGTTTTTACACACACACCCCCACAATTATTAACCTCGTCCCCTGGACGGAAAACCTTAATACTATAACCTCGTCCCCTGGACGGAAAACCTTAATATTAAATTAAAAGCATCCCCTGGATGTATATTCACTTATAACTAAAATGTCCCCTGGACTTATCACAGACACAGTTAAATTTTACTTAAAACTACTTGACTCAACTTTGTACTCAATTTTATTTTATACTCAGTGACATCATTACTTTTACTTAATTACTCAACTTAAATTTTCAATATCAAAATTCCACTAATAATTTTAATTCTTATTCCTTTTCACTGATTTATTTGATTCACTTTATTTTATTTATTAATTAATTAATTTTGGTTTTTTTGAAATTATTAATTAATTAATTTACCAATAACCTTGATTATCATTTACTTCCAAAATTATATATTTTTAATTCTCTTAATTATGTCGGATAATTATACTTCAGTATTCAACTCACTTTACTGACAAAATAATCCGTGCTTGTTTTACTTGACAATAATTCTACCGTAATTTTGCTAGCGTCTTTTGAATTTAGATTTATTAATTTATACTTATTTTAAAATTACTATAAAATTATTTTAAGACTAAATTTATGACTAGAATTACGTTAAAATTGACTAGAACATTCGGCCCGGGAAATGGCGTCACGAGGCCTGAATTCGCGATTTTAACGACACGGATAATTTACTCGAGGCGGCCGACAGGCCTGGAATACTTTTATAATTAATATTGAATTTAAATTGAATTTTTATTATGAACAACTGACGCGGAAATTTATTTTACTCCAGCCGAGAGGCCTCGAATATAATAAATTTAGAGTAACAACAAAATGGCGATTGCGCGGCAAAAGATGCGATGGAAAATTCGAGACGCGAGGATAAACCGGCCGACAGGCCTTGAACTATAATTATAAATCTACTGAACCCGAGAAAAGACGTTAAGTAATTTATTTATAATTAATTCGGCCCTCTAATAATTATGAGAGGCCTTAACTAATTATAAATTTTACCTTGATTAATTATCTAGTAGCAACTGAATGTATTCTTGCTGATCCTCCTGGTAGGTCTGGTTTTACTCTCTGGTCTCTCTCTCGCTCTCTCTGCTCTTCCTCAGTCTCTTACCACGATCTTTTACAATTGATAATCTGTCAATGAACAGTACGCATTAGTATTCTATTAAATTATTAATTATTGTAATTATCGGCCTAAAGGCCTAATAATTAATAACCAAATTAAATGTTAATTAATAATTAATCGCCTCGTTCCACGTCAAGCGTGAACGGACTTATATATTTACCTGAATATTTTACGTCCGACTGTTGTTGTCGTCTGGGCAACTCTGATGAATTCCCGTTCCGCAGTCCATTATATCGTTTCACTCCCGTTCACTATTCCGGAAACCTATTCCCACTATCTTAGACTAGGAAATGACGAACGGGCGGGCCTTAGTGATCCATGCGACACCCGGTGACTAGTCGCAACACTAACTCGCAACTTACGAGGTCGTTGGCCGGTTATCGGCGGGAAACGAAATTCAAATTAAAATTATTTAATTATTTACGTTTATTTATTTTACCCTGTTACAATTCGCACTCATCTGGATAAACGGTACTATCTCTGTTGCACCTGTACAGTAAATGAGAACTTTGTCCAAGCTTTTCTCGTAAACAAATGGAAGTTATCAAAAAATTGAAGTGCACTTCGCTAGATCATAGAGTAAAGCATCGGGTCTGTGTCTTTATTTTGCGTTTAGAGCTTTTATTTCAGAGAAAAGCCGGGACAAAATTATCTGAAAACCGTTCTCAAGGAATTTTTATTCAGAGATTACGTTAATCAGAATAGACATTACACATCCATCACGTTATTTATTCTTACGTTTATTCGAGCCTAACTTTTATCTGTCATTCGTTTATTCATACGTGTTGCTACACACTATTACTTTTAATGCAAGTGTGTGTTTACACTAACCTCCGTTGGGCACAGGTCGTGGCACCCGACGGACTCGAACAGCTTCGAAGTAGCCTGGTGATTTTCAAAAGAAGAATTCAAAAATCCGGAAAATTTAAATATTTAAACCTCGCTCAAGAATTTTGAATGTTTCCAAGTACTGTCTTTTTAGTCTAGTCGAGAAGTGAGTTTTCTGCAAAAAATCGTTAAACCACTCTTAAAAATATGTCCGTTGGTGCATTGGATTCAGAATTTCATTCTGAGAAATGGGTATTTTTTTTTTATCCGCCATTAAAAATTCCATTTGTTATATACAAAAAACGAAGAGACAAAAAGAGAGTCTCCGTTTTTTAGCTATAACTTCAAAAGTATTAAAGATATCTGAAATTAAAAAAAAAGATTCTAAAAGAGGAGAAAATTTCAGTAAAATAAGTCTCGACTCCCCCAGTTGTAGCTCCATTATTTATAATTTTAATTTAACGTTGAAAATTGAGCTCCGCGCGGCCGTTTCGGCGCCTGTGCGTCGTCGCCGAACAAAGTATGCAACATAAAATAATTTTTTTATAACATAAAATATTAATTTAAAAATCTGAATAAATTATAGTGTCATCTAGACACCCGAAGGAATATAGCCCCGCATAAAAAAATTTTTTGGCTCGATTTTTGTTTAAGTTATTTGATTGATAATTAACAAATTTTTCAGAGACTTGAGTTTTTATAAAATCTCTTAAAAATGTTTAAAAAATGTGTCTATAAATTTTTTTTTTTGGAAGCTCTTGTTATAAGAATAATGAACAGGATTCCGTTGTAATAGTTTATAAAAGTTTTTTCATTTGTTTTTAATGATTTTTCAAAGTTATCAAAAATTGATATATCCGGCTAATGCTATAAAAAAAATTTTTTTCCGAAATCTGTAATTGTGGTTGTTTTTGTATTCATGTATTGCATTTAGTAGCTTGGCTATAAAATTTTTAACATGAATTGTTTAAAAAATTGTTATAAACAAATAGACAAACCGAATAATTTTGAAAAATTTTTTTTTGTCATTCTGTTGTCTTAATAAAATAATGATTTTAAAAAAAAATTTTTTTCTTAAAAAAATTTTTTAATTGTTAATAATTGTTTTTTTCATTTATCCACCATTTAAATTATTTATTAAGAAATCATTTTTTTCTTAAAAATCATCATTGACAATTCTCAATACAATCATAAAAAAAAATTTTTTTATTATTTAAATTTTCATTGTTTATTTTATAAACAATTTGTTATAAACAAATTTCCACTTTCATTATATTTTTTTCCGTAGCTTTGAAAAATCACAAATACAGCCGTGTGCATTAAAGTTGTAAAAAAAAATTTTCTCTATTTTTTATTGAATTTTAAAATACTTTACCCGATCAAAGTTGAAGCGGTCAACTATTTTATCAACTTATAAATTGTTATAACATTTAAATTATTGATAATACGGTCTTAGACATTCAAGCCGATCTTTTAGACAATTTATTCATTTATATAATAAATTTTTTTAGTGCTCGATATCTGTTATGGTTCAATTCTTATAAGCATTTGTTTATAAAAAAATGCTTTATTTGAATTTGTAAATTAGTATATCTTTTAAACTATTGAAGTTACGGCTATTATGATTCAAGACAATTTTATAGATTAATTATTGGACTACTTAAAAATAATTTTTTTATATTTTTAATTTCATTTGTTTATCATTTTTTTTTATTTATTCAAATTATTACACGGTTAAGGGCACATTTGGAGGATTTTATTAACACATTTATACTCACACACACAACAGATTTTTACATGAAGATAATTTTAGTCAGGAAATCTATACTTGCTAACTGTCAAGGCGACTTTTCTGTAAAAAGTTCATTCAATCCTGTAAATTTCTTCCAGGCTGCACTACTGGCAAAAATTTTAAGTTTTTGCTTCGACAATCGTTAAGTAATGAATTGAAAATTCCAAAACTAAATGAAAATAGCAAGAACAACATTAATTATTGGTGTTAGGTAGGAGTATAAGGTCAATAAAATCCAGAAAACGTACCCTTTACCGTGTAATAATTTGAATAAATAAAAAAAAATGATAAACAAATGAAATTAAAAATATAAAAAAATTATTTTTAAGTAGTCCAACAATTACTCTATAAAATTGTCTTGAATCATAAAAGCCGTAACTTCAATAGTTTAAAAGATATAATAATTTACAAATTCAAATAAAGCATTTTTCTATAAACAAATGCTTATAAAAATTGAACCATAATAGATATCGAGCATTAAAAAAATTTATTATATAAATGAATAAATTGTCTAAAACATTGGCTTGAATGTCTAAGACCGTATTATCAATAATTTAAATGTTATAACAATTTATAAGTTGATAAAATAGGTGACCGCTTCAACTTTAATTGGGTAAAGTATTTGTAAACGCGCGTTGTGATTTTTACGACTTGAAAATCGAGCGCAAAAATCTAGTTGATTCTACGGCCATCTGTTAGAAAAATTTGTATATTAATTAACACTTCCCAGTCCCTTGGGGCCATGTCAGAGGCCACCTCGATTGATTTGAACTTGGACGATAGTGGGGTAGTTCCATCCCTCCAAAATTAACATATAAAAGGGCCAGCAAACACTTGTTCGGAGACTTAGGCCCTGGCCATCACCTAGAGTAGACTGAGGACGCTTAGCGAGGTCCTACTCTAGCACCAGGACTCAACAATTTATTTGAGTCGGCCTAACGATATCTAGTCTATCAGTTCGTTATATCTAGTATGACGGGGAACCTCTCCTCCTGGAGTGGAACCTGTCACTGTAGCGACCTCGTAAAAGGGCGCCACTGGAAGTTTTAACTCGGTCTTCCAGTACCGGGTTAGACTAATTAATAGTCAAAAAGGATAAGGAGAAAATTATTAGAAGATTTTAAATAAGGGAGTTATTTATTTATTTACTCTTTTCACAATACACGAGTTCACATATGCACACGAGTCCCCTGGACTTCACACACACACGCGAAGGTACTTATGGAGAATCGGGCAACCTGCCACGACTCCCGTTAAGTATTACCTTGGTCCTTGCACCACGAGCTAAAGGCCCTGCCTCCTTGGTTGGATTGACGTTGGATTTTTAATGTTGGCAAGGGAAACGAGCGACCCGCCACGCTTCCCCGGGGAACAAATTTCCGCAGCTGACTGGACACTTAAGGCTGGTGACCCGCCAAGCAATTTAAGTTCTAGTGATAAGGGCGACCCGCCACTTATCACCGTCTTTCTAGGCTAGGTGACTCTAGAAAGGCTGCTGGAAAACTGAAAACTTGGGCTAAAACAGCCCCTTTTATACCCACTCTGGGCCTACCCCTTCTTACCGAGGTCACCTGACCATTGACGCCGAGCGGCGAATTTCCCTTACCCTTGTTCAAAATGTTTAAAGGGCCCGCTCGCGACTATGAAACTTACTGTACATATTTTGATATATAGCGATGCTTGTTGACCAACGACTGTCGATCATTTTGATCATACCGTTTATTTATTACTACTGATTGGATTTTTTTCTATCACACCCCCCCCCCCCCAGACAGTTACGTGGGTGAGAAAGTATCGCTATCAGTCTGGTTGATAATATATTTAGTAATCATACAGTAATAGACAACACTAATAATAGATATATAAAGAATAATAATAATAAGGAATAATAATGAAGAATAATAAAGAATAATAATGAAGAATAATAATAAAGAATAATAAAGAATAATAATGAAGAATAATAATAAAGAATAATAATGAAGAATATTAATGCTCGAAGGAATCCTTTTCTACATCCATTCTGAGCTCTCGGGTATGAACAGTGGGTTCCCACAGCTGCTGATCCCGATTTCGAGGACGTCTTCCATCTCTTCTACCTCTTCGTCATGGAAGGCGGGAGTTCCATCACCTACTCCCGAGTCATCTGAATCATATCCTTGACCTAGATCGGGAAAGTCCCCTGATAATTCCATGTTCGCCCAGTCTGGCCCTCGTTCCCGGTTCTTTTTCTTCTTCTTTTTCTTTATAGGAACAGGGCTAGTTGTAGAAGTTGTCGTCTTGGTGGGGGCCTTTAGGGAATCGAGGTGTTCACTGGCAATATCTGGCCTTACTTCAGGTGGAGGTCCAGCTACAGAAAATTCTGCTTCTCCCGCCCTGGAAGTAGACGGTTGAGGGCTGGATGGTCGGGTTGCTTCGCTTCTGGCTGGGATAGTATGGGCCCGGTTCTTGTTCCAAGTGGAATTTATTTTGGGAGTGACAATATGTCGCCATAGTCTCCGACTTTCTGTCGTCATTTCCCCACCACTCTTCTCGAGATAAATGTCAAGAAGGGCCTGCCGACGTTCCCTTCTTTTCTGATTTATCGTCCGCCTCTTTTGCTTCCTGGCTAATTCGGCTTCAGGGTTAGCTACCTTAATGACAACACTAGCTAGGCTTGGTGTCCTGGGTAGATGCTGGCGACCCTCACTCCCTCGATTTGTACCCGAGTGTCGTTTTCTTGAATGGCTGTAGTTCCTGATATGATGAAAAGCCGACAGACGTACCTGGGGCTCCTGTCCACCACCTCTAGCGGGACTCGAGTGGCGTGGGTCTTCTTGCCCTTGATTACTCTTTGGTCGTATGCTGCTCTTGTCCTGGGTCTTTTCATCTCTTCTAAGCCATCGACTCACTCTGCCACCTCGGTCTTGTCTCGAGTGGCCCGAGTCTCCTTGGCTCTGGGTTTTCTCCTGGTGTAGACTTGCACTGTCACCTTGGTTCGTTCCTGATTGGCGTGAATCTGTCCGATCCCAACTCCTTCTTCTAGGGCCTCCTTTCGATGAGTGGCGCTCCATCTTGAAAATAAATTTATTAATTAAAGAAAAAATGGGTTAGAGAAAAGTATGGTGGTTTATTTTAAGCTGGGAGAACTAGCTTATATAGCGCGTTAAGGACGAATTTTTCCAGATTGGACTAGAGCTTTTAAGCGAGGGCTAGAGCGGAGAATTTTTAAGTCCGGGATGTAATGTGCTCCCAAGGATTTGCCCTTTTCGTTATGAAGTTCTACAACTAGTGGGCTAATAATCTTTCCCACCAGTGCTGGTCCTAGGTATTTATCTCCTAAGCCCGCTGAGTAATTTTTTGCCTTGTTGCTGAGTTTTCGGTTGGGATAGAAGACTCTATCACCGACCTGGACCTGCGGTATAGTTTTACTGCTCTTATAATATTTCTCTTGTCGTTGACTTTCCTTCTTCATCACCCATTCAACCTTGTGCCTCAGCTGGTCTAGTCTCTGGATTCTCTGCTTCCAGGCAGAGCTATCTAGGTCTAAATCTTCGAATTCGACCTCCGACATTGATCCAGCGAGTCTTGGCTCATGACCGTGGACCAAGTAATATGGTGATAGCTTCAGAGCTGCGTGGTAGGAGCTGTTGTAAGCTAGCTGGAATTCCCCAAGTAATTCGTCCCATTTGGTTTGATCCTTGTTGATATAGGCCCGTATCATGGGCTTCAGAGTCCGATTGATTCTCTCTACGGGGTTTGCTTGTGGGTGGGCAATAGCAAGAGGTGTAAACTTTACTCCCACCATCCTTAAATATTGTTGTACGGTCTCATTGATAAATTCACGACCATTATCGGTAACTAAGAAGAGAGGGTAACCCCGTAGATGAAAAGTACTTTTGAATGATTCCAGTACGGCTGACCCAGTGTGGCGACGGAGAGGATATAGCTCGATAAATCTGGTATATAAGTCTTGGATAACCAGTACATACTGATGTCCCTTTTTTGACCGGGTAAAGGGTCCAGTAACGTCTGCAGCCATAACAGCCTATGGGGCTATAGGCTAACGCGTTTGCATCGGGGCTTTAGCTGAGGTCTGGTTGTATTTAACCCTTTTGCACACTTCACAGGACTCCACAAAGTCCGACACGTCCTGGTACATCCCTGGCCAGTAGTAGGAAGTTTTAATACGCTCGTACATGCGATCTCGACCTAGATGGGCTGCTTCTGGTTCTTCATGATTTTTCTTTAGAACTTCTAGGATTTCAGATTCACGTAATACAATTTTCCAAGCTTCCTCATCTCCAATTACTGACTTAAGTGGATCTGGTTTATAATATTGAAGACGGTCATCCACAATCCTCCAGTCAGTAAATTGCTCCGGATGTCTGCGGACGTTTCCAAATTTCAAGTCGTACCAATTAGATACCTGAATGTGGGAAGAGTGGATCGCCTCCAACCTACTTTTCACATCTATCCAATCCTCTGATCCTAGGTCTTCATACAGTCTGGATAGTGCATCTGGTCCCTCATTTTCAGCACCTTTTCGATGGTCTATAGTGATCTGGTGGGATAATAATTCCATGGCCCAGCGAGCAAGCCACCCGTTAGGATCTCGCAGGGAGTGTAGCCATTTAAGTGCAACATGGTCAGTGACTACAGTGAACGGACAACCTTCCAGGTAGCACCGTAGTTTTCTGACTGCCCAAACAACTGCTAAACATTCCTTCTCGGTAGTAGTATAACGAGTTTCTGCTCCACGAAGTTGTCTACTAATACAGATGATGAGGTACTCCCTTTTCGTTTGTTGATCTTTCTGTACCAGAAAAGCACCCAACCCGGTATCACAGGCATCAGTATAAAGGTGATACGGTAGATCAAGACGAGGTATAACTAGAGGTTTGGCATCAATCAGGGCCTGTTTTAATTCCTGGAAGGATTTTTCCTCCTTTTCACCCCAGCACCACTCAGTGGTGACACTTGTTAGTTTATTCAAGGGACCCTATGCCTTGGCAACGTCCTGGAGGTGTCTATGGTACCAGTTGACTAGCCCTAAGAAACTTCTAAGCTGCTTGCGGTTATTTGGTCGAGGATAATTGATGATTGGAGCAATTTTTTCCGGATCTGGATGCAACCCATCCTTATTAACGATGAAACCCAAAAATTTCACCTCTGGCCTCACAAATTTACATTTCTTTGGATTTATTACTAGCCCAGCTTCCCTGAAGACTTCGAAAACTAAAGCCAAAATTCGTTTATGCTCCTCATATGTTTCACTAATGACAATCCAGTCATCCAGGTAGGCAAATATCTGCTCAGCCCACTTCAGGGGTAGTGAACGTTGGACTAGCAGTTTGTTGAGCCTCTCCTTTAATTGATCCATGGCCTTCTGGAAGGTACTAGGTGCTCCAACTAACCCGTATGGCATGCGAAGCCATTCAAACTGACCTCGTCCTTCTACTGAAAATGCCGTGAGGGGTATTGAATTTTCAGCCATACATATCTGATGAAATGCTTCAGTTAAATCCATCGTGCTGATGAAAACAGCCCCATGTAGTGCACTTAGTATTCGCGGCATGTTGGGTAACGGGTGAGCTGGAGGGATGGTCACCCGGTTGATCGGCCTATAATCAACACAGAACCGCCACGTTTTGTTTGGTTTAGCAACCATAACTGGCGAGCAAGACCAGACACTATAGCTTGGTCTGATAAAATTTTTAGCTAGTAATTCATCAATCTGCTTATTTAACTCCTCGTGGACCACCGGACTGCGACGATATGGTTTAACACGGACGGGAGTAGCCTCCGGTTTTAATAAAATTTCATGCTCCAAAAGATTACTGAGACCTTGATGACCCAGGGCATCAAATTTCGCCATCTCTACTTGAATAAATTTCTCACAATCTGACTGTTGTTCAGTTGTCATAGATCCACATGAGGACCGGAATTCCCGACAAGAGATGTTTTCAAATGGGTATTCAACTGGACTGGCGCTCAACCGCCACGTCCGAGTTCCGCAATTGATGACTACCTCAAACTGGATAGCAAAATCCATCCCCAGTACCACAGAGTGACTCAAGTCATCCAGGATGCTAAAATATTGTTCACCTGCTACTGAGCATATTTGGATAATAAATGGTGCGCCACCTCTCGTCCTGCAGGAAGTATGATTTGCTAGAAGTACTCCTCGTTTGTGAGTTTCATCAATTTGGAGCTCTCCAGAGGCATATTCATTGATGTTTTCGTATACCCTAGCATTTATATATGACCTTTCACTTCCAGTGTCAAGGATACCATGCAATTTTACCCCAAAAATCCATAGGGATACGGGTATTCTTGCTGTGACAGTAGGTGCACGTGGCCCTGTACCAGAGATAAAGATTGTCCGACCAGCAAGCTTATTTTTTACCGCTGCTGATAGTGGTTGGTGTTTTAAAATATTAGGGAGGAAAGATTCTCGAGAAGAGCTCGGGTGGCGTGTTGAATTGTCCGGAGGAACTTCTTCAGTGTCTGAGTTTTCTGGCTCGGACCCAGGATTCAATTCCGCCTCCCACATAGCTTCTTCTTGCTCATTCTCATATACTGGTAAAATCTCTTGGAGATAAATATCCTCTGGGGCGGTAAGCTTAAATTGATTTTCAAATAAGAAAATAACTTGGTGAGCTACTTCTGCGTCTAGCTCATACTGTAAATGACATATCAAGTCCATAACTTGGTCTTCCGATATCAAGTGTATGCAAGAGAATAGTGGTAGATCTTTGGTAATCCCCCCCCCCTGATTCCTTGCTTGAGTAAATTCATTACCCCCCTTATCCAACTCCAAAGGAAGTGACGAGATCGAATGACCTTCAGCCAGCCTTTCCCCGGATGGTAGAGTTCTCCCTGCTTCAATCTCCCAACTTAATTTTTAATCGCTTAAACTATACTTATTATCTAAATTATTCCTATCTTTTTCATTAATTAAGACTACATCAATCGGGTAAGGATTATTCGTTTCATTCACACTTGCATTCACTCCGAGCTTTTCTGATTCAAACATTGTATTCGTCCCGCCGGTAAACGAGCATGCGTCCGAGGCTGTCTCGCTATCCCCGCTCCTGTTAGAATTCATGATGGCCGACCGGTGGGCCGGGCTATTATCCCCACTCATGCTTGCGCCATCCCCACTTAACTCATAGTACACTAAATCTCGAGCTGAATGAACGGCTGGCCGTTGACCTACTAACCCAGAGAGTACTATTTCCCCACTCGTATCAGTGCACGTGGCGTCTGACCGATGGGCCGTATCTACTGCCGCTGAGACTCTGGCTCGATCTTTTATTTCTCTCCCTCTCATACGTTTTTTCTGCTTGTTTGTTTTCATTTTGGTTCTGGATTTATTATTTATACTGCCATTATTATTAGTTTGATGCTTAGCAGCCCTTGTTTTTGTGTTTAATTTTATCCCCGCGTTAACAATTTCTGATTTAACCTGTTCTTTAGGGGAATCTGAGAGAACAGGTACTACTCGTTTTTTTTCCGCGAGCTTTCTTGTGTGTCAGTAGACTCTTCTAGGCTCTTGTCTCGTAGTTGATTGGTTACCCGGAAGGAAGTGGCAACCCCCGCCTTCCTTAAACTGCAGTTTAATCTTGTATGACCAATCGCGTGGCAAATATTACCCACATCTTGCCTTGGATTTTCGCAGACATCGAATGTGTGTCCCGGTATCCCACAGTTAAAACAGGGGCGGTTTCCTCTAGGTATATATATGGGAGTTTGGTTATACCCAGAGTTTGTTGTTGGAGCTGGTTGATCTCCGTTATTTGCGTTCGATAATTTCCGCGTCCTCGATCCTTGAGTCTGAGCTGGAACAAAATTTGAGGATCTTTGATACCCCCTCGTTTGTACTCCATATTTAGAATTGTATTCCCCTCGCCCAGGCTGAGATGAGAAATTGTTTAGTGCATTACACGTAGTGAATTCTATTTCGAGGTCTTTGTATCTATCATCGTCAGGTTCTGTAGTGTGTAATAAACCGAAACGAGATTTTTCTCTAAGCCGGACCGTTTTATCACTAGATGCAGTTTTTTGTCCCTCTTCGATGCATCTTGATGCCTCGTGTACCACGTCCAAGAGATCTTCGTACGTGTACACTGGCTTGCTAAACACAAGCATGCGTAAGTCATCTGTGAGGTGGTTCCTAATGTTCGCTACTTGCTCGGCTTGTGAGGGCGGTGCTTGCATTGACTGGTATTTCTGTTGTACTCCAAGCACAAATTCCGTCACGTGATCTCCTTCTTTCATCCTCATTTTGCTGATATCCATGAGGATCTGGTGGTCAGTGGCTGGACTACCAAATGCTTTTTTAAATTCGTTTTTAAATTGACCGTAAGTAGTCCAGCGTGCATAATTAGCATCGTACCATCGTGATGCTCCATTTTGTAGTAGGTAACTCATGACCTTAAGTAGTTCTTGTTCTGACCAATTTTCCCTGTTGGCGCGCGCTTCCGCTGCATGTAGGAAATCATTCACTGTAATACCTTCTTGGGGAAAACGTAATGTCCATAATTTTAAGCTCTGCTGTATATCCTTCCATCTTTTTTCGTCAAAACAGTTTCTTGGGTATCCCCCAAAGCTTTCCTGTGCTACTGGACGAAATGCTGACATTTGCGCTGGTGCTCTGGGTGTATTGGCATAACGCGTATCTACCTGAGCATAATCACTTGGTCTAAATCGATTGTTATGTTGGTAGGCCTCGTGCTGGCTTTCATACGAAGGTGTTGGGGGTCTTCTTGAATGTGTTTGTCCCCGTGATTGGTTTGGTGCTGGCAGTCCTTCATAGTTATATGTCTGAGCTAGTGTATAATTCGGTAAAGTATTGTGGTAATGTGGTACTGCCAGCTCTAGTGGTTTTTGCTGAGACTGGTTTTGAGGTATCGGTTGGTGAGTGTATTGTAGTCCTTGTGGATCCAACGTTAGTCGTTGTTGGTTATTACTAACTGGATGAGCTGCAGCTACCTCCCCTCTCGCCAGACCGTGACCTACCTGGTTCACGGTTGAACCAACTAGCTGCGGATTTGGAGAATGCCAGTCTACAGGTGTAATTGAAGTATTTGCTGGAGACCTATGTTCCAATGCGTGAATTCTTTCTATTAGTGTCCGTTGTGATGACATCATTTCATTTAACATTTGAGACAATTGGTTGATAGTGTCACTATTATTATTGTTAATCTCTCTTTGTGAAGAGTTCATTCTTCGCACTTGTTGTGTACTGTTCTCAACTCTATTGAAAATGGATAGCATGTCAGGTGGTATCCCCTGCCCTGACATGGCTTCCAACCAGGGGTTTCTATTATTTTCTGCTATTGGAGGTAATGATAATATTGGTGTGGTTGTATATGTACTAGGTGTAGTCACCGTAATACTCGTTGTTGTGATCGAAGGAGTGCTGATCGTTGGTATTATTGATGTAGTTATTATATTTGGTATTGTTGCTGGAGGAATTAGTCTATCATTGTTTTGGTTTCCGGCTGCTAAGTCTCCTGGAACCACGATGAACAACCCTTGTTCTGCCGCTGAGCTTTGGCTTGTTGTCACAGGCTGGCTAGTAGCCCCGACTTGTGGCAACAGTAGTTCCCCAGAGGTACTGTTTGGGCGAGAGTACCCACGTCCCATGGGCGTCCTCGGTCGAGTTCCATTCTGTTGACCCTCAACGTTCTGCAGCGTGCGAGAACGAGTATTCATTTTGTCCCGATACGGATCAAAATTTCCTTGTCAACTTAAATTATTTGTTTTAGATAACGAATTTTCCCGGAAGTGTTCACCAAATTTGTCCGATTTACTTAATTCTACGCGTATTGATTTAAAATCTCTTAATAATCTCTCCAATTCCTTTCCTCAATATAAAAGAAAAAGGAACAAAAAAAAAAAAAAAAAAATTTTTAGTTGGGCGCCAAATATGACGGGGAACCTCTCCTCCTGGAGTGGAACCTGTGACTGTAGCGACCTCGTAAAAGGGCGCCACTGGAAGTTTTAACTCGGTCTTCCAGTACCGGGTTAGACTAATTAATAGTCAAAAAGGATAAGGAGAAAATTATTAGAAGATTTTAAATAAGGGAGTTATTTATTTATTTACTCTTTTCACAATACACGAGTTCACATATGCACACGAGTCCCCTGGACTTCACACATACGAGTCCCCTGGACTTCACACACACGAGTCCCCTGGACTTCACACACACACGCGAAGGTACTTATGGAGAATCGGGCAACCTGCCACGACTCCCGTTAAGTATTACCTTGGTCCTTGCACCACGAGCTAAAGGCCCTGCCTCCTTGGTTGGATTGACGTTGGATTTTTAATGTTGGCAAGGGAAACGAGCGACCCGCCACGCTTCCCCGGGGAACAAATTTCCGCAGCTGACTGGACACTTAAGGCTGGTGACCCGCCAAGCAATTTAAGTTCTAGTGATAAGGGCGACCCGCCACTTATCACCGTCTTTCTAGGCTAGGTGACTCTAGAAAGGCTGCTGGAAAACTGAAAACTTGGGCTAAAACAGCCCCTTTTATACCCACTCTGGGCCTACCCCTTCTTACCGAGGTCACCTGACCATTGACGCCGAGCGGCGAATTTCCCTTACCCTTGTTCAAAATGTTTAAAGGGCCCGCTCGCGACTATGAAACTTACTGTACATATTTTGATATATAGCGATGCTTGTTGACCAACGACTGTCGATCATTTTGATCATACCGATTATTTATTACTACTGATTGGATTTTTTTCTATCACACTAGTCATTTATTTCCAACACTCAGTTCTATCTCGGTCAGTCTGTTACCTGAATAATTTTATTTATTGATACTTTTCTTTTATGTTAAATTAAATTATTGATTTTAATATGTGATAATTGTTTGACTCTAATTTATTAAATAAGGAGATTTTGCGACTCCTTCGTCTGATTAAGAAAACCAATTCGATTATTAAGTGAGTGTGCTGGTTTGGTGTACAACGTCTGCCCGTGAGGATTCACTAAAGAGGACTGACCTCAAGTCCAAGGAGCCCGTGAGGATCGACCGAAGAGGATCGACGTCGAGTCCAAGAAACCCGCAACCAATCGAAGACAGAGATCACCGGTAACCCACGTATAACCAGATAAGTCTAGACAAAATTGTAACAAATATTTTCTCTCTCTTCAACGTAGTATTTAATTTAATTAATTTTAAACTTTATTCCCCACGTCCAATAATTTTTGTGCATTCTAACAATAAATTAATTCAATGCTGGACGCTAAATCTTAATCAATAAAGTAATAAATAAAATTAATAAAAGGGGAAACTATTTTGTCTATACTTGGGCTTGGTTAAATAAAATTTGTTATATATAATTTAATTGAGTCCCTTTAAACATATTTCTTATCTAGTGTTGCAACAATCGAATGAGATAATCGATTGTTGACAATCGATTATAATCGAACTGAAATGATCGATAGAGCCGATTAATCGTTTGCAAATAATCGATTTTTCGAACAATCGATTATTTCAAACTCAAAAATAGCAATTGTTTCTTAAAACAACTATATAGTTGCACAATCGAGTGTATAACAATCGATTATGACAATTGAATTTTTGACACATATTTTTCGAACTTTGAAAGCTAAAAATGTTTTTGACAATTTTTTTCAATAATCGATTATTTAAACTTAACTTTAAAGTTGCAAAATCGTATAATAAACAATCGATTATGAAATAATCGATTTTGTGTATTTAAAATATCAATTTTGGATATACTTACAATAAATTTAATGATAGATAAATGGTTTTTTTATAATTTGTTTTAACTACTTAAATTTTTATTTTTTAGGTAGATTTATTTAAAAATCTAACTATTGTATTTGTCCTCATGGTCGATTTTACAAGGAATTTTGTCATAAACTATCATAATTAGTTGAGTAGAGTTCAAAAATACCATTCGTTAAAAAATTTATATATGTATGTATATATATATATATATATTTATGTAATAGAACCGACTTTTGAGGACACGATTGCGTCTACAGTTCTTATCCGATCTTAATGAAACTTTCTACACTTAATTCATGTGTAATTATCACGGTTAAGTTCGAAGATGGGCTGAATCGGTCGATTAGTTTAGAAGTTATAGCTGTTTGAAATTTTAACGATTTTTCGAAAAAATCAGTATTTAATCACTTTTGAAGTCCATATAACTTTAAAACTAAAACTCATAGATAATTTCTGTGAAAAGTATTTTAAAGCTTGACTAATAAGCTTCAATTTGTGACTTTAAACTTTATATTTAGACCATTTCTTCCAATAATTTTATAGCCTTGAAAATTTTAACGGAATCAAAAAATGTTGTAAATATGGTTTTCATCCCACATAAATTATGTTTGTCTCATTAAAATCCAGTTTCGTCAGTTGTATTTTATTGTGCACAAAATAACCTGTAAATTTCACTGCTATTTTGTATTTTAAATGTATTTCTTTTATTATTTATGATGTATCAAATGTACCTCTCATCCCAATGATTATCACTGGTCTTGTCATTACGATAGCGCCCACACTTCTTATCGGACTTTAATGAAATTTACCACACTTATTCTATAGGTGACTACCTCGATCAAGTTCAAAGATGGGCTGAATCGTTCAGATAGTTTTGAAATTATAGCTGTTTGAAATTTTCATGATTTTTCGTAAAAATCAGTTATTAATCACTACTAAAGCTTATATAACTTCAAAACTAATATTCATAGACGATTCCCGTAAAAATTATCTGAAAACTCGTCTAATAATCTTTAATTTATGACTTTAAGCTTCATGTTTTGACTATTTCTTCCAATAATTTGATAGCCTTGAAAATTTTAATGGAATCAAAAAATGTTGAAAATATGGTTATCATACCAGATAACTTATGCATTTCTCATTATAAAACAATTTTGTTACGTGCATTTTATTGTAAACCGAATAACCTGTAAATTTCACAGCTATTTCATATTTTAAAAGTATTTCTCTTATTATTTATGATGTTCCAATAGTACCTGTACGTCCTATAATTATAACTGATCTTGCCATTGTAACAGCGATTACAATTATGATCTAATACTAATTCAATTTTCAATACTTTATTTATGAGAACGTTAATTTGGTAAATTACCTATATAGTGTTATGTCAAATCAACTATCTGAAGTTCTCTATCGAAAATAATTGTTGTCCTTTTTTACCCTAACTCTTGGAAAATGAGTTTAATTTATGACATGACTATACACTAACATATATCACAAGATATGTATGTATAAAACTAACTTTTTATATTGATTAATTGAAAAATCTACCTTCCATTTCGGCTACCGAATGGCCTTTTTAATAATTGTTTTTGTTTCTAAGATTTGAAGACAATCGATTGTTTAATAATTTCAACTTTGAAGTTGCGCAATCGAATTGCTAACAATCGATTATTGTGATCGATTGTGGAAAAAAATTTTTTTTTAATAAAAATAAATTTCCTCACATATTAGATATGTGTTTAATGCACTCATTAAATTAATTGACAATTATTGTAGGTATTAATCTACGAAATTAAAAGAAAAATCTTTTTGCCATTATTTTATAAAAAAAAAATCGATTTTTAAAAATCGTATTTTAAAATTTTAATCGATTTTCTATTGATTAATCGAAGCATATAGAATCGATTAAAAAAAATCGATTGTTGAAACTAAAAAATCGATTATTCGATTAATCGATTGTTTTTTTGCAACACTATTCTTATCACCAGCGTCGTTTTAGAATAAGTATATTTCAGCCGCGTGTCCGGTCAGAACGAGTCGACCCATTCCTGAGATCTATTTCCCGTCTTTCCGAACCAACAACAAAATAATCTTAAAATTATAATTATATTTAATAATTTATTATCAATTAATTAACTAAATCCGGGAAATATTAATTAACAGTGGTTCGTGGCTACTGGACACGAAGTAGCCAGGGCCCACCGTTATATATTTTAAAATTCAATAAAAAATAGAGAAAATTTTTTTTTACAACTTTAATGCACACGGCTGTATTTGTAATTTTTTAAAGCTACGGAAAAAAATATAATGAAAGTGGAAATTTGTTTATAACAAATTGTTTATAAAATAAACAATGAAAATTCAAATAATAAAAAAATGTTTTTTCATGATTGTATTGAGAATTGTCAATGATGATTTTTAAGAAAAAAATGATTTCTTAATAAATAATTCAAATGGTGGATAAATGGAAAAAACAATTATTAACAATTAAAAAATTTTTTTAAGAAAAAATTTTTTTTTTAAAATCATTATTTTACTAGTGTTGCAAAAAAACAATCGATTAATCGAATAATCGATTTTTTAGTTTCAACAATCGATTTTTTTTAATCGATTCTATATGCTTCGATTAATCAATAGAAAATCGATTAAAATTTTAAAATACGATTTTTAAAAATCGATTTTTTTTTTATAAAATAATGGCAAAAAGATTTTTCTTTTAATTTCGTAGATTAATACCTACAATAATTGTCAATTAATTTAATGAGTGCATTAAACACATATTTAATATGTGAGGAAATTTATTTTTATTAAAAAAAAATTTTTTTCCACAATCGATCACAATAATCGATTGTTAGCAATTCGATTGCGCAACTTTAAAGTTGAAATTATTAAACAATCGATTGTCTTCAAATCTTAGAAACAAAAACAATTATTAAAAAGGCCATTCGGTAGCCGAAATGGAAGGTAGATTTTTCAATTAATCAATATAAAGAGTTAGTTTTATACATACATATCTTGTGATATATGTTAGTGTATAGTCATGTCATAAATTAAACTCATTTTCCAAGAGTTAGGGTAAAAAAGGACAACAATTATTTTCGATAGAGAACTTCAGATAGTTGATTTGACATAACACTATATAGGTAATTTACCAAACTAACGTTCTCATAAATAAAGTATTGAAAATTGAATTAGTATTAGATCATAATTGTAATCGCTGTTACAATGGCAAGATCAGTTATAATTATAGGACGTACAGGTACTATTGGAACATCATAAATAATAAGAGAAATACTTTTAAAATATGAAATAGCTGTGAAATTTACAGGTTATTTGGTTTACAATAAAATGCACGTAACAAAATTGTTTTATAATGAGAAATGCATAAGTTATCTGGTATGATAACCATATTTTCAACATTTTTTGATTTCATGAAAAATTTCAAGGCTATCAAATTATTGAAAGAAATAGTCAAAACATGAAGCTTAAAGTCATAAATTAAAGATTATTAGACGAGTTTTCAGATACTTTTTACGGGAATCGTCTATGAATATTAGTTTTGAAGTTATATAAGCTTTAGTAGTGATTAATAACTGATTTTTACGAAAAATCATGAAAATTTCAAACAGCCATAATTTCAAAACTATCTGAACGATTCAGCCCATCTTTGAACTTGATCGAGGTAGTCACCTATAGAATAAGTGTGGTAAATTTCATTAAAGTCCGATAAGAAATGTGGGCGCTATCGTAATGACAAGACCAGTGATAATCATTGGGATGAGAGGTACATTTGATACATCATAAATAATAAAAGAAATACATTTAAAATACAAAATAGCAGTGAAATTTACAGGTTATTTTGTGCACAATAAAATACAACTGACGAAACTGGATTTTAATGAGACAAACATAATTTATGTGGGATGAAAACCATATTTACAACATTTTTTGATTCCGTTAAAATTTTCAAGGCTATAAAATTATTGGAAGAAATGGTCTAAATATAAAGTTTAAAGTCACAAATTGAAGCTTATTCGTCAAGCTTTAAAATACTTTTCACAGAAATTATCTATGAGTTTTAGTTTTAAAGTTATATGGACTTCAAAAGTGATTAAATACTGATTTTTTCGAAAAATCGTTAAAATTTCAAACAGCTATAACTTCTAAACTAATCGACCGATTCAGCCCATCTTCGAACTTAACCGTGATAATTACACATGAATTAAGTGTAGAAAGTTTCATTAAGATCGGATAAGAACTGTAGACGCAATCGTGTCCTCAAAAGTCGGTTCTATTACATAAATATATATATATATATATACATACATATATAAATTTTTTAACGAATGGTATTTTTGAACTCTACTCAACTAATTATGATAGTTTATGACAAAATTCCTTGTAAAATCGACCATGAGGACAAATACAATAGTTAGATTTTTAAATAAATCTACCTAAAAAATAAAAATTTAAGTAGTTAAAACAAATTATAAAAAAACCATTTATCTATCATTAAATTTATTGTAAGTATATCCAAAATTGATATTTTAAATACACAAAATCGATTATTTCATAATCGATTGTTTATTATACGATTTTGCAACTTTAAAGTTAAGTTTAAATAATCGATTATTGAAAAAAATTGTCAAAAACATTTTTAGCTTTCAAAGTTCGAAAAATATGTGTCAAAAATTCAATTGTCATAATCGATTGTTATACACTCGATTGTGCAACTATATAGTTGTTTTAAGAAACAATTGCTATTTTTGAGTTTGAAATAATCGATTGTTCGAAAAATCGATTATTTGCAAACGATTAATCGGCTCTATCGATCATTTCAGTTCGATTATAATCGATTGTCAACAATCGATTATCTCATTCGATTGTTGCAACACTATATTTTACTAAGACAACAGAATGACAAAAAAAAATTTTTCAAAATTATTCGGTTTGTCTATTTGTTTATAAAAATTTTTTAAACAATTCATGTTCAAAATTTCATAGCCAAGCTACTAAATGCAATACATGAATACAAAAACAACCACAATTACAGATTTCGGAAAAAAATTTTTTTTATAGCATTAGCCAGATATATCAATTTTTGATAACTTTGAAAATTCATTAAAAACAAATGAAAAATTTTTATAAACTATTACAACGGAATCTTGTTCATTATTCTTATAACAAGAGCTTCCAAAAAAAAAAATTTATAGACACATTTTTTAAACATTTTTAAGAGATTTTATAAAAACTCAAGTCTCTGAAAAATTTGTTAATTATCAATCAAATAACTTAAACAAAAATCGAGCCAAAAAATTTTTTTATGCGGGGCTATATTCCTTCGGGTGTCTAGATGACACTATAATTTATTCAGATTTTTAAATTAATATTTTATGTTATAAAAAAATTATTTTATGTTGCATACTTTGCTTGGCAACTGCGCGTAGGCGTCGAAACGGCCGCGCGGAGCTCAATTTTCAACGTTAAATTAAAATTGTAAATAATGGAGCTACAACTGGGGGAGTCGAGACTTATTTTACTGAAATTTTCTCCTCTTTTAGAATCTTTTTTTACGTAGATTTTATTAAAAATCAAACTATTGTATTTGTCCTCATGGTCGATTTTCCAAGGAGTTTCGTCATAAACTATCATAATTAGTTGAGTAGAGTTCAAAAATACCATTCGTTAAAAAATTTATATATGTATGTATATATATATATATATATATATTTATGTAATAGAACCGACTTTTGAGGACACGATTGCGTCTACAGTTCTTATCCGATCTTAATGAAACTTTCTACACTTAATTCATGTGTAATTATCACGGTTAAGTTCGAAGATGGGCTGAATCGGTCGATTAGTTTAGAAGTTATAGCTGTTTGAAATTTTAACGATTTTTCGAAAAAATCAGTATTTAATCACTTTTGAAGTCCATATAACTTTAAAACTAAAACTCATAGATAATTTCTGTGAAAAGTATTTTAAAGCTTGACTAATAAGCTTCAATTTGTGACTTTAAACTTTATATTTAGACCATTTCTTCCAATAATTTTATAGCCTTGAAAATTTTAACGGAATCAAAAAATGTTGTAAATATGGTTTTCATCCCACATAAATTATGTTTGTCTCATTAAAATCCAGTTTCGTCAGTTGTATTTTATTGTGCACAAAATAACCTGTAAATTTCACTGCTATTTTGTATTTTAAATGTATTTCTTTTATTATTTATGATGTATCAAATGTACCTCTCATCCCAATGATTATCACTGGTCTTGTCATTACGATAGCGCCCACACTTCTTATCGGACTTTAATGAAATTTACCACACTTATTCTATAGGTGACTACCTCGATCAAGTTCAAAGATGGGCTGAATCGTTCAGATAGTTTTGAAATTATGGCTGTTTGAAATTTTCATGATTTTTCGTAAAAATCAGTTATTAATCACTACTAAAGCTTATATAACTTCAAAACTAATATTCATAGACGATTCCCGTAAAAAGTATCTGAAAACTCGTCTAATAATCTTTAATTTATGACTTTAAGCTTCATGTTTTGACTATTTCTTTCAATAATTTGATAGCCTTGAAATTTTTCATGAAATAAAAAAATGTTGGAAATATTGTTTTCACATCACCTAACTTATGCATTTCCCATCATAATACAATTCTGTCACGTGTATTTTATTGTGAATAAAATAACCTATAAATTTCACCGCTATTTTATATTTTAAAATTATTTCTCTTATTATTTATGATGTTTCAATCGTACCTGTACGTCCGACAATTATAACTGGTCTTGCCATTGTAACAGCGATAACAATTATGATCTAATACTAATTCAATTTTCAATACTTTATTTATGAGAACGTTAGTTTGGTAAATTACCTATATAGTGTTATGTCAAATCAACTATCTGAAGTTCTCTACTGAACATAATCGTTGTCCTTTTTTACCCTCACTTTTAGAAAACGAGTTAAATTTCATGTCATGACTATACACAAATATATATCTCGAGATATGTATGTATAAAACTATTTTTTCATATCGATGAATTGAAAAATCTACCTTCCATTTCGGCTACCGAATGGCCTTTTTTTAATATTCATCCCTGATCAAAAACTCCGATTGAATCTGATTGAATCTGATTGAAACTCAATCAGAATTCTATCGGTTGCAATCAGAAACAAATTTCCAATCAGAAATGTTCGGGAGCGTTCGAGGGTTCGGATTGACTTTCTATCAGTTTCAATCAGATTCTATCAGAAAAAATATTTAGTATTTTCTAATTGAAACTGATTGGATTTTTCTTTATCAGTTTCAATCAGATTCAATCAGAAAAAAAAATTTTAATTTTCGATTTTTTTCTGATTAAATCTGATAGAAACTGATTGGATTTTTCGCTATCAGTTTCAATCAGATTCAATCGGAAAATAAGTTTTCAAAAATTATTTCTTTCTGATTAAATCTGATCGAAACTGATTGGATTTTTCGCTATCAGTTTCAATCAGATTCAATCGGAAAATAATTTTTTAAAAATTATTATTTTCTGATTGAATCTGATTGAAACTGATTGGATTTTTCTCTATCAGTTTCAATCAGATTCAATCGGAAAATAAGTTTTTAAAAATTATTTTTTTCTGATTAAATCTGATAGAAACTGATTGGATTTTTCTCTATCAGTTTCAATCAGATTCAATCGGAAAATAATTTTTTAAAAATTATTATTTTCTTATTGAATCTTATTGAAGCTGATTAGATTTTTCTCTATCAGTTTCAATCAGATTCCATCGGAAAGGAATTTTTTTTAAATTATTTTTTTCTGATTAAATCTGATAGAAACTGATCGAATTTTTCTCTATCAGTTTTAATCGAATACAATGAGAGAATAATATTTTATTTTTAAGATTACTTATCATGTTTTTATTAACTCGCTCTCATGTATGTCTGTCCGGTCGCGCAGAGAAAAATGTTGGCTCGAAACCTACCCGGGAAAAAATCAGCATGCAAGACCATGCTTGATCGAGCATGAACCAGACATGATCATACATGAATCATGTATGATCGTGCATGAATCAGGCACGGGCATGCATGAATCATGCAAGGTTGTGCAAAGTCCTACTCAACCATATATTTCAATCATGAATAGTCATATACCATCATGCATGAACTTGCATGATTCATGCACAGTCATTCTTGACAGTGCACGACCATGTACAATAGAAATTCAAAGATTGTGCACGGGCCTGCATAATAAAGCTTGTTCTTGCCTGACCATTTATGATTTTCGTTTGATCAAGCCTGATTATGCACGATTCATGCTTGGTCAAGCCTGGTCATGTATAATAATACTTAACCCAGTCAAGACCATCATGCACAACTGCGCATGGCT
Source organism: Microplitis manilae (assembly GCA_030273425.1). Lineage (NCBI taxonomy): Eukaryota > Metazoa > Arthropoda > Insecta > Hymenoptera > Braconidae > Microplitis > Microplitis manilae. Next base: position 18,427,962 of record CP092727.1, on the reverse strand, counting down.
TTGAATGGGCATCCATGATCATTCTTGATCATACATGACCATCCATGTCTATTTTCGAGCGGCCAGAATGATCGAGCTTGAGCCTACCTGACCGAGTATAGCTTTGTATGAGTATGCATAATCAGACTTGATCAAGCTTGATCATTCACATTTATTTTTTCCGTACTTTATATGATCATATATAAGCTTGCATGATTACGTATGACTTTGTATGGTCATACACAATTCATGCTTGGTCAAGCCTGGTCATGCACGATAACACTTAACACAGTCAAGACCATCATGCATGACTGCGCACGGCTTTGAATGGGCATCCATGATCATACATGACCATCCATGTCTATTTTCGAGCGGCTAGAATGATCGAACTTGAGCCTACCTAACCGTGTATAGCATTGTATGAGCATGTAAAATAAGACTTGATCAAGCTTGATCATGCACAATTATTTTTTGCGTGCTTTATACGATCATATATGAGCTTGCATGATTACGTATGATTTTGTATGGTCGTACACAATTCATGCTTGGTCAAGACTCGTCATGCTCAACCATTTTTTACGTCAATGAATCGATCATGCATGTACTTACAAGAGTTCTTATGAGTTTGAATGGTTGGGTATATTTATACGGATTTATACTCATACGAAATTATAGTCATACAAGAACATTAAAACAGTAAAATCATGTTATTTCATTATTTATCTCCAATATATTAACCTACTAATTACAAAAAAATAAAATTTTTTTACAAATAAAATATTAAACACCTAAAAGTTATTTTTTAATAATTTAAAATTATCACATACAAACTTCCTTATACGCAATACGTGACTTATCATCTTCACTTGATTTATAATAAAAAAAAAGTTAATTTTTTACTTTCAATTATAGGTATTATATGATCTATTTTAACTTGGTGTTTTTAATTAAAAAAGAATTTCTTTTTTTCAATAACAAATTTCTCTAAAACATAACACACAATTTTATTCATTTCTACAAAAAATTTTATTGATCCATAATTTTCAGTATTGTTAATTAAAATAAATTTCACTGTAAATCTATTTATTTTTATAGTTTTATAAATATCAGAAGTAAATAGTTTTCGTTGAATTTCTGCTCTGCTATAAATTCGTAACCTTTTTGAGTCTATACTGAGTGATTCAAATAGATGTAACTCATTATCGTGTAATTAATGATCAACGACTTACCCCCTTCAGGATAAAATCAGCATGCATGATTAAGCATGATTAAGGCAAGACCAAGCATAATCAAGTATGGATCACGCATGAATTATGCACGATCAAGCATGATTCATGCAAAGTCATGTCTGATCATGCAAAAAAATACAATCAAAATCCGATCGAGCTTCAATCGGATTTAATCAAAGTTTTTAATGAGGGATAATCACATATTTTTGATGAAAAACTTTTAATAATAAAACACTTATTTTAATTTTGGTGATAGTAGTTAGAATTATTATGTTTTTTTTATCGATGATAAAAATAAATTCAATTTATAATTATTGATTCAGTTAATAATTAAAGTTAATTTTTTTTCCAAAAAATGATAAAAATAGATTTAATTACATTTTTTTTTTAATTAATTGGAGAATTGAATCAATAAAGTTTTGCGAAATTGATAATAATAATCAATACAATTACATTTTTTCTTTTTTCAATTAATAATAAAGATTAATTTAAGTGTTAGATTTGCTTGTAATTTATAACCAGAATTCTTTTCATTCATTGTTAAAAAAAAATCTAACGAACAAATCTAAATTGAATTCCAATAATATTTTATTTTTATAACCCTGAGTTTTTAAAAGGTGTTAAAAATCTTTGTAAACTGAACGAGACAGGGCAGCCTAGTGGACAGCGGACGTGCTTCATATCACAACGGTCGTGGGTTCGAGACCCATCACGGGTAAAATTTCAATATTACTTTTCAGCCAGTAAACATTAACTATACGACAATACTAGCAAAATAAGTTAATTTAAAGTTGAATTATTGTTATTTAAATTATTTTTTTAAAATAATGGTAGGGATTGTGTTTGAGCAGGCCTGATCATGCTTGGTCAAACATGATTATGCTTGCTCAAGCATGATCTTGCATGAATATTCGCCAGCTATCAGCATGCGTGATCATGTATGAGAGAGTATAATCATGCCTGACCAAGCATGATCACGCATGCTGATAGCTGGCGAATATTCATGCAAGATCATGCATGAGATTAACACATGATCATGCATGATCATGTCTGGTGATTTTTTCCCGGGTAGCAATTTTTATTATGCTGTCAACAACCTTGAGACAGGAAATGAAGCATAAAAAAAATTATTATACTCATACGAAAATTTATTATGCTGTATCACAATACTTACTACGCGCGAGAGACTTATCGATAAACTTTAATAACAATTACTTTCATACGTTATAATAATTCTGATGCGGCGTAACAATTTTTCGTATAGGTAAAATAATTTTTTGGAAACTTTACTTCCTGTTTTAAGAGCAGCACAATAAAAATGGCTAGGTCTCGAGCTAACATATTTTTCCGTGTAGAATATTCTAATTGATTTTAAACTATCTTCCTGATTAGCTAGATATATTGCTAAAGTTTCTAGTAAAAATGAAAGGAGGGACTGGCTAGCACCTCGCTAGCGTCGCTGTGGAAACCTCAAATTTCTCATAATATAAAAAAATTTAGTGCTCCAGATTTAGCCCTCAATTTCTCAAATGACGTAACCTACGCAGATTCCCTCACTTTTTTTTCGTTAAAAATAAATACTTTGGACGGAGAATCTCAAAAAAGTTGACCCAATAATAAATAATTAATTACAAATTTGCAGATAAATTACCGGAACCTCTATAAAGTATAATGAATGAAAATGAATATTTATTTTTATTCATCTCCATTCAAAAAAAATTTGATGGTTACTATGAGAAAATAGTTAACTGAAAGAAAATTTAGTAGGGGAGCCTGGGGCACAAATGCCCCCTTCCCCAAAAATTATAAAAACAAAAGTTTTTTTTATTTCCCGTCAAGTTATGACCTTTGTAATCTTTTTATCATATTTTAGGCCAATATGTGATATGTGGGGTAAAATGGACCACTCAAAACAAAAAAATAGTAACGAAAAAATTAACTTGACGAAAAATAAAAAAAAAAAAAATAATAATTTCGTTACAATTTTTTTTCGAGTGTTCCATTTTGCTCTGCACATCAGGTATTGATCTAAAATGTAAGAAAATTAGTATAAAGGTCATAATTTGACGGAAAAATTGAAAAAAAAAATTTTTTTGAGTGGTCCATTTTACCCCACATATTACATATCGGCCTACAATATGATTAAATCATTATAGAGGTGATAACTTGAAGGAAAATAAAAAAAAAATTTTTACCTAATTTTTGAGGGGGGCCTTTGTGCCCCAGGGGGGCCTTCGTGCCCCAGGCTCCCCTATACATTTCTTCAATTAAAATACAAAAATTTATTGAGGACAAAATGTTTGATTTTGTATTCTATATTATTTCGGAAATTAAAAAAAAAATATTTTTTGAGACCTACTAAAAGTTTGTCCAGGAATATATAAAAGCGAATAATAATAATAAATTAATCAATTTATTTTATTTTTACACATAAATTTTTCTAAGTACTCAGATTTTTTTTTAACTCGAAAATTTTCCAAGTCCAGAAAACGGTAATTTTTTTTTTGAGGATTTTGAGAGCTCCGTTAGAAGTCAAAACCGATGAAGAGTTTGCATTTAGACTTCATAGATTTAGAGTGCCAATATTGTATTATTTTCCGACTGGTAGATAAAAGATCAAAGGAATTGAATTTTTTGAGGTCCAAACTAGAATTTGTTTTTTGACTCGGGCATATTATCTATGAGATAAAAGTAGTTTAACATTGGACAGTTTAAAAATGGTAAGTTTAATATAGTATAAATCTTTTTTACTTTAGAATGTTCTACTGCTAAGTTATAGCAATTTAAAAAAAAAAGTTATTTAATTTACATACTTTTTAAATGGAAAAATTTCATAGTCGAGAAAAAGTACTTTAAATCAAATTTAAGAGCTAAAATTTTCAGGAAATTTTTTTCTCAATATAAACGGCAAAATTATCTTGTGTTGGCTAGAAAAAAAAAATTTTCGTTTCAAACAAAACGGATTCGATTAGAAAATAATAATTCATTTATCGATTATTTTCCAATTGAATCCAATTAAATCCGACAGAAAATTTTCAATCAGTTTTAATCCGTTTCAATCGGAAAATAACAATTCAGATAATATTAATAATTATTAAAATTTGGGCAGATATGAATTTCATTTGTCATGAATTCAGCAATTTTTGAAGTATCAAAGTATAGAATTCTATCGGTCTTTCCAATTTAATAAATTTTATAAAAAGTGAAAACAAGCATTTTTCAGGATTATGTATAAACTTTTTTTGAAGAACTGTATTGATTGAATTAAAACTATCACAAAAATAAAAAAAAGCATTAATAAAAAATTATATATACATTAGGTTGGTTAAAAAAAAAAAATTTTTTTTTTAGTATCCAAAAATTGAAAGCATACCTAAAAACCAAAATTTCTGTACCAATCCAAGCTCTTAATAATAATACTACGGTTTGCGTCCAGCCGTTTTTATTCATATTTACAGAGTATTTAAATAACACGGGAAAAAAACTTTTTACATTTTAGAATTTTCTAACTTATAATCTAATCAACGAATTATGATGCACGATAGATATTTTTGTAGGAAATTAAATGCTCTACAACAGAAGTCTCATCATTTTTTGATAAATCTAACTGTTCAAAAGTTATTTGAGCTTAAAGTCAAATTTATAGGAAATTTTGAGATCTTTTTAATTTTCCAGCGAAACTATCAGTTTTATCAGAAAATCTTATAGAAACTTTTTTGTGGGTAATTTCATTTCTCAAAAATTATAATAAATGAAGTTTTCCAAAGTTTTGCTTTCTTTTCTAGTTATTTTCATTTCAATATCAAGTAAAAAAAAAAATAGTTTTCTGATTGATTTTTTATAAATTCTAAAATATATTTTTTGTATTTAAACTTATATTTTTTAAATAAATTTTTTCATGGGGGTGTTTAACGCAAGGATTTTCGTATGCAACTAATAGAAAAAAAAGTTGCTTGAACCAAGAGAAAAATTTCTTAAGAGAAAAGATATATATGGAGGAGAGAAAATTCATCAGTCCTAAGCAATAGCAGTAGGAGTAATTCGGTTCTCGCCACTAGATAGCGCCTACCACTTGTGTAGTGTCCCTGGTAAAAAACTTCGTTCAGACGTATTATATTCCAGACTTGGAAGCAATTCTAACAAGAGCACTCCTCTGATCTTTGACAGAGTGACAAGTACAATTTTTGGTGGTAATATAGTATATTCTACATTACTTCATGACTTGCAATCTAATTGTTTATATAGATTCAACGTAGATTTTGAAACATTCGATTTTTTGATTTTCTACCGTTTAATAATATATACAATTATTTTGTCCCGAGAATCGGTAATTTTTTATTAATTTACAATCGAAACCTTCCGAAAATATCTGATTAAATCTGATTGAAACGGATTGAAATTCAATAATAAATTCTGATTAAATCTGATTGAATCTGATTGAAAGTCAATAAGAAATTCTGATTAAATCTGATTGAAATTCAATAATAAATTCTGATTAAATCTGATTGAAACTGATTGAAAGTCAATTTTAAATTCTGATTAAATCTGATTGGAACTGATTGAAAGTCAATCAGAAATTTCCGATTGACTTTCAATCAGAATTCTTCGGAAGTTTCCGATTAAATCTGATTGAAACTGATTGAAAGTCAATCAGAAATTTCTGATTAAATCTGATTGGACGTTCTCAATCAGTTTCAATCGGAGTTTTTAATCAGGGATTATTGATTATTTAACATTTAATAAATAATTCAATAAATTTAATACAAAGATTGTGATAAAAATTACAATCGAATATTAAATTAAGGCCATTCTTCGAGAGTGCCTTCCACTTTTTTCCAAAAAATGTGGCGCTGCCTAGTGGCCGGCAGCCGCACTAAAAAAAGTACTAGAGCTGAAAAACTTTAAAATGAAATTAAAATTATTTAAAATAATGAAATGCAACAAATGTTAATTTTTATATAGATGAAAAAATTCATACTTTTTTTTAAAATCATTAGCTAATGCTAGAAAAATCAAAAACCCGAGATTGGAAAATAATATTTTTATTGACCTTGACCTGTCAATATCATATTTATGTTCTGTAAGTCATTAAAAAAAATTTATCACATTTATCGAAAAAAGGGCTTCGTACAGGAAATTTCGTAAACACGTAGAATATTAAAAAAATTACTTACAGTAATTATAAATACCCAGTTGAACGTAGTTTCTTCAATAAATTTCAACATAATATTGGCCATTTAGTAACTTTTTATTTTGACAGATGTAAACATCGGGCCTGTACAAATTTTTGGGTGCACGTGAAGGTGCTTGAATATAGTAGCGGGAAAATTTGAATTTAATGAATTTATTCCTTTCAATCATAGCAATAATAAAGTTCTATGTATCATTACTTTATTTGCCGGATAAAAAAAGATTTTATCTAGTTATATATAAGTATATATTTGGATGAGTGACCCCTTAGTACAAAAACAGTTAACCTGTAGCAATTTTTTTTTTTTTTTTTTTTTTTTTCAATTTAAATATACCAACATTTATATTAATAAAGACGATAAATCCTAATTTAATTACTTACCCTGGTTAAAAAAGAGAATTAAAGAGGATTAAAAATTTTTTTAATCCTTTTTAATTCTCTTCAGAGAATTGAATAGAATTGAGGAGAATTCATATTTAGAAATTTTTAATACTTTTTAATTCTCTTCAGAGAATTAAATAGAATTGAGGAGAATTCATAGTTGGAAATTTTTAATACTCTTTAATTCTCTTCAGAGAATTAAATAGAATTGAGGAGAATTCATATTTAGAAATTTTTAATACTTTTTAATTCTCTTCAGAGAATTAAATAAAATTGAGGAGAATTTATATCTAGAAATTTTTAATACTCTTTAATTCTTTTCAAAGAATTAAATAGAATTGAGGAGAATTCATATTTAGAAATTTTTAATACTTCTTAATTCTCTTCAGAAAATTAAATAAAATTGAGGAGAATTCATATTTAGAAATTTTTAATACTTTTTAATTCTCTTCAGAGAATTAAATAGAATTGAGGAGAATTCATATTTAGAAATTTTTAATACTTTTTAATTCTCTTCAGAGAATTAAATAAAATTGAGGAGAATTCATATTTAGAAATTTTTAATACTTTTTAATTCTCTTCAGAGAATTAAATAAAATTGAGGAGAATTCATATTTAGAAATTTTTAATACTTTTTAATTCTCTTCAGAGAATTAAATAGAATTGAGGTGAATTCATATTTAGAAATTTTTAATACTTTTTAATTCTCTTCAGAGAATTAAATAGAATTGAGGAGAATTCATATTTAGAAATTTTTAATACTTTTTAATTCTCTTCAGAGAATTAAATAAAATTGAGGAGAATTCATATTTAGAAATTTTTAATACTTTTTAATTTTCTTCAGAGAATTAAATAAAATTGAGGAGAATTCATATTTAGAAATTTTTAATACTTTTTAATTCTCTTCAGAGAATTAAATAAAATGGAGGAGAATTCATATTTAGAAATTTTTAATACTTTTTAATTCTCTTCAGAGAATTAAATAGAATTGAGGAGAATTCATATTTAGAAAATTTTAATACTCTTTAATTCTTTCCAGAGAATTAAATAGAATTGAGGAGAATTCATATTTAGAAATTTTTAATACTTTTTAATTATTTTCAGAGAATTAAATAGAATTAAGGAGAATTCATGTTTAGAAATTTCCAATACTTTTTATTTCCCTTCAGAGAATTCGAATAGAATAATAGCTATTCCCAAGGAATATATATATATATATATATATATATATATTTAGTACGTGGTGCAGGGTATACTGCGCCACTACCAGTAGGTACTTCGCACTCTGCTACGTAAAGTTCACTTGGTAGCAGTGGAGTGCTGACTGACAATAACGTTCACTGCATGCGCTTTTAACACTTCTACTATAAGTGTCCATATCCAAGAAGCCCACACGCTCTAGCGGTGAGCGCAGAACTATCTTTCGCTCACTTACTCGCTCCCGCCGGATTGTCGGTCCGGCGAGAGTCCCACGATCACTCTTACATTTTTTTCCCGTTGCCTTTTTCCTTTTAAATACTTTTTTCCATAAATTTCTCCATAGAAAGAAATAAAATTTCACGTATAAAATTATTAGTTTTTTCCCAAAATAAAATTTTTCTATATATAAAATTACAATTTATTACTATTTTGTTTTTTAAAGTTAAAAAGAAAAATAATTTCTTTTTGTTATGGATACAACTCTCTCGAATTTTCAGCAGGAACAGAAATTGCAACATTAGTTTGAAATAAAAATAAATAAGTTAGAATTAAACTTTTTCGAATCCTCTTTCATTCTCTCGAATTCTCCGCGAGAACAGAAATTCTAAGTCATTTTAGAATTAAAAAAAATTATTTAGGATTAGACTTTTTCCGATCGTCTTTTATTCTCTTGAATCCTCCGCGAGAACAGAAATTCCAAGTCATTTTAGAATTAAAAAAATTATTTAGGATTAGACTTTTTCCAATCGTCTTTTATTCTCTTAAATCCTCCGCGAGAACAGGAATTCAATATTATATTAGAATTAGAAAGAATTAAATTTTTTAATCCTCTTTCATTCTCTTGAATCCTCCGCGAAAACATAAATTGAAATATTATTTAAAAATTAAAGAGAATTAGTTAGAATTAAACTTTTCCCAATCCTCCTCTATTCTCTCGAATCCTTCGCGAGATCGGAAATTGAATATTATTTTAGAATTAAAGAGAACTATTGAGGAATAGACTTTTTCCAATCGTTTTTTATTCTCTTGAATCTTCCACGAGAACAGGAATTCAATATTATTTTAGAGTTAAAAAGGATTAGTTTGAATTAAACTTTTTCCAATCCTCTTTTATCCTCTTAAATTCTCCGCGAGATCCGAAATTGAATATTATTTTAGAAATAAAAAGGATTAGTTAGAATTAAACTTTTTTCAAACCTCTTTCATCCTTCTGAATTCTCCGCGAGATCAGGAATTGCAATATTATTTTAGAATTAAAAAAGATTACTTGGAATTAAACTTTTTTTTATCCTCTTTTATCCTCTTGAATTCTCCGCGAGATCAGAAATTGAATATTATTATAGAATTAAAAAGGATTAGTTAGAATTAAACTTTTTTCAATCCTCTTTTATCCTCTTGAATTCTCCGCGAGATCCGAAATCGAATATTATTTTAGAATTAAAAAGGATTAGTTAGAATTAAACTTTTTTCAATCCTCTTTTATCCTCCTGAATTCTCCGCGAGATCAGAAATTGCAATATTATTTTAGAATTAAAAAGGATTAGTTAGAATTAAACTTTTTCCAATCCTCTTTCATTCTCTTGAATCCTCCGCGAAAACATAAATTGAAATATTATTTAAAAATTAAAGAGAATTAGTTAGAATTAAACTTTTCCCAATCCTCCTCTATTCTCTTGAATCCTTCGCGAGATCGGAAATTGAATATTATTTTAGAATTAAAGAGAATTATTGAGGAATAGACTTTTTCCAATCGTTTTTTATTCTCTTGAATCTTCCACGAGAACAGGAATTCAATATTATTTTAGAGTTAAAAAGGATTAGTTTGAATTAAACTTTTTCCAATCCTCTTTTATCCTCTTAAATTCTCCGCGAGATCCGAAATTGAACAGTATTTTAGAATTAAAAAGGATTAGTTAGAATTAAACTTTTTTCAATCCTCTTTTATCCTCTTGCATTCTCCGCGAGATCCGAAATTGAACAGTATTTTAAAATTAGAAAGGATTACTTGGAATTAAACTTTTTCCAATCCTCTTTTATCCTCTTCAATTCTCCGCGAGATCCGAAATTGAATATTATTTTAGAATTAAAAAGGATTAGTTAGAATTAAACTTTTTTCAAACCTCTTTTATCCTTCTGAATTCTCCGCGAGATCAGGAATTGCAATATTATTTTAGAATTAAAAAGGATTAGTTAGAATTAAACTTTTTTTTATCCTCTTGAATTCTCCGCGAGATCAGAAATTGAATATTATTATAGAATTAAAAAGGATTAGTTAGAATTAAACTTTTTTCAATCCTCTTTTATCCTCTTGAATTCTCCGCGAGATCCGAAATCGAATATTATTTTAGAATTAAAAAGGATTAGTTAGAATTAAACTTTTTTCAATCCTCTTTTATCCTCCTGAATTCTCCGCGAGATCAGAAATTGCAATATTATTTTAGAATTAAAAAGGATTAGTTAGAATTAAACTTTTTCCAATCCTCTTTCATTCTCTTGAATCCTCCGCGAAAACATAAATTGAAATATTATTTAAAAATTGAAGAGAATTAGTTAGAATTAAACTTTTCCCAATCCTCCTCTATTCTCTCGAATCCTTCGCGAGATCGGAAATTGAATATTATTTTAGAATTAAAGAGAATTATTGAGGAATAGACTTTTTCCAATCGTTTTTTATTCCCTTGAATCATCCACGAGAACAGGAATTCAATATTATTTTAGAATTAAAAAGGATTAGTTTGAATTAAACTTTTTCCAATCCTCTTTTATCCTCTTGAATTCTCCGCGAGATCCGAAATTGAACAGTATTTTAGAATTAAAAAGGATTAGTTAGAATTAAACTTTTTTCAATCCTCTTTTATCCTCTTGCATTCTCCGCGCTAGATCCGAAATTGAACAGTATTTTAAAATTAAAAAGGATTACTTGGAATTAAACTTTTTCCAATCCTCTTTTATCCTCTTGAATTCTCCGCGAGATCCGAAATTGAATATTATTTTAGAATTAAAAAGGATTAGTTAGAATTAAACTTTTTCCAATCCTCTTTTATCCTCTTGAATTCTCCGCGAGATCCGAAATCGAATATTATTTTAGAATTAAAAAGGATTAGTTAGAATTAAACTTTTTTTTATCCTCTTGAATTCTCCGCGAGATCAGAAATGGAATATCATTTTAGAATTAAAAAGGATTAGTTACAATTAAATTTTTTCCAATCCTCTTTTATCCTCTTGAATTCTCCGCGAGATCCGAAATCGAATATTATTTTAGAATTAAAAAGGACTAGTTAGAATTAAACTTTTTTCAATCCTCTTTTATCCTCCTGAATTCTCCGCGAGATCAGAAATTGCAATATTATTTTAGAATTAAAAAGGATTAGTTAGAATTAAACTTTTTCCAATCCTCTTTTATCCTCTTGAATTCTCCGCGAGATCCGAAATCGAATATTATTTTAGAATTAAAAAGGATTAGTTAGAATTAAACTTTTTTCAATCCTCTTTTATCCTCCTGAATTCTCCGCGAGATCAGAAATTGCAATATTATTTTAGAATTAAAAAGGATTAGTTAGAATTAAACTTTTTCCAATCCTCTTTTATCCTCTTGAATTCTCTGCGAGATCCGAAATCGAATATTATTTTAGAATTAAAAAGGATTAGTTAGAATTAAACTTTTTTCAATCCTCTTTTATCCTCCTGAATTCTCCGCGAGATCAGAAATTGCAATATTATTTTAGAATTAAAAAGGATTAGTTAGAATTAAACTTTTTCCAATCCTCTTTTATCCTCTTGAATTCTCCGCGAGATCCGAAATCGAATATTATTTTAGAATTAAAAAGGATTAGTTAGAATTAAACTTTTTTCAATCCTCTTTTATCCTCCTGAATTCTCCGCGAGATCAGAAATTGCAATATTATTTTAGAATTAAAAAGGATTAGTTAGAATTAAACTTTTTCCAATCCTCTTTTATCCTCTTGAATTCTCCGCGAGATCAGAAATTGCAATATTATTTTAGAATTAAAAAGAATTAGTTAGTATTAAAAATATTTAATCCTTTTTTATTCTTTTTAATCCTAAAATGATAAAAATTTGGAGGAGAATTAAAAAGGATTTATTTCAGTTTCGATTTGAATTCTCCGGAGAATTAAGAGTATTAGAGAGTATTAAGTAGTATTAAAAATGTGTGCTTTTTTAATCCTCTTTAATTCTCTTTTTTAACCAGGGTAATCAATAATTTACAGATATTCTAAATGGGAATCTAAAAATGACTATATTCGTTCATGCATGATTATATCTAATCATATATGATTATATATGGTCAGGTCTGGCCAATTTTCAGATCTGATTATAGATGGACTCATATATAATTATATATAATTACACAAAATCTTTTTTTATCGGGTGATTTTATTAATAAATAAAAAATTGTTTTTATTCAAAGTATTAAATAAAATAAAAATGATATATATATATATATATATATATATATATACATATATATATATATATATATGTAATTGAATGTGATCATACCTGGCTAATTGACAAACCAGTGACCATATATAATTGTTAGGGTCAGGAAGTTTGCTCTTCACTGTAAAAAGAGCGGTGTTAAAAATGGACTTATTTTAACTCCGCCCGGTGTTAAAATAAAATTACACCGGTGTAGGAGGAGTAATTCACCAGTGTTAAATCAGGGTAAACTGCGTCCGCTCAGAGTATTAGCTTTGGAAAGCTTATAAAATGCAAAAAATATTTTGAAACACACACACACACACACACACACACACACACACACACACACATACAAACTCACGAGCGCACACACACGTGAGCTCCTACATGCATACGTAAACTTACGTGAGCTCACACACAAGATATTAATCAAATAAAAAATCAATATTTTCTAAGTTTCGATTTGACATTTTATGGGAATTCAATGCTACTGAAACTTCAATAATTAATATCTCAGAAAAAATCAATCTAAGTGATTCAGCGCTGAGGACGTTTTTTGTCGGAAAATAAATTTTCTATAAAATCATTGTCTACAATTTTTCTGTAAGTCTTGTTGTATATGAGATAATAAGAAAAAAACAAGAATTCTATAGAAAAGTTTGGTTCAGCGGTCCGTACTACCCCACCGGTATGAGTTACGACTTCGTGACAACGGATACTTTTGTAGTACATTTTATTCTGAGAAAATCTTGACTTTGGGCGAGATGATATTATAAAAAGCCGCGGAGTTATAGAAGTTTAAAAAATAAAAACCAAAGTTCATGTTTATTTTAAATGGGAAATCTTCACACGCTGTGGTCGAGTACTTAATATTAATTTTAAGGGCTCAAAACTTTCAGGGAATTTTTTTTGGAGTACTTACAACAAAATTTTGGGATGGGAGTAAAAAAAAAATAGTCATTTCAAACGAAGCACCTTAATATATATATAAAAATTTTGTTAATCTGATCAGAATTAATTATGTATATAAACCTATATACAATTATTACACTGTAAAAAATCACTGGGGCAAGTCCAAGCGGTGTAGGTGTTTAAATTGGCGGCGTTAAATTTTACCCACAAAAGCGGTGTGATAATAACGCCGCTGCCGGTGTAAATATTCTTCGGCGGTGTTGAATGAAATTTTCCGGTGTTGAAATATTTCACTTTGGGAATGTGTGCATTTGAGTGATTGTGTGTGCATGTGTGCATGTGTGAAGTCGCGTGTATGCGTCTGTAAGCTTATTCGCGTGTGCTCATGTGCGTGAACTTGCGCGTGAGCTCGCGTGTGTGCAGTCATGCGAGTGTGCACTCGCGTGTGTGCATGTGTGAGCTCACGTGATGCGTCTGTAAGCTCATTCGCGTGTGCTCATGTGCGTGAACTTGCGCGTAAGCTCGCGTGTGTCCAGGAGTGTGAGCTCATGTGCGTGAGCTCACGTATGTTTACGTATGCACGTAGGAGCTCCCGTGTGTGTGCGCTCGTGAGTTTGTGTGTGTGTGTGTGTTTCAAAATATTTTTTGCATTTTATAAGCTTTCCAAAGCTAATACTCTGAGCGGACGCAGTTTACCCTGATTTAACACCGGTGAATTACTCCTCCTACACCGGTGTAATTTTATTTTAACACCGGGCGGAGTTAAAATAAGTCCATTTTTAACACCGCTCTTTTTACAGTGTAGAGCAAACTTCCTGACCCTAACAATTATATGTGGTCACTGGTTTGTCAATTAGCCAGGTATGATCACATTCAATTACATATATATATATATATATATATGTATATATATATATATATATATATATATATATATCATTTTTATTTTATTTAATACTTTGAATAAAAACAATTTTTTATTTATTAATAAAATCACTCGATAAAAAAAGATTTTGTATAATTATATATAATTATATATGAGCCCGAGTCGAAATATTCAACGTAAATTCAACGTTTTCAACGTTTTAAACGTGAATTCAACGTTTTCAATTTATTCCTTTCAATCATAGCAATAATAAAGTTCTATGTATCATTACTTTATTTGCCGGATAAAAAAAGATTTTATCTAGTTATATATAAGTATATATTTGGATGAGTGACCCCTTAGTACAAAAATAGTTAACCTGTAGCAATTTTTTTTTTTTTTTTTTTTTTTTTTCAATTTAAATATACCAACATTTATATTAATAAAGACGATAAATCCTAATTTAATTACTTAATCAATAATTTACAGATATTCTAAATGGGAATCTAAAAATGACTATATTCGTTCATGCATGATTATATCTAATCATATATGATTATATATGGTCAGGTCTGGCCAATTTTCAGATCTGATTATATATGGACTCCCGAGTCGAAATATTTAACGTAAATTCAACGTTTTTAACGTTTTCAACGTAAATTCAACGTATTCAACGATTTTAACGTAAATTCAACGTTTTCAGCGTAAATTCAACGTTTTCAACGTTTTGAACTTGAATCGAACATTTTGGACAGTGACCGGCCTATGAGAAAGAAAAGAGATCGGAAAAAGAAAGCACTGAGCTCTATCGCGAAGTTTTCCAGACTAATTATCAAAAAGATACGTAGTACCCTCAAGGTCTTTCTCTAGAACACAATCTATGATGCTGTCACTTAATCCAAGAACATTAAATTGAAGACTGACACTGCTATAAGATTGCCCGATCAAAAATGATTTCAAATTATTATAATTTAATTTATACTCAATTATAATAATTTAAGATCATTTTCGATCGGGCAATCTTATAGCAGTGTCAGTCTTCAATTTAATGTTCTTGGATTAAGTAACAGCATCGTAGATTGTGTTTTAGAGAAAGATTTTTAGGATACTACTCATCTTTTTGATAATTAGTCTGGTAAACTTTGCGATAGAGCTCAGTGCTTTCTTTTCCCAATCTCTTTTCTTTCTCATAGGCCAATCACTGTCCAAAATATTCAATTCAAGTTCAAAACGGTGATACAGTTTACCACAAACTGTTATCAAACTACCCGGCTATAACTCGCCCAGAAGGAATAACTTCAGCCAAGAAGCATTCCACGGTGCACCATATTAAGACGACATCAGGACCTCCAGTTTCGTGTAAAGCACGACGTCTTGCGCCCAATAAACTAAAAATTGCTCAAGAGGAATTTCGCAAGATGGTTCAACTGGGTATCGCACGTCCATCGACCAGTCCTTGGGCATCCCCACTTCATCTTGTACCCAAGAAATCTGGAGACTGGCGACCATGTGGTGATTATCGACCACTCAATGCCCGCACGATACACAATAACTACCCGGTCAGACGACTCGACGATTTTACCGCAACGCTGCACGGTAAAAAGATATTTTCAGTGCTAGATTTGGTTAGAGCCTTTAACCAAATTCCCGTCGCCGAAGAAGACATCGAGAAGACAGCCATCATCACTCCTTTTGGCTTGTTCGAATTCCCATACATGACGTTTGGACTTCGAAATGCCGCGCAAACTTTTCAAAGTTTCATCGATGAGGCCACACGAGATCTACCATTTGTCTTCCCGTACATCGACGACGTCCTAGTAGCTTCAGAAAACCAGGAGCAACACCTCGAGCACTTAAAAATTTTATTTCAACGCTTACAAGACTACGGACTTGTCATCAACGCAGCCAAATCAGTGTTGGGTCAGCATGAGGTAAAATTTTTAGGTCATCACATCAGCGACCAAGGTATCAAGCCGTTGCCCGACAGGGTAGACGCAATTATTAACCTAAAATTTCCTAGTACGATTTCTGTATTACGTGGTTTTCTAGGTACGATAAATTTCTACAGGAAATTTATCAGAAACGCTGCAGAAATCCTTGCACCGCTGAATAAACTGCTCGAGGGACCCAAAGTGAAAGGATCAACGCTGATCGTCGAGACACCAGAACTTCGACAGGCTTATGACAATGCGAAGCAGGCGTTAGCCAACGCTGCAATGCTTGCGCATCCAAACGACGACGCAACTTGGGCTATTTTCTCAGACGCATCAAATACAGCCATTGGTGCAGTTCTGCAACAACTAGTTGACGGAGAATGGCAACCACTTGCTTTCTTCAGCAGAAAACTACAGCCATCTATTCAAAAATTATCGACGTACGATCGTGAACTTCACGCCATCTACGAAGCTGTCCGACACTTCCGTCATATTTTTGAAGGTAAACAAGTTGCAATTTATACCGATCATAAACCTTTGCTCTTTGCTTTCCAGCAACGTACTGAACGAGCATCACCGTGGCAATTTCGTCGCCTAGACTTCATTGGCCAATTCACGAGTGATTTCAGACACATTTCTGGACATGAGAACATCGTTGCAGACACACTGTCGCGCGTTGAAGCCATTTCGACGCCGATTACCACGCACGAGCTGGTAAACGCTCAGAAGAATGATCCTGAACTCCGAGATCTTCTTGGCAACGCTGCAACGTCACTACAGTGACAACAAATAATTTTCAACGACCATCCGGCCGCAGTTTATTGTGATGTTTCATCAGGTAAACCACGTCCATACGTTCCTGGTCAACTACGAAAGAAAGTTTTCGATGCACTACACTCTCTGGCACACCCTGGCACCAAAGCATCTCAGAAACTAGTGAGCAAACGCTACGTCTGGCCATCAATCCAGAAAGACTGTCGAGAATGGGCCAAAGCTTGCTTAAACTGCCAGCTCAACAAGATCCATCGTAATGTATCTTCACCTCTTGCCCGCTTTGAATTGCCGACGCAACGTTTTGAGCATATCCACATCGATTTGGTCTCTCTACCAGTATCTCGCGGCTACAACAAGTGCCTGACGATCGTCGACAGATTTACCCGGTTTCCAGAAGCCATTGCACTTAAAAATGGAGACGCAGATACTGTCGCACTCGCGTTATTTAGAGAGTGGATCTCAAAATACGGTGTACCAGCCAGAATAACGTCCGACCAAGGAGGACAATTCAGATCATCGTTGTTTCAATCGCTGAGTAAATTATTTGGCATAACACATCTGGTAACGACGCCGTATCATCCTCAATCTAATGGACTGGTAGAACGCCTACACCGACAACTCAAGGCCGCACTGTTGTGTCACGACGACACTTGGTATGATGCGCTACCCGTTGTCTTACTTGGTCTACGAGCAGCCTGGAAAGAGGACATACAAGCCACCCCAGCTGAGCTTGTATACGGTGAACCGATTCGCATACCAGGTGAACTGCTTGTTCCATCTAATAAACACGCAAATGCTGAAAGCGTTTTACGTGATTTAAAAGCACATTTTAATAACTTGGCACCGGCCGAAACCTCGCGTCATGGACAGCGTTCTGTTTTCTGTTTCAGAGACCTCAACACATGTTCCCACGTACTGGTGCGAGTTGGACAGATTGGACCATCATTCTCAGCTCCGTATGAGGGTCCGTACGAAGTCGTTGCGCGGCCCGATAAATATTTCATCGTCAACTACAAACGCACAAATACTGCGATTTCCATCGACAGACTGAAACCCGTCTATTTCGTAGCCGACGACGCATAATATTTTTTATATAATTTAAACCCGTTTAAATTCATTTTTTTTTTTCGTTTATTATTAATTGTATTCTCTCTAGTTAGTACTTTCTTCACAACGTAGCAAACATGCTCAAATTATTATTTTCTTTTTCATTGTAAATACTTCTTATCATTTTTCATTTGTAAATAAGCATCATATTTTTTTTTAAGAGGGGAAGTACTGTAGCGACCACGTCACTACTCATATTATTTAATATTCATAATTTCGGATAAGTCCGTCAATCATCGATCGTCATCGATCGCCGAATATTTTCCCCCACGCGGATACGATATTCGGTAGCAACAGTTCACACGAGCACACAGTACAGTACACGCAGATAATTAGAGAGATACACAGCGACTAGCTAACACATATCTATAGTGCAACTAGCATTATCTTGTATTTTATAACTTAAATAAAACTCATTATTTATTATTTCGTTAATACTAAAATTGGAGTCAGATAATTTATTTATCGTAGTGATTAAGTTCCATGAACCACATCCCAGTCACTACATATATATATATATATATATATATTAGACTGTTTCAAAAAAAACGACTATTTTTTTTTTTTCTTTAATATATCGAAAATATTGTTGGAAATGACGAAAAAAAAATACTGTGAAAGTTTGAGCTCTTAATATTAATATTAACAACTGCCGCATCGCAATTTTCTATTTCCCGTTTAAATAATATGGGAAAATTTATTTTTTAAGCTTTGGAATTTTGTAGCTCATGATGGGACCAATACTTCGAAATGTTAAAGACATGTCCTCATGGGAAATTTGACGCTCTACAAAAAAGGTCTCATATAATTTTTCGATATTTTTATTTCTTCAAAAGTTATTCAAAGTTAAAGTTAGATTGATGATCAATTTTTACATTTTTTAAATTTTTTGACGCAACCATCAAATTTATGGGAAAATTTTATTGGACATTTTTTGTAGAGCATTTCATTTCCTATAACTTATCTCTAACAAAATTTTCAATATTTCTCACAAGTCGTAAGTTATTTGCAATTAACTGAAAATTTAATATAATTAATTTTATGCAACAAAATTTAGATTATTTAAAAAAATTTTCAGTTAATTGCAAATAACTTATGACTTGTGAGAAATATCGAAAATTTTGTCCGAAATAAGTTATAGGAAATGAAATTCTCTACAAAAAATGTCTAATAAAATTTTCCCATAAATTTGATGGTTGCGTCAAAAAATTTAAAAAATGTAAAAATTTATCATCAATCTAACTTTAACTTTGAATAACTTTTGAAGAAATAAAAATATCGAAAAATTATAAGAGACCTTTTTTGTAGAGCGTCAAATTTCCCATGAGGACATGTCTTTAACATTTCGAAGTATTGGTCCCATCATGAGCTACAAAACTCCAAAGCTTAAAAAATAAATTTTCCCATGTTATTTAAACGGGAAATAGAAAATTGCGATGCGGCAGTTGTTAATATTAATATTAAGAGCTCAAACTTTCACAGTATTTTTTTTTCGTCATTTCCAACAATATTTTCGATATATTAAAGAAAAAAAAAATAGTTGTTTTTTTTGAAACAGTCTAATATAATATATATATATATATATATATATATATATATACCCATGTAGGGGAGGGGGCGCAAAAGGCGTAGGGTAGATAAATCGGGGTACCCCCAAAATTTCATAAGAGAAAATTTTATTTTTTAATTATTCCAAAAGCACTTTTGTAAACATAATTAAGTAATATTTTAAATATTTTTGTTAAACTTTTTCAAAAATCGACTTTCAGTCAAAAAATGTTGATGGCTTTTGATTTATGATAAAAACCAGTAAAAAGTTTTTTTTTTGCTTTTGCATCCAGCAATCGTGTAAGATGTAATATTTCTTTATAAATATTGCTCACAAAAAAACTTTGATTTGATCAATTTTTTTAATATGCCGAAATTTTTTTTGAGCCTTTTTTAGGGGATACCCTATTTTGCCCGCCAAAGTGAAAAGTTTTTGTTTCAACGGCAACTGAAATTTTTGTTTATTTACTTCGCATATCATTAAAAACAAAAGGATTTAGCGTATTTTAATCCTTGGAACCATAGTATTTTCTTAAGTACCCCGCTTTGCCCCCCCCCCTACCCATACGTAATTAAATATTTATAGATTTCATATCATTGAAGCCTGATCAGATCCAATTATATATAGACATATATAATTAGACCTGATCATATATAGGCTTATATATGATTATACCTTGCTTTCATCAGTTAGATCTGATCAGATCTAATTATATATAGACATACATAATTAGACATGATCATATCTAGGCTTATGCAGGATTATACCCAGCTTTCATCCGTTAGATCTAATCAGATCTAATCATATATAGACTTATCGATAATTAGACATGATCATATATAGGCTTATACCTAGCCTTCATCAGCCAGGTCTGATCAGATCTAATTATATATAGGTTCATATATGATTATATATAATTCCATGTATGACCATGTATAATCATATATAATTCCATATATGATTATATATAATTATATATGATCTTATATATAATCATATATACTCATATATACTTATATATAATCAGGTAAAATCTTTTTTTATCGGGCAACTAAAATTAGTCAAATAGATAAGATATTTTTAATGCATTAGAATATTTCTTTATCATCGACGATTTCTCTAAAAGAATGTTGATGAATAAAAATAGATAAGAATGATTGTACGACAAATAATGAATGTCAAAAGAATAAAAAGTGAAATTAGATTTTCCACGAAAAAGCGAAAACTGGAAATTAATCCTTTACCACCCGCGATATATATGAGTTTTTTTCTCACACTTGATTTGAAATATTTTTTTCTAAGTAATTTTAAACGGAATGACCTAGTGAAATTCGTTCTAACTTCATAAAATTTTATGCATTTTATGATTTTGAAATTTAAAAATTATTTCGAACATAATATAAACTTTTAAAAGATTTATTTTAAAAAGCCATGAGACTTTCTCATCACGCCAATGTTGGCAGACGAATGGAGCATCATTATTGTACCAGGGCCGTAAAATTATTGTAATTTCAGTAAAATTCTTGTACATTTTAAAATTATTTATAATTATTCCCTACCCGGGAAAAAATCACCAGACATGATCATGCATGATCATGTGTTAATCTCATGCATGATCTTGCATGAATATTCGCCAGCTATCAGCATGCGTGATCATGCTTGGTCAGGCATGATTATACTCTCTCATACATGATCACGCATGCTGATAGCTGGCGAATATTCATGCAAGATCATGCTTGAGCAAGCATAATCATGTTTGACCAAGCATGATCAGGCCTGCTCAAACACAATCCCTACCATTATTTTAAAAAAATAATTTAAATAACAATAATTCAACTTTAAATTAACTTATTTTGCTAGTATTGTCGTATAGTTAATGTTTACTGGCTGAAAAGTAATATTGAAATTTTACCCGTGATGGGTCTCGAACCCACGACCGTTGTGATATGAAGCACGTCCGCTGTCCACTAGGCTGCCCTGTCTCGTTCAGTTTACAAAGATTTTTAACACCTTTTAAAAACTCAGGGTTATAAAAAATAAAATATTATTGGAATTCAATTTAGATTTGTTCGTTAGATTTTTTTTAACAATGAATGAAAAGAATTCTGGTTATAAATTACAAGCAAATCTAACACTTAAATTAATCTTTATTATTAATTGAAAAAAGAAAAATGTAATTGTATTGATTATTATTATCAATTTCGCAAAACTTTATTGATTCAATTCTCCAATTAATTAAAAAAAAAATGTAATT
The DNA here is from genome assembly GCA_030273425.1 of Microplitis manilae. Lineage (NCBI taxonomy): Eukaryota > Metazoa > Arthropoda > Insecta > Hymenoptera > Braconidae > Microplitis > Microplitis manilae. The sequence continues at coordinate 18,406,144 of CP092727.1, read as the reverse complement.
AAATCTATTTTTATCATTTTTTGGAAAAAATTAACTTTAATTATTATCTGAATCAATAATTATAAATTGAATTTATTTTTATCATCGATAAAAAACATAATAATTCTAACTACTATCACCAAAATTAAAATAAGTGTTTTATTATTTAAAGTTTTTCATCAAAAATATGTGATTATCCCTCATTAAAAACTTTGATTAAATCCGATTGAAGCTCGATCGGATTTTGATTGTATTTTTTTGCATGATCAGACATGACTTTGCATGAATCATGCTTGATCGTGCATAATTCATGCGTGATCCATACTTGATTATGCTTGGTCTTGCCTTAATCATGCTTAATCATGCATGCTGATTTTATCCTGAAGGAGGTAAGTCGTTGATCATTAATTAGACGATAATGAGTTACATCTATTTGAATCACTCAGTATAGACTCAAAAAGGTTACGAATTTATAGCAGAGCAGAAATTCAACGAAAACTATTTACTTCTGATATTTATAAAACTATAAAAATAAATAGATTTACAGTAAAATTTATTTTAATTAACAATACTGAAAATTATGGATCAATAAAATTTTTTGTGGAAATGAATAAAATTGTGTGTTATGTTTTAGAGAAATTTGTTATTGAAAAAAGAAATTCTTTTTTAATTAAAAACACCAAGTAAAAATAGATCATATAATACCTATAATTGAAAGTAAAAAATTAACTTTTTTTTTATTATAAATCAAGTGAAGATGATAAGTCACGTATTGCGTATAAGGAAGTTTGTATGTGATAATTTTAAATTATTAAAAAATAACTTTTAGGTGTTTAATATTTTATTTGTAAAAAAATTTTATTTTTTTGTAATTAGTAGGTTAATATATTGGAGATAAATAATGAAATAACATGATTTTACTGTTTTAATGTTCTTGTATGACTATAATTTCGTATGAGTATAAATCCGTATAAATATACCCAACCATTCAAACTCATAAGAACTCTTGTAAGTACATGCATGATCGATTCATTGACGTAAAAAATGGTTGAGCATGACGAGTCTTGACCAAGCATGAATTGTGTACGACCATACAAAATCATACGTAATCATGCAAGCTCATATATGATCGTATAAAGCACGCAAAAAATAATTGTGCATGATCAAGCTTGATCAAGTCTTATTTTACATGCTCATACAATGCTATACACGGTTAGGTAGGCTCGAGTTCGATCATTCTAGCCGCTCGAAAATAGACATGGATGGTCATGTATGATCATGGATGCCCATTCAAAGCCGTGCGCAGTCATGCATGATGGTCTTGACTGTGTTAAGTGTTATCGTGCATGACCAGGCTTGACCAAGCATGAATTGTGTATGACCATACAAAGTCATACGTAATCATGCAAGCTTATATATGATCATATAAAGTACGGAAAAAATAAATGCGAATGATCAAGCTTGATCAAGTCTGATTATGCATACTCATACAAAGCTATACTCGGTCAGGTAGGCTCAAGCTCGATCATTCTGGCCGCTCGAAAATAGACATGGATGGTCATGTATGATCAAGAATGATCATGTATGCCCATTCAAAGCCATGCGCAGTCGTGCATGATGGTCTTGACTGGGTTAAGTATTATTATACATGACCAGGCTTGACCAAGCATGAATCGTGCATAATCAGGCTTGATCAAACGAAAATCATAAATGGTCAGGCAAGAACAAGCTTTATTATGCAGGCCCGTGCACAATCTTTGAATTTCTATTGTACATGGTCGTGCACTGTCAAGAATGACTGTGCATGAATCATGCAAGTTCATGCATGATGGTATATGACTATTCATGATTGAAATATATGGTTGAGTAGGACTTTGCACAACCTTGCATGATTCATGCATGCCCGTGCCTGATTCATGCACAATCATACATGATTCATGTATGATCATGTCTAGTTCATGCTCGATCAAGCATGGTCTTGCATGCTGATTTTTTCCCGGGTAATTACGTTACTTACTACGGATGAAGTATAAATATTACCATAAATACTTATTCTCAATAAATTCTGGCATCAATCAGCGAAATTTTTTACAAAAATTATAAATTTCTTTCATTTAATCCCAAGTGGCCAGGCTCGCTTTTTGTTAGCTTTTAGTTGCCCGTTCCAAGTCAACTTTTTGCTATTCCAAAATGTTAATAAAATGGTGACAAAAAGTACTTTTGAAAAAGATAACTTTTAAAAGTTATCTTAAAGTTATCATAAAAATGTTAACAAAATATAATATGAAAAAATTAGCAAAATGTTACCATAAAATGTAGTGATAAATGGTGACTTTCTGAAGATAAATAGAAGTTACCATTTTAATGTTGATAATTTGTCATCCAAAAAATGTTATATAAATGTTGCTTTTTAGTATTATTCAAAAGATAGCATTTTATTGTTAACATTTTTCCAACAATTTTTGGTTAATATTTTGCTATTATTATAGTATTTTATTTTGTTATCAATTAATTAACATTTACATGTCATCATTTTAGATATAGAAACGCTCGAAGCTGCGAACAATATAACCTGAAACTATTTTATCTTTAAAATACTGTGGTATCGTTTATAATATTATTTATAACTATTGATTAACAATACTCAACGGTTCATAAAAGATAAATTTTTATTTATAATCATGGAAAATTTTCGACAGCGGAAACGTAAACCGCTTGATTTGCTTGGACCACGACAACTAAAACAACGTACGCAACAAATACTTTTACCGGAATATTTGTTATCTAACTTAAATAATAATAGTACTAATAATAATAATATTAATAATAATAATAACAATAACACTAACATTAATATTTAAAACAATGACAATAATGACTACGACCATGACGACGATAACAGTAGCCGCGATTCGAACGTTTCAGATGATCTTAACCGTTTTTCAGAAGCTGTCGAATCATTTCCCTGTCGATCGGGGAAATGGTGAGCCTTACTATTTAACGCTTCAGACCTGAACATGCCTGGTCATTTGTCATGTCTGATCAGGCCTGAAGACGCATACCTGTTCATGTCTGATCAGGCCTGAAGACGCATACCTGTTCATGTCTGATCAGGTCTGATCATTTTTTCCAGGGTATCTTTCTACTGCCAAAGTAAAATAATTTAGGTGCTTATAGATAAAATATAATATTTACAACTAAAAAGGCTATAATATAAGTGTTATATTTAAATTATTATATTCATTAATTTTGATTTATTTTTCTCTTTTTTAGAAATTTTTCTAAGCACTTTGCCTGTTACAAAACCTGATATTGAACATCAACTGAAAGCCTGGTTTCAACGCGATAGTGACCGAGCAATAAAAATACAGATCCTACAAATAGTCGAGTCGAGAAGTGAGTTTCCTGAGAAAAATCGTTGATATTCTCTTCAAAATATGGCGATTGGTGCATTGGATTCGGAATTTCATCCTGAGAAATGGGTATTTTCTTTTTATCCGCCATTAAAAATTGCATTTGTTATAAACAAAAAACGAAAAGACAAAAAGGGAGTCTCCGTTTTTTAGCTATAACTTTAAAAGTATTAAAGATATCTGAAATTAAAAAAAAAGATCCTAAAAGAGGAGAAAATTTCAGTAAAACAAGTCTCAACTCCCCCAGTTGTAGCTCCATTATTTATAATTTTAATTTAACGTTGAAAGTTGGGCTCCGCGCGGCCGTTTCGGTGCCTACGCGCAGTCGCCAAGCAAAGTATGCAACACAAAATAATTTTTTTATAACATAAAATATTAATTTAAAAATCTAAATAAATTATAGTGTCATCTAGACACTTGAAGGAATATAGCCCCGCATAAAAAAAATTTTTAGCTTGATTTTTGTTTAAGTTATTTAATTGTTAATTAACAAATTTTTCGAAGACAAGTTTTTATAAAATCTTGTAAAAATGTTTAAAAAATGTGTCTATAAATTTTTTTTCTTTTGGGAGCTCTTGTTATATAAATAATGAACAAGATTCCGTTGCAATAGCTTATAAAAGTTTTTTCATTTATTTATAACGATTTTTCAAAGTTATCAAAAATTGAAATATCCGGCTAATGTTATAAAAAAATTTTTTTTTTCGAAATCTTTAATTTTGATTGTTTTCGTATTCATCTATTGCGTTTAGTAGCTTGGCTAAAAAATTTTTAACATTAATTGCTTAAAAATTTTTTATAAACAAATAGACAAATTAAATATTTTTGAAAAATTTTTTTTTGTCATTCTGTTTTCTTAGTAAAATAATGATTTTTAAAAAAAAACAATTTTTCTTAACAAAATTTTTTAATTGTTTATAATTGTTTTTATTTTTTATTCATCCACCATTTAAATTATTTATTAAGAAATCATTTTTTTTTTTTCAAAAATCGTTATTTACAACTCTCAATATAATTATGAAAAAAAAAATTTTTTTTATTTAAATTTTCTTTGTTTATTTTATAAACAATTTGTTATAAACAAATTTCCATTTTCATTATATTTTTTTTTCCGTAGCTTGAAAAAATTACAAATACAGCCGTGTGCATTAAAGTTGTAACAAAAAATTTTCCTCTATTTTTTATTGAATTTTAAAGTACTTTACCCCACCTAAGTTGAAGCGGTCAACTGTTTTATCAACTTATAAATTGTTATAACTTTTAAACTATTGATGATACGGTCTTAGACATCCAAGCCGATCTTTTAGACAATTTATTGATTTATATAATAAATTTTTTACATGCTCGATATCTATTATGGTTCAATTTTTATAAGCATTTGTTTTTTAAAAAAATGCATTACTTGAATTTTTAAATATCTATATCTTTTAAACTATTGAGGTCACGGCTTTTATGATTCAAGACAATTTTATAGAGTAATTATTGGACTACTTAAAAATAATTTTTTTATATTTTTAATTCCATTTGTTTATCCTTTTTTTTTATTTATTCAAATTATTGCACAGTGAAAGGTACATCCTCTGGATTTTATCGTCACAAATTGTTTATAAAATAAACAAAGAAAATTTAAATAAAAAAAATTTTTTTTTTTCATAATTATATTGAGAGTTGTGGAGTTTTTAGGTGTAGACGGTAGCGTGAGCGTCGAGCTCTTGCATTTGGCAATTAGTTTACTAAATTATAACAATATATAGTTTCCTTAAAAGTATAAGTGTTGTTTAATTGTGTATCCAAACCAGTTTTGATAATAAACAAAAAAAAAAAATGCTATAAATATAATTTAACTTAAAGCACATTAAATAAATTTTCACAAGCATGGCACAAAGTAAGGTTAGGTTTTTGGAGCATGTGTTTATTTTCACAGTATATCACGTTTCTGTATCCAACTCTGCTGGACTTAGAATCCTGTCACTAAAATTCAAGTACACACAGCAGTATTTATGTGCATACTGAATTCTTTCGCTGCCTTTCTAGTTATAAGATCTGCGGATACTGTTGAACGCCGAACATTGGTTATGTCCCTCACGTGTAACAAAGAAGAAAACAGTGCTATTGCGACTCCAAACAAGTCTTCAGCCTTGGACAAACTACACCTAGCCAACCACCCAGTGAACAATTTTCCAGTGTCACCAGAAGCAATAGTGAAACGTAACCGTGGCCGCCCAACGACCCTCGAACAGCTGATCAAGGCCCAAGATAACACTATGATTACCCTACCCGAGTTTTTCCGCAATCCCCATCAAAAAAGAGGACGAGAGCCTGACGAATATAGTCCACCGTTAAAATTACAAAGAGGCATGTCTCCACCAGTAGAACCCGCAATGCCCACTGCGACATCACAAACTATGGAAACATCAGCCTCAGGGCTGGACATAACAAACAACTGTAATTCCTTCGCTGATTTACTCAAAGTGATGGGTGCATGGCGCGCCGAAGACCAACTGAGATTAACAAATATGAAAGTAGAGCTTAGCAACAAGATAACATCGATTCGAAAATCCTGTACTGAACAGATTGAGGCTGTCAAGAAAGTACTTGACGCTGACAATCACGCCCTGCGAGAAACACTAAACGGAGTCCAATCACGGCTCAAGGTCCTGGAGAGCAAAGCACCGATCACAATATCACCGAACAGCGCCTGTCTTCCCCAGAACTTAAACTAATCAATTGCAAATGCAGCCATAGACTCCGTTGAAAGAAACCTGAGGAAAAACAACGCCATCATCAGTGGGCTGGTGACTAACACGGAAAACTGCTTTAGCCTGGCCAATGACTTCATGCGCACTCACTTCAATATTCAAAACAGCATAACTAGCGCTAACGTGGTAGGTAGACAAGGGAACAAAATCAAAGTGACCTTCAGAGATGCCCAAACTAAATCACAAGTCATGTCAAAAAAAAAGTCGCTCAAGATGCCAGTCTCTATAAACCATGACCTTACACCTGCTGAAGGCCTCGCCGCCAAGAAGTTGAGAGATTTTGGCAAAACAGCCATCAGTCAAGGACATAAAGTCAAGTTTGGTCACCTTAAGGACATAGTAAACGATACTGTGCTCAAATATGACCCTGATTTCAATACGGTCACTCCAATATCCGCAGAAGGTTCTACTGATAACCCAGTCGCCAGAAACCTCTTGCACTTCAGTGATAATACAAACACGACAGCACAACACGCAGAATCTTGTTCGCCACAATCCCCTACAAAGAACCGCCCTTTAGTCAATTGAACCACACTACATCCACCAACCTAAAACTCACTTTTTGGAACGTTAGAGGCTCAAAGGATCTTCTTCTTCATATGGACTGCTTCTCCTCAATATTCGTCGGTTTCAATGAAACATGGCTTTCACAACCTGCCATTCTCTCATCTCATTATCTCAAACACTGGTCTCCTTTGTGGGCTCCCGCAGTCAAGGGTTACTGTCAGTCTTCGCACCTAATACTACAGCCTCAGAGTTCTGGGAAGTTGTAAGATCAACACGAACCCGCTCTGCACAAGCCCAGCAGATCTCTCTAGACAAGTGGGAAAGGTTCTACCAAGAAGTCTACCCTCCAAGAATCATGCCACTCAGAAATTTGCCAACCCGATTGATCAGCAATCTAGACGGTGAAATCACACTAGATGAACTCCTCAAAAGCATTACGAAGACTAAGCCAAACAAATCCCCAGGCTCCGACGGTATTTCTAATGAGTTCATCAAGGCTCTCCCATACAACTGGCTGAATTTAATTCTCGCACTCTTCAACTCCACGCTGGATCCGGAAGTGTCCCATCAAACTGGTCTGAAACCCTCATAAGTATGATGCACAAGAAAGACGACCCGAATGATCCGAACAATTACAGGGGCATAGCTCTATTGAATTGCATCACAAAAGTCTTCAGCCAAATCATCTACGACCGACTGAAGTCCTGGATAGAAGAAAACAACCTCATACCAGAGGAGCAGGCAGGCTTTCGCTCAGATCGTGGCTGTGAGGACAATGTTTTCGTCCTACAAACTTTACTACGGATGCAAGCGAGATTTAAAGGTGTCAGTGCATATGCCCTCTTTATAGATTTCAAACGCGCCTTCGACTCCGTACCTCATGAGAAACTTTGGAAGAAACTTGACAGTCTGGGCATTAGCTCAAAAATCCTAAGACTGCTCATGAACCTGTATAACAACACCCACATGAGAGTCAAAAGTTCCGGAAAATTATCGTCACCAATACGAGTCACTGAGGGTGTCTTGCAAGGAGAAGTCCTCAGTCCGTTGCTCTTCAGTTTATATATCAGTGATATAGTCAACTTCTTTAAAGAAAAAGGAGCGGAAGGATTTTTCGTCGGTCCTCGCGAGATTCTGCTTCTGCTCTATGCAGATGATATTGTACTCTTGGCTTCCACTGACATCGAACTGAAAAAGTCTCTAGATCCTGGAAGAATACTGTCTCCATAGTGGCCTCACGATCAACACCCAGAAGACCAAGATCCTAATAACAAGATCATCCGGTCGTCTGCCTAAAAAACTGGGATCCTACAAATATTTAGGCGAGGAGGTAAGAGTTGTCTCCTCGTTTGAATACCTAGGAGTAGTCCTCGCAACCTCACTACAAGGCACTTTTGCATCCAATGAAGCGATTAAAAAGAGCAGAGTGGCTTCCAGCTCGGTGCTAAGCATCCTTATGAGATTGAAAACATATGCATGGTCTGGAGTTCACAAATTACACTCAAGCATCATACGATCTTCTATGGCCTATTTAGTGCTCATCTGGGGACTTAACCCGGACATATTGGACAAGTTAGACTCAGCTAGTCTCCTTTTTTTTAAGCGACTGCTGAACCTTCCATTGTGTACTCCTAACTACGCTCTACGTCTGAAACTAGGACTAGACCACTTCTCTGTTCTCGTTCTGAAAGCTGCTCTAAACTGGACTATTAAAATTCTGGAGATGCCAGCCGACCACCTTCCCAGCTCATGTCTAAGTAAACTCATTTCATTGATGAGTACCCCGTTCGACTCCCCAAAGCATAATTGGACCCGGCAGCTATTCAATATCCTACAAGTCATTGGCGAAGAAGGTCTGTTCTCCAACTTGTCGCTGAACTCCTGGAAACTACAGAAAGACTGCATTATCGACAAATATAGAAAATACAGAAGGTCCCTAGATCTAGAAAGATACAACACCTCATCGGCCTGCCAGTTCACCTTCGACATTGCCAGGCAACCGCATCTCACCTGTAGATTCGTCCTCACAAACCTACCGTACCACTTAGCCAAACTGCTATGCCAGTTACGATTGGCCTCGAACTTTGCCACTAACATCTCTGCCGGAAAAGTCACTATCAAACTGTCCCCATCGAAATCTTGCCCCCATTGCAGTATTGATGAAATAGAGACGGTCACCCACTTCTTTTCGAGCTGTTCACTTTACAACTCCGAGAGAAAAATTTTTAGCACAGTGGTACATCCAAGACTATCCGGGAGGAATTGCCCTCGAATTCTTGGACAACTGGGACGGTGATAAAATCCAAAAAGTGTTCGCATCTGCAAGTACTGTAGCAAACTAAGAAACTAAGAAAGCGGGTCAATCTCAACGATCCCCTACTTCTATGAGATGCAGCGTATGCGATGCAACTCAATTGTAAATTCAATTTATGTTAATCATATATTACTTTACATTTTACCTAAGTTTTCATTGCTTATTGTTTATTTTTATGCATCAGAGAAATGTACTATTTATTATTCTAATTCTTATATAGCAACCTAAAACTCCACTGTATAATTTGTATCGAGGATTGTATCCTGAGATAAACAATAAATTATTATATATATATTGAGAGTTGTAAATAACGATTTTTGAAAAAAAAAAAATGATTTCTTAATAAATAATTTAAATGGTGGATGAATAAAAAATAAAAACAATTATAAACAATTAAAAAATTTTGTTAAGAAAAATTGTTTTTTTTTAAAAATCATTATTTTACTAAGAAAACAGAATGACAAAAAAAAATTTTTCAAAAATATTTAATTTGTCTATTTGTTTATAAAAAATTTTTAAGCAATTAATGTTAAAAATTTTTTAGCCAAGCTACTAAACGCAATAGATGAATACGAAAACAATCAAAATTAAAGATTTCGAAAAAAAAAATTTTTTTATAACATTAGCCGGATATTTCAATTTTTGATAACTTTGAAAAATCGTTATAAATAAATGAAAAAACTTTTATAAGCTATTGCAACGGAATCTTGTTCATTATTTATATAACAAGAGCTCCCAAAAGGAAAAAAATTTATAGACACATTTTTTAAACATTTTTACAAGATTTTATAAAAACTTGTCTTCGAAAAATTTGTTAATTAACAATTAAATAACTTAAACAAAAATCAAGCTAAAAATTTTTTTTATGCGGGGCTATATTCCTTCAAGTGTCTAGATGACACTATAATTTATTTAGATTTTTAAATTAATATTTTATGTTATAAAAAAATTATTTTGTGTTGCATACTTTGCTTGGCGACTGCGCGTAGGCACCGAAACGGCCGCGCGGAGCCCAACTTTCAACGTTAAATTAAAATTATAAATAATGGAGCTACAACTGGGGGAGTTGAGACTTGTTTTACTGAAATTTTCTCCTCTTTTAGGATCTTTTTTTTTAATTTCAGATATCTTTAATACTTTTAAAGTTATAGCTAAAAAACGGAGACTCCCTTTTTGTCTTTTCGTTTTTTGTTTATAACAAATGCAATTTTTAATGGCGGATAAAAAGAAAATACCCATTTCTCAGGATGAAATTCCGAATCCAATGCACCAATCGCCATATTTTAAAGAGAATATCAACGATTTTTCTCAGGAAACTCACTTCTCGACTCGACTATTTGTAGGATCTGTATTTTTATTGCTCGGTCACTATCGCGTTGAAACCAGGCTTTCAGTTGATGTTCACAAGTCTTTATATTTACAAGTTGTTTTCAGATAACTTTTTTTATAATAGTATAAAGTTTTCTTTTCTCTAAGTCTAAATTAATTAACTCAAAACATAAAAGTAAGCTTATCAAATAAAAATAAAACTGTAAGTCTGTGTCACCAGTGCTAGTCACAAAAACTAGTCTTATTAAGCTCACAATTATTATTACTATTATTGTCATTAATATAAAACCTATGAGTTTGTAACCAGAACTAATTAGAGTAAAAAATAATTTAATAATTTTACAATCATAGCACAAAAAAAACAGTGCCTAACATAGAATAAGCCGTTTTGTGTTGTAAAGAAATTTTCAATAAATTTAAGCATTCCAATTATAAAAAATAGTACATTTGTCACATTAAACTGCGAGTGATTACAATTTACAAATAAATATAAAAATAATTTTAAAAATATTCGATCATGAAATAAATATTTGTTTGTTATTGTTTAGTTGATTCAATATATTCAACAAGAAAAAATAAATATTCCATTTCATGATCGAATGTTTTTAAAATTTATGTTTGTTTATTTGTAAATTTTCAAATTTCCTGCAGTTTATTTCATTTCTAACCTCTAATGATCCTTTAAATTGTTAACATTAAATCAACTAAATTAAGACTAATTTGTTAAATAAAAGTCAACTTTTTTCCAGCAATGTGTTGCTAATAAAAAGTTAACAATTTGTTATGTTTTCGGTAACATAAAACACATTGTGATTTGTTAACAAAAAGTTGGAAAATGTCGACATTACGTTATGAAAATGTCAATAAATAGTTAAAAATTTGTCACCAAAAAGTTATCTTTTTGAGACAGAAAAAATTTAACATTTTGCTGGACATCAATAGTGATATTTGTTGAAAAAAATTCGCCTTTTTACGTCTCAATATAAATGTTAACATTTTTTTTGTTAAATTTTTCGATACAAAAAAGTTAACATTTGGCCACTTGGGAAACTTGAGATCTTATTTGGCGCCAACATATGGCGCGAAATACAATTCAAAAATTGAAGTAAAATGAATTATATTATTTCTAATTAATTTTTTTTTATAATAAAATAAAGCAGATCATTGGAATGAAAGTTAAAACAAGAAGTACACATTTGATAATGTTTATTTTAATTTTTAACATTTACTAATAATTATTACAATTTGAAATATTCAATAGTAAATATTATATTTTAAAAAATTTAATAATTTATATTAATTCTTTTTAACATGTGATATAATTTATAAATAAATAAATAATTAAAAATTAATAAATAGTTGTATCACTTTTTAAGATTAGTCTGTTCAACGTTGACAAAGCTGTCACAGTCTGAATTGTCTGATTCGTCAATTAAGGACAGAAGGATACGCTCAAAATTTGCAGGCGTAGAAGCAGTAGATCGAGCATTATTTTTTTGAATATTCTTTTTAGTACTTTTTGGATATAGTATATTACTAGTAATTCTTTTATATTCTTCAAGGGATGGTTCAAAAGATACACAATCTTCGTTAACACGTTGCTTCGCTAGTAATAAACTATTGATAGTTGGTGTAATTAACTTATTTCTTGCCTTAGTTTTAATTAAATTTATTGCACTAAATACTCTTTCACATTCTGCATTAGAATGAGGTAATGAAAGTGCGCTTAGAGCAAATTTGAACAAATTTTCAAAACGATAAGATACTTGATTATCATTATCACAGCAATATAAATTATGCCAAAAGACATCAACATCATCTGATACACTCATATGAGAAGGTAATTCATAATTGCGCAACTTTCTCCATTCATCATCAATATTTTGATAATCACTGTTATTGACTAGGTGAGGTAATAATTGCATCAAGGGAAGTAAGCTTGGAACACTTTTTCGATAATTCTCACTCATTGCATTTGATGGCTGAAGTGTAGACATTCTTTGCAATGTCAGATCGTCAAAAGTTAAATCTTTTTTTGATATCAAGACATCCACTTATGAAAAATTGAGTCGAACCTTGAAAGAAATCATTTTGTAAATTAATATTGCTTCTGATTCCAGGTAGTTGTAAATGTAATACAATTTTTGATCCTCGATAGATACTTTCAGGACGTAAAAATTGTTCTTGATTCGCCGGATCGATGTCTTGTATCGAAGTTTTATTGACATAATCTCGATTCATATAATTTTTTAATAAATCAAGATAAATAAGTTTGACTTCATCGTACATTTTAGCAATCACTGGCTTGTCCGATGGAAACAATTTATTTAAATCGGTAAATTTAGGTAAAACCCACTCTAGGAACAATAAATACAATTTAATCAGAGATTTTACTTGTTTAAAATATATTTCCAATGCAGTTCCCTGCTCCAGTAATCAAGATACAACAGCAGTTAAAGATAACCAATGTGTTTGGGATGGGTGTAAAATTTTATGTACTTCTTCTTCAAGATCCATAAAGTTTTGAAATTGTTTGGAATGAAATTGTTTTTTTGAACTCGATTTGAGATAATTATAAACATCGCGTGCTAAATCTTCACATGTACGAGGAAGTTGCTTGCAAGCTTCACTTGCACATAAATGCATCGAGTGACAAATGCACTTCAGAATTGATATACCAGGACATTTTATTCGAAATTTACTTGCTATTGAATTATTAGTCCCCATCATTGTGTTACAGCCATCAGAAGCAAATCCAATTACATTTTTAAAACATATATTATATTTATTAAATGAATTTTCAACAAATTCAAATATCCCTGATTAAAAACTCCGATTGAAACTGATTGAAAACGTCCAATCAGATTTAATCAGAAATTTCTGATTGACTTTCAATCAGTTTCAATCAGATTTAATCGGAAACTTCCGAAGAATTCTGATTGAAAGTCAATCGAAAATTTCTGATTGACTTTCAATCAGTTCCAATCAGATTTAATCAGAATTTAAAATTGACTTTCAATCAGTTTCAATCAGATTTAATCAGAATTTATTATTGAATTTCAATCAGATTTAATCAGAATTTCTTATTGACTTTCAATCAGATTCAATCAGATTTAATCAGAATTTATTATTGAATTTCAATCAGTTTCAATCAGATTTAATCGGATATTTTCGGAAGGTTTTAATTGTAAATTAATCAACAATGACCGATTCTCGGGACAAATAATTGTATATATTATTAAACGGTAGAAAATCAAAAAATCGAATGTTTCAAAATCTACGTTGAATCTATGTAAACAATTAGATTGCATGTCATGAAGTAATATAGAATATACTATATTACCACCAAAAATTGTACTTGTCACTCTGTCAAAGAACAGAGGAGTGCTCTTGTTAGAATTGCTTCCAAGTCTGGAATATAATACGTCTGAACGAAGTTTCTTACCAGGGACACTACACAAGTGGTAGGCGCTATCTAGTGGCAAGAACCGAATTACTCCTACTGCTATTGCTTAGGACTGATGAATTTTCTCTCCTCCATATATATCTTTTCTCTTAAGAAATTTTTCTCTGGGTTCAAGCAACTTTTTTTTCTATTAGTTGCATACGGAAATCCTTGCGTTAAACACCCCCATGAAAAAATTTATTTAAAAATACAATATAAAAATACAAAATAAAATATAAGTTTAAATACAAAAAATATATTTTAGAATTTATAAAAAATAAATCAGAAAACTATTTTTTTAAGAACTTGATATTGAAATGAAAATAACTAGAAAAGAAAGCAAAACTTTGGAAAATTTCATTCATTATAATTTTTGAGAAATGAAATTACCCACAAAAAAGTTTATATAAGATTTTCTGATAAAACTGATAGTTTCGCTGGAAAATTAAAAAGATCTCAAAATTTCCTATAAATTTGACTTTAAGCTCAAATAACTTTTGAACAGTTAGATTTATCAAAAAATGATGAGACTTTTGTTGTAGAGCATTCAATTTCCTACAAAAATATCTATCGTGCAACATAATTCGTTGATTAGATTATAAGTTAGAAAATTCTAAAATATGAAAAGTTTTTTTCCCGTGTTATTTAAATACTCTGTAAATATGAATAAAAACGGCTGGACGCAAACCGTAGTATTATTATTAAGAGCTTGAATTGGTACAGAAATTTTGGTTTTTAGGTATACTTTCAATTTTTGGATACTAAAAAAAAAATTTTTTTGTTAACCAACCTAATGTATATATAATTTTTTATTAATGCTTTTTTTTTTATTTTTGTGATAGTTTTAATTCAATCAATACTGTTCTTCAAAAAAAGTTTATACACAATCCTGAAAAATGCTTGTTTTCACTTTTTATAAAATTTTTTAAATTGGAAAGACCGATAGAATTCTATACTTTGATACTTCAAAAATTGCTGAATTCATGACAAATGAAATTCATATCTGCCCTAATTTTAATAATTATTAATATTATCTGAATTGTTATTTTCCGATTGAAACGGATTAAAACTGATTGAAAATTTTCTGTCGGATTTAATTGGATTCAATCGGAAAATAATCGATAAATGAATTATCATTTTCTAATTGAATCCGTTTTGTTTGAAACGAAATTTTTTTTTCTAGCCAACACAAGATAATTTTGCCGTTTATATTGAGAAAAATTCCCTGAAAATTTTAGCTCTTGAATTTAATTTAAAGTACTTTTTCTCGACTATCAAATTTTTCCATTTAAAAAGTATGTAAATTAAATAACTTTTTTTTTTAAATTGCTATAACTTAACAGTAGAACATTCTAAAGTAAAAAAGATTTATACTATATTAAACTTACCATTTTTAAACTGTCCAGTGTTAAACTACTTTTATCTCATAGATAATATCCCGAGTCAAAAAACAAATTCTAGTTTGGACCTCAAAAAATTCAATTCCTTTGATCTTTTATCTACCGGTCGGAAAATAATACAATATTGGCACTCTAAATCTATGAAGTCTAAATGCAAACTCTTCATCGGTTTTGACTTCTAACGGAGCTCTCAAAATCCTCAAAAAAAAAAATTACCGTTTTCTGGACTTGGAAAATTTTCGAGTTAAAAAAAAATCTGAGTACTTAGAAAAATTTATGTGTAAAAATAAAATAAATTGATTAATTTATTATTATTATTCGCTTTTATATATTCCTGGACAAACTTTTAGTAGGTCTCAAAAAAAATTTTTTTTTAATTTCCGAAATAATATAGAATACAAAATCAAACATTTTGTCCTCAATAAATTTTTGTATTTTAATTGAAGAAATGTATAGGGGAGCCTGGGGCACGAAGGCCCCCCTGGGGCACAAAGGCCCCCCTCAAAAATTAGGTGAAAATTTTTTTTTTATTTTCCGTCAAGTTATGACCTCTATAATGATTTAATCATATTGTAGGCCGATATGTGATATGTGGGGTAAAATGGACCACTCAAAAAAATTATTTTTTTCAATTTTTCCTTCAAGTTATGACCTTTATACTAATTTTGTTACATTTTAGATCAATACGTGATGTGCAGAGCAAAATGGAACACTCGAAAAAAAATTGTAACGAAATTATTATTTTTTTTTTTTTTATTTTTCGTCAAGTTAATTTTTTCGTTACTATTTTTTTGTTTTAAGTGGTCCATTTTACCCCACATATCACATATTGGCCTAAAATATGATAAAAAGATTACAAAGGTCATAACTTGACGGGAAATAAAAAAAACTTTTGTTTTTATAATTTTTGGGGAAGGGGGCATTTGTGCCCCAGGCTCCCCTACTAAATTTTCTTTCAGTTAACTATTTTCTCATAGTAACCATCAAATTTTTTTTGAATGGAGATGAATAAAAATAAATATTCATTTTCATTCATTATACTTTATAGAGGTTCCGGTAATTTATCTGCAAATTTGTAATTAATTATTTATTATTGGGTCAACTTTTTTGAGATTCTCCGTCCAAAGTATTTATTTTTAACGAAAAAAAGTGAGGGAATCTGCGTAGGTTACGTCATTTGAGAAATTGAGGGCTAAATCTGGAGCACTAAATTTTTTTATATTATGAGAAATTTGAGGTTTCCACAGCGACGCTAGCGAGGTGCTAGCCAGTCCCTCCTTTCATTTTTACTAGAAACTTTAGCAATATATCTAGCTAATCAGGAAGATAGTTTAAAATCAATTAGAATATTCTACACGGAAAAATATGTTAGCTCGAGACCTAGCCATTTTTATTGTGCTGCTCTTAAAACAGGAAGTAAAGTTTCCAAAAAATTATTTTACCTATACGAAAAATTGTTACGCCGCATCAGAATTATTATAACGTATGAAAGTAATTGTTATTAAAGTTTATCGATAAGTCTCTCGCGCGTAGTAAGTATTGTGATACAGCATAATAAATTTTCGTATGAGTATAATAATTTTTTTTATGCTTCATTTCCTGTCTCAAGGTTGTTGACAGCATAATAAACATTGCTAGGTTTCGAGCCAACATTTATCTCCGCGCGACCGGACAGACATACATGAGAGCGAGTTAATAAAAACATGATAAGTAATCTTAAAAATAAAATATTATTCACTCATTGTATTCGATTAAAACTAATAGAGAAAAATTTAATCAGTTTCAATCAGATTCAATCAGAAAATAATAATTTAAAAAAAATTATTTTCCGATTAAATCTGATTGAAACTGATTGTATTTTTCTCTATCAGTTTCTATCAGATTCAATCGGAAAATAATCGAAAATTAAAATTTTTTTTCTGATAGAATCTGATTGAAACTGATAGAAAGTCAATCAGAACCCTCGAACGCTCCCGAACATTTCTGATTGGAAATTTGTTTCTGATTGAAACTGATAGAATTCTGATTGAGTTTTAATCAGATTCAATCAGATTCAATCGGAGTTTTTAATCAGGGATGCGCTCAGCTGTAGCTAATTGAGCAATGATTTGTTGACTAAAAGATGCAGAAGAGTATGCTTTAGATTCGTTATTTTCGGTATTTTCTTCTGTTTCAAAAATTTGATGCAGTTGCCAAAATCGGCTTACTATTTTTCCTTCATCAGTATCATAAAACCTATTAAAATATATAATATTGTAAAAGAGAAAAAAAAAAGAAAAGTAAGAAGTAAAAAGTTAACCACCTGACCACAATGCATAAAGTTTGTACCGCAGATATCCCTGGTTAAAAAAGAGAATTAAAGAGGATTAAAAAAGCACTTTTTTTTAATACTACTTAATACTCTCTAATACTCTTAATTCTTCGGAGAATTCAAATCGAAACTGAAATGAATCCTTTTTAATTCTCCTCCAAATTTTTATCATTTTAGGATTAAAAAGAATAAAAAAGGATTAAATATTTTTAATACTAACTAATTCTTTTTAATTCTAAAATAATATTGCAATTTGTGATCTCGCGAATATTTCAAGAGGATAAAAGAGAATTGGAAAAAGTTTAATTCTAACTAATCCTTTTTAATTCTAAAATAATATTGCAATTTCTGTTCTTGCAGAGAATTTGAGAGAAAAGAAGAGGATTCGAAAAAGTTTAATTCTAACTTATTTCTTTTAATTTCAAACTAATGTTGCAATTCCTGTTCTCGCTGAAAATTCCAGAGAATTGTATCCATAACAAAAAAAATTACTTTTTTTTTTAACTTTAAGAAAACAAAATAATAATAAATTGTAATTTAATATATAGAAAAATTTTATTTTGGGAAAGAAATAATAATTTGATACGTGAAATTTTATTTCCTATTGTGGAGAAATTTATGGAAAAAAAAAGTAATTAATAGAAAAAAAGGCAACGGGAAAAAATGTAAGAGTGATCGTGAGACGCTCGCCAGACCGACAATCTGGCGGGGAGAGTAAGTGAGCGAAAGATAGCTCCGCGCTCACCGCTAGAGTGTGTGGGCTTCTTCGATATGGACACTTATAGTAGAAGTGTTAAAAGCGCATGCAGTGAACGTTATCGTCAGTCAGCACTCCACTGCTACCAAGTGAACTTTACGTAACAGAGTGCGAAGTACCTACTGGTAGTGGCGCAGTATACCCTGCACCACGTACTAAATATATATATATATATATATATATATATATATATATATATATATATATATATATATATATATATATATATATATATATTAGACTGTTTCAAATTAGGGGACTATTTTTTTTTTTTTTGATGAAAATTGAAAAATCGAAAGGGTATCTTAAAATATGGTGACAGTTAAAATTTGAGCTCTTAATATTGATATTTAGAGGTGGCTATTTGTAATTTCCGATTGTTCATTTAGAAACATGGTAAAAAATACATAGCTTCCAAAAAAATCAAGATACAAAAAATCTCTTCTCAACTATTTTGTAGGAAATTTACTGATCTACAAAAAAGGTCTTTTATGATTTTTTCATGAATTCAACCATCCACAAGATATCCGACGTCAAAGTTTGATAAAATTCAAAGAACTTGTTTTTGCTCGTTTTGAATTTTATATCATGTCAACCAACGAGAATTCAAAAATTTTCGATATAGTTTTTTTATAGGAAATTGAATGCTCTACAAAAAAAAGTCTCTTATTATTTTTTGATAAATCCATCTGTTCGAAAGTTATTAGAGCTCGAAGTAAAGTTGGAGATCTTTTTACTTTTCCGGTGAAACTATCGGACTAAACATAAAATGTCATAGAATCTTTTTGGTGGGCAATTTTATTTCTCACAAATTACCTCTGATAAATTTTTTTTAAATTCTGCATTCTTTTCTATATTGATATTATTTCACTTATTATTCTGACAATTTTACTTGCAATATTATTTTTATTATTTCATATAGACGGTTATTATCATTATAAATAACGATAAAATAAAGTAAATCATATTGTGCGTTACCGACGAATTGTTCGCGGTATTAATTATTATACTCTACTAAATATTAAATATTGTGTATAACTGCGTCATTCCACTGGGAGGAAACATTGTATATTCTGTACCTACGAGGACACTACATTCATTGTAAATTGCGCAGTATTTATTGTAAGTAACTGAATATTATTATAATTGGCAATAAACTTGCATTTTCTAGTTAATTCCTATCATTCTAATTTTCACTCATACTCTTTATTTTCCTACTCTACTGGTAAGAATTATTAACCCGTCTATTAAGAATAATATTGTTCATTAAAAACTGATAAGTTTAGTTTAGTATAAGAAATCTATCGATAATTAATAAGCCGTGAGGTAAGTTGGTGAATTTTATATACGTTGCCGTTTGAATAAGTGCGGGTCCTTGCTTTGCAAGAACCCTAGCCCATTGCTCTGTCCCAATAAAATAAAATTTGCTAGAGGCCAGCCTAAGCCAGGGTTCAACCCGCGAATTCTGGTGGCTGCTGGTAAAAATCGCGAAGTTAAAAAGCAGTTTGTCTCAACTGGCGCTCGAACAGGCCTGAGTCATTGAAAATTTCAATAACCAAAATAAGTCATTTAAGTAATACACAAAATTTATTAGTCATCAAGAATCTTAATAACTTAAATAAATTATCAATTTATAAATAAATAATCTCGACAGTTTTAAGAAGATTTGTAAAATAATAATTCTTGATTAAATAAATTAATTTATAATCCGACAAGATTATTATCAGTTCGGATTAAATAAAATTTATCAATAATAAAATTTAATAAATCATTATTTTAAAAAGAATTTACTGAGACAGTTTCCCGCCAAAATGACGCTACCGAGAACGCCGATCTCGCAACCATCTCTCCCAGTTACCTCGGCCAATAATTTTAACAATCTCATACACTTTCCTACCACATCGAGCGCGGTGGACGATCTTGTTGATCTTACGCAGAACGATGAAATACATAACAGTACTCTTTGTACCCTAAGTCAATCTGTAAATAATAATAACACTGTTTGTACTACGAGCTCGGGCAGTAACGTGAATATCTACCCTCACAACGTTAGCGGGGTCGTGCCAATTTCGGAACCTCAAAATACGACCTCCGTTGCCGTATTGCAAAATGTGGTTTCGGGCCTCCAGACGGAAATTGAAGCTTTGCGGGCAGAACGTCAGCATTTGCTTCGTATATCGAGCACGGTCTTGCGACCCCCAGGTGCTCAATTGCCACCCCCATCTTTTCGACCCGACCCATCAAGTATGTGGATGCCGAGAGAGTTATTCCCTGCTGCCATTGTGACATCACAAGCAGCAAATCCCCTCTCTACTCGCCCAGTCATCACACATCCACATGCACCCATTTCGGCAACGCAAGCGAACGGACAGCAGTTCACCATGCCTGGCTTGCCTGCGCGTGAACCGTACGCGCACCCAGTGGTCCCACCACTAATTCATACGTTACCAATGCATATGAATGTTCAGCCGACACCCCGTACACGTACACACATCCACCTAGCAGTAACAACGTACCTGTATACACCACTACACACTCACAAGCCCAGACATATTCACATGCACAGCCGTCAGCCTGGTATAATACTTATACAATTCCAGCGGGAACGTCAAATATGAATGGGTCTAATTCTATGAGATTGTATGATATTACTCGTCTTGTCAAATCCTGGAATGTCTCGTTTCCGTTTCGTGACCGATCGTCTCCAATTGACGCGAAGAAATACTTGAAAACAATTGAACAGCGGATGATCAGCAATGAAATCTCTCTCGACAATTTTCAGGCAGTCGTCACCAACACACTCAACGGCGACGTACTCGAATGGTACTATCAAAACGAGGGCTTGTTCCACAGCTGGTCTACCTTCAAAGATTATTTTAAAATTTGGCAGGTTCAACAAACAGATGAGTCAGTACTGCAGGAGATCTACTCGACCAAACAACGCAACGACGAGACAGGAGTTGCATTTATTAATCGTATGCAAGGTGCATTCTCGAAATTAGAAGATCCGTTACCGCAGACTAAGCAAATTAGAATTATAATTTCACGATTTAATTCTCAGTTTTTACAAAAGTTCGTGGATACAAAAATTATGACGTATGCCGAATTATATACACAGGTCAGTGCTTGGCAGCCAACGGCTGATGCACTGAATCCTCATTTTAAAATTCACAAAGACAGTAATAGTAGAATTAAAACTCGTAATCAATTAAATTCAATCAAAGCTTCAGAACTAAATTCACTTAACAGTATGGAAACTTTACAGTCATTATCTAATAATTCATCTAATAATAATTTGTCTAGTAACAATAATTTCCATAGAAACAATAATTTTAATAGAAATAATAACTTTAATAGAAATAATAATTTCAATAGAGACAATAATTTTAATAAAAATAAAACTTCTGGTAATTTTCAAAATTCACAAAACCTGAATTCACAAGCTTCAAAATCAAATTCTGAGTCTTCTATTATATTAAATAATTTTGAGTCTTTAATGAAAACTATTTTAGAAAAATTAGACCAAAACACTGTCCATACGTCACCGATAAAAGTCAATTCAACTCCGGTATTGAATAATAATACAACAAAAACTCCTGTCTGCGGTCGTTGTGGAAAAATTGGTCATGTCGCTGAGGTTTGCTGTGGGCCAGTAACTGATGAGTTACGTATCAAGGCAGGGTTGCCTCTTCGTTCACCACCATCTACTCCAAAAAACGTGTGAGCGCCCTGGTAGGCACCAATCACGTTACCAGGGCTCCAATATCAAACAATAACTCGGATCAGCCCATTGTAAATACCGATGATAAACCTAATTCGTCCAAATTAAATCCTGACGCTCCTGAATTCGTTATCAGTCGTGGAAATTTCTTCTTAAATTATCCTATTGCTGCTGATATTCCAGATATGATCGGTAACGTCTCAGAAAATCTCGACGTAGATTTAATTGATTTTACATCGCCTCTGGATCAAATTACAACTAGACCAGCGGAATCAAAGACTGACAAATTGAAAGATGCAGAGACCAATCGGGAAACAAGCTTGGAGGCTTCACAACGAATTAAAAATATTAAAAAATCAAAAACAAAAAATTCGGTAAAAATTTTAAAATCAAAACTTAAAAATTCCACAACCCCGTCGCGTAAAACTAAAAATACAACCAATGAAACTCAATCTAAATCGCGAATTCAAAATTCATTACTGGACTATGACACTGAAGAACAGCAGCTTGCGACAAATCTTGAAAATGGCTCGGAGACATACGATACTTTTTTCTGTGATCTAAGGGAGGATACTAGTCCTTTATATGACTCAGAGATTGATGAGTATCAATCCGATTCTAGTGAAAATATTGCTTATGCCCCAAAATTCACTATCCAAATAAATTCGGACAATAAACAAAGTACATTACTGCCAATGCTCAGTAATGATAATAAATTCAGCAATATGACTTCTTCAGCCAGTCTTAAAGCTCCGTCAACCGTAAGCCGGATGATTGCTAATATTTCTATCGGTAAATATGAACTTAAAGCATTACTAGACAGTGGGGGTGAGCGCAGCTATATCTCTGAGATTGCTTATGAAAAAATCAAAGAATATCAACTGCAAGATCTCACACCTGATCCCACTAGTACCCATGGAGTAACTATGGCCAACTCCAAGTCCACGCAAACACGTGGTGGGGCCCCATTTAAAATTCAACTTGACGGTCACGATATCATCACTTGGTTAAGTGTTTTATCTGACTTGTCTACTCCAGTAATTCTTGATCTTGATTTCTGGCAACTATAGTCCTTTCGCCACTATTCTTATGGCCGTATGCAAAATCGGGTCGATAAGATTTTTCAACGTGTGTTTATGTAATTTGATGCGAGGAAACCGATTTTGATAGTTTAAAAGTTGTACGGTGGTCCAGTTTTTTGTTATAAACAATTAAAATGTTTAAACTTAAATTACAAGAAAACTATTATTGGTAACTCTTAAATAATTACAAAATTAGCTTTTTGGCATCAAAATACACAATTAATGCTTGAATCATCTTTCATCTATCTCTATTATTTATTAAGATATAACGTTTTAAAAAATACAAACTTTTTGCCAGGTCCATTTTAGCTAAAAATTGCGCGCGCATCCACAGCATATGAAGCGCGCAGGCGTGTAAATTCAAATGTCGTTTCCTCTGCTTGCATTTATTATTGTAATAAAATATATAATCATTCAATTAAAAAATAATAATAATTTTTACCTCAACTCGAACCAGTTAAATTCTGAGAATTTATGAGACGCCGAATTACATAGAAATTTTTTTTATTATAAATGCTAGATGTTAAAATATAATACAATTACGGTATTTGATATAATATATTTTGTGGACAACCATTTACGTCAAATTTTATTGTTATTATTATTTATAGTATATAACAATTTATTGTATTGCGCAAAAATAAAATTATTGTAATTATTGTAATTATTATTGAAACTATCATTGTTACTATTACTAGCATTACTATTAATACTAATTATTATTATTATTATTATTTTTTAATTGAATGATTATACATTTTATTACAATAATAAATGCAAGCAGAGGAAACGACATTTGAATTTAGACGCCTGCGCGCTTGATACGCTGTGGATGCGCGCGCAATTTTTAGCTAAAATGGACCTGGCAAAAAGTTTGTATTTTTTAAAACGTTATATCTTAATAAATAATAGAGATAGATGAAAGATGATTCAAGCATTAATTGTGTATTTTGATGCCAAAAAGCTAATTTTGTAATTATTTAAGAGTTATCAATAATAGTTTTCTTGTAATTTAAGTTTAAACATTTTAATTGTTTATAACAAAAAACTGGACCACCGTACAACTTTTAAACTATCAAAATCGGTTTCCTCGCATCAAATTACATAAACACACGTTGAAAAATCTTATCGACCTGATTTTGCATACGGCCATAAGAATAGTGGCGAAAGGACTAACTAGCAGATATTCAAGTAAATTATAAGGAGAGTACTTGGAAATTAAATACCAGTAATGTCACTCATTCATTTTTCTCTCGATCTGGATTTACTAACCAAGCATCATTAAATGTACTGTCGTCAGCTGAACGCGCTGATCTTGAAAAATTCCTAGCAAAAGAATTTGAGAAAAATAAACAAGTCCAATTGGGTTTAACCCACGTAGTCCAACATCGTATCGAATTGACAGATAATACTCCAGTACGTACAAAGCCGTACCGTAGAAGTCCACCAGTAATGAAAGCCATGCACGACAGAGTAGATGAGTTGCTTGCGAAGGGTTACATTCAGCCTTCTAATAGTGCTTGGGCTTGCTCACCGGTAATGGTACCGAAGAAAAATAATACTTGGCGTATGTGCATTGACTATCGACCACTAAACAGAGTAACGAAAAAGTCTGCTTATCCGTTACCGATCATGCACCGTATTTTATCAAGTTTCCAAGGTGCTAAAGTAATTTCAGTACTCGATGTCAGCGATGCTTTTTATCATGTCTTGGTCGAGCCAAATAGCCGTCAATATACAGCATTTTGTGTGGATGGACGAGGTTTATTTGAATGGATCCGGATGCCATTCGGTCTGACAAACGCACCCAGTACCTATCAAGAAGTTTCCGATACTGTACGTCGAGAAATTATTGAATCATTAAAACCACAATTTTCTCATATTTCAGCCGAGAATAAAATCTTTGCATATCTCGACGACTGGATAATAATTAGCGATGACCTAAAAGAACATAAAATTCTCCTTCAAGCAGTTTTCGAAGGATTCCGCAAGGCTGGAATAAAAATGAATGAAGAAAAAAGTCATTTTGGTTGCTCTGAAGTTCATTTTCTGGGCTTCATAATTAATGAAGATGGTTTGAAACCTGATCCAGCTCGATTGGAACCGATTGCGGATTACAAGCGACCTACCAACCGTAAGGAACTGCGAAGATTTAATGGGTTAGTTAATTGGTACCATAAACATCTTAAAAATGTTGCACAAGTTCAAGGTCCTTTGAACAATCTGACAAGCACTCGAGTTCCATGGGAATGGACAGATATAGAAGAAAAAGCTTTTGTGGAAACGAAAGAAGCTCTGTTAAAAGCCGCAACATTGTCACTGCCACGTCCGGACTTATCTTATCGTCTATATACCGACGTCAGCAACACTGGGTTAGGTTCAGTTTTATCTCAGTATGATCCAGAACATGATCGGGAAAATTTAATTATCTGTTTAAGTCGACCATTAAATAAAGCGGAAATGAATTACACCACAACTGAAAAAGAGTGCCTCGCTGTCGTTTGGTCCTTACGGAAATTACGAGGCTATATCGAAGGTCTACCAGTCACAGTCTATACTGATCATTCCGCATTAAAATGGCTTTACTCATTAAAAGATCCAGCAGGTCGATTGGCCAGGTGGGCAATTGACATTTCTGCTTATGACATCGAAGTTGTTCATTATCGAGGTACACAAAATGAAGCTCCAGACGCACTTTCGCGCCGATATGAAGAACCAGAGACTGCTGATGTACTTGTTTCAGAGTCCAATCCTTCATCACTGAGTATAATTGCGCAAAATTATGCTTGGTACAATGAAAAAGTCCGAGTTGTTCAAAAATATCCTGAAAATTATCGTGAATGGAAATATGAGAACGATAAGTTATATTTTTATCGTCCATTAGCTGTCAAGGAAATACTTGGTGAATTAAATCCTTGGAAAATCGTCCTAACTGAGCCAGAAATTCGTCCAGCTATCGATAAAGCTCACTGTGAAGCCCAATCAGGTCATCTTGGGATTGACAAAACTTATCAACGGATACGAGATCATTTTTACTGGCCAGGAATGTTTAAAGATGTCTCATCATATGTTTCAGCTTGTGAGACTTGTATAATGACTAAAAGTGATCAGACAAAACCGCAAGGATATATCGGAACAAGACCACCAACGCAGCCTTGGTCTATCATCTCAATTGATACAATTGGCCCATACACTCGTTCAACTATGGGGAATCAATACGCTCTTGTCATTGAAGATCTTTACACCCGTTACCTTGAAATTTTTCCTTTAAAACAACAATCTGGTAAAATTATAAAACACCATCTGACGGCTGTATTTAATCACTGGGGTCCTCCTTGTCAAATTATTTCAGATAATGGCAAAGAATTTATAAACAAAGACATAATTAATCTCATCAGTCAATATAATATAAAATTCACACCAACTCCTATCGGTCACCCTTGCGCAAATCCCGTCGAACGTTGTAATCGTACAATCAAACCCATGATTGTCGCGTTTACAAGTAAAAATCAAAAAGACTGGGATGAACACCTCGATGATTTAAAATTTGCGTACAATACTTCAGTACACACTGCTTTGGGTGTATCCCCATTTTATTTAAATCACGGACGTGACGCACGACTTATTAATGATACTGACCCTCTTGAAAATCTAGACGTATCTGACGTTACCGTTTGGCAAGCCCGAATGGACCGTGCGGTTGAACTGAGACATTTTGTTGAGCAAAATATGTTGAAAGCTCGGGAACGCACGCGAAAACAACACGAGCAGAAATTTTCTGACATTCCTATAGATTTAAAAATCGATGATCAAGTTTATTATTTAAATAAAAAATTAAGCAAAAAAGTTGATGGTTACAGTGCTAAATTAGCACCAAAATATTCGGGACCCGCGATTGTCTCAAAAATTTTAAGTCCTCTAGTAGTTGAACTACAAGACAATGCCGGTAACGATATTGGCACATATTATTACAATGATTTAAAAATTCCGAGATGGTCTCGAAGACGTAACTGATTATTATCGATATATTTCAGATCGTTCATCATGAAAGTGAAAATCCATGGAAAGTCAGGATCGGATACTGAAGCCTCATCTCATGAGTCCGAGGCCGAGGTATCTGATACTGAACTGTCATCAATTCATGCAGTCATACCATCATCCGATTCACCCTCACTTTCATTAAATACTGCATCAACATCCGCACTCGAATTACCACCCACCACTGAAAAAAGGACATCAACTTCGTCACCAGCTGCACCTGTAATGTCATCAACCATCGCAGCATCACCGACATGGTCTACTGGGTCAGCTACATCAGCTGGACCCCGATTTGCGTTGCCGCCATGGCAAACGACAACTGGCCTTGACTTTGGTCGTCCATCATCTGCACTATATGTATCGAGTCCAACCGCAACACCAACTTCAGTAATGCTCGAGACTTCAACTAAATTCATGAAGAACGAATTTAGTAAACTTCATGCCCGTATTGACCGTGCGATAAGTCATCGCCCTGCGGTTACGTCACTACCATCTGGGGTATCAAAGTTTGATGTTCAGTGGATGGAACGTATCGACGAGCGACTTGAAGATCTTCAGATAGTGGTGCAAACCAACACTGACCAAGTTGCAGAATTAAAGACACAGCTAGAGTCTTTAAAAGTACCTCCAACTACTACAGAATCCACTGATATCACCATCCTCACGGCTAAATTTCAACAGTTATCGGAGCAAGTCCAGCAAAGCCAGCGAATGATTGCAGAAATTAAGCTGCCAAGTCCAGAAGAGTTTGTGCAGAAACTTCAGGCAGTTAATGTACCATCTAAACCGACGGTCACTGAAATTAGTTGCTAGACAGCAACTACATCAGCTACAACTTCTACTCCAGTCCAAGTGGAATACGACATGGGTACGACACCAAACAACAAAGCAGTACTACCATTACTGGCTCAACAAGCTTCTGCTTGCGGTCCGAATCCAGGGCTGAAGATTCGCGAGGGCGCCTATCAACGTCCACCGCCAGAGAATGCCAGATTTCCACCATCATCGTTGCTTGCTCGACGAATGGCCCGCCAAGAGTTAACTGAGAAGGAAGTGATGACTATGCAAGCGTCTGGTGCTATTCCTAAGGGCATCAAGACCAAAATTCAAATGGTAACTTTTGCAAACTCGTTACCGTATTCCCAGACAGCTCCAGCTCCAAAATATGAAGTGCCATTGCAACCCAAAGAGGCATACAAACAATTTTTGTCTGGCCTACAATCAGCTCCAACACCAAGTTCTACTGTAGCGGCCACCGATTCAACACCACAAGTTGTAATCCACAACGGTATTCACTTCATGGACTTTACAACCTTCTGCAAAGCCATTGAGATCTGCGTAACTGTTAAGCCTAGAATATGCCACACCGAGCTCAGAGAATCCTGGACACAAACGGTCACGACGCAAGCTCAGTCGCTATTCATCTCCAATGCGTGCCAAAATTGTCGGCAACGGGACCATAAGATTGCCGAATGCCAGCTGCCATGGCGACCTGACATGTGCCATGTCTGCTATCAAGACCAAGTAACAACGGCAACGTGCTTCCGTCTGCACGACAAAAATTATAAAGACTATATTCGGGGACGTTGCCAAGGCTGTGGTATTCCAGCTCAATTATTTGATCCACACTGCAACGCATGTAATCGTCGATACCCAGGCTACAAAAATTGGATTTCAACCAAGTACACACCAGAGGACATCGAGCGATTCCATCGAAGCCATTTGCGATCCATCAAGAAACCCGAATAAAATTTAATTATTTTTCTTACGCTGCCGATTTAGATGTACATCTAAATAAACACCTACATTAACTCATATCCATCTCATTGATTCATTTAATTATTGTTGCCAATTGTAGTAATTTTCATTTACAGCTCAGAATCCTGAGGCGGTTGGCAGACAACAGTATAAATTATTTTTTTTATTTTTTTGCAGCACAGAAGCTGTCATATTCAAAAAATTTATTATTTTTTTTGTACCTAGTATTAAGTGTAAATAATCATAATGTATTTTATTCTATACTTTATTTTTTTTAGTTCGTAAGTCGTACAGATTTCCTGATTCAGGTCGAGGTCCCAGGATCGAGGTGAACCTGAGATTGGGGCTGGGTTGGAAAATAATTTTCAGATCCCTAACGGCTTGCGATCGATTCATTTGGCAAGTCACTTGCAATTTCACTGGCAATCTACTTGCATCACTGGCGAGTAACTCGCAATCACCAAAATTTGAATTAAAATTTTACTGGCAATCTACTTGCAAATTTCTAAGCGATCCAATCGCAATAATATAAACAATTTTCCTGAAAATCATTTCTTTCATTATTATTAAGTTTATTATTACAGTCGGGCAACCCAGACGGAAATCCAAAAGGGTAACCTTGGCTTGGTGGGGGGGATTGAGACAATGTGAATTGTCTTCGTCGTCCTCAGCCTTGCGGTTCCCAATTTTCTCCGTCTCGTTGCCGCCTAAATTCAGTACGTCATAGTGCCATGGATACATGACTTAATTTTCACGTCGACGCATGTCCGTAAGGGTGAAGTGGGGATAGTTCAGAGGCGAGTCCCAGACCCTCAATTATCGGTCAATCACTTCGATCCTGGATCACTTAGCGTCTAGACTTGTTATCTAGTATTCATTTGCGATTCTTTTCTATATTGATATTATTTCACTTATTATTCTGACAATTTTACTTGCAATATTATTTTTATTATTTCATATAGACGGTTATTATCATTATAAATAACGATAAAATAAAGTAAATCATATTGTGCGTTACCGACGAATTGTTCGCGGTATTAATTATTATACTCTACTAAATATTGAATATTGTGTATAACTGCGTCATTCCACTGGGAGGAAACATTGTATATTCTGTACCTACGAGGACACTACATTCATTGTAAATTGCGCAGTATTTATTGTAAGTAACTGAATATTATTATAATTGGCAATAAACTTGCATTTTCTAGTTAATTCCTATCATTCTAATTTTCACTCACACTCTTTATTTTCCTACTCTACTGGTAAGAATTATTAACCCGTCTATTAAGAATAATATTGTTCATTAAAAACTGATAAGTTTAGTTTAGTATAAGAAATCTATCGATAGTTAATAAGCCGTGAGGTAAGTTGGTGAATTTTATATACGTTGCCGTTTGAATAAGTGCGGGTCCTTGCATTGCAAGAACCCTAGCCCATTGCTCTGTCCCAATAAAATAAAATTTGTTAGAGGCCAGCCTAAGCCAGGGCTCAACCCGCGAATTCTGGTGGCTGCTGGTAAAAATCGCGAAGTTAAAAAGCGATTTGTCTCAATATATATCTGGCATAGATATTATATTATTTTTGGAATAACCAGTGCTCTTCCCCATGGAGAGTGCAGGATATCCATCCCAGCTCGGGCTATCTATATTTTCCTTGGGAATAGCTATTTTTTCTATTTGAATTCTCTGAAGAGAATTAAAAAATATTGAAAATTCCTTAATGTAAATTCTCCTCAAATATATTTAATTCTCTGAAAAGAATTAGAAAGTATTGAAAATTCCTTAATGTGAATTCTCCTCAATTATATTTAATTCTCTGAAAAGAATTAAAAAGTATTAAAAATTTCTAAATATGAATTCTCCTCAATTCTATTTAATTCTCTGACGAGAATTTAAAAGGATTAAAAAAATTTTTAATCCTCTTTAATTCTCTTTTTTAACCAGGGTATATCGGTTGATTCATCGATTAAAATACTAAACATCGTATTTTTTAATTTCGCACACAAGGCCATAGTTTGTGATTCTCCAACAACATTTTTTATGATTGCCTTAACTTTAGTCGGTTTTAATTGGACTTCTTGAAGTACTTTAGAGTCTGAATAACAACTTTTCGTTAAATCAATTAAATGGTTCATAACACTTAATGATAAATTATGTTCAACCATAAAAGCACAAGTTTTTATTTCTGCTCTTTTCACCAACTAGGATATTGAAGTTTCTTCTTTACTTTTGTCAATAAATTGTTTAATTGACTTTTGATTTTCTGAAGACGCTGATTCCATTTTCTTTGTGTGACTAAGTGATTCAGCATGTTTATCAATTACTCCAATATCAGCTTTTATAGATTTTTTATCGCAAATAGTATAAATGGCTTTTGTTTGATCATTGGGATGTGGCATTAAGCATTTACCATAATTTTTTTTATTTTGCCACGCATATCGGAACTTTTGTACTCGATGAGCATTTGAAAAATTTCGACGTATTTTTTTTTTTAGGAGGTGTATTTAACTTCGAGTCGTCGGAATCAGAACTTTTACCACTTATTATTTAAATAATTTATCATCACAATGATAAAAATTTAAAGACTACTTGAAGGATTGAACGTGTTCGAGTTATATTATTTTTTTCCAGAAAAATTGTCTTAAAATCGTAGCTTCAGAATTTAGCATAAGGTTAGAAAAAAAACCAGTGAACTTCTAACTAATCAACTGTTACGTTTTCGTTGCACGATGTTGATGTTCAGCTCAGCTAGTTTTGTAGTATTTCTAGGTATTGGGTTCTCGACAGCAAAATCACCTCACGGTGACCCGAAATAACTGGTGTTGTATTAAGATATAACTATAACTTTATTCACAAATGATAGTTATAGATTTTAGAAGTTGAAAGTATACACTTATGATACAAATTAATTATGTTCAGTAGTCAAACTAACAGAAGGTATGACTATGGACTTGACAATGAATTAGACGAGTGTTAAGAGCTGTCTTAATAACGTATTGAGGGTAATAGTTGTGTGTCCAAAAGGTCAGCCTCTCCTAGCTCTCTAGTTCTGAGTCTCTTCTTGCTCACCGAGCAAGGGTTTTTATAAGGTCTTCTAATCACCAAAAATAGTGGGATGAGAATTGTTAAGTGGGGTTAAATTGTTGATCAGAGTTCACACTCATTGGTCGTCGAACTCGTCATTGCTTATCAGCGCGAGGCGATTGGGCATAAGACCCATGCGTCGAGCGCGAGAAGGGATTCGATCCTCGGCTGATGTAAATTTCTGAGAAAAGTTATTCATTTGAAAGTCAAAGTCCATTTTCATATCATCTGCGTTTGTTGCAAATTATTACTAATAGTTTATACAGCTGTGTTTTAAAATGATTAAATTATCTTCAGTTGAGTATACTATAAGATTAAAGTAAAAAAATGTTCTCATACGTGGGATTAGTTACATCCGGTGATTAGTTTATTATTTGGTTATTGATTTGAAAAATATACATATGTTAAAGATATTCTTATAATATACAATTCAAATGATAGAATATACTCTTACGTTAATTACGTTATTATAATTATCTACTTGAGGTACTCTAATTGTTGGTAATTAGGGTGCCTTATTTTGGGAATAGACTATAGGTCGGTAAAATAATCTAGTGAGCTGAGAACGGGCCCTGCTTGACAGCCAGGATATAACACGCCCCGCCCCGTTGGACGAGCGCCCCGCTCGTTATTTTTTTTAAAACATAATGGGACTTACCGACGTATGGTCTATTTCCTTACAAATGTATTATTTTTTAAGCTATATAATATGTTTATAATCAGATTAATTTTTTTTTTATCATCTACCTGTTTTATATCTCTTTACATAAACTTTGTTTAATTATTCGTTACATAGTTTTGCTTAAATTTTACTTAAATCTAATTTACAAAATTAATTAATTACTTCAATCTCTTTTTTTTTGTATTTTTACTTTTGTTTATCGATACATAAAAATTTATGATTTTGGTATATTTTTTTTTATTTAAAAAAAATTTTAAGAATAAGTTTGTTGACACTATTAGTGGTTTTTCTAAAAAAAAAAAATGTTTCTTTATACATATTTTCAACATAGTTATTTGATTATTTCCTTGTATATATTATGTTTATATATATTTTTCGAGTTTGAAATTCGTGTATTAGCTAAAATCCTTCGTCTAGGGCATGTTAAAGAAAGTGGTATACACAATTGTGTGAAAGGGAAAGCGAAATAACTTATTTATATGCTATTTTTGCTCTGTCGCAGTGAACTATTTTCCGTTTCCCCGGTTTATATTCTATTTCTATATCATTCTTATCTGCAAGTACGTCAGTAATTTTAAATGGTCCTAAATAATTGTCGTCAAATTTACCGGTTTTTTGATTTTTGATTAAATAGATTTCTTGACCGATAGTAAATTTCACAGGATTAATTTTCTGATCATAATATTTCTTTGATTTTTCTTTAGCTTTTTCTAAATTTTCTTTTGCTTGTCTTTTTGTTTCAAAAAGTCTAAGTGTTAAATTCTGAACGTGATCGTCATACGTGAGAACTTCGTCAAGATAAGGAAATTCCGAAGGCATACGGGCTTGTTTTCCGTAGACCAGCTGATAAGGACTGAACTTAGTTCCTTCATGTACACTATTATTATATGCAAAAACTGCAAAAGGGAGCCATTTATTCCAATCTTTATTATTTGTATAATGTTTAATGAAATCTGTTAGAACTTGATGACTTCTCTCTAATGAACCATTAGATTGAGGGTGGAAAGCTGTAGTTTTGATTTGTTTGATTTTAAATAGTTATTCTCAATAGGCAATTCTTGATCATTATTTTGAGTGACTAATGCAAAAACTCTTTTCCGTGTTGTTCCTGACTTAATTACTTCGCCTATTTCATATTTATTTGTCGGAGATAATTTTAATAAACCTAATTCTAATAATCTTTTACCTATTTCACTAGATACAGTGCCGTCTGCAGAAATAAAACATAAATAATTATCCTTTCTCATCTCTAAATTGTCTCTAGTTTCAATAACATTGTTAGATTTTTCAGTGATTTCTTCATCGTGAAAAATATTATCGATTACTAGCTGTGAATCATTGTTGTTAAATATTGGAAGATTATTATCGATTTGTGTTAGAACGTCATTAGTATGTGTTGGAGAATTGTAAACAGGGTCCGAGGCTGCTCTTATCGGCGCTGCTGGACTAGTTGGATCATTTAAAAATGTTTGAGATTTTCCATCAGCTGTAATTCTAGTCATATTATTTTGTGTAATATTTAAATTATCGGTAGGAACATTAACTATTATTGACTCATTTTCTTTTGAATGTTCTGAATTTATAGTTTCCAAATTTACAGGTTCTACAGTTGCAATAATATTAGGAATTTGCGCATATCTCTGTCTGAAATTATTGTTTTTATTCATTTGTTTGGATTTTGTTTTTAAATTTTGATAATCATTTCTGTGTTGTATAGTATTTTTAGTATTTGAAATGTGTTGATGATTATATTTAGTAACGTCACAGCAAGCGCATTTTGTCGGCTTACGTTGGCGTGAAGATCTTCTTAACGGCTGTATGTGTTGTGTAGGATTGGTATCTTTATTTACTGTATTGTGTACAAATTTATTTTTTGGATTACTCAAGTCACACGATGGTAACGGAGCATTAATATGAGGAAGATGTGTGTTTAACGATTGTTGAATTCCGACCGAACTTTTAACTTTATCTAATTTTTCTATATTTACACGTGTTTGGGATGTTTTTGAGTCTCGTACGACGTGTTTATCGCTACTCGATTCTTCAGATGAATAAATAACGCTTACAACTTCCATAGGTTCTATAAACGAATTTTGTAAAGATATATTATTTTTGTTACTTTCAATTACAGCTTTAGTATGAATAATTTTAGGTTCATCACCACCTTCGTCAGATGACCATGGAATTGCACCACCTTCATCTGGATTACCTTTCGGTTCAATATAAGTTACTTTATTAGGATTATTTAAATTTAAAGTTTTTTCAATTTTGTTTGAATTTTTAAATACATTTTTACGCGCTGAATTATCGTTAGTTTCGCTATCTAAAATAATCGATTCATCTGAACTGCTTTCTTCTGAAGTTTCTGGAATTATAACATTTGACATTTCTAAATTGTTTTTATTTCTTTTCCTGGAACGTATCATTGGAGAAGGAGTAAAATTAGCTAATTGTGATGTTCTTTTAATTAGAAAATTTTTTGCTAAGTTTCTTTGAAAATTATTTTCTTTACTTGTTGGATGAGTTCGTGCAATAATAGGCGTTCTAGGGGAGGGTTGTATGGGAAGGAGGGGAGTAGAAGTATTTGTAGCTTGAATCTTAGGTTTGAAACTTGGGCCCGGTGTAGGCGTACTCAGAGTTTCAACCGTAGGGAGAGGGGATGAATCTTGTATTGAAGTACGAGAAATAGTCATATTCTCGGATAATGACGCATTTTTATTAATATTTTTAATTGGAGTGGGTACAGGAGTGATTCCAAAATCAGTGGAATCTGTCGTATCCCCATTATAAATTCCAAGTTTCTTTTGCTGATCAAAAATCTTTTTTCGAAGTTTTTGAATATTATAAATATCAGAATCATCTGATGACGAAGTGTCATGAAAGTCCGAAAGAATAATTTCTTCATCATAAACTTTAGTTTTATTTTTGGTATCCGTACACGTGTTACCAGATTTTAAATTTCGCTTTTCTAAATTTAGTTTTTCTGAATTTAGTTTTTCTGAATTTAGTTTTTCTGAATTTAGTCTTTCTGAATTTAGTTTTTCTGAATTTAGTTTTTCTGAATTTAGTCTTTCTGAATTTAGTCTTTCTGAATTTAGTTTTTCTGAATTTAGTTTTTCTGAATTTAGTTTTTCTGAATTTAGTTTTTCTGAATTTAGTTTTTCTGAATTTAGTCTTTCTGAATTTAGTTTTTCTGAATTTAGTTTTTCTGAATTTAGTCTTTCTGAATTTAGTCTTTCTGAATTTAGTTTTTCTGAATTTAGTTTTTCTGAATTTAGTTTTTCTGAATTTAGTTTTTCTGAATTTAGTTTTTCTGAATTTAGTCTTTCTGAATTTAGTTTTTTTGAATTTAGTTTTTCTGAATTTAGTTTTTCTGAATTTAGTTTTTCTGAATTAAGTAATTTAGTATTTCTTGGAAATGGATTATATCGCCTGACGTCCGATTTCTTTTTTCTAAAAATTTTATTCTTAACGATATATCCTGAAGGTTCTGAATTTAGCTTTTCTGTAACTGATCGTCGATCAATCGGGTGATCAATCCTATTGTCGTCGATAGAAATAATTTTGTCGACTGGATCTGTAGGTAACATATCCACAGATTCAACCGCTTGAGGTGTGAGCTCAAGATTTTGAGTTTTGTCGATTGGGTCGGTCAGATCCATATCTGTTGACTCAACCGCAGAAGTTTTAGAATTTAAGTTTTCCTTACTTTTTTCAACCGTATCTGAACTATATTCATTATTACCATTGGGTACAAACGTTTGAATTTTAGTTCTTGAAATTTCCCGCGCTTCACTCTCCGAGATAGAAGTATCAGAAGCTTCAATTGCGGCAAATTTTACTCTTTTTTGTTCATCAGAATCTGATGATCTTAATCTAGCCAAACCCGTA
Source organism: Microplitis manilae (assembly GCA_030273425.1). Classification (NCBI taxonomy): domain Eukaryota; kingdom Metazoa; phylum Arthropoda; class Insecta; order Hymenoptera; family Braconidae; genus Microplitis; species Microplitis manilae. The sequence continues at coordinate 18,369,672 of CP092727.1, read as the reverse complement.
CTAAGGGTTTTACCTCCATAAGGAGTGTCTTTATAGCGCCATTTAACTTTAATTGGATAAGCTTGACGCTCCTCGATAATTGGATTACGAGATAGTGCATCAGCATTAGTATTTTTCTTACCTGCTTTATGCACTATTTGAAATTCGAAATCTGCCAGACGATGTCTCCACCGCATTACACGTGAGTTTGGGTCATTCATATTATTTACCCATACTAGTGGCCGATGATCGGTCACTAGTGTGAACGGTCTACCGTAGAGATAATGTCTGAAGGTTTCTATACCAAAAAGGACTGCAACCATTTCTTTTTCTGTAGTAGAATAGTTTCTTTCATGTTTATTTAGGACTCTAGAAGCGGCGGCTACCATAGGATCTTCGCCAACCTTACCTTGAGAGAGAATTGCACCGACTGCGTAACCTGATGCGTCAGTCGTTACAATAAATGGTTTTTCAAAGTCCGGATACTGTAATATCGGAGCTGTGCATAATTTATCTCGTAAAGTTTCGAAAGCCACTTGATGATTTGTGGTCCATTCGAACTTTTTATTTTTACTTGTAAGATCCGATAAAGGCTTCGCAATCTTTGCAAAATCTTTGATGAAACGACGATAGTAACCACAAAGACCGAGAAATTCTCTCAATGACTTAACATTAATTGGAACTTTGAATTCTTTGACTGCTTTAATTTTATTTGGATCAGGCTTGACGCCATCAGCCGATATTAGATGACCTAAATACGTTACTTCTCTTTTAAGAAATTCGCATTTTTCTGTTTGAAGTGTTAAGTTTGCACTGCGCAGGCGTTCTGCGAGTTTTATAAATTTAGTTGCATGCTCCTCGAGTGTACGTGCATAAATTACAATATCATCTAAATATACGAATAAATCGAAACCTTGTAACCCTCTAAGAACCAAGTCCATCAATCTTTGAAACGTAGCGGGTGCATTTTTTAAACCAAAAGGCATTCGTGTGAATTGATAAAGACCATAAGGTGTTTTGAAAGCTGTTTTTTTCTATGTTTAAGAGATAGTTTAATTTGATGAAAACCCGATTTTAAATCGAAAATTGAAAAGTATATAGCACCACCAAGTTGATCGAGAATTTCACAAATTAACGGCAATGGATAGACATCTTTTTCAGTTTTATCATTAAGATTTCTATAATCAATTACTAAACGAGTACGTTTGTTACCTTGAGAGTCAGGTTTCTTAGGAACGATCCATAAAGGAGAACAATATGGTGAGTTCGATGGCTCAATAATGTCCATCTTACGTAATTCGTCAATATGTTTTTCGATTTCCTCTTTTAAAGTAGGTGGATATCGATATTGTCGAGTGTTTACCGGTATATCATCGGTTGTATGTATTTTGTGAGTGATAATATCAGTAGATTTGAGAGGCTCACCAGGTATGTGGAAGAGGTCAGAGTATTCCTCGATAAGGGAAATAACTGCTTTACGCTCTTTGTCGTCGAGGTGATTTAGCCGAAGAAGTTTAAGAACCTCATTAACACGGTCATCTCGTGACTGAGTATGATCTCTATGTTCTGTGGTCTTATCTTCTTTTTCTGAAGGGCTACTGTCCTCGTCTACACTTGTATCGAAAGGATATAAAGGAATTACGGGTACATTCACTGTGACGTCCACATCTTGTGTATTGATGGCATATAGGTAAGCTATTCCATGATTATTTTTGACCACGGCTTCACCCGCAAATATTCCATCACCCAACTCTATTTGAGATACATAACCCTCACTTAAATTATTTTTGACTCGAATATATATTGGAGCTTTTGACCTAGCCGGCAGGACAAAGCTTTCCTTTTCTAAAAATGGTACCTCTAATTTTAATTTAGTGAAAGTTATGGATTCTTTAGTAGAGTCGATTACACCACCTTGTTCTTTAATAAATTCCCAACCAATGATTCCAGTATATTCAAGAGGGAATTCGTCAGGAATAATATGAAAATCTACTGTAGTATTAAGCATGCGTAATTGAATTTTTCTTAGAGTTAACGCGTCCGAAACTCCATTTAATTTAAAGCAGTATGATTCATCGATTAATTTAGGATTTTTAATTTCGCTTAATTTAATTAAATTTAAATTGCAACCAGTATCAATCAAAAATTTAGCAGTATTCAATTTAATATCTTCTGATTTTATTGTAATTGATGTAGGCCTATAGTTTGGTAAGAGCGCGCCTACAAAATAAGTTTTTAATGGAATTCTTATTGTGCTTGATTTATTACCTGGCGCTGAGATAAAACGTTTCCCGTCGGAGCGCCAGATCGAGGGAACGTCTGTTCGTTTCCCGCATTTTCAGAATTACTTGGTTGATTTTTACGTTTGTCTTCGTTAAATATGCGTTTACGGCACACATCGATAATATGATATTTCTTTTTGCAATAACTACACTCTGGAATAGTGTTTTCAGAGTTTGATTTATTATTATTATTATTAGCATTATTTTTATGATATTCTAAAACACGACAATCGTTAACAGTATGATTAGTTCGTTTACAGTACACACAACTTATTCCCTGAGGTGAATTATTATTGTTACCATTAGTTCGCATGTTCATGTTTTGACTTGATTTTTTAAATTGATTATTATGATTATTACTGTTATTAACATTTCGAGAAAAATTATTTTTATTATCTGATTGAATAGCATAGCAATTTTTGGAAACTGGATCGCGTGATTTAAAATATTTGGAAACTGATGTCATTTGTTGTTGACAAGTTTCAATTTCCATCGCTGCTTTTGCTGCGTCATCAAGAGTTAAATAGAGATTTTGAGCAGTAGCTTGTTTTAAGAACATAGCTATATAAGGTTGGAGACCTGATAAGAATGCTTGGACTGCTGCCTCGATTGCAGTGGATTTTTTTGAATCTTTATCATCGATATCCGATAAATCTATTTCTGCGGTCGCACGCGTTAAATGATTATCTATTCTATAACTGAAATCTAAAACTTTTTCGTTAGGTAATTGAACGAAATCATTGAACTCTTTTAGCCAAACTGATATAAGTTTTTTAGGTCTGAAGTGAAGATTTATGAATTTAATTAAGTCGTTAATGTTAGAATGATTTTTTGAACAAATGCGTTTCAACGCTTCGCCTTTATATTTTGCTATTAAAAATCGAATAACTTGTTTATCATCTAGAATATGTAGTGCAATAGATTCTTTTGCATCTACGCAACTTTGTATGAATGAATCTACTGGATAACCACTAGTAGTACCATCAAAATCTGGTATCGTTTTGAAAAATTCTTTATAATCTGATTTAGCTTGTGTAATCGTATTATTTAAATTTACTGACTTATTCTTACTACTGTTTGCAGTTAAAATATCTAATTGTTCTTTTAATTTACTTTCGAATTCTTTTTGAAAATGTTCATGCATTTGAGATTCTAGTTTGCTTTTTTCTATTTCACTAATTTGTTTTAACTTTTCTAATTGCGCTTGTAACGCAAGAATTTGACCTTGTTGTTCGGAGATAGTTGTCTCCATTTCTTCAGTTTTAGTCATTTTTATACTAAATATTTAAATTGACTTACTCTTAAGTGATAAGAAATATTTATTGAATACGGCAGGAGAACGCTGGTAAGACCCCTGTAGACTTCGAAGAGTAGTAGGATGTTGGTTGAAGGCTCTGCTGCTGTAGTGTGCGTAGCTGATAAGCTAACAAGGCTCCGATGACGATGATAATGTAGACAAATATATTTAAAAGACTCTGATGACGTTATAGGGTTGAATGCGTGATGAATTGTATTATTTTTTTTTCACAACAAAACTTTTAGATTACGCAATTTTTTATTCACGATTTTAATTTTAATTTTATTTGATTTTATTTTTATTTGTTGATTTTGATTTTTTATTTTTAATTGTTTTTTTTGAAGATTCAGACACACGAAAATTTATATTAAGTTGTAATTTTTAATATTAATTATTATTTTTTTTATTTTAATTTTAATTCAGATATTTGTTATGATTAAAAAAAAATTTTACTATTTCACTCGCTACTTAGAACACTGAATTTAAATGTTAATTTATTTTTTTCACTTCTCACTCAATAGAATTTTTTATCTTGAGTTGATGTTTTAAGTTGATTTTTTTTCAACGTAAAAAAAAAATTTTCAGATTTTTGAAAACTCACCAGGAACTTCGGAGCTGGTCGAATCCGATCGCTGCCACCAATTTTAATAGATACTAGCTGTTACGTTTTCGTTGCACGATGTTGATGTTCAGCTCAGCTAGTTTTGTAGTATTTCTAGGTATTGGGTTCTCGACAGCAAAATCACCTCACGGTGACCCGAAATAACTGGTGTTGTATTAAGATATAACAATAACTTTATTCACAAATGATAGTTATAGATTTTAGAAGTTGAAAGTATACACTTATGATACAAATTAATTATGTTCAGTAGTCAAATTAACAGAAGGTATGACTATGGACTTGACAATGAATTAGACGAGTGTTAAGAGCTGTCTTAATAACGTATTGAGGGTAATAGTTGTGTGTCCAAAAGGTCAGCCTCTCCTAGCTCTCTAGTTCTGAGTCTCTTCTTGCTCACCGAGCAAGGGTTTTTATAAGGTCTTCTAATCACCAAAAATAGTGGGATGAGAATTGTTAAGTGGGGTTAAATTGTTGATCAGAGTTCACACTCATTGGTCGTCGAACTCGTCATTGCTTATCAGCGCGAGGCGATTGGGCATAAGACCCATGCGTCGAGCGCGAGAAGGGATTCGATCCTCGGCTGATGTAAATTTCTGAGAAAAGTTATTCATTTGAAAGTCAAAGTCCATTTTCATATCATCTGCGTTTGTTACAAATTATTACTAATAGTTTATACAGCTGTGTTTTAAAATGATTAAATTATCTTCAGTTGAGTATACTATAAGATTAAAGTAAAAAAATGTTCTCATACGTGGGATTAGTTACATCCGGTGATTAGTTTATTATTTGGTTATTGATTTGAAAAATATACATATGTTAAAGATATTCTTATAATATACAATTCAAATGATAGAATATACTCTTACGTTAATTACGTTATTATAATTATCTACTTGAGGTACTCTAATTGTTGGTAATTAGGGTGCCTTATTTTGGGAATAGACTATAGGTCGGTAAAATAATCTAGTGAGCTGAGAACGGGCCCTGCTTGACAGCCAAGATAAAACACAACTACTAAGTTTTGAGTAGGGTACTTGAAATATAAGGTAAACACTGACAATTGCAAAATTAACGAATCATGTGCCCGTATTTTAGACAAAATAGATATCATTGGCTGATGTTAAAAAAACTACTGGCACGCCATCTCTTAACCATAATAAGGAATAATTACTATCAATATTATAACCGGGCAGCGTTGGTACGACGTGAGAGTGCGGCTCTCTCGCTGTCTTCGTCTGGTTTTGGTCTTTCTCTCTCCCTCTCGTTACAACCTGATTGCTGAGTTCGGCTGAGTTAGGCGCTAGACCATAGGGGATGATCTCGCGCAGCAGGTGACCGTGAATTGGTCCTTCGCGCATAATTAGGTAGGGGTCATCAGAGGTTGGGACCAAAGGCAGTTAAACTAAATTTAGCATTCAAGTTCAAGTGAGCAAACAGTTAGCCACGCGACAATAAAATAAATTATAGTGTTTCCCAAAATTCTTACTTATAATTAAAAAGACGTACTAAGTTTTCTGTGAGTACTGGTTAGTAAAACCAAAGAGAGTGCGAGTACTTTCATCGTTACCAGCCCAGGAACCGGAAGCAGTTTACAATCCAAGGAGTCGTCAAAACCAGGGAAGGATGAACCGTAGACCAGTTCCACCTGTACGTTTACCAGTAACCAGATAAGACATATAATAATTTGTACATATATAAATTTTCACTTTCTCTCTTCAACGCGACAATTACTTAATATTTAGTAAAATATATAATTTAGTTTGTTCAATGAGATCCACGCGATAAGTAAATTAATTACCGCGGGATACTCAATTAATTAATTAAAATTTAATTTATAAGAAAAGGGGATTTCATGTATATATTTGGGCTTGGTTAAATAAACTTTAATTTTCTTTACATTGAGTCTTTTGAACAAATTTTCTTATCACCAGTTCGTCTAGAATAAGTTGTATTACAGCCGCGTGTCCGGTAGAACGAGTGTACCCACCTCTGAGATCTATTTCCCGCCTTCCAGAACCAACAAATAAAATAATTAAAATTCATATTTATATTTAATAATTTATTATTAATTAATTATTTATTCGGGAAATTTTAGTAACTGTGGTTCGTGGCTATCGGACACGAGATAGCCAAGGCCCACCGTTATATTTGGCGCCCAACTCGGTTTCCTCGTTCAAAAAATTCTAGACCTGGTGATAAAGAAAAATTAGATTTGAAAATTTTGAGAAAATTAAATTAATTATATTATACCGTTGAAGAGAGAAATAATGGTATTATAATTGAATATTGAATTGATACTGTGATTTATATATATATATATATATTGGTTGCCCAAAATTATTTAAATTAAACGTATAAAAATTATAAATAATCTGCTTAAAATAGCGAGTAAAATACTAAAATTTTAAAATATAAAATACCGAGTGAAAAAAATAAAATAAAATTGAAGTCGTGGTAGTGAAGAAAAAATCGATAAATTCCGGTGGTCTCGTGAAGACCAAGACAAGGTCATCGTCTTACGCGTTGGTCGTACGCGTTACTCGTAGTACACAATAGGTACGACACTAAGTTAAGAGAGATAAATATCAAATAAAATCACTGGTTATTCTTTGATTTTTCTCTCTGAAAATTAAACTAAAATAAATTAAGTAAAATAAAAAAAAAAAAAAAAAAAAAAAAAAAAAAAAAAAAAAAAAAAAATCAGTAAATAAAATTTACATATTAAAACTAACAGTGACAGTAAAATTTTGTATTATAAAATAAATTGAAATAGAATAACAAAAATTAAATCTTGTAGTAAAATCACAAGTAAAATTTCAAATAAAATAAAATAGATAATTTAATTACTGGTTTAATAAACCATCGTTTGCATTGTTAAAATAAGCTTAAGGAAAATTCACTAAGTGAATGAGTAGTTACAAAGAAACTGTTTGATAAATAATATTATTCAAATTTCAAAAATTTTACTCACTAGACTTAAGTCTAAGTAAATCTTTGAGATAAGTAAATTAAACAAATAGCAAAAATTTTAATTATCTAAAATAGAATTCGGGGCTTAAAGTTTTAAGCGTCGGAAATAAATTCAAAATTATCAGTTAATAATTGAAATAAAATCGGTGGCTTAAAATTTCAGCCATTGATAAGAATTTCTTGTCATTGTAATAATCTTAAACAAATTAAAAATTCAATAAACTTGTGGTTTATTACTTAAACCATTATAGTAAATCTAAAATAAATAAATTAAATTTTCAAAAACTGTCATTGTTAGGAATTACTGAGTCACAACTGTCGTCACCTAGTGATTAAAATAAATTCTTAATCCGGTAACAAATAAATAAATTTTAATTTTAGAAATTGACAATAGAAATATTTTAAGTTATTTGCTACTGGTAATTAAATTTTATGTGTAGTATTATTGGGGCTCGTAAGCTGCCTGTCTTATCAGCTAATATAAATTAAAATTAAGTCCCAATAATCGTATTATGAGTAATACTCGACCACTAACGCGTCAAAATTCAAAGCGTATAACACAACAACCAGGTAGGCGGGAAAGTGAAGAGATAATCTTTGAAGGAATCAGTTCCTCAAACGGAAGGAATCAAAATAGGGTAGTGCATTCACCACCCTCGACTACGTGTACAATAACATCAAGTACTACGGTTTCGTCAGCGAGTTCGACGATGTCGAATCCTAATCCGTTACCTGGTATACCTAACCTGATCGTGACTTCGGACACCCCACAGCAAGTTAGACTGCCAGTAAGGCGTAGCTTAGGGAATATGGTAGCAACCACCACGTCTATGGTCACGACAGTGACCACCACGATACCGACTACTACCACGATAATACCAACTACTGTCACTACCACTCCAGTTATTGTTACAACTTCTTCTGGGTCAATGCAAACGGGCGACCCATCGGCCGGTAATACAAGTGACCAATTAAATTTAAATCCGACGAATACTCGTGATAATTTACGGGCATCTATGGATGAAGTATTCATAGAAAACCCCCCACCGGTACTTCCCCAACACATTCAGCCTAATGCGGGATCCGTTTTTCCTCCTGGCACCGTTCCAGTTTCCGTACAGGCTGACCAAGCGGCAACTCAAGCTGCCCTGGCTCAAATTTTAAATTGTCTTCAAAATCTGACCTTAGCTATGAGTGCGCAACCGGTGAACAATCCGCAAGTGCCTGTACAGACAATCACACAAACTGTTCGCGAGGTAACTCACAGTTTTGGCGACGGGGAGTGTGGTACAGGTCACTCGAATTTAAATAATAGGGCTGCTACGACCTCAGCCCTCCCGGTAAATTTACAACCAAGTACCAGTGGAATAAATAATGTTCACAACAATACGACCGGACTTTGTAACAACAATTTGAATAATAATTTAAACAATAATAGTAATGACCACCCCATTATTAATCCGAGCGGAAATTTTAATAATAATTTAAATAATAATTTTAACGACAATAATTATCGTTGCAATAATCCACCAGTAAACAATAATTTTGAAATATTACGGGATAATTCATTCGCCGGTAATAATTATAATAACAATTTTGGTGGAAATTACAATGGATATGGGAATAATAATGGTCAAGAAAATCACCAAGAATATTATGACCAACCGAGAGCGAATAATTTAGTAATACCAAACGCCGCGGCAGTTTCGCTACGTAAATGGCGCGATATTAGAGAAATCGTAAGAGCATGGCCGGTACGTTTTCCGCAAGGCGATTTATCAGCTAACAGTTTCTTGGCTTCATTTGAAGCCATGGCTTTTCGCGAGGGTTGGCTCATAACTGATTTCGTAAAAATTCTTGGGTATATTTTTACTGGGAAAGTTACCAAGTGGTATGACGTTTATAGCAGACACTGGTCAGATTATGACCATTTCAAACGGGAATTTTTAAGAGCATTCGGCTCACAAAAGACGGACACCCAATTATTAATGGAAATTGGTCAGTTGAGACCAGAATCCGGTGAATCGTCAATTGATTTCACTTTCAGAGTTCAACAAAAATATAGTGAGATGCGTAACCCACCTCCTGAATCGGAACAGGTGACGTGTATTCGTAATCACTTGCCAAGAAATCTGTCCACCTTAGTATTTTCTAGGTCAGTGAACTCTTATGATGACCTCTTATCGGTATTACATGAGGCCGCCGTGCTACTAGAAGAAAATAAACGCGCGTCTGAGCCATCCGATAGGTCACATACTAAGACAAAAGAAAAGTCGCGATTCTCAGCAGTACAATCGTTCCCGCGTACTCCAATTTTGGTTGAGATGATGAATGATAAACAACCACTCGTTATCGAGGAAATTAGAGAGGGTGATGATGGCAAATTAATTGTGTGCGCATCAACAGCAACTATGCAAACTTCTCAAAATAATACATCGTCTAATAGATCTCCAAATAATCGAGTACGTAATCTCTATAATATGAATAATAACAGCAACTCAAATGTCACACCACGTACATTTAGTGAGGTTACTGCTGGTCGTAATTCCGACCATTACTTTTGTTTTAACTGCGGGCAAAATGGTCATCTGTCTGAACAGTGTATGAATAACAGAGTAGATGTCTGTAACTTCTGTTTTAAAAGAGGACACGTCAGACAAAATTGTTTTAGAAGAAATGGCGGGTTTACGGGAGGTCTCAATTTACGTCCGTCAACCATTCCCGTTCGGTCAAATGGTAATTCAAATAATAATTCATATAATAATAATTTTAACAATAATGGTAATAATTACAACCTAAATCGTGGGCAACCAAATGTAAATAATTTTAATAGGGGAAACCCAAATCCTAATTCAAATAATTCTAAAAGAAATGACAATCGTAACAACCGTTTTAATCGTTTTAATAATGTTGATAATAATTATGATAATGTAAATAATGTAAATAATCCAAATTGCGTCGAAGTCCAACCGACCAGTGCTGGCGATAGTAGTCGCACTGATCGTTCAAAAAACTAGCTTCGCCCTCCTGTTCCCCGAGGAAAAAGGGCGCAAAGCGTAGAAGGTCTATGAAACAAATAATATGGGGAAATCGGAGCCCTAGTCGGAATGTGTCACATCAAGCCTGGTTGAATAAACCAATTAAATTTAAAAAAATTAGAGAAATTAAGGTAACTAATAAAAACTCGAGACCTGACGGCGTCTTAGAGAGTACTGTCGGTCCGGTTAACAAAAACTTAGTGAATAGGAATTTAATTACGAGACCTGACGGCGTCTTAGAGAGTACTGTCGGTCCGGTTAAAGAAAATTTAGTAGATAAAATTATAGCAATGGAACCAGACGGCGTCTTAGAGAGTACTGTCGGTCCAGCTAAACAATTTGAGATATTAATAAAAGAAAATTCGGAACCAGACGGCGTCTTAGAGAGTACTGTCGGTCCGATGGTTGAAAATTTAGTTAGTAAAGAATTAATAATTAGATCAGACGGCGTCTTAGAGAGTACTGTCGGTCCGGTTATTTTAACCAGTGGTGAACAAATAGGTGAAGTTATATTAGAAAATCAAGCATTAAACTCGACTAGCTCCGATATAAATAATAATGCTAATAAAATTGAGACTGAGGTCAATTTATTTGACCTAAACAGTCCAGTCATACAGAAAATTAATTCAGATCACGATTTTGAAGGTGAAATTTGGTATGATGCTATCGACGAAAATAGTAGTGATAGTAATTTAGAAAATTTGGATATTGAAGAAAATCCATTCGAGCAGTTTTGCGATTTATATGAAAATACGAACGGGTTATCAATATTTAATAATTTATCTGTTTTAAACAATGACATACCTAATAATTTATTTATTTTAAATCATGACTTACCGATTGTAAATAACTTATCTGCTTTTAATAATAATTTATTTGTTTTAAATAATGACCAACCGATTTTAAATAATGACAAAATTAATCCATCTATTTTAAATTCCGACGAAATTAATCATTGGGAAGGCTTGAGGGAAGAAGCACAGCCCAAGGTTAATTTACCTAAGTCTAATAATTTATTCGAAGAAATTTGCGCCGGTCTTGATCGTTCTGTTCTTTCGGTCGAAATTAATCCGAATGACATACATCAGAAAATTTTAGAGACTTTGGAAGTTAGTGATTTTATTGTGTCGATTGGTTCAGACGAGTCGGAAGAACCAAGTTCAGTAGATATCCCCGGTATGCCATATTTATGCGGTCTGGAGCCATTAGAGAGTGACGAGGAGACTGAAGAGGAGTGGGAGGAAGAATTGGACCCAGGGTTAGAACCTGAAGATCCAGTTCTCAGTAATCGTTCTCCACCATCGTGCTCTTCGCCTTCGCGCGCGTCGTATCTTCCTGAGATATTCAGAGATAAAACATTACCCTCACGTATCGCCAATCGTATTGCAACTCGGACCAAATTTTATACGGGTACTGGTCCTGTTCCACCAACGATTACAGCTCGTATACCGGTGTCCATTTGGATATTCGGGGTGCAAGTGAACGGTATTATTGATACGGGAAGTGAGAGGTCCTATATCAATCGGCGAGTGTATGACCAAATACGTGAGCTTAGCTCTGGTCAATTACAAGAGGATGATACGAACCGTCGGGGAGTTCTTCTCGCGAATCATACTCAATGTAAAACTATTGGGGGAGCTCCATTCATAATTCAAATCGGTACAATAGCAGGAGAGCAATATTTAAGTGTCCTCGAGGACCTGAGCTATTCAGTAGTCTTAGGTATGGACTTCGCTCTTCAGTTTGGGATATTAATAGATTGCGCTACTAAAACTTGGCAATTCAAAGACACTAATGAATATCATCCTTTTGAATTTATTAATTGTCGTGATAAACGAACTATTTGTCAAACGTTGACTTCGGATCAACAAAAGGATTTTGATGTATTTTTAGAATCGGAAATGTTAAAATTCGCGGAGTTACCGAACCAAGGTCTAACTGACCTCGTGCAGCATACTATCGTCTTACAACCGGGAATTAAACCCATTCAAATCCGACCGTATCGGCGTAGCCCTATTATTTCGGCGGAATTAAATAAACAAATAGACGAACTGCTCGAGAAAGGCTATATTAGGCCTAGTAACAGTTTCTGGTCGTGTTCTCCGGTTATGGTGACCAAAGCCTCGGGTGGTTGGCGTTTTTGCGTCGACTATCGACCAATCAACAAGTATACTATTTTACCTGCGCACCCCCTTCCTAATATGCTACGTATTTTAAGTGCTCTACATAACGCGAAGTATATTACTACCATGGATCTCAAGGAAGCGTTCCATCAAGTTTTAATGGCACCAGAGTCCATTCCTTACACTGCCTTCTCTGTGGAAGGTAGGGGGCAATTTGAATGGGTCCGTATGCCTTATGGTCTCGCGGGAGCACCATCAACATTTCAAAAGGCTATGGACAAGCTTCGCGAAAGGTTTATTGAGCGAGTACATAAGAGAAACCTACCGAGTTCTTGGACTGAAAAGGTCTTCGCGTACCTGGACGATTGGGTAATTATAAGTGAGACGTACGATGAACACAAAGCTATTTTATCTCTTGTTTTTGAAATCTTTCGTGAGACTGGATTATTAATTAATCCAAGTAAATGTAAATTCGCGCGATCCGAGGTAAAATTTCTTGGCTTCATCGTAGATAGTGAGGGTCTACGGCCTGACCCTGAAAAAATCGCACCTATCGCGAATTTCCCTCGTCCAACGTCTCGTAAGCAAGTACGCAGTTTCTGCGGCCTTGTAAACTGGTACCATAGGCATTTACAAAATGTCGCGAAGGTCCAAGGACCTCTGAATAAATTATGTAGTGTTAACACTGAATGGAAATGGGGTGATGAGGAAGAGAAGGCTTTCCAGGATCTTAAACAAGCCCTGGTTAATGCTAAGCCTTTGGCTGTACCACAGCCAGATCTTCCGTATTATTTATATACTGACGCGAGTGATACGGGGTTAGGCGCGTTCTTGGTTCAAAAAGAACCACATACCGGGAAAGAGTTCCTTATTATATGTTTAAGTAGACCGTTACGAGGTGCCGAAACACGATACACAACAACCGAGAAAGAGTGTTTGGCGGTTGTATGGGCCGTGAGGAAACTCAGATGTTACCTTGAGGGGTTTCCGTTTGTTGTAGTTACGGATCATGCCTCGTTAAAGTGGCTTCATACGTTGAAAAACCCGAACGGTAGGCTTGCCCGCTGGGCCATGGAACTTTTGGCCCACCAAATTACGATTGAACATCGTCGTGGGACCGAGAACGAAGGCCCGGATGCCTTGTCGCGTCTATACGAGGACCAGGAGCCAGTGGATTGGTCCGAAGTCCTCGATGATATTAAAAATAAAGGTGTGGACTTTGTACATATTCAAGTTCGCTCTTGGTATGATACAAAGAAAGCTAATGTACGGAAGTATCCCGAGAATTTTGTTGATTGGCGTATAAATAGCGAGGATAAATTAGAGTATTATAAGCCCGATTATTTAAAAGAATTCATTGACGATCAAGATGCGTGGAAATTGGTTTTGAAAGAGAGTGAGATCCCAGACATATTAAAAGAAAACCACGATGTGCCGGATGCGGGTCATTTGGGTCGCGATAAAATGTACCATCGGATACGTACACGCTACTATTGGCCTGGTATGTATCGCGATGTCGGCGAGTATGTAGAGAGTTGCGAGACTTGTAAAAAGGTCAAATATAAACAGACTTCGTCTCAAGCGCCGATGCGCACGCGACAACCAATCGAACCCTGGGCCATAGTCGCTGCCGATGTGACTGGCCCATTTCCGCGATCCAAAGCCGGTTATCAGTATGTTTTAATCGTGCAAGACCTATATACGCGCTTTATTGAGGTCTTTAGACTTCGTAAACAAACGGGATTAAATGTTAAGAAAAGTTTACGTCGTGTTTTCTCACGTTGGGGATACCCTCTGTTTTTAATTACAGATAACGGCAAAGAATTTATTAATCATGAGATTAAAGATTATTTAAAAGAAACGGGAGTAAAATCAATACCCACCGCGATCGCACATCCTCAGAGTAACCCGGTTGAAAGAATTAACCGTACTCTGAAACCAATGATTCGGGCATTTATTTCGAAAGACCAGACGTCGTGGGATGAACATTTAGGCGAATTCCAACTTGCCTACAATAGTAGTTATCATGCATCTTTGCATATGTCGCCATACTATTTGGTTCATGGCAAAGAACCACGGTTGTCAGGAAAAATTACTGGACTCGAAATAGATGACATGGATCTTGATGATATTACGTGGCGCGATCGGGTTAACCGTCTCGATCAATTACGTCATAAAATCGAGGACGTAATGAGAAAAGAAAGTGAAAAGCAGGCTGTATATCACGATAAGGGACTTAAGGAGCCACCTAAACTGCAAGTGGGTGATCCGGTATATTACCCAAATCGGAAATTAAGTAACAAAGCCGATAAATATTCGTCTAGTTTGGCTAGTAAATTTCTAGGACCAGCCATTGTTAATAAAATCATTAGTCCATTAGTCGTTGAGCTTAAATCAGAGGCTGGAAAAATTTTGGGCAATCACTATGTTCCAGATTTAAAATTGCCCAGGCGCAGCCCTCGGTTTACAAAAATTGTTTAATTTTGTTTCAGAAAGAAGAACGTGATCGACGAGTGCGAGAGCGTATGGCTCGTGAGCCTGGCAGATTCCGGGATGAAACCCACTGCCGAACTTGGATGCGTCGGGAGAGGAAAAATGCCTTCTTGGCTGAAGCCGCCCGCCTGGGACTGCCAACCTCAGTGCCACGCCGTCCACCTGCGCCTCGACCGACGTTCCCACTGGTACCCACTCCTGCAGCGTCCTTAGAAGTCGCCCAGCTGCCGTCCCACCGTTCAGTGGTTGCTTGCTCGGTAAAACCCGGACCCTCCGAGCGTTGGGCCAAGAAATGCACCTTGTCCCGGGAAACCGAGTCGACTGGTCGGCTTTCGGTAGCTCGTTTAGTTCAGGCCAGCTACAACCCACCGGCTCGCCCGACATCTTCGCCGGATGTTACGCAAGCCCTCAAGAGGACCCGATGGGATTTGCTGATGACTGAGGAACTTCCACCAGCAGAAGCCGCCACTGTCTCGCTCTACAGGCCTGTTACCCCGGAACGAGCCACGCCACCGGAGACAATGCCCGAGGTCGGTTTTGTGGTCCCGGAGGAGGAAGTGGTTTCAGGGAAACCAGAGCTGGAGGAGGATCCCTTAGCGGAGGACGAAGAGGAAATCAAGGAGTCCACGGATTTCTCGGACGATCCGGATGTCCTCGTCATTGATGAGTCCGTCGAGGTTGATCCGGTCACCGTCCCTGAGGAATAGAACCTATCATTTAATATTAATTTTGTATTTTTCAAATAAAAGGGTTCTATAAATTTAAACTTTATTTGTACGAGAACCGTTCTGAATTTTTTTCAGCTTCCGAGCCCCAATCTCAAGTCTGGCGACGGGGAGTATAACCGGGCAGCGTTGGTACGACGTGAGAGTGCGGCTCTCTCGCTGTCTTCGTCTGGTTTTGGTCTTTCTCTCTCCCTCTCGTTACAACCTGATTGCTGAGTTCGGCTGAGTTAGGCGCTAGACCATAGGGGATGATCTCGCGCAGCAGGTGACCGTGAATTGGTCCTTCGCGCATAATTAGGTAGGGGTCATCAGAGGTTGGGACCAAAGGCAGTTAAACTAAATTTAGCATTCAAGTTCAAGTGAGCAAACAGTTAGCCACGCGACAATAAAATAAATTATAGTGTTTCCCAAAATTCTTACTTATAATTAAAAAGACGTACTAAGTTTTCTGTGAGTACTGGTTAGTAAAACCAAAGAGAGTGCGAGTACTTTCATCGTTACCAGCCCAGGAACCGGAAGCAGTTTACAATCCAAGGAGTCGTCAAAACCAGGGAAGGATGAACCGTAGACCAGTTCCACCTGTACGTTTACCAGTAACCAGATAAGACATATAATAATTTGTACATATATAAATTTTCACTTTCTCTCTTCAACGCGACAATTACTTAATATTTAGTAAAATATATAATTTAGTTTGTTCAATGAGATCCACGCGATAAGTAAATTAATTACCGCGGGATACTCAATTAATTAATTAAAATTTAATTTATAAGAAAAGGGGATTTCATGTATATATTTGGGCTTGGTTAAATAAACTTTAATTTTCTTTACATTGAGTCTTTTGAACAAATTTTCTTATCACCAGTTCGTCTAGAATAAGTTGTATTACAGCCGCGTGTCCGGTAGAACGAGTGTACCCACCTCTGAGATCTATTTCCCGCCTTCCAGAACCAACAAATAAAATAATTAAAATTCATATTTATATTTAATAATTTATTATTAATTAATTATTTATTCGGGAAATTTTAGTAACTGTGGTTCGTGGCTATCGGACACGAGATAGCCAAGGCCCACCGTTATAATATATAGCGGGAAAATACATACGACTTAAAAAAATTTTTCAAAAATGACTTTATTAGCGTAAGCATAGCGATCAGTAGAAATTATTGTATTTTTCGCCGGATTGTACGCTTAGGATTGAGGATTGTACATTTCATTAAATTATGGTACGAGTACAACAATTATTGTACGTCTGCCAACACTGCATCACGTGAGTAAAGTATACGACGTAAAAATTAATACGCAAACCGGCTCAGTTCGGACAGTTCTGAATCTTTTCGGTAATCACCGCCATTTTTTTCAGCCGTTACATCTGTCATTACATACAAAATTAAAAAATAAAAAACAAGTAAATTATAGAAAATTTAAAAATAAAAACAAGTGAAATATTCAAATAAATTATAATTACGTCATTACTGGGAAAGTGCATAATATTTTTGTTTTATTTAACTTGAAATTTACGATGCGCTGAAGTGTGAGACTTTTTGTCATCATGCGGGTAATGTTTTACGATATTCTAACGCGGGTGCTGAAGGGTTAAAAATTATTCGGTGTAAGATGCTCTGGATTGTTTTTAAATTTTTGAAAATATTCTAAAAACTTAAAAACATATTTTAGTCATAAATTACACGAAAATAATCGGAACAACCCGATCAAAAGTTATTTTAGAACGATCGAAATTAATTTGAAGTGATGTTTGACATTCGAATATTTTAGAACTTATCAGATCATTTTTAAAATTTTCAAAGCAGTCCAAAAAATGTAACACATAATAAATAAATGCACCACCAAAAAATAACCTAGCGGAGCGGGTGTTCGCAGCTAGTAATACAAATAAATATTTTAACTCACACATCAGCAGGATCACCAAGACTTTGGATCTTCTCAAAAGCTTCTTTTTCAACTCCTCCATAAATCCCATTATTATTTATAATTATAATAATAACTGGCAATTTATATCTACAAAAAAAAATCAACTAATCAATAATTTACACAGGTAACCTGTTTAAAAGAAAAAATTTCTTTCATTATGATTTTAAATCTGAATTTCACTAGAAAATTGCTACACGGAAAAAAAAAACTTTAAAAATTACTATTTGAAATTATAACTCGGAACCCGGGTGTCAATATGGGGAATTTTATCATTCAAATAGTAAATTTTATAATACGTGTCGTCTATTTTCTAAGTGTCAGTTACAATTTTTAAAGTTCAAATAGTAATTTTTCTTGCATAGACAATAAATTTTCCTACTTATCCTGTAATTATTCACGTTTAAATCGTAAATGAAAAAAATTGCTATTTAGAATGATAGTATATATTGATCACTTTATCATTATATTACTTGTCATTCTCAATTTTTATAGTTCATTTTTTTCCGTGTATTGTGACATGGATCAAACTTTTATCAAGAATTTATGCCGATAATTTTAAACAGGACAAGAAATACAAGCAGGATTGATTGATTAGATTTTATGATAAAAATTTTATAATGAGATTAATTAGAATACAATTGAAAAATTGTTATTTCTTTTTATGATTTCGAACGTTTTTCCAAAGAATAAATGGGTCATTCCACCGAATAAAGTTATTTTTACGGGTCGATCCCCGTCGATTTAGTTTAAACTTCGTGGAGCCGTTCTAAATGTTAAAAAAAAAAAAATTTTTCTGGAAATTTGAGCCCTTAATATGCAGCGGTTTCGAAATTATGATTTTTGAAATTTAAAAAAAATTTTTGTTTTCAACTTTTTTATTAATTTTTTTGAAGCAGAAATTTTTTTTTTTAAAATGAGCACATAACAGTTTTTTTAGGAAAAATTCTCAGCTTTCCAATAAAAATATTTATTTTTTATTTTTAGTTACATAAGACCCTTTAAAATTCGATTAAAGTAGAAAAAACGATTTTTATGACTGTGCGGCGCTTACCTCATGAAAAAAGGTTTTATAAAAGTGTATAAAATTGGGTAGAAAAAATGGGCCGATCCAATTGTATACACTCGTGCATAATTATATCTAATTGTATAGAATCATATACAATCGTATATGATTGTATATAATTCTATATAATTGTATACAAACATATACATTTGTATATAATCACATACTGTAGATAGAGCTCTATGATATTCATGATGAGTCTCATCGTGGTATCAAATTTTTTTTACACGGGAGGTAATGCATAATTATATAAAATTTTTATATAATTATATATAATATATATATTGGATATTTATAAGTTTATCGATAAAAAGATTTGATTATATCTATCTGATGAATTCTATCGAAATTTATGTACAAAACTAAATTCATCATTAGGTGCATTACTTAAGTAGGATGTATCAATTTGATTATTTGAGTTAAGTTATACCATAAACTTTTCTTTGTTGTAAGTTCATAACAGACTAGAGGATCAGACTACCATCTACCGATTCCCAAAGTTTAGCATCGGCGTGGATCAATAATTGGATGGGTGATCCCTTAGTACAAAAATAGTTAATCTATAGTACTTTTTTTTCAATTTAAATTTAACCAACATTTATATTAATGAAGACGATAAATCCTAATTTAATTACTTAATTAATTATTTTCAGATATTTTCAATGAGCTTTTAAAAATGACTATATTCGTTCATGCATGATTATATCTAATCATATATGATTATATATGATCAGATATGGCCAATTTTCAGATCTGATTATATATGGACTCATATATAATTATACAAAATCTTTTTTTATCGGGTATATACAATTATATACAATCGTATATAATTCTATATAAAAATGCAAAAAAGAATAATAAAATTATATATACAATTATATTATTGTATACAAATGTATATATAGAATTATATATTATATAGAATTGTATATAATTGTATACAAATGTATATATTTTGTATACAATTATATACAAATTATATACTAAATTTATACAATTATATACGATTGTATACAATTGGATCGGGCCATTTTTTCTATCCAATTTCATACAACGGTATAAAATCTTTTTTCATCGGGTACTTTCAAATCCTGCTAAATACTATTAATCTTGTATCAAAATTCGCGGTTAATCATATTAAATACTTTTTAATACTATAATGTTCGAAAGAAGTAGTAGGACAATTAAAGTAGCATTTAAAATTTCTAATTTTATTGAATACGTTTTCCCTCGTAGGAAAGAAAACAATGACAACGGGGCCGACCTTGGCACAATACTGTGCTACCGAGGCTTGGCCTCCCAAGGTTGGCCCGAGATCCGACCAACAAGTGACGAGCCTCGGTTCACCAGCCTTGGGACAAGATTCAGCCAGTACTCAAGTGACAAGCCTTGGCTTGCCAGTCTTGGGCCAAGATTCAACAGACCTTTAACTGACGAGCCTTGGTTTGCCAGCCTTGGGCCAAGATTCAGCCAATACTCAAGTTACAAGCCTTGGTTTGCAAGTCTTGGGATAAGGTTCAGCCATTCCTCAAGTGACAAGCCTTGGTTTACCAATCGAAATATCAAATAGTACCTAAAAACCTCTGGCTTCTGTGAATAGCGTAGCAGCCTAGTGGATAAGACGCTTGTCTACCAGCCTTGAAGGACCAGGTTCGAGACCCAGCAAATGCAAAAAAAAAATCTGGGCGTCGGTTGGCCCTGCGGGCCAGCCCCAAAACTTCCCGCTGTTTTGGACCTCAAAGAGCTCGAAAACATTAGTGTAGATATATTTTCGAGCTCGAAAATGCTATCACATGCGATTGTTTTTTTACGATCTTCTCAAGCTCTAACAAGTTGCCTGTTATGCTGAAGTTTGAAAATTTATATAAGAATCAAGAATTGTTAGTGAAGCGGTTTTTAAAATTTAATCCCTGATTATGTTCAATAAAATAAGTGTATTCAGGCAGAAATCAATGCCAGGGATTCAAATCAAGATTTAAAAGAGTTTTGACTCATGTGAGAAACAATCAAATATGAAATATCCGAGAAAAATATTGAAAACTACGTTTTATCGATTTCTTTGTTGGTACTATGATTTAAACTAAAAACCAAGTTCGATGACATTATGTATCGAAAGTAACCATACAAAGGATGAGTTGGTATGACTACAGACACATTTTAGTAGGTTATATTATGGTTTATCCGGGAAAAATAACAAAAAATGTTAGTTTTTTAACTTTTCAACGCCGACATCTTTCGAACTAATTGATCGATTTTGACGTTTGAGGTGGCAATCGGCGCGTTTTATTGAATTCTAGAGCTGATTAAAATTTGAAATCGATCGCGTCAGTCGTTTCGAAAATATTTAGAAAAAACCGTTTTTCACCATTTATTTCTCCCGCGATAACTCTCGAACGAATTATCCGATTTTGATGTTTAAGGTGGCAATCGACGCGTTTTTTTAAGTACTAGAGGTAATTAGATTTTGAAGTCGATCATATGAGTCATTTCTGAGAAATCAATAAAAAACTAAAAAAAAAATCTGGGTATCGGTTGGCCCTGTGGGCTAGCCCCGTAACTTCCCGCTGTTTTCGAGCTCTAAGATCTCCAAAACGTTAGTATAAATACATTTTCGAGCTCTTCGAGCTTGAAAATACCTTTGTTTTATTTTTTATGAGCTTTCCAAGCTCAAAAGGATTACGTATTATACTAAAATTGAAAAATTTAGACTCCAAAATAATTAACAAATAAGCGTTTTTTACATATTTATTGACAATTATGTTCAATAGTTCGCTCAAAAATAAGTTTACGTGATACGTTGTATCTATATGGTGTAAGTTTATCCTGAAACGAGCAAACATGATGATTTTTCAGAAGTCACTTCCAATGACTCACATAAACAAAAACATATCAGTTTTGAGTTATGTTGTTCAGTAATTATGATATTATTCAATGAAAAAAGCTGATACAGATTTTACATTGATTATTCCGTCAACGATATCTCTCGAACGAACGATCTGATTGGGACGTTCTTGGCAGCAATCGAATGCTTTTATCGTGTTCTAGAGTTGATTCGATTTTGGAATTGATCGACTCAATAGTTTCCGAAATATTCACGAAAAACGAAAAAAAAACGTTTTTTTCTCATTCTTCCGCCGACGATATCTCTCGAATGAACTATCCGATTGTGACGTTTAAGGTGGCGATCGGCGCGTTTTATTGAGGTCTAGAGCTGATTAAATTTTGTGAATGATTGGTTTCGTCATTACGATGATTTTCGAAAAAAACCGTTTTTCACTATCTCTTTCGTCGACGATATCTTCCGAACAGATTATCCGATTGAGACGTTCTTGACGTCAATCGAAAGCTTTTATCGAGTTCTAAAGCTGATTAGATTTTGGAATTGATCGATTCGACAGTTTTCAAAATATCCAAAAAAAACGGAATAAAAAAATTTTTTTGTTTTCGTATTTCTTAAATATCTCAGAGACTATTTGACTAAATGATCTAAAATTTTCTGAAAATCTAAGTTGAGAAGAAATCTTTCAAATGCCGCCAAAAAAATGTAAATCGGTTCATTTATTCAAAAGATATGAGAGGTTTACATCCACACACACACACGCACACACACACACACACACACACACACACACATACACCCATACAGACATCGCTCTGAAAATGTCTAAGTAGCATCCTCACACCTTCAAATGTCAACATATGATGAAAACCCGATTTTTGAAAATCGGGGTGAAACCACCCTTACTAAAAGAAACGATTTAAAACGATTCGAAAAAAAAAATTTTTAATGCTTTTTAATGCTTTTGAATACGTTGAACACTTTTGAATCGACATTCTTATGGAAGTTTAACATTGCAAATCATTTCGAATCGTTTCTTTCAATCAGGGCAATAACTTCCCGAATTTTTTGAAAATCGTCGATTTTCTTAGCGGGAAGTTAAAAATTTTTTTTTTTCGTAATTCGCAGATATTTTCGAGTCTATTTGATCAAATGATTTGAAATTTACAGGAAAGTTGATGGCCAACATGCTATTTCAATCGCCGCCTTAAACATCCAAATCGGTTCATTAGTTCAAAAGTTACAAAGAGTTTACACACACACACACACACACACACACACACACTCGGACACACACACACACACACACACATACACACTCGGACATCATTCCGAAAATAGTCAGAATAGCTTCCTAAGACCTCAAAACGTCGACATCTGATGAAAACTCGATTTTCGAAAATCGGGGTGAAAACAATAACTTCCCGAAATTTTCGAAAATCGTCGATTTTCTTAGCGGGAAGTTAAAAATAGTTTCATCGATCCACCTGATTTCTCTGTATACAAATTTGTTGCCATATCTTAACATCACGCACATGTCTACCAATATTTTATCTTTTTTTATTTATTTTCAATGAGCGTAGGTGCTTATTTAGCAACAGTCGTGGCACAATACTGGCACTGGTTATTGGGCTAATACTACTCTCTTAAAATGAATCAGTGAAATTCCACTGATTCAACCAGTGAACTTTTAGTCACTGGTTGAACCAGTGAACTAAAAATACGTAAGCGCGCGAGTACAGCAGTATCCTGTACATGAGTGTATTTATTGTCATCCCAACGAGAGAATGGACCTCGGGTGTCGTCGGCTTTTACTCCCACTCTGGATGTTTCATGTGTTAAATGTTCTCCCACTTTCCTGTGCGCATGCGCAGTTCAACAATTTTCGGTAGTGGGGGCAATTTCCGAGGTCTATTCTCTTACTGGGACCACAATAAGTGTTTTATTGTGTCAATAAGTTATTAATATTTATTTATTATCTTTTGTAATATATCAACTAAGTTTTATATAACAATAATAATTATATGACAAAATTTTTTCAGAGTATGAAAATAAATAACTATGAGGTTACTTAAATAGCTAAAGAGCTAACCTCAATCCAGAATAACATTTTAAAATTAATCGTTAACTGAATAATTTATAATCATAAGTAATCGTTATTAAGACTCTTTTAGTTCACTTTGTTATTAAATAAACGTTTATAATAAATAAAATTAAGTGGAATTCACTGATTCAACGAGTGAGCTAAGCGATCATCTTAGTCCACTGGTTGAATCAGTGAATTTCACTGGTTGAACCAGTGAATCGAGCGATCAGTGAAATTCACTGATTCAACCAGTGGATTTCACTGGAGAACCAGTGAAATTTCACTGATTCATTTTAAGAGAGTAAGATGCAGTCTTGGCACAGTGCTGTCACTCAAGCTTGGCTCGGTGCAAGCTTGGATTTCAAGCTTTTCCCAGAGTTGATAAGTCTTGCACCAAGCCTCGGCCAAGCTTGGGCCTATTGTTTCTTCCTATAAGGGTTGATCCTGAAATAATGTTTTCATTTCATTACCTTTTTAGGATTTAAAAGGATTTAACCAGTATTTCAAATTTTGGTGTCTGTTGAATACTTTTTAATCCTGAAATAATGTTTCAATTTTATTATCTTTTTAGGATATAATAGAATTTAACCACTATTTAAAATTTTTGTTTCTGTTGAATACTTCTGAATCCTGAAATAATGTTTCCATTTCATTATCATTTTAGGATATAAAAGGATTCGACAGTATTTAACAGTTTCCCTAGTAGAAATAATCGAGGGTCGCCTTGATTCAAACTAGGCCCTCGCTAGCGATATCAAGGCAAAACTAGAAATCGCGCCACCTGCAACTCATGCGTAAAGATTGCTTGAACTAGCATCTGTGTACGCCAGTATGTGTGTATTTTATTGTAAACAGTAAATAACCTGTTAGACGAATGAAAATTTTTTATAAATATTTAGGGCAGTTAAAAAAATAATAAAGTGTAAATTAATTGTGTAATAATATTGTTAATATCTCAGTGTATCAATAAATAATTATTTTTAATAATGGATGCAATTGAAAGACTTGATACAATAACCAAACTTCGACTTTGGGCAATAAAAACTAATATTGCAGATTGTAATTTAGATGATTTGTTAAAAATATTACAATGTAGTGTACTTCCAGAATTACCAGTGTCAGCAAAAACTTTTTTAAATAAGTGCAATGTGTCTTTTAGCATTGAAAATATTGAGTTGTTTATTTCTCAAAGTGTGTGTGTGTATGAATTTTTTGCTGTGATAAAAATTAAACAAATTATTCGGTTTCAATCTGATATATGTTTTGGTGTTTAAAAAATATGTTTAAAAAATAGATTAATATATTTGTTGTTTACTTTTAAATATTCGTTCCATAAAAAAGTTTTAATAAAAGAATTTTAAATAAAAAATTTTTTTAATTATTCAAATTACCAATAATTATTAGATTTAAAATTAGTATTTTAATAATTACAAATAATTTCTATCTCAATTTTTTAAAATAATAATTTATAATATTTAATTTGTATTCAATATATGTATAAGCTATAATTGGGAATCATGGAATTTAGTATCGCCATTTTTTATTTGATTTCTAGGCCAGGCGCTAGCCAGCGCCTCGATATCATACTGGCTAGCGCCTGGCTAGAATCTATAGTCGTCCCGGAGAAAGCTTGGGATTTTTTCCCACTATTATTTTTTCCCCCTCTATTATAATATTCCGAAAAAGATATTCTGCGCATGCGCAAAGCTAAATATTATGGTAGAGGTGGAATAATTGTGGTAGGGCAACATCCCAAATTTTCATTGGGACGACTATAGTAAAACTAGCCAGGCCCTAGTCAGCGCCTCGATTTCATTTCTACTAGGGTTAAATCATTTCAAATCCTGTTA
Organism: Microplitis manilae; assembly: GCA_030273425.1. Classification (NCBI taxonomy): domain Eukaryota; kingdom Metazoa; phylum Arthropoda; class Insecta; order Hymenoptera; family Braconidae; genus Microplitis; species Microplitis manilae. The sequence goes on along the minus strand of CP092727.1, from coordinate 18,344,370 downwards.
AATCATGTTTTTTGAATTACATAGTATTTAACAGAATTAAAAAATTTGAATCATGTTGAATCCTTCTGAATCATACTTTCAGGATTTGATAGCATTCAAGAGGATATAAATTTTTTTAATCCTGTCAAATACTTTTTTTTAATCAGGGTTATCTTAGAATCTGATAGAGTCTTTTATGTAAATCATTTCATTTTCTACAACTTATTTTGCACGAAGTAATACAGTTAACTTGAACCAAGAAAATTAATCTTGATACAAGAAATTTTTTTTAACGATTCAAAAAATTAAAATTTTCTTGAACTTAGTAAATAATTATCTTGAATCAAAATTGTTTTTTCCTCAAGTCAACATATTTTTATGCTTAATCAAAAAAAATTTTTACTTGTTTTAAGAGTTTTTTTTTTTTTAAATATGAGAGATATTTTTTTTAAGAAAGATATGTTAGTTTTTTGAAGCAATATTACATTTTTTGACTTTCCGCTAAGAAAATCGACGATTTTAAAAAAATTCGGGAAGTTTTTGGTTTCACCCCGATTTTCAAAAATCAGGTTTTCATCACATGTTGACGTTTGAATGTGCGAGGATGCTATTCAGACATTTCCAGAGCGATGTGTGTGTGTGTATGTGTGTGTGTGTGTGTGTGTGTGTGTGTGTGTGTGTGTGTGTGTGTGTGTGTGTGTGTGTGTGTGTGTGTGTGAATGGTCTATAACTTTTTTCTCGCCTCCGGGCGGAAAGCGTCACCTTTCGTTCTGCTGTGCAAAACGAAGTTGCCGTTTTCCGCCTCCGTCAACGCGAAAAATAGTATACACACCACGGGAAGTAAATAAGAAAGCCTCAGATCACATGTTTGTTGACTTCGGCTTCGCCTCGGCCAACAATTACATGTGACCTGAGACATTTCTTACTTCACTTCCCTAGATGTGTAATATACTATTAACTAATGAATCGATTTGGATGTTTAAGGCGGCAATCGAAAGAACTTGTTCGCCATCAACCTTCCTGAAAATTTCAGATTATTTTATCAAGTTGACTCGAAAATATTGGCGAATTACGAAAAAAAAAAAAAATTTCTTTTTTTTAGTTTTTAATTGATTTCTCAGAAACCAATTGAACGATCGATGCCAAGATCTATTCAGCTCTAGAACTCAATAAAACGCATCGAATACCGCCTTAACCATCTCAATCGGTTATTTTGTTCGAGAGATATCATTGGAGAAAGAAATGGTAAAAAACGATTTTTTTCAAATATCTTCAAGACGGCTGAATCGTTCGATTTTAAATTCTAATCATCTCTAGAATTCAATAAAACGCGCCTATTGCCACCTCAAACGTCAAAATCAGTTAGTTCCCAAGCGGCACAAAAAAAAGTTGTTGACTTTTTGTTAAATTGACGGCAATTTGTACTCATGTAACCAATTGTTAACTTAAATTTAGCATAAAGTCAACAATTTTTTTTGTGCCACTTGGGTTAGTTCAAAAGATATCAGCGTTAAAAAGTTAAAAAAATAACATTCTTTGTTATTTTTTCCAGATAAATCAATATGTACTGTACTAAAATGTGTCAAAATCTTACAAACTTTTCCTCTTTATGGTCTTTTTTGATCATCATATGATGCCATCAAACTTGATCTTTAGTTTAAACCATATTATCAACGAAAAAATCGAAAAAACACAGTTTTTAATCATTTTCTCGGATACTTTATATATTATTGCTCTGACCTAAGCCAAAACTCATTTAAATCTTAATTTCGATCACTGACATTGATTTCTGCCTCAATACATTTAGTTTATTGAACATAATCGGAAATTAAAATTTAAAAACCTCTTGTTCATTAATGATTTTCGATTCTTAAACTTTTAAACTTTAGCATAAAGCGTAACTTGTTAGAGTTTGAAAAGCTCATAAAAAAACAATCGCATGCATTAATATTTTCGAGCTCCTTGAGCTCGAAAACAGCGGGAAGTTTTGGGGCTGGCCCACAGAGCCAACCGACGCCCGGATTTTTTTTAATATGTTTATTATAAATTGTTAGGTTGAATTTATGATGAGAAATATTTGTATCAAAACATTAATTTTACATTGAAATTCAGATTAAGTTCATGATAAAAGAAAGCTATTTTGTTCTTACACGAGTAACTGATTAATTAATTAAAAAATACCTAAACATAGTTTCTATCTCCATAGCAGAAAATCCAAAAGCACTGTCACCTTCAATACATATTACCCTCTTATCTGGTTCAGTGTCTTTACAATAAAGTGCAGCAGCAATTGCAAATCCTAGGCCTACGCCCATTGTACCAAAGGTACCAGCGTCTAATCTATGACGTGGTTTGCTGTTTAATAAAATTGTACGGCCTATATCCATCGTGTTAGCACCTTCTGAGCAAATAATGCTGTCTAAAATAATAGTCAGTGATTTTCCAAATATTTATAAAAATTCATTTTTATTTTTAATCAGAAAAAAAAAAACCTTTGGGAATAATTTCTTGTATGTGTTTGAAAACAACGTAGTAATTTAGTGGCACTGAAGTGTCTCTGGCCATTAATTTTAGAGTTTGTTGGTTTTTTTCCATGACATTTTTTAAATTAACCCACCAGCCGCTTGTTTTATTCACATGAAATTGTTTTTTTTTTAAAGCCTCCGTTAGCAAGTGGACTGTTGGCTTTATGTCTGCTTGGATGGCTACTTTTGATGCTATCGAATTATGTAATTCTTCGGCACAGATATCTACCTGTTTATAATGTAATTTATATTAAGAGAAGAAAGTATGTAAGTAATTTTTTGAGTAGATTTACGATAGAGTGATTTTAATGAAATTTTTTTTTGAGAAAACTATTGAAGCAGATAGAAAAAATTTTGTAATTTTTAATTGTAAGATTTGTTTTATTATTGTTTTTATTATTTTTAGTGTTTTGTCCTAAGCTTTTAATCATTTAAATCTTGAAAGAATTCAAAACTGATGACGTGTGGTGGGTTAAATATCAAATTAAGGACTTTTGCATTCCGGGGAAAATGATTTAGATCTGCCAAGATATAATTATATCTGACCAGATAAAATTATATCTTGGCAGATCTATTTATATCTGATCAGATCTAATATTTAGACATGATCAGATCTCATTATATCTAACCAACCACTGGTTACATCCGGTCAGATCTAATCAGATATAATTAGATCTGGGCTAAATTTAATATCAGGCATGATTATATCTGGTCAGATCTGCGTATATCTCCTGAGATCTGATGAGATATAACTATATCTGAACTAAATCGAACATTTCATATGATCAGATCTTATTATATCTGCTCAGATATAACCATGTATACGTCTTACTTTTATAGATAATTGTTTATATCTGGTCAGATCTGCGTATATCTCGTAAGATCTGATCAGATAGAACTATATCTGAACTAAATTCAACATTTAATATGATCAGATCTTGTTATATCTGGTCAGATATGATCATGTATACGTCTTATTTTTATGGATAATTGATGATGTCTGGTCAGATCTGCGTATCTCTCGTAAGATCTGATCAGATATAACTACATTTGAATTGAATACATTTTAAATAATCAGATCTCATTATATCTGCTCAGATATAATCATGTATACGTCTTATTTTTATAGAAAATTATTAATATCTGGTCAGATCTGCGTGTATCTCGTAAGGTCTGATTACATATAACTTCATCTAAACTAAATACAACACTTAACATAATCAGATCTTATTATATCTGCTCAGATATAATCATGTATACATTGTATTATTATTGAAAATTGTTCATATGTAGTTATTTACACTCACGCGGTCACATACGCGGGTCAGCGCAGTGGATAGCATCAAAGACTTTAAATCGGAAGGATGCAGGTTCGAGCCCAGCAGTGACCGGGATTTTTTAATTAATTATAATCATTTGTAATTCCTCTAAGTAATCTTCCTAATATATCAGATTACATTTCGGATTGAATTGAAATTATCTTTTTTTTTTCACAATTTAATATTTTTTTTTAGTAGGGATCACCGAGGAAAAAGGTTCAGATCTGACCACATATAATTATATCTAATCAGATCTGGCCAGATCTCGTCAGATAGAGACAATTTAAAGATCTGGCCAGATCTATTTTGTCAGATCTGATCAGATATAATTATATGTGGTCAGATCTAAACCTTTTTCCCCGGGATGAGACGACTGGGTTCGAACCTACCCATAAGAAAGGAGTTATTAGTAAAATACTGACTGTATTGACTGGGATTTTTTGTGATGTTCCTATCAGTCTTTAACAATCATGATAAAAAATAGGGTAAGTCGGGTACAGCCACGGAAGGGGATACTGAGTTTAGGATTTAATCAACAAGAAAGCCCTTCTTCTCTTTCACGTACACTGTAAAAAATAAAGTACTGACATCAAACTCCCTAGGAGTTTGGCGAATTTCCTCGTCAGTGAAACCAAATTCGTTTGAAGCAACAAAAACTAGTTTGTCTCAAGAAAATCATTTTTATTGAATTAAAATCTCTAGTCGATTATGAGAAATTGCTCAAGCGTTTATGTTAAAGTTTTTAAATTTGACCGTAATTAAACTAATATTTGATTGTATAGTAAAATATGTTTTAATTAAAGTTTGGATGTACTTGATTTAAACATAAAAACTTGTTGAAGCAAACTTTTTAATTTTTAGAAATTTAACTGAAACTCTTGAAACGTTTCGTTTGATAGCTTTACATATTTCAATGAAACAAAAGAAGTTTCCTATAATACCGAACGTCCCTGATTAAAAAAATGTATTTGACAGGATTAAAGAGGATTAAAATGTTAATACTTTCAAATCCTGCCAAATACTGTAAATCCTTTTTTAAAATTCGCGGTTAATCATGTCAAATACTTTTTAATACTAAAATGTTCGAAAGCAGTAGTAGGATATAAAAGGATTCGACCAGCATTCAAAATTTCTAATCCTGTAGAATACTTTTTAATCCTGAAATAATAATTTTATTTAATTATTATTTTAGAATATAAGAAGATTCGACTAGCATTTAAAATTTCTAATCCTATTGAATACTTTTTAATACTGAAATAATAATTTTGTCTCGTTATTATTTTAGGATATAGAAGGATTCGACTAGCATTTAAAATTTCTAATCCTATTGAATACTTTTTAATACTGAAATAATAATTTTACCTCGTTATTATTTTAGGATATAAAAGGATTCGACTAGCATTTAAAATTTCTAATCCTATTGAATACTTTTTAATCCTGAAATAATATTTTCATTTCATCATAATTTTTGGGTATAAAAGGATTCGACTAGCATATAAAATTTTTAATTCTGTTGAATACTTTTTAATACTGAAATAATAATTTTATCTCGTTATTAGTTTAGGATATAAAAGGATTCGACTAGCATATAAAATTTCTAATTCTGTCGAATACTTTCAAATACTAAAATAATAATTTTATTTCGTTATTATTTTAGGATATAAAAGGTTTTGGCTAGCATTCAAAATTCCTGATTCTATTGAATACTTTTTAACTTCCTGCTAAGAAAATTGCAAAATTTCAAAAATTCGGGAAGTTATTAGTTTCAGTCCGATTTTCGAAAATCGAATTCCTAAGAGACCTCGACGTTTTGAGGTTTTAGGAAACTATTTCGACTAATTTCAAGATGATGTCCGAGTGTATGTATATACGCACGTACGTGCGTATGTAAATATCTATAACTTTTAAACGGATGAATCGATTTTGATCGTCAGTGTCACTTGACGCGGTTTGTCAATATAGTCCTTTCGCCACTATTCTTATGGCCGTATGCAAAATCAGGTCGATAAGATTTTTCAACGTGTGTTTATGTAATTTGATGCGAGGAAACCGATTTTGATAGTTTAAAAGTTGTACGGTGGTCCAGTTTTTTGTTATGAACAATTAAAATGTTTAAACTTAAATTACAAGAAAACTATTATTGATAACTCTTAAATAATTACAAAATTAGCTTTTTGGCATCAAAATACATAATTAATGCTTGAATCATCTTTCATCTATCTCTATTATTTATTAAGATATAACGTTTTAAAAAATACAAACTTTTTGCCAGGTCCATTTTAGCTAAAAATTGCGCGCGCATCCACAGCGTATCAAGCGCGCAGGCGTCTAAATTCAAATGTCGTTTCCTCTGCTTGCATTTATTATTGTAATAAAATGTATAATCATTCAATTAAAAAATAATAATAATAATAATAATAATAATTAGTATTAATAGTAATGCTAGTAATAGTAACAATGATAGTTTCAATAATAATTACAATAATTACAATAATTTTATTTTTGCTCAATACAATAAATTGTTATATATTATAAATAATAATAACAATAAAATTTGACGTAAATGGTTGTCCACAAAATATATAATATCAAATACCGTAATTGTATTATATTTTAACATCTAGCATTTATAATAAAAAAAATTTCTATGTAATTCGGCGTCTCATAAATTCTCAGAATTTAACTGGTTCGAGTTGAGGTGAAAATTATTATTATTTTTTAATTGAATGATTATACATTTTATTACAATAATAAATGCAAGCAGAGGAAACGACATTTGAATTTACACGCCTGCGCGCTTCATATGCTGTGGATGCGCGCGCAATTTTTAGCTAAAATGGACCTGGCAAAAAGTTTGTATTTTTTAAAACGTTATATCTTAATAAATAATAGAGATAGATAAAAGATGATTCAAGCATTAATTGTGTATTTTGATGCCAAAAAGCTAATTTTGTAATTATTTAAGAGTTACCAATAATAGTTTTCTTGTAATTTAAGTTTAAACATTTTAATTGTTTATAACAAAAAACTGGACCACCGTACAACTTTTAAACTATCAAAATCGGTTTCCTCGCATCAAATTACATAAACACACGTTGAAAAATCTTATCGACCTGATTTTGCATACGGCCATAAGAATAGTGGCGAAAGGACTAATATCTAAAAGCTGAAAGTATTTGAGCTCGATCGGTAGGGCTCGTTCAGAGATATTTCAAAAATAAAATTTTTTCAAAAATTTTTTTTTTCGGATAACTTTTTACGGGCTTAATAGATTGATTCCTCAATTAACTGGGCTCTGAAGCTTCATAAGCCGCGTCGAATGTTTCCTCAACCATCAAAATCGGTTTATTCGTTTAAGAGAACCCGTTGTCGAAAGAATTGAAAAAAAAAAAATTATTTTTAGTATTTTTGGAATTTGTCAAAAACGACTCGATAAATCAATTTCAAAATTTGATCTGTTCTAGAACTCAATAGAACGCGTCGATTGCCACCTCAACCGTCTCAATCGGTCAATTCGTTCGAGAGATATTGTTGAAGAAAAAATGGTAAAAAACATTTTTTTTCGAAAACAAAGGCATAAAAAACTATTTTTGAGCTCGAAGAGGGCGGGAAGTTTTGGGACTGGCCCGTAGGGTCAACTGACAGACCGATTTTTAATCCTGAAACAATAATTTTATATCATTATATTATTTTAGGATATAAAAGGATTCGACTAGCATTTAAAATTTCTAATCCTATTAAATACTTTTTAATCCTTAAATAATATTTTCTTTTTATTACTTTTTTGGGATATAAAAGGATTTAAACGGTATTTAAACTTTTTATTTCTGTTGAATACTTTTTAATCCTAAAATAATAATTTTATTACATTATCTTTTCAGGATATTTTTCGGATAATTTCATAATCCCCAAACTAGCTTTTACATCTTTAGCATTCATTACTACACATTTTGCTTTCCAATACACTTTATAAAAAGATTGTAGACAACCTCCAGTCTTTTAACGTGTATTCCAGTATGGGACTAAGTAACGTCATATACAGTTGTCTTAAGGTTGACAACTGCTTGAAATCTTTTCAAGCCTTATTATACAACCTATCCCACTTTTCGCTCAAGTTATCACATTATCCACCTGACTTATAACGTTTGATTTATTGTAATTTGAATTCAATTCAATAAAAATTAGGAAAACTACTGACCCTAAAGACCATCCCTGCAACTTCCCGCTAATTTCATACTTAAGCTCTCAAAATTGCACTTATTACGTTTTTGAGCTCTTCGAGCTCAAAAATATAATTTTCATATCATTTCGAGTTTACCGAGCTCAAAGGTCGGATAGAAGTTTAATAAAAAACTATTTTTTGAATTTTTAAGTCTGTAACGGGGTAAATTTGAATTGACCGCGTTCAAGTTTAGTCAAAATAAAACCTATGATACGACTTGTCGTCCGGAAGTGAAAATTCCCACTGCTCGGATCTCATTCCCCAATTTGAACTAAGTAGTAGTCCGAAGTGAGAGGGGAGTGAGTAATTATAAACTGGGACCGGAACGAAAATCGACATTAGTAACCGGAACGACCGGACCGAACGGACCTAGTCCAGTCCAGAGTAGAAGTTCAACAGCTGAGGAGACGCTACCATAAGACGCCATACCAGACGCCGACAATTAGACGCTGAATATTATATCAGGTAAAATTAATTAATCGAGAGCTTGTGTTTTATTGTGGAACCAAGCGATAATTAAATTCAATCTTCTTATCAGATACCAGGCAGGTAGCCGGTATCTATTAGAATCATTACTGATTGCGTCTGATTAAGTAGGTCATTGTGGAGACGAGAGATAGGAGTAAGACAAGACAGGAACGAGACGTGGAAAATTTACAAGGTCCGTTGCAATTACGAGACCAGGACGAAGGCAAGGGACAATACCAGGGACACCCACGACGAGAACAGATCCTCGATACGTTGATTGTTGTAAAGGTATTTATCAAAATTCTCCAGGCAGTAAGCCGGAAAATTTTATTAAAGCACTTAGTCGTAAGTCTGGTAGCGTCGCGTCCAAATTTAACTCTCGTAAATTAAATTATTACTCGTAAATAACTCGTCAATTAAAATTAATAAACTAAACTGGAATTAGAATTATATCAAAATAATTAATTAATAAACTCCAGGCAGGTAGCCGGAGCTTTTACGTAGTAAGAAATTTCCAGGCAGGTCGCCGGAAATATTCTAGAAGTTTCCACGTAGGTCGTGTAACTCACCCACCGGAAACCGTAAAATCTAGTCATCATTTCTAGTCATAAAAATTAATTAATTATAAGTAAATTTAGTAATAAAATAAATAAAATTAATTATAAATATAATGAATAATAAATTGTCTCGGTAAAAGAAAAAAAGTTCACGGTCAAGGTTATCGATGATAAGATAAATTAATTAATTAATTAAAAGGAATAATTAGTTAATAAAAGAATTAATTAGTTAAAGAAAATAAGTGATTAAATTAAAAATAATTATTGTGATATTAGAAGTACCTGAATTAAGGGTATAGAAAACATTAAGTGTACCGGGTGAAACTGAGTTTAGAGTAAAAGTAAAGTGACCGCGCGGAAAGAAAAGATGGCGGGTCTTAGCGGCAAATGATCGTTGGGTGAACCGGGAAAAGACAAACTGGTGATAAAAGTAAAAGGAATAAAATGATAAAGGAAAAGTAAGGTTAAATAATAAATTAATTAATGATTAATTATACTCTTTAAATTAATTAATTTATTAAAATTTCGGGTGAAATATTATGTTAAATTTAGTGAGTTAGGTTTTAATGGAAAAATTGTAGTTATTAAGTATCGTGAGGGTGAAACGATTTTTAACAGAGTGTGTGGGAGTGTGTGATCAAAGTCCAAAGGTAGTTGGCAAATAGAGTGTGTGCGTGTGTGATAAAAGTCCAAAGGTAGTTGGCAAACAATTGTGTGTGTGAGTGTGTGTAATATTGCCAAAGGTACTTGGCTAATTTTAATAAGGAAAATTATTGCGGGTCAATTAATTAAACTAGGTTTAAGTGAAATATTGCGGGTAAATAAAATATAAAGGTTATAAAAGGTTATAGGTGATAAGGTTTTAAGGTTAAAAGGTATAAAAGATATAAGGTTTATAAAAGATATAAGGTTTATAAAAGTTATAAGGTTATAAGGTTTATATAAAGTATAAGGTTTATAAGGTCAAAAGGTAAAAAGGTTGATTAAATAAATAAAAGGTTTAAATTGTGAATTGAAGACATAAAATTATTTATAAATTATCCTTCCTCATCCTTCTCTTACAATTAAACAAATTACACTGACCCTGACGATCTAAGATCCGGCTCTGAGAGGCCGTTATTACTTCCAGTGGCGCCCTTAAAAAGGTAATTTAAGGACGACCAGAGTAACAGCTTAGCCCTGTTATAAGCCGCCGTAACTTTTGAAGGAATGAACCGATTTTCACGCGGTTGGCGGGGTTCGACGTAGTTTTTTTTCAGACACCATCGTAGGAATAGTCAGGGAAGCTTCCTAGAACTTCAAAACGTCGAGATCTGATGAAAACTTGATTTTCGAAAAACGGGGTAAAAGCAATAACCCCCGGTTTTCGAAAATTTTTAATTTTCTTAGCAGAAAGTTAGAAATTTTTCATCACTAATATGTATTTTTAATCGCGATTTTATAAAATAAAAAAAGTATTTGAGCCTGGGAAAAAATATATATAATTAGATATAATAATATATAATTATATAAAATTTTGTATCTTTTTATATTATTTTGTATAATTATATATGATTACACTTAATTTTTTTTTTAATTTTATGTTTAATTGTATATAAAAATATATAATTATATAAATCTTTTTAATAATTATATGTTATAACAGAGTCATCATATAATGTATATATATAATATAGTTTATAGAAATAGAAATAAGAAATATGTGTATGGTGCTATCCAAGTCCTATTTCTGGGCCTGATAGGCTGAAATAAAAATTATTAAAAAAAAAAGCAAATCTTTTCAATTTAATTATATAAAAATATATATAATCATATATTTATATGCATAATTTTATATAATTATATGTAAGATTATTCGGAGTAACTGATTGTATAATGATTAATGAAATCTTATAAAGCCTATAAAATTTTTTGATTCACCGCATTAATAAATGTTAGAAAGTATACAAACTATTTTTAAATTTCCCAGAAAAACATTAAGTAGACCAAAAGCAGGATGACAGCAAAAAAATTTTGAAGATTCAACAATGAATTAAGTTATAAAAAACTGAGACATAAAATTAAAAAAATTTTAGTTAAACTTAAAAAATTCAAACTTCTGATTTTTTTTAATTTACCAAAAGTAGTCATTATCGTCCCGATATTAGTGGGTATACTGCTAATGGTCTCTACTCTATGAACAATAATATAATTTATTATTAATTAATAATAATTTACTAATTGTAATTAACTAATTATTGATACATTAGTTATTTGCTAAACAATAATCAGGGAAAACTGTCTAATAACTAAACTTAATTATTAATTAATAATAACTTATAAATTACTATTAACTAATTAATAATATATTAATTATTTATTAAACAATAATCAGGGAAAACTAACTAATAATTGAACTTAAGTTTAATTATTAGTTAGTTTTTCCTGTTTCAGTTTAATAATAAAAAATTATTCTATTGTATTATTCATGATATTGTTTAAAAAAAATACAATTCGTTTAGTAATAGTATTTTTAAATGTTACTTTGAATTATGACTGACCAAAGCTGCAATAGAGCCTGAGACGCTTGGCTGCGCACCGTATTGGAAGCGCTCAGCGACCGACGTGCGGTGATAAATAATTTTATTTTGTTTAAACTAATCACGAGCAGTGAAATTTTCTTTTGGGATCTCAAACTTTAATAAATAACTCATGTAATCAATAAAAAAAAACTTTATTTTTTTACCGAGAAGTCAATGAAATTTTCATTTGTTTACTTAAAAGTTAATTAACAATAGGATAATAAACAAAGAATTTCAAGCTATTAATATTTTTATGAAATCTAGATATTTGACAATAAATCCTGAAAATTTCATTAAGTTATCTTTAACGGTTGTTTTGGAATCTATTTTTTAATTAAAAGTACTCAAAATCTTCATTGTAAAAAAAATTGTTGTTAAAATGAAAATTTTGAAAAATCGTTTAAGGGTTTAATTTTTCATAATGACTACATAAGAAAAAAATACATAGACTTAATTTTCATGATCAAGTGGAAAATAGGGGGTCCACTTGACGTGATCTTACTCATAGCAAGATTTCAGAATATCCTTAATTTTCAGTCACGAGCTTAGACCATTTGACTAAGCTTCGTGCATTTCCGCAACGGCCGTGAGTTGCCGAACTCGCTACTGACTGATAGTCAGTATAGTGCCGGGTCACTCGCTATTTAGGCCCAGTACATACAAATTCTAGCTCATGGCCGAGTCAAGTATGCATGAGAGCCTCGCTCCCAGCCAACCAATCAGGAAATTCGCTTTACACATCGAAGCTGCCACGTCACCACCAAGCGGCCACGTCGTCTCCAACTACATTTTCTCTGGGTCTTTTCGCTCCTGAATTCAAGAGTACAACCTTGTACTCTAAAACCGCTCCGCTATACTATAATAATTGTTAGTTGCATTCGCTATCTCGTATACGTTTTATTGCATTCGCTTTTTCATATTATCTTCTCACAGTTTTAAGTGTAAATAGTGTTAATAAATATCTTATTTATCTCTTATAATAATTTGTGTAAATTTTTAGTTGTTAAGATTACATCACACCTAAACCAGATCCTTTTTGCGCATTCGCTCACTTTACACTTAAATATGCGAATTTTGACCTGTTTTTTAATAAACATTATCACTTCAAAAAAAATTTTTTTATGAAAAGCGACTAATTTAGTTTTATAGAGAATGTTTTTCAGTTTTCTAAACCCTACTTTCATTCTCTGTACGACCAATACGTCCGGAGCTATTGATTATCAAAGCCAAAATGGACTTTTTTGCTTTGATCAATGATAACTCGGCGGAAACTCGTCGTAGAGACTTTTTGAGGCCGCCAAATTGAAGGGCATAAGATTTCCTAAAAGCGTCATAAGGTCAGATTATCCAAAAAAATTTATTGAAGCCCATAGACTTGTTAAAAGACAAGCAAAAATTTTGAAAATTTTTTTTTCGTCGGTTCGCTTAAGATTACTCCGGAACCGTGCATGATAAAAAATTTTGAGGTCCAGATCTGAAAACTAGAAACTTGAGGCTACGATTTGCTTTTTTAATTTTCACTCTACGATTATTTTTCACCAAGTTACAGCATGTTGAAAATCATCCAAAAATTTCGAATTTTTTTTCTATCCCTTAATTATTGGGACTAGTGTATATCATTACGAATCATATTTTTAGGATTTAGGAGTATTTGAAAGTATTCGAAATTTTCATTCATCTTAAATCCTATTTAATCATATTTTTAGGATTGAAAAGCATTTGACAGTACTTAACAGTTTAAATCATTTCAAATCCTGTTAAATCATATTTTTAGGATTAAATAGTATTTAACAGAATTTAAAAATTTGAATCATGTTGAATCCTTCTGAATCATATTTTCAGGATTTAATAGTATTCAAGAGGATATAAATTTTTTTAATTCTTTTAAATACTTCTTTTTAATCAGGGGTGTCGTGTCAACCGACTAGTTTCTTGGAGCGAGAATCCGATGAGGTTAAAGGAATAATTTCACGCACTCACATTAGAACTGAAAAATACTCGACAAGAATATAAATATATTCGTTACAAAATATCGAACTATATTTGAATGGAAGTCTTTATATTATCGATTTGATAAAAAAATTTATTTATAAAAAGAGTCACATATTTATCTCGTTTAGATCAATGTTTAAGCAATTGACTGCATATATCCATTCAATATGAAAACAAAGTACTAGAGGCCCAACTAAACTAAAACTTTTCTACTGGTTCTGTAGCGTAGCGGTAAAACGTCTGACTCTCGCGCGTAAGGTGCTGGGTTCGAATCCTCCGGATGGCAAAATTAAAATTATTTAATTTTTCACTAAAAACTGTGAGTATGGTAGGATGATTTGTAAAATATAATTGATATAATATAATAATATAATGTAGTTGTCCCAATACTTAATAAAAAACAAAAAATAATAATAATAATGAAAATAAAATAAAATCAAAAATAAATAAATACATAAGAAAAAAAAATTTTTTTAGTGAATTATTAATGAGATAATTAAAGACAATATTCATTCGATTCAGATTACTGTTCTTTTGGATCAATCCAATTCAGCCATTTGAAATAACTCGATTTTTTATTGAATCAATTGCCTGGGCAGTTTCTAAGGACCTAAAAAGGTATTACTTTCAACACTAAAATTCATTTGCTTGAATAAAATTTTGACTTAACTGAAAATTTATACCTTCAATCACCTCACAATTTACTTTGTGTGAAATTTTTAATTATTTTATATAAAACAAAAATCATTATTGTATCAATAGCATTAATGACTTGAACTAATTTCTATTTTTTTTTTAAATGAAACAAGTGACTGCGTTGTATCAAATACTGTCGAGTTAGTTCGAACGACTTGGTACCTTTCCTCAAGAAACTCTCAGTTGGAGCAAAACATACTGTCAAACGTAGAGGGCGGTAGACTCAATCGCTTGACGCGCTTGGCTGTATCCAAACTAGAGATGGGCGATGTTGAATAAAATAATCGATGTTTACATAATCGATTTAACTATTAATCGATTACGTGTAATCGATTATTGACGAAAATAATCGAAAAAAATCGGTTTTTTTTTTTTTATTACGTGATGAAAAAAGAACCGTCAAAATTAAAATTAAATTTTTAAAATAAAATTTTATTGTGGGTAATTATTAAATAAATAAATATATAAATAAAAGTAAATGCTTAGACATAGTAAAATAAAAATATTTTCAACTTTAATTATTTATTAAAGCCTCAATCTTCTTCAGAAGTTGCATTTAAAAAAATTGATTTATTTAAATGAGCTATTGCATTTGACGTAAATTTACTACTTGAATTAGAATGCAAATTCACTTCCAAAGTTGACTGGAGAAAAGTTGTTTTTAATTTTCAGGCAAGATTTATGTCAATTTATCGTTATGTTACGTCCCAGCCTGTACGTCAGATGACGTGGGCATTTACTTCTCTAATTACCGACCTGAAATCTAACTAATTATATCGAATATCGATAACCAAGTAATTTCTATAGTATTTAATTAATTATATAAAATAATATAATATAATCATATTATTTAAGATATTTGAAAGTTAAGGATATGAGTAATCGTTGATAAAGTTATTTTTCTATACTTTATCAAATATAAATAAGCGCTGACGCCTCGAGTAAATCCTCGAGACGTGCAGCTGCACAAACATCTATTTTGTTTAAGATAACTTTTGTAAATAGATAAGTGACTCATTTGTTAGTAACAAAAGCGGAGAGATCGTGAGAATTAAGTATTTTCAATAAATATTAGAATGGATCATTCGAGAACATGCGTTATCTCGAATGACCCCTCCATATGAATCGATGCGCGGGCCTGATGCCCAAGCGTATTGATAAGAGCTACTCTAGTTTTTCTCGATCAAGAGAAGTCAGTCTGAAACATAGAATTATCGAGAGCAGTCAGGCTCAATATTAAATACAACTTCATTCTCACCCTCTCGAAGTTATTGTTAAGAGAACAATAATAATTTATAAATTAATTCAACTGTATATTTTCACATCAATCAAATTTATATCCTTATAATTGAATAAATCGGATTTAGATATATGAAATAATATATATAATCAAACGACCAGTTTATTGCAACCACCAAATGGTGGCTGTTCAACCCATACTTAATTATTATTTATAATTATGTATAAGTTTTCACTACGTCCAATTTAAATCGACCGCTCAACTACGCCAGCGCCAAAACATCAACCAGGACGTAACAACTTATATATAATTAAAATTGGTGGCAGCGACGGATTCGAACAGCCCCCGAACAGACTGGCAAAATCGCAAAAATCCGAAATTTTTTTCTTTACAAGAAAATTGACATCAAGTTATCAAAGTGGAATTATATAAACGTATAAGAAAAAAAAGTAAAATTGTGAAATAAAAGTGAAAATTAAAGTGAGAATTGAAGTGAGTAAAATAAATAATAATAAAAATTCGAATAAATGAAATTAAAAATTCGTAAATAATTAAAATAAAATCATAAACAAAAAAATTAAATTAATAACATCGAACATTTGAATTAAAAATCCGGAAATTTTTTTTTTCCAAGAATCGAAATTTAATTTTATTTCGCTCTCATAAAATAATAAATAAATAAAAATATATATATATTCATAAAAGTCAGACATATCAAGAAAAAAAAAAGTAAAATTTTGTGAATAAAAAAATAAAAGTCATAATAAAATTCAAGTGAGTGAAGTTAAAGAAGAATCAAAAAATTTTTTAAACAAATCAAATCTACCAACATCATTTACGACGCCCGACGGACGCAGTTCAACATCATCAAGTGCTGAGATATCTACATCGTGCATACCTGCTGACCTTCACCATCAACCTTCCGACGGCAACGTAGATCTTCGCATGGACCATAATTTTTTTTTACAATCTTCTAAGTAGTAAGTCGATTTATCGATATTATTCAATTTTGTAATTTTTTTTTGCGTTATATAAATTTAAAAATATAAATTCATAAAAATGTCTCAATTAGAACTTATGGAAACTTCTCTCGCTGAAGCAAAAGATACAATAGGAACATTAGTAAATGAAATTCAAAAATTAAGATCAGATCATGAACGTGTAAAAAATACTTTTAATGAACATTTTGAAACCGAACTAGCGCAACGCGTAAGAGAGGAAATGAGTAAATTAAACACCACAAATTTAAATTCACAATTCACATCAAATTCTAACAGAACTCAAAATAATAGTAATATTAATAAAATTGATTATAAAGACTTTTTAAAAACCATCCCAGACTTTGACGGTACAAAAGACGTTTATCCAATAGAATCATTTACAAAAGCATGTACAAATGCTAAAAAAATTTTTAAAGACGATATTGACGAAGAATTTTTAGTAAAATTACTACAAACCAAATGTAAAGGCGAACCGTTAAAAAGAGTTAGTACTGTAGACCCGACAAGCATTGACGACTTTATTTCATTTTTAAATTTACACTTTAGACAAAGTAAAGAAATCTCACTATGGATGAGAGAATTTGATCACTTTCAACAACGCCCGCACGAACGCGTTAGAGATTTTAACTATAGAATAAGCCAACATTTGCAAAATACATTGTCAGAAATTGAATATACCGACGGGGAAAATAAGACAGAAAAAGCTACGCTTGCTAAAGAAACTGCTATTCGTTCATTTATATCGGGTTTACATCCGAAATTTGCTATTTTTTTACAAGAAGATAAATATTTGGACCTTGACTCCGCGACAAAATCAGCCGAAAAAGTCGAAAAACAGCTACAACAAATGAGAAATGTTGATAACTTTTTCAATGTATATGATTCTCGAACAAAAAGTACAGATTACCACCACGTTTTTACTCCACACACTAAACAAAATTTTCAAAATGATACTGACTTTACTCACAACATTCGTAATACAAGTAATTATCATAAAAATCGAAATCAATATCAAAAGAATAATCAAAACTACGCACAAAAATCGGAACCAAATAGACATCAAAATCAAAGAAATTTTAATCAAAATAATTAATTTTGTAATTTTTGCAAAAGAAATAATCATAGTATCGAAGAATGTAGAAATTTAATGCAAAGAAAAAGCACTGAATCTAATCGAGTTATAGATAAAAATATTCTTCAATGTGATTACTGTAAAATGAATGGTCATTTAATGAATAATTGTTGGAAAAAAATTTATAACGAAGGAAAACGCGATGCATTAAATTCAAAACCGAGTACAAGTACGGGAAACGACCAAGCGTTCCCTCGAGACGCCCGAGTCGAAATATTCAACGTAAATTCAACGTTTTCAACGTTTTGAACGTGAATTCAACGTTTTCAACGTTTTGAACGTGAATTCAACGTTTTCAACGTAAATTCAACGTTTTCAACGTAAATTCAACGTTTTCAACGTAAATTCAACGTTTTCAACGTAAATTCAACGTTTTCAACGTTTTGAACTTGAATTGAACATTTTGGACAGTGACCGGCCTATGAGAAAGAAAAGAGATCGGAAGAAGAAAGCACTGAGCTCTATCGCAAAGTTTTCCAGACTAATTATCAAAAAGATGAGTAGTATCCTAAAGGTCTTTCTCTAGAACACAATCTACGATGCTGTCACTTAATCCAAGAACATTAAATTGAAGACTGACACTGCCATAAGATTGCCCGATCGAAAATGATCTTAAATTATTATAATTGAGTATAAATTAAATTATAATAATTTGAAATCATTTTTGATCGGGCAATCTTATAGCAGTGTCAGTCTTCAATTTAATGTTCTTGGATTAAGTGACAGCATCATAGATTGTGTTCTAGAGAAAGACCTTGAGGGTACTACGTATCTTTTTGATAATTAGTCTGGAAAACTTCGCGATAGAGCTCAGTGCTTTCTTTTTCCGATCTCTTTTCTTTCTCATAGGCCGGTCACTGTCCAAAATGTTCAATTCAAGTTCAAAACGTTGAAAACGTTGAATTTACGTTGAAAACGTTAAAAACGTTGAAATTACGTTGAAAACGTTAAAAACGTTGAAATTACGTTGAAAACGTTAAAAACGTTGAATTTACGTTAAATATTTCGACTCGGGCGGCGCTCCGATGGGAAACGTAGCAACTCAGCGCCAAATTTCGAACAAAAATTAAGAATACCAACGCGAACTTATGTCGTAGGTGCTATGTCAATAGACTACAAACCTACGTCTATCATGCTTAAATCTAAAGATATAATATCGAGTTACGGAAAAATATTAATTGATACGGGATGTAGTTTAAATTTAATAAAATACGGCGAAGTAAAATATAAAAATCTAATTGATGATTCTTATTGTTATAAACTAAATGGCGTATCTGAAGCTATAACTTTGGGTAGAATTCAAATACAAATTTTTAATGAAACTACATACTTTCATGTTATCCCGGACGAATTTCCTTTAGATTATAGTGGAATACTCGGTATGGAATTTTTACGCGAACATGGCGGAATAATTAATTTAGTAGAAAATACTATAATTTTTAAACATTTAAATAATTTAGAATTATCATTTACCGAGGGAGAATATTTCGTTTTAAAAGCTCGAACGAAAACAGCAATGTTTGTTCGAGTCGATAGTAAACTTAAAGAGGGTTATACACCTCGTATCGAATTTGAAAATGGTATTTACGCGGGCGAAGCTTTAGTTAGAAATAGTAATGGTATCGCTTATTTGTACGCAATAAATACTCTTGATAAGGATGTTAAAGTGAAAGTACCCGTAATTCCTTTGTACCCTTTCGGGACAAGTGAAGATGAGGATACTAGCTTGACGCAAAACGACACAGAGAAATACGATAACAGTACCAGGGCCCGGGAAAATCGTGTTGACCAAGTGTTAAAACTTTTGCGTTTAGGACATTTGAATGAGGAAGAGCGTAAAACGATAGTTTCTCTTGTAGAAAAATACGCTGACCTGTTCCACATTCCGGGAGAACCATTGCGCGCTACAGAGACAGTGGTACACAATATACCTACTAACGATGACGTACCGGTAAATACTCGACAATACAGACATCCACCTGCACAAAAAGACGAAATTCAAAAACAAATTACAGAATTAATGTTGATGGACATAATAGAACCTTCGACCTCCCCCTATAATTCCCCCCTATGGATCGTACCCAAAAAGGCTGATTCAAAAGGCAATAAAAGATGGCGTTTAGTTATTGATTATCGTAAATTAAATGAAAAAACTATTAAAGACGCATATCCACTACCGTTGATAAATGATATTCTTGATCAATTAGGTGGTGCGATTTATTTTTCAGTATTTGATTTAAAATCGGGTTTTCATCAATTAAAAGTAGATCCTAAAGATAAGCACAAAACAGCATTTACAACTCCTCATGGTCATTATCAATTTAATAGAATGCCATTTGGACTTAAAAATGTTCCAGCAACGTTCCAAAGGTTAATGGATTTGGTGTTACGCGGGTTACAAGGAGCGGATCTCTTTGTTTACTTAGACGATATAGTCATTTACGCACGTTCTCTAGAAGAACATAACACTAAATTCGAAAAATTAGCTGAACGTTTGCGAAGTGCGAATTTAACTCTACAAGCCGATAAATGTGAATTCCTAAAGAAAGAAGTAATTTATTTAGGCCATCTTATATCTGCCGACGGTGTCAAGCCTGATCCCGACAAAATAAAAGCGATCAAATGTTTCCAAACACCCGTAAGTACAACACAAGTGAGAGAATTTCTTGGACTTGCTGGTTATTATCGGCGATTTATTAAGGATTTCGCAAAAATTGCTAAATGCCTATCTGACCTTACAAGTAAAAACGCAAGATTTACATGGACGCCTGAACATCAGGTAGCTTTTGAAACCTTGCGGGACAAACTATGTACAGCTCCGATATTGCAATACCCCGATTTTTCGAAACCGTTTATTTTAACGACCGATGCATCTAACTATGCAGTTGGAGCAATCCTCTCACAAGGCAAAATTGGCGAGGACACAATTGTTGCAGCAGCTTCTCGTGTGCTCAATAAACACGAAAAAAATTACTCGACCACCGAAAAAGAAATGGTCGCAGCTTTATTCGGTATGAAAACATTTAGACCGTATCTCTATGGCAGGGAGTTTACTCTTGTCACCGATCACAGACCGCTGGTGTGGGTAAATAATATGAATGACCCAACATCGCGTGTAATGAGATGGAGAGAACGGCTTAAAGATTTCGAATATAACGTGTTATATAAGGCGGGAAAAATAAATACAAACGCAGACGCTTTATCGCGTAACCCAATAATTGAAAACCGCGAAGTTTATCCAATTAAAATTAAATGGCGACCTGGAAAACCCGGAATCGCTAGGTTGAGGACTTCAGATCCTTCAGACGATGGTAAAGTCTTTAAAAAGAAACCTAAATACAAAACTAATTCAGAGTCAATTAGCTCGAATAATGATAAAAATACATTATCTACAAACTTTAACAAAAATAATATTTCAAGTTCAGAGGAAATTACTCCAAGTAATAAAATAAATTCGGTAATTCAAATTCTCGAGCCAAAAACTCGAGCGGTCGATAATGAAAATTCGGTCGAAAAAAATAAAGTAAAAGAGTCAAGAACTCAAATGGTTGGGCCCATCGATAAATTAACTACGGACCCAACAGTCAAAAATACTACCCCGATAGCCAGAGTTTCTGAACAAAAAGTTGGTGTACATGAGTTGTGACCAACTTTCCGAGAAACTTGTGGACAATTTTCAGCCTGTGTACTGTTGCCGACAAGTTGGCTACAAGTTGCTCAGAAACTTGTCATCAACCTACTGCCGCAATCTGTCACCAAGTTTCTGAGCAACTTGTAGCCAACTTGTCGGCAACAGTTACACGAGCTGAAAGTTGTCGACAAGTTTCTCGGAAAGTTGCCGCCAACTTATGGAAATACCAACTTTTGCGGCCAACTTGATGACAGGTTGCGGCAGTAGGTTGTCAATAAGTTGCGGCCAACTTGGCTATCAGGGTAGCGACGGCAATAGGATTAGCTACCCTATCGATCGGCGATTAGTTGACAAAAATAAAGAAAACGGATATATCGGTGAAAATAAAAATTTAAAGAATAAAAAATCTAACGTTAGACGGTATAATCCATATGAAAAAATTTCAAAAACCGAATCAAAAATTAATAATAAAAAAGATAAAAATGATAAAGTAAATAAAAACTTGAAAAATTATAATACTCGAAACCCTTCGAATAAAAATTCCGAGCTTGATAGTGAAAATCAAAATAAAAAAGAAACTAATAAAGTAAAAACTAATGAAAATTTAAAAAGTTATAAAAGAAAACCTTTAGAAAATTTTGAATCGAATAAGACTATTGTACTTCCTGATTATTCTGACGGATCATCGTCATCAGGAGAAATTTATGATGCTGTAGCTCTAAGGAAAAAACTCATTAAAAATAACCCTTCGTATTTAAGTGACGAATCTGATATGACGGACTTCGGTTTGTCTTATATATCTAATAATTCTATAAACTCTCCAAAACATAAGAAACCTCATAATTTATCAGCGTCATCTCAATCCTCACATTCATATATACCTGAAAGTTCTAAAATCACTGATCCTTCATTACCATTATTAACAGACGTACAGACGCCAATTATATCTTCAACCTCAAATTTAAAACCAAAGACAAATATTGAAAATACAGAAATCGATAAAAATAAATCAATACTTTCTCGAATTAAAAGATCACATAAAATAGCGGAATTTACACCTTCTCCAGCAGTTCGTACACGCAGAAAAATAGATAAAACTAATTACAAGACAAAAAAAATTATTACTCTAGACACCTCAGATGACGAATCAAATACAGACGAGACAGAAATAATAAAATCAAAAATATATTCCAGTAATTCAAACGACATTGACACTGAATCTCCAATAGGAACTATTCCTATTACTCCAAGAACACCTACACGAAATGTCACAAAAAGTCCAATTAAATTATGCCCGATTCCCATACGGAGTCCTATAAGAAAAATTAATAATTCTAAAAATATGGGAGGCGCGATTTCATGGTCATCAGAAGAAGGTGGTGACCACCCAAAAATTTTAAATGTAGAAGCTTTAGTTCATGCCGATCCTTATAACGAATCTAATATTCATGTAAATATGGAAATTGATAAAACTACTTTTAATGACTCACTCGCACGACCGATGGACATACAGACGTCATCCGATGATAACGTAATACCGCCGACTATTGTAAACACTGATAGGAATAAAACTAATGTAGAAAATGTAAAAATAAAAAATAATCCTAAAACAAATAATGACGAACCACGACAACAAAGTCCTAGTAAAGCCATAGAAAAACATCGTGTAGTAACAAATAGTCAAACGATAAATAATTCCCCTAATAGCGAACCGCAGCTACGCAGGTCAAAAAGACAGCGTAAGCCCAAAACGTGTTCGTGCTGCACGGACAATGATAAACATACACATACACAAAAACACATTCCATACAAAATACAAAGACTTTCAGAAAATTTTAAGATAAAAACAAATAAACCTAAAAATAAAAATAATAAAAATAATTTTCTACCCCAATTGCCAAAAATAATGGTTACCCTCGAAGCAATTAATCGCCAACAAAATGCAAATGATAAACTTCCAAACAATAATTTAAGTATAATAAATGAAAATGTAGAACTGATCAATTTTCAAAATTCTTTTCCTGATAGAGAACCACAAAACCCTGAGCATATAAATTCACCCGTTGATCAAAATTTGAGTTCAGTCGAACGAATAAATTCATTCAATGACCAAAATTTCGATCAACGAGAAAAAATGAATTCATTTAATGACGGAAACTTGGATCAAATCGAACAAATACATTCATTTAATGATGATAACCTTGATCAAATCGAACAAATAAATTCATCCAATAATATAACAAATTTTCAACAAAATTTAACAGAATTAAACTCAGATAGTAATCAAGAACAAACAGAAAATGTAATTATCGTAGAAAATAATAATCCAAATAATGAACAAATAGATTCTGACGATGATTCATCCGTAGTTTCAGTAATGTCGAACGATTTTAGTAATGATAATATAATAGAGACAAGAGATAATTTAGAAATGCAAAAAAATAGTTATTTATGTTTTATTAATGCAGATAGTACTGTCCCAAGTAAAATAGGAAAACAATTATTAGAATCAGGATATTTAAAATTGAGTCCACTAGCTAGTTATAAAGTAGGGCAGGTAATCAAAATGGGAACATCGAAAAGAAAAGTACTTGCGTTAGTTACTCAAAACACCAGTACAGATGCACCCACCGAAAAAGATTATTGTAAAGCTTTTAAAAGTTTAAAATTATATATGGAAAAAACAAAATTAAAATCGATTAGTATTTCTCAAGGTCGAAGTGATTTATCCAAAACTGTATGGTCAAAAATTAAAAATATTATAGCTAAAACATTTAAAGGAACCGATATTAAAATAATTATTTGTAGAGATCTGATAGTAATACCTCCAGTAGAAGAGAGACAAAAGATAATAGCTGAAAATCATGAGACCCCAATGGCAGGTCATAAAGGTGTAACTAAAACTTACAACAGAATTAGACAAAGATATTTTTGGGATAATATTAAAAAACATGTCGAAGATTTTGTTAGAAAATGTATTAGTTGTCAGAAAAAGAAATTAGTAAGGATAAAAACAAAACAACCGATGGTAATAACAGATACATCCGCAGAAATTTGGGATAAATTAGCATTAGATATAGTAGTACCTAATAAAACATCAGCAAACGGTTATTCATATATTTTAACGATGCAAGACAATCTTTCAAAATATTGCTTTGCAATACCACTAGTA
Organism: Microplitis manilae; assembly: GCA_030273425.1. NCBI lineage: Eukaryota > Metazoa > Arthropoda > Insecta > Hymenoptera > Braconidae > Microplitis > Microplitis manilae. Next base: position 18,319,875 of record CP092727.1, on the reverse strand, counting down.
TCTATGACATCCAAAGACATTGCGATAGCACTAGTCGAGAATTTCATATTAAAACACGGTTGCCCAAAAGTAATTTTAACAGACCAAGGTCAAGCATTTATAGGTAAAGTTATGGGTTGTGTAGCTAAAATTTTCAAAATGAAACGAATAAAAACGACAGCTTTTCACCCGCAATCTAACGGTTCATTAGAAAGAAGTCATCAAGTATTAACAGATTATATCAAACATTATACAAATAAAAATGATTGGGATGAATGGTTGCCTCATGCAACTTTTGCTTATAATACGAGTGTACACGAAGGTACAAAGTTTACCCCATATAGATTAGTTTTTGGTAAAGAAGCGCGATTACCATCAGAATTTTCATACTTAGATGATATCCCTACACTGTAAAAAATTTGATGGACCCGGTGTGGTGTAAATGCATCGGTGTAAAAATTTTGGTGTGAAAATTACACCGAATCCCGTGTGAAATTGAAATAATGTGAATTTTTATTTTTTACACCGCCAAACGAGTAAATGTATAAATGTAAGGGAAGGGCGGGGTAAAATGGGCTCCCCAAAATGGTTGACGCCTCGGAATATTTAGGGGCAAAATGGGCCCCCTAAAATTTCTGACGCCTTGATATATTTGGAGGCAAATTAGGCCGACCAACATTCTTAACATGAAAAGTGTTGGGACAGGGAGGGGCAAAATGGATCACCGGGGAAAATGGGCCACCAGGGCAAAATGGGCCGCTGAGGCGAATTGGGCCCGCCAAAAATTCATAACATGAAAAGTGTTGGGAGGGAGAGGGGTAAAAAGTGTCACAGGGGAAAAATGGGTCACTGAGGTAAATTGGGCTCGCTAAATATTGTAACATGAAAAGTGTTGGGAGGGGGAGGGGTAAAATGGGTCACTGGGGCAAAATGAGCCGCTGAGGCGAATTGGGCCCGCCAAAATTCGTAACATGAAAAGTGTTGGGACGGGGAGGGGTAAAATGAGCAACCGGGGCAAAATGGGCCACTGAGGTGAATTGGGCCCGCCAAAATTCATAACATGAAAAGTGTTGGGAGGGAGAGGGGTAAAAAGTGTCACAGGGGCAAAATGGGTCACTGAGGTAAATTGGGCTCGCTAAATATTGTAACATGAAAAGTGTTGGGAGGGGGAGGGGTAAAATGGGTCACTGGGGCAAAATGAGCCGCTGAGGCGAATTGGGCCCGCCAAAATTCGTAACATGAAAAGTGTTGGGACGGGGAGGGGTAAAATGAGCAACCGGGGCAAAATGGGCCACTGAGGTGAATTGGGCCCGCCAAAATTCATAACATGAAAAGTGTTGGGAGGGAGAGGGGTAAAAAGTGTCACAGGGGCAAAATGGGTCACTGAGGTAAATTGGGCTCGCTAAATATTGTAACATGAAAAGTGTTGGGAGGGGGAGGGGTAAAATGGGTCTCCGGGGCAAAACGGGTCACTGAGGCAAAATAGTCCCTCCAAAATTCGTAACATGAAAAGTGTTGTGAGGGGGAGGGGTAAAATGGGTCACAGAGGCAAAATCGTCCCTTTAAAATTTTGGAGGGACCATTTTACCTCAGTGGCACATTTTGCCTCTGTGAACCATTTAACCCCTCCCCCTCCCTACACTTTTCATGTTACGAATTTTGGAGGGAATATTTTGCCTCAGTGGCCCATTTTGGCCCGGTGACCCATTTTACCCTTCCCCGTCCCAACACTTTTCATGTTACGATATTTGGCGGGCCCAATTCACCTCAGTGGCCCATTTTGCCCCGGTTGCTCATTTTACCCCTCCCCGTCCCAACACTTTTGATGTTACGAATTTTGGCGGGCCCAATTTGCCTCAGTGGCCCATTTGGCCCCAGTGACTTATTTTACCCTTCCCCGTGCCAACACTTTTCATGTTACGATATTTGGCGGGCCCAATTCGCCTCAGTGGCCCATTTGGCCCCAGTGACCCATTTTACCCTTCCCCGTCCCAACACTTTTCATGTTACGATATTTGGCGGGCCCAATTTGCCTCAGTGGCCCATTTGGCCCCAGTGACCCATTTTACCCCTCCCCGTCCCAACACTTTTCATGTTACGAATTTTGGCGGGCCCAATTCGCCTCAGCGGCACATTTTGCCCCAGTGACCCATTTTACCCCTCCCCCTCCCAACACTTTTCATGTTACGATATTTGGCGGGCCCAATTCGCCTCAGCGGCCCATTTTGCCCTGGTGGCCCATTTTCCCCGGTGATCCATTTTGCCCCTCCCTGTCCCAACACTTTTCATGTTAAGAATGTTGGTCGGCCTAATTTGCCTCCAAATATATCAAGGCGTCAGAAATTTTAGGGGGCCCATTTTGCCCCTAAATATTCCGAGGCGTCAACCATTTTGGGGAGCCCATTTTACCCCGCCCTTCCCTTACATTTATACATTTACTCGTTTGGCGCTGTAAAAAATAAAAATTCACATTATTTCAATTTCACACGGGATTCGGTGTAATTTTCACACCAAAATTTTTACACCGATGCATTTACACCACACCGGGTCCATCAAATTTTTTACAGTGTACATACGCAGATTACGTTAAAGAACTCGCAATTCGATTGTTAGAAGCAAGAAAAGAAGCAAGAGAAAATTTAGAAAATTCAAAATTAAAATCTTAAGTACGATACGATAAAAAAATAAATCCTGTAAAGTTTAAAATAGGTCAAAATATATTTTTAGTAAAGAATCAGAGAGATGGTAAATTTGATGACAATTATTTAGGTCCTTATAAAATTACTGAAATTTTCCCAGATAAAAACGATATAGAAATTGAATATAAGCCAGGAAAAAGAAAACTCATCCATTGTGACAGAGCTAAGATAGCTTATAAGTAAATTGAAAATTTTTTTTCACACCAGTACCTTTTCAAAAACGCACTTAAGTAACTCTAGGGAACAAAATGATTCATTAAAAGTAACAAAGAAAAATAAACGATATCAAATAATTCATGATCTTATTTAATTAAATGCAAGAAATATAAGAAATGTAAGAATAACGACGTATAATTAAGAAAAATTAAATTTTATTCCTAAATAATTTCGAAAGATTGGAGACATAGACATAATTAAAGATAAATAATTAGTGAAGATAAGAAAAAAAATAATAAATAAATCGAATTAAATGATGCTAGAAATTAAATATTCTAGAATTAGTATAATAATAGTTTATAATACAACGCAAAATAGACAATAAACAATTGTAAAATAAAAAAATAATAACCAGATTTCTGAAGATAAAATATTAAGAATCTAAGAAGAATAGAAAAGAGAAGCAAAAAGTAAAATAATTGGGAAACTAGTTAAACAGAATATATCACATAGATATACTAAAGAAAAATAAATAAATAAATGAATAAAAAAAAATTACTATAATAAATTGATAATAGACAAATAAAATAATAGAAATTTTTTTTCTTACTCATACGCATAACTGAAAACGACAGTTATTTAATAATTTAGTTAAATATAATAAAAAACAAAAAAAAAAAAGAAAAAAAAATATATATATATAATACAATTTTTTTTATATATAATAATAATCTTAAGAAATAAAAGAATACAATTTTTTTTGCCTATCTAACCATTATAGTGAATAAGAAATTTATATTATATAGTATTGCATGAATAAATTGATATGTAAACATAATCCTCTAATGATTTAAGAAAAAAATAGAAAATGAGCAAAAAAAAAAAAAAAAAATACCATATTAAAGAAATTAAACGTGTACAGATTTCACGTCGGTAAAATAAATTTTTTTTTAATACTTAGTATCTTTCATGGATAAGGCCCGAACGAGCGAGGGCGCTCGTCTAACGGGTGGGGGCGTGTTACGTCCCAGCCTGTACGTCAGATGACGTGGGCATTTACTTCTCTAATTACCGACCTGAAATCTAACTAATTATATCGAATATCGATAACCAAGTAATTTCTATAGTATTTAATTAATTATATAAAATAATATAATATAATCATATTATTTAAGATATTTGAAAGTTAAGGATATGAGTAATCGTTGATAAAGTTATTTTTCTATACTTTATCAAATATAAATAAGCGCTGACGCCTCGAGTAAATCCTCGAGACGTGCAGCTGCACAAACATCTATTTTGTTTAAGATAACTTTTGTAAATAGATAAGTGACTCATTTGTTAGTAACAAAAGCGGAGAGATCGTGAGAATTAAGTATTTTCAATAAATATTAGAATGGATCATTCGAGAACATGCGTTATCTCGAATGACCCCTCCATATGAATCGATGCGCGGGCCTGATGCCCAAGCGTATTGATAAGAGCTACTCTAGTTTTTCTCGATCAAGAGAAGTCAGTCTGAAACATAGAATTATCGAGAGCAGTCAGGCTCAATATTAAATACAACTTCATTCTCACCCTCTCGAAGTTATTGTTAAGAGAACAATAATAATTTATAAATTAATTCAACTGTATATTTTCACATCAATCAAATTTATATCCTTATAATTGAATAAATCGGATTTAGATATATGAAATAATATATATAATCAAACGACCAGTTTATTGCAACCACCAAATGGTGGCTGTTCAACCCATACTTAATTATTATTTATAATTATGTATAAGTTTTCACTACGTCCAATTTAAATCGACCGCTCAACTACGCCAGCGCCAAAACATCAACCAGGACGTAACAGTTAATTTGATTTGTAAAATTGTTAAGTATATTTTTACCCACAAACTGCAAACAATTTTATGAATAAATTTATTTACCTTCTGAAATGGTAAGAAAGAACATTACCGACTTTTGTTTTCGTAAAAAATTACTTTTAAATTAAAGAATAATTAACCGAAAATTTTTATTTTCAACTTTTGCTATGAAATTGTCCGCACATTCGGGCAGCAGATTTCAGGTAATTTCAACATTAAATTACACTCAATTCCAAGCGAAAGTGGCTATTAGGGATGGTCGATGCTAACATTCAAAAAGTTAGGCTAGATAAATTAAGAGTACGTCCATTTTTTGTTTGAAATATTCAAAAAAATTATTTCGATTTTTTTCGATTATTAAAAAAAAAAATCGAATAATCAATTCATCGATATTTGAAAACATCGAGAAAAAATAATCGATTATGGAAAAAAAAACATCGATGTTCGATTAATCGATTTTTTTGCTCATCTCTAATCCAAACGCACGGAATACTTGAGCCAAACGAATCTAGTTTGATGTCAGGAATCTTTTTTTACAATGTAGAAGCAGATAATAAGAAAGGTAGTCGTAAAAAGTTGTTAGATAAAAAAAAGTGCAGGAATAACAATAATAAATATTCTTTAAAGAATTTATAATTCACATTTTGATTTTTCAAATTCACTAGCTACTAAAAAATATAAAACTTAAGGAATCATTAAACAAAAAATTTTAAGTTATCACTTCTATAAAAATATCTTTACTTTTATTAAATAAAAAAAATTGATTTAAGTCAATTTATAAATTTTCTCGAGTACTTTAAGTTTTGACAGAATCAGGTTTTTGTCTTAAACATAGGAAAATTTATGAAAAATAAAAACTTTTATTGCTAGATTATAAAGTTATACATTGAGCCTCATTCTTTTTTTTGTGTTTAAAATTTTTGCTTGAGAGAAAAACTTGGACAAAACTTATAACCAACCTACCTTAATTTAAAAAATGTTGGAAAATCCAAAATTGCACACCTCAATCGCTCATTTTATTTTATTTTGAATCATTACTTATATTTTTTTTATTATTAATTTTTATTCAACTTTTAAACTATTGATTTGATTTTTTTATTTCTTAATTCCAGTTTAATTTTTTTCTTTTTATTTAAATTTTTCATAAATATCTCGCATTTTGTTGTAGATGTCACTCTTTTCTTTCAATTCTACTGTTTTACGCTAGTGCTGCTGCTAGTAGTTGATGGGGAGAAATAAAGAAAAAAAATGAAATTTACTCTTGTAATAATAACAATAGTAAAAATAGAAATGGCCGCTCAATTTTTCGTGGATAATCAGTTTTACGTTTTTTATTAATGAAAATTTAACTAAAAGGATTTAGGCAGTGATTTTCAATAGGGTTCTTGTGATCAAGAATTCAAAAATAATAAAAAAAAAGTTAGGCCGATTGATTGTGTCTATCGAGAGTTATTTGGTTTACTAAGTTTCATACAGGACAATTGACGACTAGGGATGGAAAGCAGGGTTGCCAGAAAATTTTTGTTCAAGTCGCCCCATCTATAAACAAAAGTAGCGAAATACTTTAACAAGTCGCCCAATCAATTTCAAATTTAGAATAATGCTGTTGGCTTAGAATTTATTCTCTTATTAACCTATAAGAGTACACTATACCGCATAAATTGGAATTAACGTTTTAAAAAGTATTATTGCAATTATCTTTTATGTAGTGAAGAATTATAGGATATTTTTAGGATAAATTTGATGAAAAAATAATCTTACCCGATGAAAAAAGTTTTTGTCTAATTATATATGATTATTAGGGTGTGTCAAAAAAAAATGATTTTATTTTTTTTTAGGTCTCACAGTCTCAAAAGTTTTTTTAGGACCTAAAAAAAATTCTCCTAAAAAATCAGTTCGATATCTCGAAAATTGAGCTGGCGGTTTACAAATTCATTTTCCCATTTAAAATACATGTAAAAAATTTTTTTTTTAGTTTTTCAAAGAAAAATCAAAGAAAAAAATTTTTTTTCCAATTTTGAATTCCATACCCTTATAGGAAATTAAATTCCCTACAAAAATGTCCGAAATAGTCATGCTCGTAACTACAATATGAAAAAAGTTACAAGCCCCCAAAGTTCGAAAAAAAATAATTTTTTTTTATGTATAATTATTGTTTTTACTTTTTTGTTATTAATTGGTGGTATTTTTTTCTTCTGATTTTAAATTGCAATCTTCTATATAATATCTATTTTTATGCAAGAAACGTTTATTTATTTATTTATTTATAATAAATATAATTTATAATTTTTAAAATAAATTATTGCTATACGGAAAATTTTTTTTTCTTTAACTTTAAGAGCATGATAAAATAATAATATATTGCATAAAAATAGATATTATATAGACGTTTGCAATTTAAAATCAGAAGAAAAAAATATCACCAATTAATAACAAAAAAGTAAAAACAATAATTATACATAAAAAAAAATTATTTTTTTTCGAACTTTGGGGGCTTGTAACTTTTTTTATATTGTAGTTACGAGCATGACTATTTTGGACATTTTTGTAGGGAATTTGATTTCCTAAAAGGGTATGAAATTCAAAATTGGAAAAAAAATTTTTTTCTTTGATTTGTCCTTGAAAAACTAAAAAAAAAATTTTTCACATGTATTTTAAATGGGAAAATGAATTTGTAAACCGCCAGCTCAATTTTCGAGATATCGAGCTGATTTTTTAGGAGGATTTTTTTTAGGTCTCAAAGAAACTTTTGAGACTATGAGACCTAGAAAAAAATAAAATCATTTTTTTTTGACACACCCTAATGATTATATATAATCATATATGAAGTTATATATAATCATGTATGATTATATATAGGGTCATATATAATTATATATAATTATATATGACCCCATACATAATTAGATCTGATCATACCTGGGTGTTATTAGCCCATATATAAGTCTATATATGATCAGATCTAATTATATATAAGTCTATATATAATCAGATCTGATCAGATCTGATTATATATGAGCCTATATGTAATTAGATATGTTCATACTTGGCTGGTATAACTCCATATATAACCATATATAAGTCTATATATGATCAGATCTAATTATATATAAGTCTATATATAATTAGATCTGATCAGACATGGCTAATATAAATTCATGTATGGTCGTGCATAAGTTTATATATGATTGGATCTGATCAGACATGACTGATATAAAGTTATATGTAGTTATATATATATATATATATATATATATATATATATATATATATATTACATAATATGACAATTTTTTAATATGAATGTTATTAAATTTTTATTTTGTCAACTATCAAATAAACTTAAATCCCTAATACTTAAAAAATGTTCAAAGGTTTCGGCAGCAATTTAAAAGTATCAATCGATATCGATTTATATACGATTATTTATAAGTTTATAGATAAATAGATTTGATTATATGTATCTAATGAATTCTATTGTAATTTATGTACAAAATCAAATTCATTATTAGGTGCATTATTTACGTATGATGTATCGACTTGATTATTTGAGTTAAGTAATGCCATAAACTTTCATTTATTGTAAGTTCATAGCAGACTAAAGGATCAGACTACAATCCAGCGATCACCAAAGTTAAGCAGCATCGGCGTAGGTCATTGATTGGATGGGTGACCTCGTAGTAAAGTGGTGGTCAACGAATAGTAATTTTTTTTTTTTTTTTTTTATTAAAATTTAATAGATATTTATATTGATGAAAACAAGAAATCCTAATTAAATTACTTAATTAATAATTTAAAGGTATTCGAAATGAGATTCTAAAAATGACTATATTCATTCATGCATGATCATGTATAAACAGATCTGATTATATATAATTAGACCTGGCCAATTTTTGGATCCAATCATATATAGATGATTATGCATAATTATATATGATTAGACAAAAACTTTTTTCATCGGGTAATCAAAATTTTTATTAATTTTTTGCAAATTATGAATTATTTTTTAGTGCAAAAAGCAGAATATCGTGGATGCAGGTTTTAATTTACATTAAATGTATACATATTTCTTTATCTGATTGTTTAAAATAAAATAACAATTTACTTTCAACAGCTATGATGAAATTAACATTTGACGATTCGTTTTTTACTGTGTATCACCCACGTTTAAATTTATAATTTTTTATAAAAAATAAAATTACTATTTAAAACCAAGATCTCAATGAACTGAACTGAGACGAAAGAAATTAAATGCTTGAATGTAAGTGACATCATGCACACAATTTTTTTATATGTACATACTGAATTGAAATGATGTTCGATTCAAGTCATACACAAATGGAAATTAAAAATAATATTTGAAAATAATGAGTAAGGTTATTCCCAATCTTGAAATATTAAAAATCGCCCAAATTGCGACTTGTAGCCCAAACATTAATTTAGTAGCAAATGCATAGAGAAAATCGCCCAATTCGCGATAAGTAGCCCAATCTGGCAACCCTGATGGAAAGATCTATCAAAAAATCGATTTTCGATTACCCCGTCGACTCTGTTCATTTCGCTTCTTGGAATCGATTAATCGATACAACAAGTCGATTTTAATCGATTTTTGAGTCAGAATTAATACGCAGTCACATTCAAATATTGTTTATCCAAAATTTTCAAAAATCCATAACTTTTTGAAAAAGCGATTTAAAAATTGGAAATAAATCGTGGATGCGTCTTACAACAAAGACTACAACATGTAAAGTAATTGAGTAAATAAACAATTATTTTAGTTGTTAACAATAAGTTTAGTTGTTGTTTAACATTAACGAAAGTGTAAGGCTTTTTTTAAGTATTTTTATATAAATATTATTTAGATGCTATTAAAATTTCAACTTGAATCAATCACTTCGTTTTTATTATATAAAAATCCAATTTTTGGGTTGTTTGTTTCTATATTTTTATTTCTAAAAGTAACTGGCTTATTCATTTCTGTCTTAAAAATTTTTATCAATTTCATTTAATTTTATGTTGACCGTGAAGCAAACAGATTATCTGACATAATTTTTGCAAATTTCGCTATACACAGTATCTCCTTTACAAAAAGGATCAACCAAACATATGCTTTATTATTTATGTATTCTAAAAGTGTTACCGTGCAAAATTTCAAAGTGCAGCAAATACTTTATTAAAATATTTCATCACCTCTCGGACCAACTTGGCTTGGATGAATTTATCTCAAAGTCGAATGTTGAAAATCGATTATTGATCGACTTCAGAAACTGAAAGTCGATTCTAAAAAATCGATTTTTTTGAAAGAAAAGTCGATTTTCGATTAGAATCGGAATCGACTTTGCCATCCCTATTGACGACTCGTGTCACTGGGATTAAAATAATTTATATTTAATAAATGGAATAATTAATCGACTTAATGTTGGGTCGAAATTATTCTTTGATAAATTGTCTTTGTGTTGGTATACAATTTGACCCATTTTAGTGTAATCGAAAAAGTCTAGAGATAATTTAATGTGAGCGAATGAGTCAGAAAATTTAGAGCGATCATAAAGCACCCTCAGCGCTTTCGCGCTTGAGGTGTGCAAATAAAATTTATCGAAACTAACTCATAATTTTTTAAACCATTGTCCATTGTCTTCTAAATTTCGAAGATTTCCTACCTGAATAATTTTAACTTGAGAATCGAACCGCGGTGGACGTCCAAAATGTAACATCCAATTTAACCTAGCACCAAGTAACAAAATAACATCAGCATGTAATAATGCGGTAGTTCTAGCACTGGAAACACAGTGATGATCATTATCATCAATGACACCTTTGCCCATTGGTGTTGGCAAAAACGGTAAATGTGTAGTCTTTATCAAAGTATTTATTTCATTTTCCGCAAGACAATAAGCAGCACCTATCAAAAATTTATAATTATGAAATTGAACAAACCTTATAAAAAAAATAATACCTTTTCCGATGATAACTAAAGGGCATGACGCATTTATCAATAAATTAGCGGCCTCGTCAACAAGTAGCGGTCCTGGAAAAGCAATGGGTGGTTCTGGACATCTAATTACATTAACTATTTTATTTTCTTCTACTTGTTCTTTGAGTAAAGTAGCTGGTAAATCAATAAATGAGACACCAGGTCTTCCGTAAGTTGATAAACGTACAGCTTTTTCAATATGCTGAGGAATTAATCCCGCTGAAGGTGGTCGAGCTGCGTATTTACAGTAAAGTCGAGATGCTTCGACTTGTGGATATTCTTGGAATCCTCCTAATCCTTCGTGATCTTCTGAACATGAACCTGCTAATACAATCAATGGCCTTCCACCCAAAAAGAAAATGAAAAAGGGTTTAAATAATTAATAATGAGCTAGTTGATGATAGAATTATTTATAGTTACCAACAATTTATTTGAGCATTAGCCATACCACCGATTACGTGCAATAATCCTGGACCAGATACACACAAAACAACTGCGGGCTTTCCTGTTTATTGGTTTGAATATTTGCTCTAGTTAACTTATGTTTGGTTTATTTTGATGTCTCATTGTAATAGTTAATTAATAAAATTACTTGTTAAGTAACCGTAGGCTTGTGCGGCATAACAAGCTGCTTGCTCATTTCTAAATCCTAAATATTTTAATCCATTAGCTTGCAGTGACATCGCTAATTCGATAACTGGATGTCCCATTATTCCAAAGATGTAAGTAAGACCCTAGAGATTTTTATTTTGTATTTTGATTTAAATTAGATAAGTTGTAAATTAAATTTATTGTTACTATAAGATGAAAATATAAAACAATGTCTGTGTATGTTTATATTTTTTGAATGCAATGACCAACCATTAAATTTAGTAAAAATGATAAGTTCTTTTTTTCCCTGATGTACAATCAGTGATCGGCAAAAATGATATTTTCGTCATTTTCATTACCACTAATTATTCTATGTTAAGAAATTGCATAATTGTTGCATTAAATACTATTCATTACTTAAGTATTCAGTGATTAGACAGTAATGTATTTCTAATATTTAAAAAATCGATAATTTATATTAGGTTATTATTCAATAAATTTATAACTTGTAATTCAGATCAAATGATTACTTAATCCCTGGTGGACGACTACGACGTCGCGCGACTAGTCGTAGTGCGCGTCGCTGCGACGTCGCACTATATAAATCAGGAAAACAGTTTAGTCATAACGTATCGTATTAAAATCGAGTAAATTGATGATAACAGAGTTGAAAAAACTTCAGAAATTTTGAAAGCCGATAGAAAATACACTCATTATATGGCGGTTCAAACTTTTAACGTCGATCAAAAGTCGTGCGACTAACAAAGCAACATAAAATTTTCATAATAACGTCTAATGAGACAGTTAATAGTTTCGTTTATTGGTGCTGATTAAAATTCAATTCTTAAAGATATTTATGCTAATAGAAGTTTGATTCGACTAGTGAAAGTAAACAATTAACGTCGATCTGAAATCGTACGACACAGAATGCGACATGGAATTTTTCATTGCACATATAAAATTAGATTATGATAAATTAATTTTAAACTATTCATAATTTTATATTAAAAATTAAACATAAGTGTACCGAGTTCCAAAAACCCATGATTAAAATTAACTAACATATCATTACTGTCATGACAGAATTACTAAAGTCGATTCGAGTCGTACGACTAAGAAAGCGACGAGCAAATTTTTTCCCACATAAAATCATATTTTCATTGATAAATTTAGTGCTAAATATTGTTTAATTTCAACAATTAGTTATAAGTGTACTAAGATGCAATAAGCCATAAATAAATTTAACCAAATGTCCATTTCTATCCCGACAAAAATATTGAAGTCGATCCAAAGTCGTACGACTAAGAAAGCGACAAGCAAATTTTTTTCCCACATAGAACCATATTTTTATTGATAAATTTAGTGCTAAATATTGTTTAATTTTAAAAATTAGTCATAACTGTACTAAGATGCAATAAGCCATAAATAAATTTAACCACATTTCCATTTCTGTTCCGACAAAAATAATGAAGCCGATCCAAAGTCGTACGACTAAGAAAGCGACAAGCAAATTTTTTTCCCACATAGAATCATATTTTCATTGATAAATTTAGTGCTAAATATTGTTTAATTTTAAAAATTAGTCATAACTGTACTAAGATGCAATAAGCCATAAATAAATTTAACCACATTTCCATTTCTGTTCCGACAAAAATAATGAAGCCGATCCAAAGTCGTACGACTAAGAAAGCGACAAGCAAATTTTTTTCCCACATAGAATCATATTTTCATTGATAAATTTAGTGCTAAATATAGTTTAATTCCAAAAATAAGTCATAAGTGTACTAAGATGCAATAGGCCATAAATAAATTTAACCAAATTTCGATTTCTGTTCCGACAAAAATATTGAAGTCGATCCAAAGTCGTACGACTAAGAAAACGACAAGCAAATTTTTTTTCCACATAGAATCATATTTTCATTGATAAATTTAGTGCTAAATATAGTTTAATTCCAAAAATAAGTCATAAGTGTACTAAGATGCAATAAGCCATAAATAAATTTAACCAAATGTCCATTTCTATCCCGACAAAAATATTGAAGTCGATCCAAAGTCCTACGACTAACAAAACGACAAGCAATTTTTTTCCCACATAGAATCATATTGTCATTGATAAATCCAGTGCTAAATATAGTTTGATTTAAAAAATTAGTCATAAGTGCACTAAGATGCAATAAGCCATAAATAAATTTAACCAAATGTCCATTTCTATCCCGACAAAAATATTGAAGTCGATTCACAGTCGTACGACTAAAAAAACGACAAGCAATTATTCATTCCCATCTACTATCTGGTCATAAAGTATTAACCCTAAATTTAAAACATGAATAACTTGAGTTTAAAAAAATCGCATTAGAACATGAAACATATAGATCGGTAGATTAAAGTATCTTTTACTCCTATCCAAAATTTCATAAACCTAAAAAATTTTTTACCCAAGATATAAACAATTGAAGGTTGAAAAACGTGGTTTTTGAGGGATATAAATTCAAGCACCAACTTTGGTTGTTTATAACTTGATAAATAATTGTTCTGCTGCTACGCTGATTTTTTTGGTGTATAGTGGATCCTTTCTGAATAGAATTCGAGAAAAAAAAAAATTTTTTTTTTATAAATTATTGCTATAATTTATAATTTATGGTCACGGACTATCTTGGGTTGTAATTAAGATACGAATTTGATTCAAATTTGTATCCACGCAGAAAGCGATATTGAGTATTTTATGTGAACGATGACTGATGCCGATCGCGATTCTTCTGAACTATATGCTTTTTTAGTTTTCATGCAGGTGTTTATGACCGCAGTTAACCCTTAGAGCTTACCATAATGATCTATTGTCATCATTTTTGTTAAAAGCGTCCGAGCCATAAAAGTTTGGTTTCTATACCTGCGAGACTCAGAGTTTTTAATTTTTTTGTTAGTTTACCATAGGCGCCGATAGCAAAAATACAAATTTCATATACTAAATTTTCTAATAGATAAATTGTTGAGGAAACTTATTTAAGAATTTCTAATTTTTATTTCTATGTACTATATAATTTATTTTTTTAAGCTTGTTCAATTTATAGAATTTTTTATGTACTCGGTGTTTTAATTTATTATATATTTGATTACATAAATTTTATAAATTTATTACCATTACTTAAAATTTTAATTTTATCATAAAATCATTGTCAATACAAAAATATTTTGTAAATGTATGAAGAAAAAAATTTTAAATACATAAATAACGTAAATTTTACTTATATTAACAAAAGTTTTGTTTTACTTGAACTAAAATTGAATATATGTTATATGGCACACAAAAAGACATAATATTATCACACTTAAATTGTTTTATTTATAAAGAGAATAGAAAAAAAATCGTCAGATCATTCACAATCAGTGTCGGAATCACTTGTGTCATTGTTTTCATCAAGTCGTATAATTATAGGTTCGATTTCGCTGTCCATCTCCGAACATGTTTTCCTTGACTTTCCTTCTTCCTTTTCAGCATGTTCAACGCATTTAGGCCATAGCGTAGGAGGAATATTGTCCATGGCATTTTTACATAACTGTAATACGTCATTTATTTTGAATGTTGAATTATTTGTAGCTACCTTATTTTTGACAAACGCCCAAATGAGTTCAATGGGATTGTACTCGCAATGAGCAACAGGTAACCATAACAATTCAACTTCTTCACCGCGTTTTTCCTTCGCTATTTTTTCAAGTAAATATCGTGGTGGATGACGATAAGGCTTTGATAATTCCAACAACTCATTTTTTGTTAAATTGGCAAACTCGTCAACGTCTTCAGGTAATGGTACAGGAAAAAATTTTGTCAACTAAACCAATGCATAGGTAGTTTGGCAAATTTATTCAGCTTCCATTTGGTTTTTTTTTTTAACTTTGTAGGACAATTTGTCGCAGAGATATCAGCCTTCAAACAAAAAATGATCCTTTGGGCTTTGATCATCGATATTTCAGGTACCAATGATTGCACAGTAAATTTGAGGCCGGCGTTGAAAACGTGAATAAATTCTCTACAAGACCCGTTCATAATTTTTTGAAAAAAACAATTTTTTTAATTTTTAACTTCCTTTAGAAGTAGGTACAAAAAAATGATTTTTTTTTTTGGTTTTTTGGTAAATCAACCGCTACACTGTAAATATCGATGAAAAGACTAATGTTGCCAGAGACTTTTATAGCTTAATGTATCCCTAATGACCCCTTAAATTTTCGAATTTATCTATCGAACCCTTTTTTGGCAATGATTGATCAAAGTTTTATCACACAATTAAAAGAACAAGTTTTGTTCCTTCAATTGTGTAATCATAATCAAAATGAAAAAATAATTTTTTTTTACTGTTCTTTAATTTTTGCATTAGTAACTCAGTGAATGTAAGAGGAGAAAAAAAACGAAAAATTTTCAAAGAAGTTAAAAAAAAAATTTTCGACCCCAAAAAACAAGGTTCAATTTTTTTCATTTTTGAAAATTTTTCGTTTTTTTTTCTCTTCCCCTCACATTCACTGAATTACTAATGCAAAAATGAAAGAAAAGTAAAAAAATAATTATTTTTTCATTTTGATTATGATTACACAATTGAAGGAACAAAACTTGTTCCTTTAGTTGTTTAGCAAAACTTTGAACGATCGCCCCTAAAAAACGGCTCCATAGATCAATTTAAAAATTTAAAGGGTTATTGGGGGTACATTAAGCTAAAAAAGTCCCTGGCAACAATCGTTTTTTATCAATATTTGCAGAGTAGCGGTTGATTTACTAAAAAACCCAAAAAAGTCATTTTTTTGTACTTACTTCTAAAGGATATTAAAAATTTAAAAAAATTGTTTTTTCCAAAATCTAATGAACGGGTATTGTAGAGAATTTATTCAAGTTTTTATAGCCGGCCTCAAATTTACTGTGCAATCATTGGTACCTGAAATATCGATGATCAAAGCCAAAAGGATCATTTTTTGTTTGAAGGCTGATATCCCTGGATCAAATTGTCTTACGAGGTTAAAAAAAAAAAAACCAAATGGAAGCTGAATAAATTTGCCAAACTACCTATCCCATACGAAAATATTTTTAACCAAAAATGTAGTCAAATATGTATCCATGATTATAACTTGGATATATCCTAAATTATATGACATTTTGCCGCGAGATTATAACCGTGAGATATAATTTAGAATTATAATCAAGATTACAATAATCATATTCTAATTTCAAAATTGTAACTAAAATTATAATTTTTCAAATATAATTTTAAATTATAATCCAAATTATAAACCATAGATTATAACTCTAAATTATAATCCAAATTATAAACCATAGATTATAACTCTAAATTATAATTTAAATTATAAATTTTCAAATACAATTATAGATTCTAATCGAGGTATAAATTTATAATTATATATAACTTTATGAGGTTACATATACAATAACAGCCATGAAAAAAAAAAAAAAAAAAAAACCTTGCCGAGTCATGGGCTCGAACCCAAACTCTTCTGATTCGAAGTCGAATGTATTAACCAATGTGCCGAATGAAGCAGTTGATCGTAGAAGTTAATTGTCTTTATTTGGATACAAATCAACTTTAGAAAATTGAAGACATCAATAAATGATTGATTCTATTATGTTATTGTTTATAGGGTAAAGAGACTAATAGCAATAATTCCATCTATTGGCAAATTAAAAAACTGAGAAGTTAAAATCTTTTAAACTTCACTAAAACTTTTTTAATTTTATATCTGAGTTTTTTATAACATAATTAATCGTTAAAACTTCAAAATTTTTTAGCTGTCATCCCGCTTCAGGTCTTGTTAGTCTATTTCCAAGAATTTAAAAAAAAGTTGTTCTTTATAATATTTATGAATGCGGTAATAAATTAAAAAAATTTACAGACTTTGTTTTATAAGTGATTTTGCAGTTTTTATGAATAGTCTTACGATGTTTGGTCGTATCTAAATTATTTCACAAAATATTATGACTCAAACACCTGCACAGCTTGATATTCACTCAGAAATTGCGATTCGATAAAATTTTTTAGAACTCAATTGTATAAAATTTTATATAAGACTATAGATAAATTTATATATTTGTGTATATTTATATATAATTAAAAATAAAAAGTTTAAAATAATGAGATATAATCATGTATAATTATACAAAATTATATAATTATATATGATTATATATTATTATGCATGATTTTTTCTTTCCGAGAACTTCAAAGATATATTTTAGGGTGTAATTTATCATAATTTTGGTTATAACTTTGGATGTATCTAAGGATATAGCTTAAAAGATATTTTTAGAATTTAGTTTATTATGATTTCGGTTGTAATTTGCGGATATATCTAAGGATGTAACTCTGAAGATACATTTTGGGGTATAATTTATTATAGTTCTCGTTAGAATTTCGGATATATCTAAGGATATAACTCAAAAGATATATTTTAGGATATAGTTTATTATAATTCCGGTTATAATTTGCAAATATATCTGAGAATATAACTCTAGAAATATATTTTGGGATATAGTTTATTATAATTTCGGTTGTAATTTAAGGATATATCTAAGGATGTAACTCTGAAGATACATTTTGGGGTATAATCTATTCTAATTCTCGTTATAATTTCGGATATATCTAAGGATATAACTCAAAAGATATATTTTTGAATATAGTTTATTATAATTTTGGTTATAATTTGCGAATACATCTGAGAATATACCTCTAGAAATATATTTTAGGATATAGTTTATTATAATTTCGGTTATAATTTCGTATATTTTTAAAGATATAACTCAGAAGATATATTTTAGGATATAGTTTATTATAATTCCGGTTATAATTTGCAAATATATCTGAGAATATAACTCTAGAAATATATTTTGGGATATAGTTTATGATAATTTCGGTTGTAATTTAAGGATATATCTAAGGATGTAACTCTGAAGATACATTTTGGGGTATAATCTATTCTAATTCTCGTTATAATTTCGGATATATCTAAGGATATAACTCAAAAGATATATTTTTGAATATAGTTTATTATAATTTTGGTTATAATTTGCGGATACATCTGAGAATATACCTCTAGAAATATATTTTAGGATATAGTTTATTATAATTTCGGTTATAATTTCGTATATTTTTAAGGATATAACTCAGAAGATATATTTTTGGATATAGTTTATTATAATTTTGGTTATAATTTGCGGATATATCTGAGAATATACCTCTAGAAATATATTTTAGGATATAGTTTATTATAATTTCGGTTATAATTTCATATATATTCAAGGATATAACTCAAAAGATATATTATAGGATATAGTTTATTATAATTCCGGTTATAATTTGCGAATATTTCTAAGAATATAACTCTAGAAATGTATTTTGGGTTATAGTTTATTATAATTTTGGTTATAATTTGCGGATACATCTGAGAATATACCTCTAGAAATATATTTTAGGATATAGTTTATTATAATTTCGGTTGTAATTTGCGGATATATCTAAGGATGTAACTCTGAAGATACATTTTGGGGTATAATTTATTATAATTCTCGTTAGAATTTCGGATATATCAGAGAATATAACCCTAGAAATATATTTTGGGACGTAATCTATTATAATACTTGTTATAATTTCGGATATATCTAAGGATGTAACTCAAAAGATATATTTTGGGATATAATTTATTATAATTCCGGTTATAATTAGCGAATATATCATCGAATGAAACCTTAAAAATATATTTTGGATTATAATGTATTATAAAGTTGCTTATAATTTGTGGATATAATTTTGTGGATATATTCCGACAATATATTTTAAATTATAATAATTATATCCGATTATATTTTAGGTTATAAATTTTTTCGTATGGGTATGCATTGGTTTAGTTCACAAAATTTTTTCACGGTCCGTGGGCTCTTTGGAAAAAAAAAAAAAAAAATTTTTAATTTTTTGTCTCGTGGTATTTCCTATTTTAGCGTAATAACCAGACTTTTTATAAAATTTTGATGAAAATGCATCGAAACTAGAGATTTCAAGCTATAAAATTTTTTTTTTTAAATCTCGATACGATTATTTTTCTCAAAGTTACAGCCTTCCAAAAATTACTAAAAAATTTATAAAATTTTTTTGTTCCTTTAATTTTTTGCGATAGTGTAGTATTAATCTTTTTCTTAGATTAGTATGCCTTTTTTGTGCCTATTTAGACAGTCGATCTTAGGAAGTAAACTCCAACCTTGCGTCGGAGCTGACACACACACTTTTTTTTTGCTTGCTTTTTGATTCAGTCATTTTAATATTATTTTCTGATACAAAATAGTTCAGATTTCTAAAATAAAATAGATAAAATTTAATTAGGATAATATATGGTGACTAACTGAAATATTGAAAGAAACTAAATTTACTAGCCAGAAAAAAATTATTTAAAATACGAATGTACTTTTTACATTAATAATATTTACATCAACTACAACATTGAATGATTCAAGTACTTTGAGTACTTTGACAGATCAACTTCTGAGGTTAGGACTCTTAATTATAAATATGTGGTCATTTATTGGATCTTGTTTAAATCAGAAGTTCCAATAGATGACCGAATGAATTTTTTACTGGGTAAACGGTCTCTGACAGATCCAATAATTGACCGATCTCGAAATAATATTGAAATTCATAATTTTAGTTCAACTATTCATAAAAGTTGACATCTGATCTTCAACTAACGTAATAACACAAAAATATTTAATATTTAATCGATAAATGTCATTAAATTCATAGTAAGAAGCACTCTCTTTTCAAGTGTACCCTACACGACAAAAACGACTCTGTCAAAATAACAGTTAAAACTGTCAAATTGAAAGATTTGCCGCTGTCAACCCAAAACTGTCAATTTAACAAATTTGGAAATGTTATTTTCACATTGTGGAAACTGTCAATTTGACAGTTTTTCGGTGTAATAATCACATTCAAATTGGCACGTGGCCCGATCGGGACGATAGCCAAAAAAGAGGAAAAAAAAAAAATCATATTCAAAAAATGCAAAATTCAGTAAAAAAAAAAGTGTGGAATTTATATTAAAGCAATAATTGAAATTGTTTTTAATGAGTAATAATTATACATTTCGTAAAATGTAAACAGTACATCCAAAAATATTCTAAAAATTGAAGTTTTAATTAAAAAAATAAGGTATTTATGTAAAATAATTGTTCAAATCTGCAAACAATAGAAAGTAAAAACCATTAAGATACATATAGGGGGAGGGGGGGGCAAAACGGGGTACCCCCAAAATTTTATAAAAAAAAAAAATATTTTTTTTTTTCGTCTAATTTCTATAAATCCGATATATTTGTGTACTTTTACCCTTACGCATGACACTTGGGGCAATATGGACCAGCCGAAAATTCGGAGAAAATGATTTTTTTTAATTTTTATCGTCAAACTCAAAATAATTCAATATATTAATCCATTTTTTAGCTGATTTTTTATAGCTGGGGGAAAATTAGCCACTAACAATATCCAAAAATAATGATTTATTTTCTTAACTGATTAAATTATTTAAATAATGCAAGATAATTTGTAATTTGTAAAAAATTAAAAACCACGTTCTTTGGGTTCAAAATAATTCACAAGAATGAAATTTGGTTTGTAAATTTTATATAACTTGATAATCAACTTTTTACAGATTATTTTTGTGAATTTGACAGTTTTTATCTGTAAATTTGACATATTATGGTTATGTTAATTTCACAGATTATATCTGTTAATTTAACAGTTTTTCTTTGTAAATCTAACAAATTCTATCCATGTCATTTTGACATTCCCATATCTGCCATTTCCACATATTATTTTTTTCCGTGTAGTTATTTTTGACTGGTTTATAGTTAGACTCGTTGTAAGCAAACACACAATATATAGTCGTCCCAACGATAGCTTGGGATTTTTTTCCCACCAGTTTCTTCCCCCACCACCATAATATTAGAATTGCGCATGTGCCAAAGCCACCAAAACCAACATTTAAAGGGTGGGGGAAGAAACCATGGTGGGAAAAAAATCCCAAGCTTTCATCGGGACAACTATATATTTAATCGCGGTTGTCGAAGTGCAATGCTCTGCACAATTTCTTATCATGAAGATTAAATACTATATTTTATATTTAAATTATGTCTAAAACCAAAAGACCTCTGTAAAATATTAATTACTTGACTTTTATACACATCGGTCAACTAATTGGGGTCCGGTCGACAATTGGTGCATTTACCCTATAAGAGAATACAATCTATGAATATATGTTCTTTAATTGAATAAATGAATAAATGAAAGTATGTAATTTTAATGAGAACAAAAAAAAAATTACTATGAAAAAAAAAAATTTAAAAACAAACATTTGCATAACTAAACATGTATATAAGAAAATTAAGTAAAAATGAACATTTCCATAAATAAAATCTATAAAAAATTAATTGTTTTTGAACATCTCTATAAAATATGATATCGATAATCAAATTTGATTTGATATTATATTTTATAGAGATATTCAAAAACAATTAATTTTTTATAGATATTTTATTTATGGAGATGTTCATTTTTACTCGATTTTCTTATATACATATTTAGTTATGCGAATGTTTGTTTTTAGAATTTATTTTTTTATAGTAATTTTTTTTAGTTCTCTTAAAAATGACATACTTTCGTAAATTCATTTATTGAATTAAAGACAATATTTTTAATATATTTAAATGATTTTAAACCTCCATAATTACAATTATTTATAATTTTTGAAGTTTTTATTTGTTGCAATGTAATTTTATGCAATAATTTATATGGAAATGTATCTTTATTTATAGAAATAACTTTTTAATTTAGTTCTTTTTAATAATAAATATTTTGAAAGACACACGAAAATTCTTGACAAATTTGAAAATACGGACCGTATTTTTTTTAGTGACTTATTTTACAATACATATTTATAATTTTACATTCAATTAATATCAATATACTTTTACATTTAGTAGAAAACTAGTTTTACATATTTAGATTTTCAGAAAATTTTTTTTCCCGAGCTATACAACCCGATAAGATCTCATAGCCAATACTGTATATATGGGGCATTCCACACAAAATCGGACGATTATAAGAATTTTGATTTTTAATTTCGGTTACTTTTTTATATTTTTAAGTACTCATTAAAAAACTCATCCTCCTAAATTTTAAGATTTTTTTGATCATTGGCTCAAAAGATATGAAATTTTCAAAAAACCGCTCTTTGCATGGTTTTTTGTTTATAACTTTTTGAAAAATATTTTTAATAAAAAAACTCAAAGAATAAAAAAGTTTCATCATTCCATGAACTTTTCGAAAAAAATACAAATAATTTATTAGAAAAATTTATCTGCGTTATTTTTGAGTTTTAAAACTTTAAAGTCGTTTTGTAAAAATCATGCATATTTCGATTTTCCTAAAAATTTTCGTCAACTAACTACTATCTATTCCACAACTTTTCTAGGAGTTTCGGTCGTGGAACCTCTGTGGCTATTATTTCTTTTAGAGTATTGAAAATTAAAAAAATTTTTTTTTTGCTATAAATTATTGTCCGTACCGATTTTTGACACTGTACACTAGTTTTTCTTCAAATTGAAAACTGATCTTGATATTTTTTTCTTCTTAGTAAGGATTTAAAGCCAGTAAGAAAAATTTATACTATTCAGGAGAAGTTATAATGAATGTTTTTATAAATTGAAAAACAACAATTTTGGAGCCAATTTATGGCTTATTGCATCTTAGTACACTTATGACTAATTGTTGAAATTAAACAATATTTAGCACTAAATTTATCAATGAAAATATGATTTTATGTGGGAAAAAATTTGCTTGTCGCTTTCTTAGTCGTACGACTTTGGATCGACTTCAATATTTTTGTCGGAACAGAAATGGAAATGTGGTTAAATTTATTTATGGCTTATTGAATCTTAGTACACTTATGACTAATTGTTGAAATTAAACAATATTTAGCACTAAATTTATCAATGAAAATATGATTTTATGTGGGAAAAAATTTGCTTGTCGCTTTCTTAGTCGTACGACTTTGGATCGACTTCAATATTTTTGTCGGAACAGAAATGGAAAAGTGGTTAAATTTATTTATGGCTTATTGCATCTTAGTACACTCATGACTAATTGTTGAAATTAAACAATATTTAGCACTAAATTTATCAATGAAAATATGATTCTATGTGGGAAAAAAATTTGCTTGTCGCTTTCTTAGTCGTACGACTTTGGATCGACTTCATTATTTTTGTCGGAACAGAAATGGAAATGTGGTTAAATTTATTTATGGCTTATTGCATCTTAGTACACTTATGACTAATTGTTGAAATTAAACAATATTTAGCACTAAATTTATCAATGAAAATATGATTCTATGTAGGAAAAAAATTTGCTTGTCGCTTTCTTAGTCGTACGACTTTGGATCGACTTCATTATTTTTGTCGGAACAGAAATGGAAATTTGGTTAAAATTATTTATGGCTTATTGCATCTTAGTACACTTATGACTAATTGTTGAAATTAAACAATATTTAGCACTAAATTTATCAATGAAAATATGATTTTATGTGGGAAAAAATTTGCTTGTCGCTTTCTTAGTCGTACGACTTTGGATCGACTTCAATATTTTTGTCGGAACAGAAATGGAAAAGTGGTTAAATTTATTTATGGCTTATTGCATCTTAGTACACTCATGACTAATTGTTGAAATTAAACAATATTTAGCACTAAATTTATCAATGAAAATATGATTCTATGTGGGAAAAAAATTTGCTTGTCGCTTTCTTAGTCGTACGACTTTGGATCGACTTCATTATTTTTGTCGGAACAGAAATGGAAATGTGGTTAAATTTATTTATGGCTTATTGCATCTTAGTACACTTATGACTAATTGTTGAAATTAAACAATATTTAGCACTAAATTTATCAATGAAAATATGATTCTATGTGGGAAAAAATTTGCTTGTCGCTTTCTTAGTCGTACGACTTTGGATCGACTTCATTATTTTTGTCGGAACAGAAATGGAAATTTGGTTAAAATTATTTATGGCTTATTGCATCTTAGTACACTTATGACTAATTGTTGAAATTAAACAATATTTAGCACTAAATTTATCAATGAAAATATGATTTTATGTGGGAAAAAATTTGCTTGTCGCTTTCTTAGTCGTACGACTTTGGATCGACTTCAATATTTTTGTCGGAACAGAAATGGAAATGTGGTTAAATTTATTTATGGCTTATTGCATCTTAGTACACTTATGACTAATTGTTGAAATTAAACAATATTTAGCACTAAATTTATCAATGAAAATATGATTCTATGTGGGAAAAAAATTTGCTTGTCGCTTTCTTAGTCGTACGACTTTGGATCGACTTCATTATTTTTGTCGGAACAGAAATGGAAATTTGGTTAAAATTATTTATGGCTTATTGCATCTTAGTACACTTATGACTAATTGTTGAAATTAAACAATGTTTAGCACTAAATTTATCAATGAAAATATGATTTTATGTGGGAAAAAATTTGCTTGTCGCTTTCTTAGTCGTACGACTTTGGATCGACTTCAATATTTTTGTCGGAACAGAAATGGAAATGTGGTTAAATTTATTTATGGCTTATTGCATCTTAGTACACTTATGACTAATTGTTGAAATTAAACAATATTTAGCACTAAATTTATCAATGAAAATATGATTTTATGTGGGAAAAAATTTGCTTGTCGCTTTCTTAGTCGTACGACTTTGGATCGACTTCAATATTTTTGTCGGAACAGAAATGGAAATGTGGTTAAATTTATTTATGGCTTATTGCATCTTAGTACACTTATGACTAATTGTTGAAATTAAACAATATTTAGCACTAAATTTATCAATGAAAATATGATTCTATGTGGGAAAAAAATTTGCTTGTCGCTTTCTTAGTCGTACGACTTTGGATCGACTTCATTATTTTTGTCGGAACAGAAATGGAAATGTGGTTAAAATTATTTATGGCTTATTGCATCTTAGTACACTTATGACTAATTGTTGAAATTAAACAATATTTAGCACTAAATTTATCAATGAAAATATGATTCTATGTGGGAAAAAAATTTGCTTGTCGCTTTCTTAGTCGTACGACTTTGGATCGACTTTAGTAATTCTGTCATGACAGTAATGATATGTTAGTTAATTTTAATCATGGGTTTTTGGAACTCGGTACACTTATGTTTAATTTTTAATATAAAATTATGAATAGTTTAAAATTTATTCATTATAATCTAGTTTTATATGTGCAATGAAAAATTCCATGTCGCATTCTGTGTCGTACGATTTTAGATCGACGTTAATTGTTTACTTTCACTAGTCGAATCAAACTTCTATTAGCATAAATATCTTTAAGAATTGAATTTTAATCAGCACCAATAAACGAAACTATTAACTGTCTCATTAGACGTTATTATGAAAATTTTATGTTGTTTTGTTAGTCGCACGACTTTTGATCGACGTTAAAAGTTTGAACCGCCATATAATGAGTGTATTTTCTATCGGCTTCAAAATTTCTGAAGTTTTTTCAACTCTGTTATCATCAATTTACTCGATTTTAATACGATACGTTATGACTAAACTGTTTTCCTGATTTATATAGTGCGACGTCGCAGCGACGCGCACTACGACGTCGTAGTCGTCCACCAGGGAATAACCAAGTAATTAGAATTTAGCTCTTGTGGATTACTGATTTTTCCAAAAATTATGTAAATGTTCTTCCAAATTTATCAATTATCTGAATAATTAGATATTTATGCCATCTCATTACTAATTTTTTAAAAAATGAGTTAATTATTCTTTCCATTATTAATTATTTAAATAATTAATAAATCAGTTTTTTAATTATTAATTTTTTTAAAAATTAGTTAATTGTCATTTCCGATTATCTATTACTTGAATAATTAACAACTTCAATTTTCTAATTACCAGTTTCTAAAAGAATCGTTTAATATTATTTGTAACTATCAATTAGTTAAGGAATAAAATACTTATAATTGAACTCTTTATTTATACATTTCTAAAACAAGCCTCAGTTTCCCAAAATGAAAGTTGAGAGTTGAAAACAACATTGAACTTTATATTGCCCATTTGAGTCGGTCAGTAACAAAATTTCAATGAAGGATTATTTTTAAATCAATAAGATCACTTCTATTTAATTAAAATTTTGAAGAAAAAGAAAAAGTTTTTCCCCTTCTCATTAAAATAGGACACAGATGAATTTTTAAATTGTTAAAATTTAATTATAAAAATGCACATTCCATTGAAGTGTGGTTTCATTACTGCCCGTGAAAAATGAATCATACATGGCCATGTATGAATGCTCCATGCATGGCCATGTATGAAAATTGGCCAGACATGGCCATATATGGCCATATATGACCATATATGACCATACATGGCTATACATGGCTTGATACGGCCATATATGACTATGTATAGAAATTTTAACTAAATTAAAAGGAAAAAAATTTTATTTTTCTTCTTTTTTTTTTATTATTTTGGCGACGCAGAGATTATCAGATATGCGATTAATTGAATGCCTAATCGAAATGGAAATTTTTAATTCAGAGAAAAAACGCTAGACTTATTAATAACCGCACCCGCTTTAGTAGGATTCGAACCCGGGACCTTCCGTACGAGAGACTGACACTTAGACGACTAGGCTATGCGGCCGACAGTTATAATAAAGTTTAGTTGTGCTACTTAAGGTTCAAAGAATATAATCATTTTCGAAAAAGCCCAATATAATCATCAATATGCTGTTAGTGATACAAAAAAATTTCTTATTTTTTTAACACCGCAACATCCTGTTTATAAGTAATTGTAATAGTCGAAAAATTAATCATACATGGCCATGCATGACCATACATGGAGCATATATGGCCATACATGGACATATATGAACCATACAAGGCCATGTATGCCTGTATATGGCCATGCATGACTGTATTTAAAAAGTTTGTATGCCCACTAGGATGTGCCATTTTCAGGCGAATTTTTTTTTTCAACAAAAAAACAGGCTGAAAACTCGCAGGAAGGTAAGAAAAGAAGCCTGTTAAAAGCGTAGCTCTTAATATTAATATCCAGAGGTGCCTATTTCTAATTTTCCATTTCCCATTTAAATAACATGGGAAAAAAAATATTTTATTAACTTCCCGCTTAGAAAATCGATGATTTTCAAAAATTTCGGGAAGTTATTGTTTCACCCCGATTTTCGAAAATCGAGTTTTCATCAAATGTCGACGTTTTGAGGTCCTAGGAAGCTATTCTGACTATTTTCAGAATGATGTCCGAGTGTCTGTATGTATGCATGTGTGTGTGTGTGTGTGTATGTATGTGTGTGAATGGTCTATAACTTTTTAACTAATGAATCGATTTGGATGTTTAAGGCGGCGATTGAAAGAGCTTGTTGGCCGTCAACTTTCCTGAAAATTTCAGATCGTTCGATCAAGTAGACTCGAAAATATTGGCGAATTACGAAAAAAAAAAATTTTTTTTTTAGTTTTTTATTGATTTCTCAGAAACGAATTGAACGATCGAATTCAAAATCTAATCAGCTCTAGAACTCAATAAAACGCGTCGAATGCCGCCTTAAACATCTCAATCGGTTAATTTGTTCGGGAGATATCGTTGGAGAAAGAAATGGTAAAAAACGGTTTTTTTCAAATATCTTCAAGACGGCTGAATCGATTGCTTTTAAATTTTAATCACCTCTAGAATTCAATGAAACGCGCCTATTGCCACCTCGAACGTCAAAATTGGTTAATTAGTTCAAAAGATATCAGTGTTGAAAAGTTAGAAAAATAACATTCTATGTTATTTTTTCCAGATAAATCAAAATGTACTGTACTAAAATGTGTCTAAAATCTCACAAACTTTTCCTCTTTATGGTCTCTTTTGATCATCGTATAATGCCGTCAAACTTGTTCTTTTGTTTAAACCATATTATCAACGAAAAAATTAAAAAAAACACCGTTTTTAATGAATTTCTCCGATATTTTATATATTATTGCTCTGACCTAAGCCAAAACTCATTCGAATCTTGATTTTGATCACTGACATTGATTTCTGCATCAACATATTTATTTTATTTAACATAATCGGGAATTAAAATTTAAAAACCGCTTGTCCATTAATGATTTTCGATTTTTAAACTTTTAAACTTTAGCATAAAGCATAACTTGTTAGAGTTTGAAAAACTCATAAAAAATTGGTCTGTCGGTTGACCCTGCGGGCCAGCCCCAAAACTTCCCGCTGTTTTCAAACTCAAAGAAATCGAAAATATTAATGTGACTATATTTTCAAGCTCTTCGAGCTCGAAAATCTAATTGCATGCGATTGTTTTTTTATGAGTTTTTCAAACTCTAACAAGTTATGCTTTATGCTAAAGTTTAAAAGTTTAATGGTGTGTTCGGACCCCCACCCCGGCGCACTGGGGCGCCCCCGTATACCCGGGAAAATTAAAATTTATAATTAAATTATTAGAAAAAAAATAAATTACCAATAGAAAACAGTGTATGGATTATCAAATGTTTCGATTGAAGTGAAATTCAAGTATAGGCCCACACTTTCTGGGAAAAGTTCTCATAAGTATAGAAACAATTTCCATTATTATGGTAACAGTTCCCTTATCGCATGTGAAAGAATTATGGTAATGATTACCATAATATTGTTCCTGATAGCCAAGTTGGCCGCAACTTGTCGACAACCTACTGCCACAACGTGTCACCAAGTTGGCCGCCGAAGTTGGCATTTCCATAAGTTGACGTCAACTTTCCAAGAAACTTGTCGATAACTTTCAGCTCGTGTAACTGTTGTCAACAAGTTGCTCAGAAACTTGGTGACTGATTGCGGCAGTAGATTGTCGCAAAGTTTCTGAGCAACTTAAAACCGACTTGTCGGCAACAGTTACACAAGCTAAAAGTTGTCGACAACTTGTCGTCAAGTTGATGACAGCTCATGTACACCAACTTTCTGATCAGAAATTCTGGCTATCAGAGATGGTAACGATTACCATAATATATGGTAATCATTATGATACTGAAGTTAGCCGACATCGAATAATTTTTTGATTTTTGAAAAACGATAAATTATTAAAAAAAAAAATATTTCATAAAATTGCACTTGTAGTTTTTTTAATTTTCTACATGTGCATATTTTTAGTTTTTTTTTTTTTTTTAAATTAAGTGGTCGAAAAAAAATCAAAAAATTGTAAACTGACTGCTAACTTCAGAATCGTTAATCATTACCATAATTCTTTCACATGCGATATGGGAACTGTTATCATAATGATGGGAATTGTTGCTATACTTATGGAAACTTTTCCCAGAAAGTATGGGCCTATATATCCCGTAATTCCAAATAATCATTACCATAACGGTATGGGATGATATTTCATAAACGTACTTGAAACGGTTACCATAATTTTCTCTCTGTGTACTTGAATTTCATTTTAATCGAAACATTTGATAATTCATACACTGTTTTTTATTGTTAATTTATTTTTTTTCTAATAATTTAATTATAAGTTTTAATTTTCCCGGGTATACGGGGGCGCCCCAGTGCGCCGGGCGGAAGGTCCGAACACACCATAAGAATCGAAAATCATTAATGAACAAGCGGTTTTTAAATTTTAATTCCCGATTATGTTAAATAAAATAAATATGTTGATGCAGAAATCAATGTCAGTGATCAAAATCAAGATTTGAATGAGTTTTGGCTTAGGTCAGAGCAATAAAATATAAAATATCCGAGAAATTCATTAAAAACTGTGTTTTTTCAATTTTTTCGTTGATAATATGGTTTAAACTAAAGAACAAGTTTGACGGCATTATACGATGATCAAAAGAGACCATAAAGAGGAAAAGTTTGTAAGATTTTAGACACATTTTAGTACAGTACATTTTGATTTTTCTGGAAAAAATAACATACAATGTTATTTTTTTAACTTTTCAACACTGATATCTTTTGAACTAATTAACCAATTTTGACGTTTGAGGTGTCAATAGGCGCGTTTTATTGAATTCTAGAGCTGATTAAAATTTGGAAGCGATCGATTCAGCCGTCTTGAAGATATTTGAAAAAAACCGTTTTTTACCATTTCTTTCTCCAACGATATCTCCCGAACAAATTAACCGATTGAGATGTTTAAGGCGGCATTCGACGCGTTTTATTGAGTTCTAGAGCTGATTAGATTTTGAAGTCGATCGTTCAATTCGTTTCTGAGAAATCAATAAAAAACTAAAAAAAAAAAATTTTTTTTTTCGTAATTCGCCAATATTTTCGAGTCTACTTGATCAAACGATCTGAAATTTTCAGGAAAGTTGACGGCCAACAAGCTCCTTCAATCGCCGCCTTAAACAACCAAATCGATTCATTAGTTAAAAAGTTATAGACCATTCACACACATACACACACACACACACACACACACACACACACTTACAGACACTTGGACATCATTCTGAAAATAGTCAGAATAGCTTCCTAGGACCTCAAAACGTCGACATTTGATGGAAACTCGATTTTCGAAAATCGGGGTGAAAACAATAACTTCCCGAAAGTTTTGAAAATCATCGATTTTCTAAGCGGGAAGTTAAAAAACAATCGCATGCAATTAGATTTTCGAGCTCGAAAATATAGTCTCATTAATATTTTCGATTTCCTTGAGCTCGAAAACAGCGGGAAGTTTTGGGGCTGGCCCGCAGGGTCAACCGACAGACCGATTTTTTTTTTATTTTTCTAGCTCGGCATGCGCACCTCAGATAAATAAGTCTATAGCATAATCTTACAGAGAATTTAACGCTCTACAAAAAAGGTCTCTTATCATTTTTTGATAAATCCATCCATTCAAAAGTTATTAGAGTTGGAATTCTAATCTATAATAAATTTCCAGATCTTTTTACTTTTCCAGCAAAACTATCAGACTTATCAACAAATGTCATAGAATATTTTTAATAGAAAATTTTATTTCCTACAAATTATTTCCCGATGAAAAAAGTTTTTGTCTAATCATATATAATTATGCATAATCATCATATATGATTGGATCCAAAAATTGGCCAGGTCTAATTATATATAATCAGATCTGTTTATACATGATCATGCATGAATGAATATAGTCATTTTTAGAATCTCATTTCGAATACCTTTAAATTATTAATTAAGTAATTTAATTAGGATTTATTGTTTTCATCAATATAAATATTGATTAAATTTAAATAAAAAAAAAATAAAAAATTACTATTCGTTGACCACCACTTTACTACGAGGTCACCCATCCAATCAATGACCTACGCCGATGCTGCTTAACTTTGGTGATCGCTGGATTGTAGTCTGATCCTCTAGTCTGTTATGAACTTACAATAAAGGAAAGTTTATGGCATTACTTGACTCAAATAATCAAGTCAATACATCATACGTAAATAATGCACCTAATAATGAATTTGATTTTGTACATAAATGACAATAGAATTCATTAGATACATATAATCAAATCTATTTATCTATAAACTTATAAATATTCGTATATAAATCGATATCGATTAATACTTTTAAATTGCTGCCGAAACCTTTGAACATTTTTTAAGTATTGGGGATTTAAGTTTATTTGATAGTTGACAAAATAAAAATTTAATAACATTTATATTAAAAAATTGTCATACTATGTAATATATATATATATATATATATATATATATATATATATATATATATATATATATAACTACATATAACTTTATATCAGTCATGTCTGATCAGATCCAATCATATATAAACTTATGCACGACCATACATGAATTTATATTAACCATGTCTGATCAGATCTAATTGTATATGGATTTGTATCAGTCATGTCTAATCAGATCAAATTATATATAGACTTATATATAATTAGATCTGATCATATATAGACTTATATATGGTAGTAAATGGAGTTGACAGCCAAGTATTATCATGTCTAATTATATATAGAGTCATATATAATTAGATCTGATCATATGTAGACTTATATAGGGTTATATATGGAGTTATACCATCCAAGTATGAACATATCTAATTATATATAGACTCATATATAATCAGATCTGATTAGATCTAATTATATATAGACTTATATATAATTAGATCTGATCATATATAGACTTATATATGGGCTAATAACAGCCAGGTATGATCAGATCTAATTATGCATGGGGTCATATATAATTATATATGACCCCATATATAATCATGCATGATTATATATAACTTCATATATGATTATATATAATCATATATGATTATATATATGAACATATATAATCATATATAATTAGACAAAAACTTTTTTCATCGGGTTTCAACGAAGTTTTTCGAAATTCCGCATTATTTTCTAGTTATTTTCATTTTAATGGTAAGTTCTCAGAATAGATTAGAAGACTATTATTGTTACGAGCTTGGCTTTAAAATGAAAATAACTAGAAATTAATGCAGAATTTGAAAAAATTTTATTGAAAATAATTTGTAGGAAATAAAATTGTCTATAAAAAAGATTCTATGACATTTTTTGATAAGTTTGATAGTTTTGCTGGAAAAGTAAAAAGATCTGGAAATTTATTATAGATTTGAATTCCAGCTCTAATAACTTTTGAATGGATGGATTTATCAAAAAATGATAAGAGACCTTTTTTGTAGAGCGTTGAATTCTCTATAAGATTATGCTATGGACTTATTTATATGAGGTGCGAATGCTGAGCTAGAAAAATAAAAAAATAAAATATTTTTTTTCCCATGTTATTCAAATGGGAAATGGAAAATTAGAAATAGGCACCTCTGGATATTAATATTAAGAGCTACGCTTTTAACAGGCTTCTTTTCTTACCTTCCTGCGAGTTTTCAGCCTGTTTTTTTGTTGAAAAAAAAAATTCGCCTCAAAATGGCACACCCTAATGCCCACGTATGATTCATTTATTACAGGACGAGCGTTCGTGGCGTGCGTTCCGGTGAAAAATGAATCATATATGGCCATACATGGAGCATAATGACCATACATGGACATACCAACTTTTTCAATACAGTCATACATGGCCATATATGAACCATACAAGGCCATGTATGGCCATACATGGTTGTGTATGACTGTATATGGCCATGCATGACTGTATTAAAAAAGTTTGTATGCCCATGTATGGCCATACATGCTTCATGTATGGCCATATATGCTTCATGCATGGCCATATATGCTCCATGTATGAGCCATATACGGCCATGCATGGCCATGTATGATTCATTTTTCACGGGTGGGAAATATCATTCATTAATTTGAAAAAAAATATTATTAAAGGAAATAATTAATCATTTTCAAAAAGTCCGATAAAAAACTAATTTTGCTCCTTGAAAATCTCAATTTTTAAATGAAAAATTAATTTGGTTGACTAAAAATTAATCTCCCGTTTCAATAATCTCAATTTTCAACATTAAGAAAATACATTTTCGTGGTATTTCCCTGAAATAAAAGAATACGTACACACACAGAAATTTCAGCTTTAAACCTGCGACTAATAGTCCCACTCACGGTTTAAGGCGAATCTTCATATAGATTAGGGTTGCCGAAAGAAAGAACTAATTTTTTGTACTTTAGTTACCATGAAAATATTGTTAAAGATGACGAAAAACAAATTCCGGTAAAGTTTGAGCTCTTAATATTTACATTAAGAGGTGGCGCTTCGTGATTTTTGATTTCCCATGTAAATAACATGGGAAAAAAACTTTTTAAGGTTGGAATTTTATGTCTCGACAATGGCTCATTATACAGATAAGTTCGAGACTAATGTGTGTAGGGAATCGAATGCTCTACAAAAAAAGTTTTTTTTCGTTTTCTGATAAATCCATCTGGTCAAAAGTTATCGGAGCTTGAAGTCAAATTTATAGTAAATTTTGAGATCTTTTTATTTTTCGGGCGAAACTATCAGACTTATCACAAAATGTCTCAGAATCTTTTTTGTAGACAATTTTATTCTTTACAAATTACCCTTCATAAAGTTTTTTCAAATTCTGCATTGGTTTCTAGTTATTACCAATTTAATTTCAAGCTTTTGATATCGATCAGAACACTCCTTTTTTTAAGAGCTTGGTATTAAAATAGTAATAACTAGAAAACAATGCAGAATTTCAAAAAGCTTTATTGGAGATAATTTGTAGAAAATGAAATGAAAATGCATAAGTTTCTTTAAATTTTTCAACTATGTAAGACAATTTTTTTACACAGTTAGAAAACTGATAATTTGAATGATTTAAATACTTATTATCCCGGTAGTAAGAAACACAATTACTAATTATTCAACTAATTAGTAATTGAAATACGGGAGTTAGTAATTATTTAAATAATTAGTGATTTTAATTATATTATTACTAATTGATTAAATAATTAGTAATTTAAATTATTTAATTACTAATTATTTAAATTATTAGTAGTTACATAATTTTAATTATTCATTATTTGATTAATAGGTAATTTCATAGTTTGAATTACTAGTTATTCAAATAATTACTAGTTATATAATTTAAAATACTAGTTACTCAAATAATGACTATTAACTACTAGTCTCATGACTGATTATTGGGATACTTACTACTGTGATAAATAGAAATATTAATTTTGTAAACAATGAAAAATTAAAATTAAAAATTTTTTTTTGCCGATCACTGTGTACAATTGACGATAAGATGAAGAAAAATTAACGTAATTAAAGCTTTTTTTCTTGATTTTGAATCCTTAAAACCAAAAATTATTAAAATGAAGAATAGTATTTCTTATATTAACAACAGCCAAGGTGAAAATATTTGGCCGAAATCACGCTGAAACTGTAAAATTTTATTGGAAGTGGTCGAAAACAAAATTTGGCCGACAAATGAATCGTCTTTATTTCGGCCAGAATATATATATCTTTTTTCAATAAAATTATCGTAAGTAACAATCTTTGGCCGAAAACAGGCTGAAATTTGGCCGACAGTTGAATCAGCCTGCTTTCGGCCATAGTATTTTGTAACGGGCGACCTGGTGTTCGACTGCCAGGTCAGCAACAATTAAATTTCGCGCCCTTTTTGAATTTGCGCACCCGCCCTTGCGTTGATTCAATTTTAATTTGACGGCGTGACGGTAGGGGGTAGGTCAGCTGCACCTCGTCACCAGACACCACCAATTAATTAATCGTAACCTGCCGATTGAGTCGAATAGTCGCTTAAGCTAAGTTCAGTTTTTTACGAGTCTTTTTTATTGAAAAGTTTTCTTGTCAGGCAGACGCCTTAATTATTAATTAAGTGAGTTGTTCTAAAAGTCCAACTGCAGGGTTTTGAGAAGGACATACCAATTTTTGCTCAAGGATTAAAGGATGGTCAGACACTTGGGACAGGTCGACGTAAGTTCCTCTAGAAATTTCTCATTATAAGTTTGTCAAACACGAGGTAAAATTTTTTGAGTTGAATTTTTTCATTATCGTCTTTCGTAAAATTTATTTTATTTTAATTTATTACTCCTGATTCCGGATTTCTGTGCATGCAGAAAATTGTTTTATTCGACCGATTTTATTGTCAGGGTTTTTCCTCTCGACATTAGTAAATTAATTATAAATTAAATAAATTAGTAGCCCGCTAAGTATCATTTATGTAAGTTAATTAAATAAAATATACGAGCAACTTACAGTCACTACGTGACTGCCCAAATATCACTACTGGTTTGATAAAATACTCAGAAGAAAACGATCTCTTGCCTCAAAAAATGTTATTTGCACCAAGAAATTTTATGCATCAAAAATTCAATACAAAAATTTTCTTGGGGCGAGAAAAGATTATTTTGCTCAAGAAATTATTCCTTGCACCAAAAAATTCATTCTAGTTCTAAATAACTTTTTCGTTTTAATTAACAATGCAAAAAATTTCTTGGGGTAAGTGAAAATTTTCTTTAGGCGAGCAAAGATTTTTTGTGTCAATGAATCCTTTTTTTTTCTATGCACACTTTTTTGGCTTTGAGAAGTTTCCTAAAACCAATTGGAAATATAAAACTTTGTCATTTTGGAATAAATAACGCGATATAAATAATATAGTATATATTCAGTGACATTCAGTCATATTTAGTGACAGAATAATTAGAATATTAATTTATTTAAAAAAAAATAATTATAATCGTATTTTTTCTCGCGTAATTTAAATGTAATTCGAATGATACAGATAAATCGATTTTTCTCAATGATTGATAATAAAAAAGTGTTGAAACTATAAAAAGGCACAAATTCAAGTCAAATCCTTTCTAACGATACCAAATTTAATAACATTAACCAATTCTATCATACAGATATGCCGGGAACAAAATTTTCCTTATTCTCTTAATAATATAGATTACAATAAAGCAGAGGTTAATTTAGCGCGGGTATTTGAGTTTTTGAGGATCGTGGTGTCGAGAACACGAGACAAGATTGCGACGCATGGGCAGTAATATTCTTTCAATTAAATTTAGTTGTAAATTATTGTATATATTTATAAGAAAGTTTAATATTAAGTATAAGTATTAAATACATGAATCATAATTTATAATAAAATCATTTATGTTATAATTGAATTTATTTCTTAATTATTTCAACAAAATTTTCCTTTCCTAATCGAGCCGCGTACTCGGCTACATCAGACATTGACAGACTCACTGCTCAACGTTTTCTCGAGTAACTGAAGAAGGGTTGTCCAAACTTCCTGCTACGGGAAAGCTAGGACAAACCCTTACAATTTTTTTAAAAATAAAATTACGGTACTTAACAAAAATTTCATGCAACTCAAAATAAAACATGAAAAATTTTCAAATTGTAGAACTTAAAAATACAAAAAAAGTTTGGAAAATCCAAATGAGTATGCCTTAAGCGCAGTAAAACAATAAAAATGCGTAAATGATAGGGTTCACGCTTAAACCATGCAACTATTTTGCTATACCCGGGAAAAAATCACCAGACATGATCATGCATGATCATGTGTTAATCTCATGCATGATCTTGCATGAATATTCGCCAGCTATCAGCATGCGTGATCATGCTTGGTCAGGCATGATTATACTCTCTCATACATGATCACGCATGCTGATAGCTGGCGAATATTCATGCAAGATCATGCTTGAGCAAGCATAATCATGTTTGACCAAGCATGATCAGGCCTGCTCAAACACAATCCCTACCATTATTTAAAAAAAATAATTTAAATAACAATAATTCAACTTTAAATTAACTTATTTTGCTAGTATTGTCGTATAGTTAATGTTTACTGGCTGAAAAGTAATATTGAAATTTTACCCGTGATGGGTCTCGAACCCACGACCGTTGTGATATGAAGCACGTCCGCTGTCCACTAGGCTGCCCTGTCTCGTTCAGTTTACAAAGATTTTTAACACCTTTTAAAAACTCAGGGTTATAAAAATAAAATATTATTGGAATTCAATTTAGATTTGTTCGTTAGATTTTTTTTTAACAATGAATGAAAAGAATTCTGGTTATAAATTACAAGCAAATCTAACACTTAAATTAATCTTTATTATTAATTGAAAAAAGAAAAAATGTAATTGTATTGATTATTATTATCAATTTCGCAAAACTTTATTGATTCAATTCTCCAATTAATTAAAAAAAAAATGTAATTAAATCTATTTTTATCATTTTTTGGAAAAAAAATTAACTTTAATTATTAACTGAATCAATAATTATAAATTGAATTTATTTTTATCATCGATAAAAAAAACATAATAATTCTAACTACTATCACCAAAATTAAAATAAGTGTTTTATTATTTAAAGTTTTTCATCAAAAATATGTGATTATCCCTCATTAAAAACTTTGATTAAATCCGATTGAAGCTCGATCGGATTTTGATTGTATTTTTTTGCATGATCAGACATGACTTTGCATGAATCATGCTTGATCGTGCATAATTCATGCGTGATCCATACTTGATTATGCTTGGTCTTGCCTTAATCATGCTTAATCATGCATGCTGATTTTATCCTGAAGGGGGTAAGTCGTTGATCATTAATTACACGATAATGAGTTACATCTATTTGAATCACTCAGTATAGACTCAAAAAGGTTACGAATTTATAGCAGAGCAGAAATTCAACGAAAACTATTTACTTCTGATATTTATAAAACTATAAAAATAAATAGATTTACAGTGAAATTTATTTTAATTAACAATACTGAAAATTATGGATCAATAAAATTTTTTGTAGAAATGAATAAAATTGTGTGTTATGTTTTAGAGAAATTTGTTATTGAAAAAAAGAAATTCTTTTTTAATTAAAAACACCAAGTTAAAATAGATCATATAATACCTATAATTGAAAGTAAAAAATTAACTTTTTTTTTATTATAAATCAAGTGAAGATGATAAGTCACGTATTGCGTATAAGGAACTTTGTATGTGATAATTTTAAATTATTAAAAAATAACTTTTAGGTGTTTAATATTTTATTTGTAAAAAAATTTTATTTTTTTGTAATTAGTAAGTTAATATATTGGAGATAAATAATGAAATAACATGATTTTAGTGTTTTAATGTTCTTGTATGACTATAATTTCGTATGAGTATAAATCCGTATAAATATACCCAACCATTCAAACTCATAAGAACTCTTGTAAGTACATGCATGATCGATTCATTGACGTAAAAAATGGTTGAGCATGACCAGTCTTGACCAAGCATGAATTGTGTACGACCATA
Source organism: Microplitis manilae (assembly GCA_030273425.1). Lineage (NCBI taxonomy): Eukaryota > Metazoa > Arthropoda > Insecta > Hymenoptera > Braconidae > Microplitis > Microplitis manilae. The sequence goes on along the minus strand of CP092727.1, from coordinate 18,280,795 downwards.
CAAAATCATACGTAATCATGCAAGCTCATATATGATCGTATAAAGCACGCAAAAAATAATTGTGCATGATCAAGCTTGATCAAGTCTTATTTTACATGCTCATACAATGCTATACACGGTTAGGTAGGCTCAAGTTCGATCATTCTAGCCGCTCGAAAATAGACATGGATGGTCATGTATGATCATGGATGCCCATTCAAAGCCGTGCGCAGTCATGCATGATGGTCTTGACTGTGTTAAGTGTTATCGTGCATGACCAGGCTTGACCAAGCATGAATTGTGTATGACCATACAAAGTCATACGTAATCATGCAAGCTTATATATGATCATATAAAGTACGGAAAAAATAAATGTGAATGATCAAGCTTGATCAAGTCTGATTATGCATACTCATACAAAGCTATACTCGGTCAGGTAGGCTCAAGCTTGATCATTCTGGCCGCTCGAAAATAGACATGGATGGTCATGTATGATCAAGAATGATCATGGATGCCCATTCAAAGCCATGCGCAGTTGTGCATGATGGTCTTGACTGGGTTAAGTATTATTATACATGACCAGGCTTGACCAAGCATGAATCGTGCATAATCAGGCTTGATCAAACGAAAATCATAAATGGTCAGGCAAGAACAAGCTTTATTATGCAGGCCCGTGCACAATCTTTGAATTTCTATTGTACATGGTCGTGCACTGTCAAGAATGACTGTGCATGAATCATGCAAGTTCATGCATGATGGTATATGACTATTCATGATTGAAATATATGGTTGAGTAGGACTTTGCACAACCTTGCATGATTCATGCATGCCCGTGCCTGATTCATGCACGATCATACATGATTCATGTATGATCATGTCTGGTTCATGCTCGATCAAGCATGGTCTTGCATGCTGATTTTTTCCCGGGTATTTAATGATAATAAAAAACATGCAGTTATTTATTTATCCTATTAATTTAATATCAATAGCGAACGAAGTTTTATCTTTTATTTTATATGGTAAAATTAAATCGATAGCGGAATTTGACTGTTATTTTGTTTGAAGCTTTACGGTTACGATTTCATTCTTTATTATTTCTTTTTTTATTTCAATTTTTCCGCGAGTGGTATTATCTCCTCGGTAAGTCGAACTAAAAAAAAATCTTAGTAGATGATAAAACAGTTAGTAACTATACCATCATGTATGTATAGTTTCTGCTTGTTATAGTTTCAATCCTATTTATGAAAAATAATGTATATGGCTGCCGAAATCGCAGAAAAAGTCACCGAACTGACAGTCGGAAAAAATTAACTGTATTGAAACGGAATTATTTTGACACGCAATTTTCACAAGGGTTCTAGCAAATTCCCTAAGGAATAGAACAAAAAAGAATTAAATCGTGAAAATGATTTTTCACAAAGTTGTGGTGTTATCAAGCCCAGTACTCCTATGAATACCACGCTCTTATTCATTTAATTAGTCAGAAAAACGAGTTTTTTCTGAGAAATCTTGATTAATCGATAAGAAAATTTTATAACGTGATCTGTAGCTATTATTTTGTTTATCTCAATACGCTTTTTATACATTTTTTTTTCGTTTAAATTATGAAAATTACGTTTTAATCGAAGTCACGAATTTTAGGCGAGAGTAGAGCATACCTATGCTGCGCTTAAGGCATACAATATATTTCAAAATTTTGAAAAAAATTATGTTTTCAATTTATAAAATGTTTTAGTAACTCACTAAGTTATAATTTTATATAAGACATAGTGAAAACATTTAATTATTTTTATTTATTCATTTAATCATAGTGATTTATAAGACATATACATCTTGGATACACTAACAATAATTTAGGTCGAAAAGGAATGATTGTGAAAACAATTTATAAAGGTTCCTATGCTTAAAGAAAGAATAAAAATAAATAAATAGTATTAAATTACGATGAGAGACTGTTGATTAGTTGAGCTGGCTCGGTGAAATTATTTTTTGACAGGCCATTAAATAGTTAAAGTAGTCTTTTAGAACCAGCTGAGGAATAGTCGTCCAGTAAGAGAAGTAAGTTAAGATTAATGCTGTTTTCTGGTGAGACTTTTAGGTGGCAAGGTCGAGGTAGGTTGAAAACAGAACACTCCAGAAGGAAGTAAGGAACTGTTTCATAGCATAAATTATGGCAGAAACGGCAGAACTTTGTTGGTCTTAATTTGATCGTAATTTTGTTGACTGTTACGCAGCATGAATAGTAGTTGGCTAGTCTTAGCTGGGCCATGGGACGGTTCTGTAAAAGGAGCCCTTAACTAGATAAGCAGAGACCGTGTTGTAGATAGTTCTAGGTATTGGGACTTGACAAGAATCAGAAAGCATATCCGATTAGGTCCTTGTACTTCAGATGAGAGCAGTACTTATTAGGGTGGGCCAAAAAAAGAATTAATTTTTTTTTCTTTAGTTACCGTGAAAATATTGTTAAAGATGATGAAACAAAAATTCTGGTAAAGTTTGAGCTCTTAATATTAATAATAAGAGCTCGCTCATCGGGTTTTTTGATTTCCCATTTAAATAACATGGAAAAAAAATAATTTTTTTGTTTGGAATTTTTTAACTATATATAGTGATGGATATACCTAAATAAGTTCGAGCCAACAACTTCGATAGCTTTCCCCTTATACTAAAAATTTTTGTCACCCTTTTTCAGTCTGCTTGAAGCTCTACATGCTATGATTATATTTTTTTTTGAGATTGACTGTGAGGCCGTTTAAATCGAAATATTCCTCGATATTTTTACCACTAACCTGAGTTTGACCGTGGCATGAGCTAGTATTACAATGTCATCAGCGAAAAGTAACATCAAGATTTTTAAGAAGCCATCTAGGCTGAGGCCTTCTGCGCCCCAAGGTTTAAAAAAGTTTATGATATCCGAAATACACAGTATAAACAAGAGGTTTGAATAAAGAGCCACCTTTATCAACATTAAAGTTTTATCGTAGAAATTTTTCAACAAGCAGATAAATTTGTCGCTGATCCCAAGTAGTTTTATTTTAGCCTACAGTTTATCGTGGGGTACAGTGTCAAAAACTCGCTCAAAATCTACGAAGAGTCGTGAGCTGAGGCGTTCGAAAAGCGTAACTGCATTTGCAACAATGCACGCAGCAAAAGAACATTGTCTGCACAACCTTTGCCTGCGCAGGATCCGGCCTATTCTTCCGGGATAAGGTTTTGACTTACCGCCCACTGCCTAAGACGGTCGTGTAGAATTTGGGTGGAGATCTTGGTTATCAGGTTGATCGAAGCAATACCTCTATAATTGCCTGGTGACGAGCTGTCACCTTTCTTGAAGACCATAAACATTATAACATTCGACCAATCCTCTGGTAAATCTTCAATTTCAATTATTTTATTGAATAAAACCAAAAGGTAGCGAAGCCTTAACAATATTGATAATATTACTAATTTTTTCGAAAAATTTAATTTTATGGAAAATTAGTAATATTTTCTGGCTAATTACTAATTTTTGAACAAAATTATTAATATTTATTTGTTAATTCTTAATTTTTTTAAAAATTAGAGAATGGAAATAAAAAATTTTTTTTTTGCCGATTACTGTTCTTGCAGGCAGGCCAAGACTACTAGTAATTTTAGGAGGATATACGTTAATAAAGAACTCATACCAGGTGTCCAAGGACAGCTCGTTAACTAATGCAGGTTTACCTTTTGCCAGCTTGACTGCTCTCCAAAAATCTGAGGGCTTCCTTGAATTAATGAAACAGTTTGAGAGATCATCTTGATATTGCTGAGATTTACGTTTGAGCAGAGAGTAATATTCTTTTTTCTATCGAAGATATGTGGTCCATAAGAAGGAATTTTGACTATCTTCCTTGCAACGCAGCAACGGCAGAGTGGTTGCTTTCTTCATGCCCTTAAAGTACATGACATACCAGTATTTAGATACATACGTACTGGGCAGAGTTTTGTGAGTAAAGCGTTGGGCCATTTTTAGCTCACAGGCTACACCGGTAACAGCGTTACAAAAATTACGATTCGAGGAATCAATTGAAGTCATTTCAAAGTCCTGGGCTACAAGAGAAGACCAACGTAGTTTTTCTCGATAGCAATCGGTGAAACTGGGTTCCATACTGTTGTGTATTGGCGTGAGATGTCGCTGCGAAGCGCCAGAGATGTTAACTCTGGACAAAGTACATTATTCGTCAGATAGCTGCTAAATTGAACACGTGTACGAGTTGGGTTAAATAAAGCAATCACATATATATATATTTTTATAATAATTAGCGAGTTATTAATTAATATAACCCTGTCTTTTTCCTAAAAACATTACATAAATGGCGACGAGGTAAAAGGGTTGTAAGCGTGATAATTGTGAAATAAAAATAAAATGGGTGAAGCGGCTAGGTTAAAAGAATGGGAAAGAAAATTGGCGGAGGAACAGAAAGTTCTGGAACAAGAACGTGTAAGGCTAAATGTTGAAGGTCAAAAACAAAATGTGGAAAAGCAGCAAATCAAGGATTTAAAGAATAAATTGCTAGAAGAACAAAAAGTAATACAACAGCAGCAGCAAAGTCTTCAGCAACAGGGACCTCCAAGCATAGCGCCAGTGGTAACACAAGTTGTAACGAGTAATATTGGATCGTTAAGCGAATTCAACTTAGAAGATGATTGGACGATGTGGATTGAAAGGTTTGGACATTATGTTATTATTAATAATGTGGATGACAAGCTAAAAAAGTCTCTTTTTATTACGTTGTTGGGAGCTAGGGCGTATGAGTTGCTGAGAAATCTCTGTACACCGATTACACCGTCTGATAAAAAGTTAGAGGAGCTGCAGTCAATAATGAAAAATCATCTACAACCAGCGCCGTCCGTAATAACAGAACGGTATAAGTTCAAAGAATGTAAGCAAACTGAAGGTCAAGATGTTAAATCGTATTTGACGGAATTAAAGAAGTTATCGATGCAATGCGGATTTGGAGATAATTTAGAAACGAGCATTCGTGATCAGTTTGTATGGGGCTTAAAAAGTGCTACCATGAAGAAAAGGCTATTGGGTGAGACAAACTTATCATATCAAAGAGCGGTAGAGTTAGCGTCAGCATTGGAATCAGCTACGAGGGATGTCATGTGTATGGAAAACTCATCGTCGATAAATATGAGCAGCTCTAATATTAACAGTTTCCAACGAGTAGAGAAGAGAAATCAGCAAGGCGTAAGTGGTATAGGAGCTGGTTGTTACTGTTGTGGAAAAAGAGGTCACAGGGCAAATAATTGTAGATTCAAAAATTACAGCTGCAATGTGTGTAAAAGAAAAGGTCATTTGGCATCGGTTTGTAAAGAGAAAACAAACGGTAAGGGGAATCAGAATGAGTCAAGTGATAAGACTTATGGAAGGCAAAATTATGGTAAGCAGGATAATCAGGCGGATAGAAATACAAACAAACATAATTATATAAATAATATTGACGTGAATGTAAGTGATGAGTTTAATAATCTGTTTCATTTGGACGATAGTAAGTCTAACAAAGAGGCAAATAAAGCAGAGGATATTGAAATGATTAATATCGATTTATTAGTTAACGGTAAAGAAATGAGTTTTGAGTTAGACACGGGATCGCCAGTTTCAGCGATATCAATGCAAACTCTTAAGAGTTATTTTAAAGAAGAAAAAATGAGTGCTACGGATCGGGTGTTTAAGTCTTACCAGGGAGATGTTATGAAACCATTGGGAGTATTAAATTGTAGAGTTACAGTAAAGAATAAGAGGGAAGGAGGTGAGTTGCAATTGTTTGTTTTTGAAGGGAGTAGTAATCCGATAATTGGTAGAGACGGGATCAGTAAATTGAAATTGTTTAAACGTAATGATGCAAATTCAGCACAAGGAATTAAATTTGTTACTGAAGATATGAAGACGCAGAAATGGTTGCTCGAATTCCAGGATGTGTTTTCCGAGACACTAGGCAAGTTTAAAAATAAAAAAGTGAAATTGGAACTCAAGGAAGGGGTTAAGCCCGTTTTTTGTAAAGCTCGACCGCTACCATACGCCTTAAAGGCAAAGGTAGAAGAGGAAATTAAGCGACTGGTGGGTGAAGGAATATTGGTCCCAGTTAAGGATAGTGAATGGGCCACGCCCATAGTCCCAGTCATCAAGAATAACGGACAGGTGCGGATTTGTGGGGATTTCAAGATCACGTTAAATCCCAATTTAAAAAAAAATAGGCACCCAATACCCAGGATTACAGATTTGTTATCAAGGATCGAGAACGGCGTGTGTTTTTCAAAGATTGATTTATCGGATGCATATCTACAGCTGGAGCTTGAGGAGGAATCCAGAGAGTTAGTGGTTATCAATACACATTTGGGTCTATTTTGTTATACTAGGCTATGTTTTGGGGTGTCTCCAGCAGCGGGAACTTTCCAGGGGGAGTGGAGGAAGTATTGAAGGACATCGAGGGGGTAGCAAATTTTTTTGATGACACCTTGGTATCGGGAGCCACAGCAGAGATACATGATCAACGTTTGAGACGGGTACTACTAAGATTAAGAGAGTACGGTTTAACAGTGCGTAAAGAGAAATGTCAATTATTCCAGAGTCAAGTGGAATTCTTAGGATTCACCGTCAGTCAAAAGGGTGTCGGAATAGCGGCAAGGAGAACGGAAGCCATCGGGCGCATTCCCGTCCCTAGAGATCTTACAAATCTACGCTCTTTCCTAGGGGCGGTGAATTATTACGTAAAATTCATAAAAAATTATTCGAGCATTGCGGAGCCGTTGTACAGGTTGCTAAAGAAAAATGGTACTTGGGTATGGGGTACAAAACAGCAATCAGCGTTTGAGAAAATTAAGGAGTTGTTAAGATCCCATGAGGTACTAATACATTACAACCCGCTGATGCAGGTTAAAGTTACTAGTGATGCTTCACCTTTTGGGATCGGAGCGGTGATATCACACATATTGAGGGACAATAGTGAACGGCCCATAGCGTTTGCATCACGTGCGTTAACGTCAGCTGAGAGGAATTATGCGCAAATTGATAAAGAGGCATTAGCTATTATATATGCGGTTAAAACGTTTCATCAATATTTATTCGGCAGACCTTTTATCCTGGAAACGGATCATAAACCTTTGATATATATATTTGGAGCCAAGAAAGGAATTCCGGTAATGGCAGCGAGTCGACTCCAAAGGTGGGCGGTGATGTTGTTGGGCTACGATTTTGAAATTAAGTTTATTGCGGGTGTAGACAATAAAACCGCGGATTTTCTGTCTAGGTTACATGGTTACAAGAGCGAAGGCAAAGAGGAGAGATCCGAAGAGGTTACTTATTTAAATTTTATCATGGATGACATCATGACGGTCAATGATGGAATGGTAGCCAGTGAGACGCAAAAAGATGGCAAATTGCAAATGATATACAAATTTATAATGACAGGATGGCCCAAAATTGTAGATGAGGAGTTAAGAGCATATAAAAATAGAGAGAGAGAGTTAACAATCGAGAGAAATTGCATCATGTGGGGTTATCGTGTCGTCGTGCCGGAATCTTTACGTAGTAAGTTATTAAATGAATTGCATGGAGCTCATTTGGGAATGGTCAAGATGAAGTCAGTAGCCCGTTCGTATATCTGGTGGCCGGGGATAGACGCCGATATTGAAAGTACTTGTAAATCTTGTAAAGTGTGCTTGGAGAACAGCGATAGTCCTCCACGGTCAGAATTGCATCCGTGGAATTGGCCAACGGAACCGAACCAGAGGCTGCATATCGACTTCCTGGGCCCACTAGAGTCGCAGATGTATTTAATTATCGTGGACGCATACTCAAAATGGGTGGACGTAAGGGCAGTAAGAGACATTACAAGTAAAACTACAATATTGGTGTTGAAGGATTATTTTGCAACGTGGGGGTTGCCTCTGAAGGTGGTGTCCGACAATGGTCCGGCATTCATATCCAGCGAATTTAGTGCTTTTATGTTGGAATATGGTATTGTGCACATCAAAACAGCTCCATACCATCCCGCATCCAATGGTGCTGCTGAAAATGCAGTAAGAACTTTTAAAAAGAAGTTTAAGGCGTTGTTGGAGTCGGGGTATGCTAAGCAAGAAGCCGTTACGCGCTATTTATTTTATTACCGCGCCACGCCTCATGTGGTTACTGGTTGTACTCCAGCGGAATTGCAAATCAACAGGAAATTTCGCACTAAATTGGATTTAATTAGGCCGACGTTAAGGGACGAAGTAGAGCGCAAGCAAGAAGGTCAGCGTAGCAGCTACAGAGGGCATAGGGTTGTTAGAATTCCTATGGGATCAACGGTAATGGCAAAGGACTACCAAAAGGACTCGTGGGTAGCAGTCACTGTTATAAAGCAGTTGAGTCCGGTTACTTATTCTGTAGTTACTGGTGATGGCAATGTATGGAAAAGACACATTGATCAAATACGGACAGGTAACTCCGAGGTTGGTAATCCAGGTGGTCCTGATATTGAGGAGTCAGAGAGAGTGATGCGCGATGTTATATACAAGGAGGTAGCTGGCAGTATAGGCTGTGAAACAACTGAAGAGAAATCAGGGGATACGGCAGGTTCAGTAACAAATAAGAAGGAGCAGTTAGAAAAACATGAACCATTGATTAAGCCAGCGGTTTCAGTTGGGAGGGCACCGCTTGAGGAACGGCGTTCAACGCGGATACGTAGGAAGCCAGTCCGTTTAAATTTGTAAGGGTACTTTTAAAAATATGTGTGGAGGAGTGTTGTGTATTGGCGTGAGATGTCGCTGCGAAGCGCCAGAGATGTTAACTCTGGACAAAGTACATTATTCGTCAGATAGCTGCTAAATTGAACACGTGTACGAGTTGGGTTAAATAAAGCAATCACATATATATATATTTTTATAATAATTAGCGAGTTATTAATTAATATAACCCTGTCTTTTTCCTAAAAACATTACACATACTAATTGAGTGATTGGAGGAGGTTTTAAATTTGGCTCACAGTGTGTTCTGGGTGCATTCGAGTTTAATTTGACCGGAACTAGTAACTGATCGGAGTTGGTGAGTGTGCACTCAATTTTCATGCCATTAACCAGATTGCTGCCAAGTGTATTGACCCATATGAGGCCTACCGTGCTTTTGCCAAGAGTGTTTTTGAAGGTAAACCCACCTGGATAATCGCCTGGCGTGCGACCGTTAAGAAGAATGGATCCATCGCTGTTCATGAAGTCCATTATTAAGGTGCCCTAGCGGTTCGTAACGACGTCGAAGATAGGTCTGATAGGTTTTAGCTTGGTAGCTTCAAACAGGATATCATTTTCCGGTAGCAAGTTGCTTATTCTGGCGTTTAAGTCACCTCCAATAATTGTAGCATCGTAGTTAAGAGATGAAAAATTGTTTGTTTTACTTAAAATTCCTGTTCTACAGGAATGTTACCTTTTGAGCTGCCAGATTGAGTATTAAGTTCAAATGCTGAGGCTCGGGCATTAAGACCCATCACTTGACGTCAAAGAGCAGCGTTCTCTTCTTGAAGTTTCAAAGTTTGCTCATTCAGAAGACGGGAATATATGTACAGATAAGATTTGATATGTTCTGATATAGACATATCAAACTATATATAGTGAGATTAACATTGTTATCTCGGGAACTAAATTTATAGATAATTTTATAAAATTGTGTATAACTTTGTAAAGTTGTATATGCAATAATTGTTATGAAAAAAAAGAAAAAAAAAATCCAGTCAGGTCATGGGTTCGAACCTGACTACTTCTGATTTAAAGTCTGATCGATTAACCACTCTGCCAAATCACAAACTTGAAATGTAAGGTTGATTATATCTATTTGGATAAAAATAAAACTAAGAAAATTATAGACATCAGATAAATGATTGATTTGGTTACTTGTATTTTATTTAATTGTTATTGTTTATAGAGTAACGGGACCATTAACGGTATACCCACCAGTAACGGGGCAAGAACTACTTCTTTTGGTAAAAGAAAAAAAAAAAAGTTAAAGATTTTTAAACTTACATGGAGAAAAATGTTGGCTCAAAACCTACCAATTTCTATTATGCTGTCGACCAAACTTGAAACAGGAAGTGAAGCATGCAAAAAGTTATTATGCTCATACGAAAGATTATTATGCTCGTACGAAAAATTATTATGCTCTGTCTGAATTCAATTTAGCATTGTAGCCAAAAAAAAGTAAACAGTAACAATTACAAAATACTGGGATTTGGGTTGCGGTTAATCAACACACGATGATTTTGGTTTTAATTTGTAGACACTATTTATTATCACTATGTACATTTTTGTTCTTAAAAAATTAGTACTTTATTACTAAATTCTTTAGGAGTTAAATTTAAATACACGTGGGTGAGAGATGAGACACGTGTTTGCACGTGGTATCTTGTTGGTTAAGTAGCAAATTCCGAGATCTACAAGATATTTGCGTCGAACTAATATGCCAAAACGGCGTAGCACCAATATGCAGAATTACTCGGATTTTATATTTAGCAAAAAAACTACTAGGATTAACCAGTCGCGAAAGGATCACAATTTTTAATTCTTTTTGCCAAAAAAAAAAACAACTATCGTACTTAAGTTCTATTGCATTAATAATAATCATAATAAATACCATGCCCCTCCACTCACGTCATCGAAGCGTTCTCCCTGCTATTCCCTCCAATGGTCACAGACGTTCTCATCGCCTGGTCGACCAATTACCACTCAAGGGTAATTGAAGCCCAGCTGGTACTGATGATAAGTAGGAGCGTGGAGGGAGATTTGAACATGCTCATACAAAAAATTACTATGCCGCATCATAATTATTAAAATGTATGAAAGTAATTGTAATTACATCTCATCGATAAGTTTCTCGCGCGTAGTAAGTATTGTGATACAGCATAATAATTGTTCGTATGAGCATAATAATTTTTTGGATGCTTCCCTTTCTGTTTCAAAATTGTTCGGCAGCATAATAAAAATTGGTAGGTTTCGAGCCAACATTTTTCTTCGGCTACTTAAACTTTTTCAATTTAAAATATCAGTTTTTTGTATTTAAATTCATTACAAAAATTTGAAATTCTCTTAGATATTTAAAAAATGATCTCGTTAGCTTATTGGAAAAATTTTTCAACAAAGTTTGTATGCTTTATACTATTTATAAATGTGATAAATTAAAATATTTAACCGACTTCATAAGACTTTATGAATCATTATGGAATCGGTTTTTCTGAACAATGTTACATTATTTGGTCATTTCTAAATTATTTTACCAAACGTATGTGTACAGGAAACTCGATGAAACTAATTTATGTGCCCATATCAGGGCATGTCAAGCCATATCAAACTTGATCAAGATTTTTGTTCACAAGCATATTAAAATATATATACTAGACTGTTTCAAATTAGGGGACTATTTTTTTTTTTTTGATGAACATTGAAAAATCGAAAGGGTATCTTAAAATATGGTGACAGTTAAAATTTGAGCTCTTAATATTAATATTTAGAGGTGGCTATTTGTAATTTTCGATTTTTCATTTAGAAACATGGTAAAAAATACATAACTTCCGAAAAAATCAAGATACAAAAAATCTCTTCTTAACTATTTTGTAGGAAATTTACTGATCTACAAAAAAGGTCTTCTATGATTTTTGCATAACTTCAACCATTCACAAGATATCCGACGTCAAAATTTAATAAAATTCAAAGAACTTGTTTTTCCTCGCTCCGAATTTTATACCATGCCAACCAATGAGAATTCAGAAATTTTCAATACATTTTTTTGTAGGAAATTGAACGCTCTACAAAAAAAGTCTCTTATCGTTTTTTGATAAATCCATTTGTTCAAAAGTTATTAGAGCTCGAAGTAAAGTTGGAGATCTTTTTACTTTTCCGGTGAAACTATCGGACTAATCATAAAATGTCATAGAATCTTTTTTGTGGGCAATTTTATTTCTCACAAATTACCTCTGATAAATTTTTTAAATTCTGCATTCTCTTCTAGTTATTTCCATTTTAATGCTAAGCTCCTAAAAAAAGTGTTCTGATCGATTTTAAGAGCTCGACATTAAAATGGAATTAACTAGAATAGAATGCAGAATTCGGAAAAAATTTATCAGAGATAATTTTTAGGAAATAAAATTGTCTACAAAAAAGATTTAATGACATTTTATGATTTGTCCGATAGTTTCACCGAAAAAGTAAAAAGATCTCGAATTTTACTATAACTTGACTTCAAGCTCTAATAACTTTTGAACAGATGGATTTATCAAAAAACGATAAGAGACTTTTTTTGTAGAGCGTTCAATTTCCTACAAAAAATTGTATTGAAAATTTCTGAATTCTCATTGGTTGGCATGGTATAAAATTCGGAGCGAGCATAAACAAGTTCTTTGAATTTTATCAAACTTTGACGTCGGATATCTTGTGAATGGTTGAACTCATGAAAAAATCATAGAGGACCTTTTTTGTAGACCAGTAAATTTCCTACAAAATAGTTAAGAAGAGATTTTTTGTATCTTGATTTTTTCGGAAGTTATGTATTTTTTACCATGTTTCTAAATGAAAAATCGAAAATTACAAATAGCCACCTCTAAATATCAATATTAAGAGCTCAAATTTTAACTGTCACCATATTTTAAAATACCCTTTCGATTTTTCAATGTTCATCAAAAAAAAAAAAATAGTCCCCTAATTTGAAACAGTCTAATATATACCCTTATCAAATTATATCAGGTTATATCAGGACACATGAAAAAAATTATATACAAGCATATCAAGTTAGATCAAGACATATCAAATCTGATATCAAGTTGATATGGCATATCAAGTTGATATGACATATCAAGTTGATATGGCTTGATATGGCCAATTTTTATATCAGAGTATATCAGAATATATTAAAATTTATATATGGGCATATCAGATCATATCAGGTCGGATATGAATATATCAAATTTTTTGATATGGCCATATCAGGTCATATAAGGCTTGATCAGAAAATTTTTTCACGGGGTTGCCAGAACATCTGATAGTGAAACGGAAGCAGTTAGCGGCATTTCTGATGTAAGAATTAAGCCTGATGGTGAAGAATTAGCAATTGTTTGACAATAAGGTGGAGATGGAGACGATGAGCGGAGAATTTTTGACGGGGGAGAAGTTACAGTTGGTGAGACAGATGCAGAGCTAGCGGGATTATTTGCTGGGGGAATGGTTTTTCGGAGGTACTAAGTAATTGAGCTGGTGGACCTAGCGCCAGCTTTCAGCGCTGCCAGAATCGTTGGACGTCCTCTTTTGCGTTTTCCTGATAATGGAGCACTGCAGCTTCGGTGCGCTACTCCTTTTGTGTCCGGTCCAGGTGAATAGGAAACAAATTCTTGAGCCAGCGGGTTGAGGTTTATATTGTTTTGGTTTAATGTTCGAGTATATGGGTTAGAAGATGTAGTAGGTGAACTACTGAGTGGCTTTGCAGTCACGGTGGCGCTATCTATAGTCGAAGCTGGTAAGAGCACTGAAACTTCGGTTGAGTCCGTGCCAGAGATCACTGCAACTATTCCATTACTGTCCATGAAAAAGGAAACCGAACCTCATAGGCGATAGCTGTCGTAATTGGCTTAGTTTTATCGTACTCCTAAGCGTAAAAAAATGAATGATAGCACCAAAAATAGCCGGGATTTTTTACTATAGAATAAGATCACTTCCCACTTTTCAGAGCTAATTATCACAACTATAATGCCGATTTGCAGAGCACACAAAAAAGATAACCGCACTAATATAGCGCATCCTATCGACCCACATGTAATTATTAAATAGTTATAGTGACATGACTTGGTTGTCTTAAATCGTGACTGAGAAAGACCAAGTCTAAATCAAGTTTTATTTTTGACCCGGGCAAGGATGGCCGACAGGATTAACCATTTTTCAGATTTTTTTTTAACCCGTCCCGACCAGCAAAACCTCGGCCTCACCTCAGCTTTGCAAAAGTCGGGCGGGCCGCCCCCGGCTCACCTTTGTCCGTATTTCCGTACTTTTGGTTAAAGATCAAGAAAAATAGTATACAGTATTAATGGTCGTACCCACTTGGCTCTCATAAACTTTTTGGTAGCAAATCTCATGCCCTACAAGATCTTTAATACTGCTTCTTTTCAACAAAATTGATTTAACATTGACAAATCAAGTTGAAACCGGAAAAAAAATTTCCCCTGTTATATAAATGAGAAATCGAATTGCTGAAATTTAAAGTCAAAATATGAATTTTTAAATGTCGCTCGATATCTTTAAAATTTCACAAAAGAGGTATCAGCTGAGCAAGTTTTTAGTGAAATTTGGCAATTACTAATAATAATAATTTTTAAAGAATCGATCTATCGGTTGACTCTGCGGGCCAGCCCCAAAACTTCCCGCTGTTTTCGAGCTCCTTAAGCTCGAAAACATTGTTGTAAATAAATTTTTGAGCTCTTCGAGCTCAAAAATACTTTTGTAAGTCATTATTTTCGAAAAAAACTGTTTTTAGCATTTCTATCTCCCACGATATCTCGCGAACGAATCAACCGATTTTGATCGTTGAGAAAGCAATCGACACATTTTATCAAGTTCTAGAGCTGATTAGATTTTAAAGTCGATCGTTCAACTCGTTTTTGAGAAATCAATAAAAAACTGAAAAAAAAAAAAATTTTTCTTTTCGTAATTCGCAAATACTTTCGAATCTACTTAATTAAATGTTCCGAAATTTTCAGGCAAGTTGATGGCTAAAAAGCTCTTTCGATTGCCACCTTAACCATTCAAATCGGTTAATTAATTCAAAAGTTATAGACCATTCACACACAGACACACACACACACACACACACACATGCGCGCGCACACACACACACACACATACACTCGGACATCATTCTGAAAATAGTCAGAATAGCTTCCTAGAACCTCGAAACGTCGACATCTGATGAAAACTCGATTTTCGAAAATCGGGGTGAAACCAGTAACTTCCCGAATTTTTTGAAAATCATCGATTTTCTTAGCGGAAAGTTAAAAATTTAGGGTGCACAAAACATCTAAAAGTTTTGAATGATTTTCAAATACACTACTGGAAAAAATTAAAGGATCGAAAAAAAATTCCAAATTTTTGGGCGATTTTCAACAGGCCGTAACTTCGAAATAAATGGTCGTACAAGAAATAAAAAAAAAGGAAATTTTAGCTCCAAGTGTCTACTTTTTGGATTAGAACTTTAAAATTTTGTAGCGTCAGAGATTTTTAAGTAATCTTAAAAAAACCAGCGACAACAAAATTTTCAGATCTTTTTCATTTGTTTTTTTTTGTCTGCGGGCGTGGGAAATTTTTTTTTCGCTTAACCACTGTGAGGATCGGATACCTTTATTATTCAGATTTAGTTTCGTTTTTTATGGATCTTGATACGTCCACTTCTCGCCAAGATATCGGTCTTCAAATGGAAAAGAACCCTTTTGTCTTTGATTATCGATATCTCAGAAACCAATGATTGCACAGGAAGTTAATGGTGGGTTTCAAAAACTTGAATAAATTTCCTTCAACAATTAGCCATTGCTGATTAGAAAAGAAAAGAATGATTTCCTACCGTCACATGAATTTCAAAATGCAATAAAAAAAAGGCTTTCGGTGGTTTTTTGAAAAATCAAGAAATCAAAAAAATTAAAACTTGTTTTTTGGGGTCAAAAATTTTTTCTTTGACATTTTTTGGAAATTTTTTGTTTTTTTTTTTTTCTCTTTTCCTCACATTTACTAAGTTACCATTGCAAAACTGAAAGAAAAGTAAAAAAAAAAAAATTATTTTTTCATTTGGATTGTGATTACACAATTAAAGGAACAAAACTTGTTCCTTTAATTGTTTAGCAAAACTTTAATCGATCACCCCCGAAAAACGGCTCGATAGATCAATTTAAAAATTTATAGGGTTATTGGGGGTACATTCAGTTAAAAAAGTCCCTGGCAACACTATTTTTTTTATCAATATTTGCAGAGTAGCGGTTGATTTACTAAAAAACCAAAAAAAGTCATTTTTTTTGTACTTACTTCTAAAGGATGATAAAAATTAAAAAAATAGTTTTTTTCAAAAAATTATGAACGGGTCTTGTAGAGAATCTATTTAAGTTTTTGACGCCGCCCTCAAATTTACTGTGCGATCATTGGTACCTGAAATATCGATGATCAAAACCAAAAGGATCATTTCTTGTTTGAAGGCTGATATCTCTGCAACAAATTGTCCTGCGAGGTTAAAAAAAACTCAAATTGAAGCTGAATAAAATTGCCAAATGACCTATGCATTGGTTTAGTTGACAAAATTTTTCCACGGTCTGTGGGCTCTTTGGAAAAAAAAAAAAATTTAGAAATTTTTTGTCTCGCGGTATTTCTCATGTTAGCGTAATAACCAGACCTTTTAAAAAATTTTGATGAAAATGCACCGAAACTAGAGATTTCAAGCTATAAAATTCTTTTTTTAAAATCTCGATACGATTATTTTTCACAAAGTTACAGCCTTCCAAAAATTACTAAAAAATTTATAAAATTTTTCTGTTCCTTTAATTTTTTGCGTTAGTGTACATATCTTGTGATACATGTTAGTGTATAGTTATGATATAAAATTAGGCTCGTTTTTCTAAGAGTCAGGGTAAAAAAAGACAACGACTATTTTCGATAGAGAACTTCAGGTAGTTGATTTGACACAATACTATATAGGTAATGTACCAAACTAACCATCATGTAAACAAAGTATAGATAATTTAATTAGTATGAGATCATTACAGTAGACGCTCTTAAAAGTTACGTTTTCAAAAGTTACCTTCCCCTCAAATGAATTCCCCACTCTGTGTCATATCTTTAAAGGAATTGAGGGGCAATTGGTGATGGGCGGTCTTTTTATAATTGTGTGGTAAATACATGTGAGTCTGAGTCGGTAAGCTAGAAGTCTGAAACTACTCATAAATAAAAACATAAACCTAACCTTTATAAATAATAAAATGTGATTTAAAGATAAAAGTTTATTCTTTTTCATACTTTTGTACGTGAGATACTTTTAAAATTGTTATTTAACTCTAACTGATGACTTATCAATAAATAATTTAAAGTGTTTAATAAAAATATTTTACAATTCATTACTTCCTTTTTTGTAGTTGTTCTATAGATTTTAAAATTTCGCGGGAAGAAGCACATGTACAACTTTTCTTTGAGTGTGTTGGTAAATGCAGATTATCACTGGCTATTGGTTACAAAATTATTAGCCACGCCTCTGAAAGTCCGCTTTTAAAAGTTACTCTACCCCCGAGAGCGTAACTTTTAAGAGCGTCTACTGTATTATATTTACTATTACGATAGCAAGACCAGTTATAATTATAGGACGTACAGGTACAATTGAAACATAATAAATAACAAAAGAAATACTTTTACAATATAAAATTGCTGTGAAATTTACAGGTTATTTTGTTCACAATAAAATACAACTGATAAAATTGTATTATAATGGGAAATGCATAAGTTATATGGAATAAACACCAGATTTTCAACATTTTTTGGTACCATTAGAATTTTCAAGGCTATCAAATAATTAATAAAAATGCTCAAAACATGAAGTTTAAGGATAAAAATTAAAGCTTACTAAACAAGCTTTAAAATACTTTTTCTGAAATTGTCTATTAGTTTTAGTTTTAATGTTATATGAACTTTAACAGTCAATAAAAACTGATTTTTCTGAAAAATCGTAAAAATTTCAAACAGCCATTACTTCAAAACTAATCTACCCATTAAGCTCATCTTCGAATTTGATCAAGATAATCGCCTATAGAATAATCGTGAAAAATTTCATTAAGATCCGATAAGAACTGTGGGTGATATCGTAATGACATTACCAGTGATAATCATAGGGATTAAAGGTACATTTAATACATCATAAATAATAAAAGAATTACTTTTAAAATATAAAATAGCAGTAAAATTTACAGGTTATTTTGTGCACAATAAAATACAACTGACAAAACTGGTTTATAATGGGACAAGCATAATTTATGTGGAATGAAAACAATATTTTCTACATTTTTTGATTCCATTAAAATTTTCAAAGCTATCAAATTATCGGAAGAAATGGTCAAAATATAAAGTTTAAGGTCATAAATTAAAGCTTATTAGTCAAGCTTTAAAACACATTTTACAGAAATAATTTATGAGTTTTAGTTTTAAAGTTATATGGACTGTAAAAGTGATTGAAAACTGATTTTTTCGAAAAATCGTTAAAATTTCAAACAGCCATAACTTCTAAACTCATCGACCGATTCAGCCCATCTTCGAACTTAACCGTGGTAATTACACATAGAAGAAGTGTAGAAAATTTAATTAGGATCCGGTAAGAATTGTAGGCGTAATCGTGATGACAAAATTGGTTATATTACATATATATATATATATATATATATATATATATATATATATATATATATACCTATATTTATATATATATATATATATATATATATATATATATATATATATATATATATACCTATATTATATATACATGGTGACACGCTTAAATATCGGCGGACAAAAAATCTGTAGACAAAATGTCCCTAAAAAAATTCAATGATAATAAGACTTATTATTATAATCATATGTAATTTTGTATTAAGTATTCGATAAATTAAATGATAAATGCTTCAAAAAATATGATTTTAATAACTTTCTTTTACTGTTATTTTAAGTATGAAAAGTTTGATAAGATGAATTCGTCCCTTTGTTATGTCAGTTTCCAAAAAGGGCGCTATAATTCACACTTTTTTATGTATGTATCAATCATGTGTATTTTCGCATAAAAGTATTCGATGAATTGAAAATAAATGTTAATAAAATATCATTTTAATAACTTTCATCTACTGTTATGTTATCTATGAAAATTTGGATCTTATGAATTCATATCATTGATATGTTCATTTTGAGGGTATTCTGTCTGTAGATATTATTTCCGCGGATATTTTGTCTATGGATATTTTGTCGCGGATATATACATACGTATATAAATTTTTCAACGAATGGTATTTTTGAACTCTACTCAACTAATTATGATAGTTTATGACAAAATTCCTTGAAAAATCGACCATGAGGACAAATACAATAGTTAGATTTTTAAAAAAATCTACCTGAAAGGGCTTTCGGTGGTTTTTTGAAAAATCAAGCGCTGAAACGAAAATGTTGTGGAAATCGATAATGTGAAGCGTGCATTTTACAGTTCAATAAGTCCACAAAAACCCTACAAAGAGTCAGATTAATCCAACCAGCCGTTTTTTGGATTCACTCGATCAAATTTTTGATAAAATTAAAGGATCACGTTTTTTGCTCTGAAAAGCTTATAATCTTTATATAATTTTTATATAATTTTTTTTTAACTTTGTACGCAATTTTATTGCAGACAGTGCTCTAATTTTCAAAAAAGAAAAAAATTTAAAAAAATTTTTTTGTTTTAATGAACGAGAGATCAGTAAAATTACGGAATGCAGCGGCGGAAACGTGTTAAAAATGATTGGGCGTTGGTTTTTTAAATTTCCTCAAGTTATTCCAAAAAAAAAATTTTTTTTTAAAAATGACTTTTTTCCTTTTTGAAAATCTAAGCACTGTCTACAATAAGAATATGGCCAAAGCTCAGAAAAAATTCGGTTTTCCATTAGTTAAAGATTATCAGCTTTTCAGAGTAGAAACCGTGTTCCTTTAATTTTTTCAAAAATTCGATCGAGTGAAACATAAAAACTACTGGTCGGATTAATCAGGCTCTTTGTAGGGTCATTGTGGACATACTGAATTTTGTTTTTGGAATAACTTTAGAGAGTTCGAAAAACCAACGCCAATCATTTTTAACACGTTTCCGCCGCTGCATTCCGTGATTTTACTAATCTCTCGTTCATTAAATTAAAAAAAAATGATATTTTTTTATAATTTTTTTCTTTTTTGGAAATTTAAGCACTGTCATCAATAAAAATGTGTACGAAGATAAAAAAATTTGTTTTCTCATTTCGTTAAAGATTATAAGCTCTTTAGAGCAAAAAACGTGATCCGTTAATTTTATCAAAAATTTGATCGAGTGAATCAACAAAACGGCTGGTTGGATTAATCTGGCTTTTTGTAGGGTTTTTGTGGACTTATTGAACTGTAAAATGCACACTTAACATTATCGATTTCCACAATATTTTCGTTTCAACGCTGGATTTTCCAAAAAACCACCAAAAGCCCTTTTTTATTGTTGCATTTTTAAATTCATATGACGATAGAAAAAAATTTTATTTTCGAATAGGGTAAATGCATCAATTGTTGACCGGACCTCAGTTAGTTGACCGATGTGTATAAAAATTAAGTAATTAATATTTTACAAAGGTCTTTCAGTTTTAGATGTAATTTAAATAAAAAATGTTGTATTTGATGTTCACAATAAAAAATTGCGCAAACCATTGCACCTTGACAACCTCAGTCAAATATATGTTATGCGTTTGTTCACAACGAGTCGAACCATAAACCGGCGAAAATAACTACACGGAAAAAAAATTCGACGAAAAATTCCAATATTACTATCGTAATCCTGGACTATACTTTTATTATCTGTAACTTTCAAATATATGATACGAAAATTTACAGTTTCTAAAGGATTTTTTACTATTCACTATCGTAATTTCATTAAGAGTTTGTTGTATAAAAATTCAATAAGAAATATTACAATGTTACTATCGTAAATAGTAAAAGAATAAAAAATAAGATTTAATTATAATATTTATTTTTTTATTCTTCCTCTTAATTTACAGTGCTGCCTCTATATTTTTACAATACAAACCACAAAAATTACGATAGTTGGATTGTAAATTTTCTGAAATGGTATAGTATATGCCATCTAAAGCGTTTACGTATGAAAGACAAATGTTGTCTTGACAAATCAGTGCATCTTTATCTACACTGTAGTGTAGAAATAGAGGTTATTTTTCATGACAGTTTTTGGACAATGGTAAATTAAAAATTAAAAAAGAACTGAGCTTTCTTTATTACAAACCTACATAAATTAAGAAATATAATAATGTGGTGGTGTAAGTATAATTATGACTATTAATTTTTTATTAAACTAAATATTCTGTGGGTATATCGTTCGTTTTAAAATTATTTATCTGGACATGAAGTTTATTTTTATAAACAAGTAATTATTGTCATAGGATGAATGATTCTAAAAGAATGAATTTTTTTATTTTCAATAAACTCAATTCTCCCAATTTTGTTACAGAATATTATTCATTTGTCGACGATGAATAATTTTATCCGATTTGGCGATGAGGTAAACATTTCAATAACTTAAAATTATGGACATTTAATGTTTCTTTATGAAGTTACCCGGGTAAAAAAAATTATATATAATTCAATATAATCATATATAATTCTAAATAACGATGAGAAAAAATCTCAACTGATTATATATAATTATATATAATTTTACAAGATTATATACAATTATATAGAACGCTAAAAAAAATCTCAGATGATTATATATAATTATATATAGTTACATACAATTATATATAATTGCATATAATTATATATGATCATCTGTCATTTTTTTTAGTGTTATATATAATTATATATAAAAACATATAATTCTATATGAATCATATATAATTCTATACAAAAATAGAAAATAGAGAAAAATAACTTGGGAGTGAAGATATATATGTAAATATGGTTGTTTAAAAAAAAAAAAATATTTTTTTTTTTTAATTTTCTAGCTCACAAACCAATCAACGGATTTTTATGCACCATAAATGATTTCGTAGGAAATTGAACGCTCTACAAAAAAAAGTCTCTTATCATTTTTTGATAAATATCACTGTTAAAAAGTTATTTAAGCTTCAAGTCAAATTTATAGCAAATTTTGAGATTTTTTTACTTTTCCGGTGGATATAACGGTCTTATCAAAAAATATCGTAGGATTCGTTTTGTAGATAATTTTATTCCTTATAAATTATTACGAACAAATTTTTAAATTCAACCTGGTATCATTTTGTAGAAAATCAATTCTCTACAAAAAAGTGATTATGCATTATGTACGTCAAACAAACTGGAAAAAGGCACGGGGCTTCAAAGATCGACAGAAATTTAGTCTCCTCAAATTATTTATTGTTATTTTTAATTTTTATTCGATCAAAAAAAATTTTTTCAAATAATGACAAGCACAGTCTTGTAGGAAATTTAATTTCCTACATAAGTATTTCATATCATACATACGTTAAATGAATAAAAAAAAAGTTACAGAGATTTAAATGTCAACGAAAAAACAAGTTTAAAAAATATCAATTTTCTGAACTTAAATATCAACGAAAAGTGAACTTGATTTTTCATTGATATTTAAAACCCTTTAACTTTTTTCGCATTCATTTGACGTATATATAATACCGGATACTTTTTGTAGGAAATTAAATTCGCTACAAGACCGTGCTTGTCATTATTTGAAAAAAAAATTTCGATAGAATTAAAATAAAAAACAACAAAAAATAATTTAATACTGAGGAAACTACATTTTTGTCGATGTTTGACGCCCCGTAACTTTTTCCCAGTTTGTTTGATGTACAAATTGCATCAGCACTTTTTGTAGAGAATTTTATTTCCTACGAAATTATACCAGGCAGAATTAAAAAAAAAATTTTTTATAGTCTTAATAACTAAAAACTAAACTGAAAAATTTTCGTGTGTATTTTAAATGGGAAAGGGGACCCCCTTTGTGATAGTTCAAGTCTAAAGATATCTGGCTAAAATTAGGTGAAGTTTTTTTTTATAATATAAAGTAACTTTTGGGCTCATAAGAGTTTAAAAAAAAAGTATTTGTTTTTTTTTGGGACACCCCAATATATATGTATGTAGGAGAGGGAAGTCACCGGTGCTATAAGCAGCAGTGGAAGTAGTTCGGAGCTCGCCACGAGATCGCGCCCACCACTTGTAGTGTGTCTCTAGTAAGAAACTTATTTCAGAACTGTTAAATTCGAAACTTGAGACTATTCTGGCCCGGGTACGCCTCCGTTATTTAGCAGAGTGACAAGTACCTTTTTTGATGGTAATATAGTACGTTCTATATTACATAATGACAAAAATATTTATTATCAATGTTTCCATAAATAATTTTTCTTAGAAATTAAACTTGGACTTAAAAAAAAAATGATTTAAATAAAAAGCGTAGAGCCTCTACTATACAAAAATTCACAATTTATTTAACAAATTGCATAGGAATTAAATTATATATAGTTCTACATAATTATATATAGTTATATATAATTATATATAGTTATATGTAATTATATATGATTATATAGGGCCATTTTTCATATATAATTATGCATAATTATATATAATTTTTTTTACCCGGGTAGTCGACGCTTAATAAGTTTTGGATTTTTTTTTAAATGATAAATTATGAAAAAAAAAAAATTTCGAAAAAATTGCGCCTGTGATTTTTTTTCCTACATGTGCATATTTTTGATATAAAGGAATGAGTTATTTTTATTCAAAAAGAAACGCACGGAAAAAAAAATATTGTGCTCATCACTTAACGGTATCGTGATATTCACTCTCCTCGGTTGGTTATACGTTGTATACGGAAAGTCTTGGTCTATTGGATCGTGATTATCGCGATCCAGGTGGATCCCGAAATCATAAAATCATTTGAGGAAGTCAGAAAGACATTTGAGGTTAAAATAGATGAATTTTTAACTTTAACTTCATTACAATTTTATTTTTAGTTGGAATTAATAATTACAGGTTAGTAATTCTAATAAGCGCAATAAAAAATGATTATTTAATATGAAGAAATGTAATCAAGTAATAGAATATACGTAAGTAAAAGATGTAAATTTTTTACTAAATAATTTGGTTATGAGTGGTGGCGCTTGAGAAGTAGATCGCGATAATCATGATCCGTTTTGGTATGATATGGATACGTTAACTGACGATCACTATACATTTAAGTATATTCACAATCCGTAGGATCATTACAATAAGTATCTAGTGTTTCATTCATATTGATATATATATCGTGAAAATCAAGTAACAATTTAGTACTAATAACGATACAACTGTCGCTCTCCGTTGTTGAGCGATAAGCGCAATATTTTTTTTTCCGTGCGAATAATAATGAATAATTAATAATAATCAATAAATTTTATATAACAAAAAAATATATTTAAAAAAATATTTAAATAAATGTTTTATTATTATTACTTGAACATGTTTTACTTTTATTTCGACATTGTATTTACCTTCTCAATTTAATTATTAAAAAAAAAAAATTACAAAATGATAAATTTTCTTTTTTTTTTACTATGAGTTCTACTTTTTTAAGAAAATAAATTTTACTCCGCTGACTTCTAATTATACTTTTATATCCACAGAAATTCTACATTATCGACTCATTCGTTTTACGATGGTTGTATTGTAATTTATATATATATTAACACAACTTGTATAATTTACTCTATAGTATCTGATTTTTTCTTCTTGTAGTAGCATTAATTATAAAACAAAATTTACAATTGTCCATTGTAAAAATTATGATTTAAATTTTATAGTCCAGCGTTACGATACTATATAATGAAAATTACGATAGTTGAATCGTAAAAAATCCGAGAATTTTTTTTCCGTGTAGGATGCATTTGAAAGGTGAGTGCATTTTATTCTGAATTTATAGTCTAGTCGAGAAGATGAAAACCTGCGAAAAATAGTTACAAGTCTCCTAAAAATATGGTTGATGGCTTAAACGATCCGGAATGGCGTCCAGAAAAAAGCGTTTTCCAGGTTTTTTTAGCAAAAGAAAATTACAATTGTTATTAACAAAAAACCGTTAAAAAAATTAGTCGTCCAGCTTTTTGACAAAATCTGAAAATGTATAAGTGATAGCCCAAATATTAAAAAAGTTTCCGAAAGAGCAGAAAATTTGAGTAAAAAAGTTCTCGGCTCCCCGAATTGTAGCTCCAATATTTATAATTTTTATTTAAGAGCGCCCTGATAGTACGAGTTGCTCGTCAGAAAAGTTGACGGCATTAGTTGCGCGCCATTTGTCGACATCTTGTCGACAACTGTCAGCTTGTGCAAGTGTTGCCGACAACTTGGCTACAAGTTGCTCAGCATCTTGTCGACAATCTACTGCTGCAACCTGACGACAAGATGCTGAGCAACTTGTAGCCAAGTTGTTGGCAACATTTGCACGAGCTGAAAGTTGTCGACAAGTTGCTCGGAAAGTTGCCGTCAACTTATGGAAATGCTGACTGTTGCGGCCAACCTGCCGACATATTGCGGCAGTAGATTGTCGACAAGCTGCGGGCAACTTGGCTATCAGGGCGGTTTTCGGAAACTCTGCCGGTAAGAACAGGGCTTCTTGGCAAACTATCAAAACGAGTTACCAATGAGGTTAAAAATATCTGTTTATCGACAGTACGAAATATTATGTACAACTGACATCTGTGACCATATCACAGAAGTAACTTTTGAAATTAAGTGGATACCTGAGATTACTTTTACTATTAATCACCATTACAGAAATAGTGAAGGAGAAAAGAAATCGAATTTTAAAATAGAATTGCAAAAAAAAAAACCTTGGGATATTACTATCATTCCAGATTGCACTCCCTTCTCATAGAGTCTTGGAATGATAAGTTTGATTTTTGCAAAAGTTTTTACAGAACCGAAAGACAATTAATTTTAGTTGCCTAAGAATTGCATGGAAATTTTAAATTATAATATTTTAAAAATAAAAATAAATAATTTTCAATTTCAGTCTCTGATGATTTTAAAAATCAATTTCAAGTATTTAATTATAATTTTAAACCAGCATCTACTCTTAGTTTCTTACGAACTGCTGGAAAATTTAAAATTTTAAAATCAAAAATAAAAATAAATAATTCTCAATTTCAGTCTCTGATGATTTTAAAACTCAATTCCGAGTATTTAATTTTAATTTTAAACCAGCATCTAATCTTAGTTTCCTAAGAGCTGCTGGAAAATTTTTAATTTAAATATTTTAAAAAATGAAAATCACTAATTTCCAAATCCAGTCAGATTTTTAAAAAATTAATTATAAGTATTTAGTTTTAATTTCATGCCAGCATCTATTTTCAGTTTTCTAAAAACTGTTGAGAAATTTTTGAATTAAATATTTTGATAATAAAAATAAATAATTTCCAAATTCACTCAGATATTTTTTAAAATTTATAACAAGTATTTAATTTTAATTTTAAACCAGCATTTATTCTTAGTTCCCTGAGAAATTTTTAAAATAAACAATTTAAAAATAAAAATAAGTAATTTTCAAATTCCGTTTGATATTTATTTAATTTGATTACAAGTATTTAATTTTTATTTTCTACCAGCATCTATTCTTTGTTTTCTAAAAACTGCGGGGAAATTTATTAATTTTTCATTTTAAAACTAGAAATAAATAATTACCAAATTAAGTCTAATTTTTTAAAAATTAATTACAAGTATTTAATTCTAATTTTAAACCAGCAGCTGGAAAATTTTAAAATTAAATAATTGAGAAAATAAAATAAATAATTTTTAATTTCAATCTCTCATGTTTTTGAAAATTCATTATAGTATCTCATTTTAATTTTAAGCCAGCATCTATTCTTAGTTTCTTAAGAAATGCTGGGAAATATCAAAAATTAAATATTTAGAAAAATAAAAAAGAATAATTTCAAATTCAGTTTCCGATGTTTTTAAAAGTTAATTCCAAGTAGTGAATATTAATTTAAAACCAACATCCATTTCTGGTATCCTAATAACTGCTGGAAAATTTTAAAATTAAATATTCTAAAAATAAAAACATATAATTTCTAATTGAGCCTCTCATGTTGTTGAAAATGGATTCCAAGTATTTAATTTTGATTAGATATCTAAGAATAGATTCTGGTATAAAATAAAAATCAAACACTTCGAATTAATTTTCTAGGATATAAAAGACTGAAATTGAAAATTGTTCATTTCTATTTTTGACATTTAAATTTAAAATGTGCCAGCAGATTCAAGGAAACCGAAAATAGATGATGATTCAAATCAAAATTAATTTTAAAATATATCTGAGACTCAATTTGAAATTATTTATTTTGATTTTTAAAATGTTTCATTTTAAAAATTTCCAGCAGTTCTTAGGAATCTAAGAATAGATGCTGGTTTAAAATCAAAATTAAATACTTGGATTTCATTTTCAAAAACATCAGAGACTGAATTTAGAAAAAATTCATCTTCATTTTCAAATTATTTAAATTCAAATTTTTTTAAAATATAAATAAATAACTTCCGAATTCAGTCTAATTTTTAAAAAAATTCATTACAAGTATTCAATTTTAATTATTAATCAGCATCTATTCTTAGTTCCTTAAAAACTGCTGATAAATTTTTAAATTAAATATTCGTACAATAAAAATAAATAATTTCCAATTCAGTCTCTCGTGTTTTTGAAAAAGAATTCCAAGTATTTAATTTTAATTTGGAATCTAAGAATGGATGCTGATATAAAATACAAATTGAGCACTTCGAATTAATTATTGAAAACATCATGGACTGAAATTGAAAATTGTTTATTTTTATTTTTAAATTATTTAAATTTAAAATTTCCTAGCAGTTCTTAGGAAACTAAGAACAGGTACGCGCTCGGAATTAATATAAGATACTATAACAAATGTTCAAATATATGAGTGACTGAAACTGAAAATTACTTATTTTAATTTTTTACATTTCAATATATAATTTGCCATTAGTTTTCACGAAATTAACAATAGATGCTGGTATAAAATCAAAATTAATTATTTGTAGTAAATTTTTAAAAATTTCAGACCGACTTTGAAAATTATCCATTTTCATTTTGAAAACGTTCAAATTTAAATTTTCAATTCCAAGTATTTTATTCCAATTTTCAGCCAACGTCTATTCTCAGTTTTGTAAGAACTGCTGGGGTATTTTAAATTAAAATGTTTAAGAAAGTAAATAAATAATTTCAAATTCAGTCTCTGATATTTTTTAAAATTAATTCCGTATTTAATTTAAATTCTGAGCCAGTATCAATTTTTATTTTCCTTAAACCTGCTGGGAAATTTGAAATTCCATATTCTAAAAGAAAAAATAAATAATTCCAAATTCAGTCTCTGATGTTTTTGAAAATAAATTCCAAGTATTTAATTTTAATTCTAAATTAGTACCTATACTTAGTTTCCTAAGAACTGCTAGGAAATTTTAAATTCGAATATATTGAAAATAATAATAAATAATTTCCAAGTTCAGTCTGATATATTTGTAAATTTATTACAAATACTATATTTTGATTACATACCAGAATATATTCTCCGTTCCCACAGAACTGCTAGAAAATTAGGTATTTTAATATTATAAAAATAAAAATACCTAATTTTCAAATTCAGTCCCTGATGTTTTTCAAACTTGAAGTATTAAATTTTAATTTTGAACCAGCATCGATTTTTAGTTTCCTAAAAATTGCAGGCTAATTTAAAATTTTAATATCTTAAAAATAAAAACAAATAATCTCAAAATTAAGTCTGATTATTTTAAATATTGATTTTAAGTATTCAATTTTAATTCCGATCCAGCATTCATTTTTTTAGTTTACTAAAAACTGTTGGAAAATTTAAAAATTGAATATTCTAAAAATAAAAATAAATAACTTCCAAATTCAGTCAAAATTAAAAAAAAATTAATTACAAGTACTTAATTTCAATTTTATACCAGCATCTATTCTTAGTTTTCTAAGAACTGCTAGAAAATTTTAAATTTTTATTTTTTAAAAATAGAAATAAGTAATTTTAAAATTCAGTTTGATATTTTTGAAAATTTTTCCAAGTATTTGATTTTAATTCTAAACCAACATCCATTCTTATTTTCTTTGAGTCTGCGGGCAAATTCAAAACTTGAAATCAAAAATTAAAATAAATAATTTTCAATTTCAGTCTCTCTTCTTTTTGAAAATTAACAAGATTATCTCATTTTAATATCGAGCGAGCACCCTAAGAACTGCTGGGAAATTTTAACATTAAATAATCTAAAAATACAAATAAATAATTTGCAAACTCCGTCTGATATTTTTTAAATAAATTACAAGTATTTAATTTTTATTTTAACACAGCATCTATTCTTAAACTTCTTGAATCTGCTGGCAAATTTAAAAATCAGAAATTAGAATAAATAATTTTTAATTTCAGTCTCTCATGTTTTTGAAAATTCATTAAAGTAACTCATTTTAATTTCAAGTCAGCATCTATTTTTAGTTTCTTAAGCACTGCTGGGAAATTTAAAAAATTAAATATTTAGAAAAAACAAAAAAAAAATAATTTCAAATTCAGTTTCTGATGTTTTTAAAAATTAATTCCAAGTATTTAATTTTAGTTTTAAACTAGCATCCATTTTTGGTTTTCCAATAACTGCTGGAAAATTTTTAAATTAAATATTCTAAAAATAAAAACATATAATTTCTAATTGAGCCTCTCATGTTGTTGAATATGAATTTGGAGTAATAAATTTTAATTAGGAATCTAAAAATACAACCTAAGTTAAAATCAAAACTATAGACTTTTGATTAATTTTAAAGAATATCAGAGACAGAATTTGAAATTTTTTTTCAAGTATACGAATTTGAAATTTGCCAGATGTTTTCAGAGAACTAAAAATATATGCCGGTATAAAATTAAAATTCAATACTTGGACTTAATTTCCAAAAACATCACAGACTAAATTTTGAATTATTTATTTTTATTTTTAGAATATTTAATTTTAACATTTCCCAGCAGTTTTTAGGAAACTAAAATTAGACGCTGGCTCAGAATTGAAATTAAATACATAAAATTAATTTTAAATGAGATTTAGACTGAATTCGGAAATTATATATTTATATTTGTGAAATATTGAAATTTAAGTTTTTTGAAAATATAAATAAATAATTTCCGAATTCAATCTGATTCTTAAAAGAATTAATTACAAGTATTTAATTTTGATTGTATACCATCATCTATTCTTTGTTTCCTAAGAACTGCTGGGAAATTTTTAAATTAAATATGTTAAAAAAAAAAATAAACAATTTCAAATTCAGTCTCTCATGTTTCTGAAAATTAATTCCAAGTATTTAATTTTGATTAAGAATCCAAGAAAATATGGACGCTGTAAATTCGAATGAAATACTGTAATCAATTTTCAGAGCCATAAAAGACTGAAAATGACAACGATTAATTTTAGTTTTTGATATTTTAACTTAAAATGTGCCAGGGAATTCAAGAAAACTGAGAAGAGATTTTAGCTTAGAATCAAAGATAATGACTTGTGAGAAATTTTCGAAAATATTAGACTAAATTGAGAAATTATTTATTTTGAATTTTAAAATATTAAAATTAAAAATTTTCCAGCTGTTCTTAGGAAGCAAAGAATAGATGATGGTTTAAAATTTAAATTCAATCCTTGCATTTCATTTTTAAAAACATCAGACTGTATTTCGAAACTACGTACTTTTCGTTTGAAAGTATTAAAATAAAAATTTTTTCGAAATATTAGTAAATAATTTCCAAATACCGTCTGATTAAAAAAAAAAATTAATTACAAGTATTTAATTTCAATTTTTCAACCAGCATCTGTTCTTAGTTTCCTAAGAACTGCTGGGGAAATTAAAATTTAAAAATTTAATAAATAATTTCCAAATTAAGTTTGATTTTAAAGAAATCAATTCCAAGTATTTAAATTAAATTTTCAACCAGCATCTGTTCTTAGTTTCCTAAGAGCTGCTGGGAATATTGAAATCTAAAAATTTAATAAATAATTTCCAAATTAAGTTTAATTTTAAAAACATCAATCACAAGTATTTAAATTCAATTTTCAACCAGCAGCTGTTCTTAGTTTCTTAAGAGCTGCTGGGAAATTTATTTATTTTAACAATGAAAATATAATTATCAAATTAAATCTTATTTTTTGAAAATCAATCACAGGTATTTAAATTTAATTTCCAACCAGCATCTGTTCTTAGTTTCCTAAGAGCTGCTGGGAAATTAAAATTTAAAAATTTAATGAATAATTTCCAAATTAAGTTTGATTTTTAAAAAATCAATCACAAATATTTAAATTTAATTTCCAACCAGCATCTGTTCTTAGTTTCCTAAGAGCTGCTGGGAAAAGTGACATCTAAAAATTTCATAAATAATTGCCAAATTACGTTTGATTTTAAAAAAATCGATTACAAGTATTTAAATTTAATTTTCAACCAGCATCTGTTCTTAGTTTCCTAAGAGCTGCTGGGAAACTTATTTATTTTAACAATGAAAATATAATTATCAAATTAAATCTTATTTTTTGAAAATCAATCACAGGTATTTAAATTAAATTTTTAACCAGCATCTGTTCTTAGTTTCCTAAGAGCTGCTAGGAAAATTGAAATCTAAAAATTTCATAAATAATTTCCAAATTGTTTGATTTTTAAAAAATCAATCACAAGTAATTAAATTTAATTTCCAACCAGCTTCGGTTCTTAGTTATCTAAGAACTGCTGGGAAAATTAAAATTTGAAAATTTAATAAATAATTTTCAAATTAAGTTCGATTTTTAAAAAATTAATTGCAAGTATTCAATTTTAATTTTCAAACAGCATTTTCTCAGTTTACTAAGAACTTCTGGGAAAATAAAAATTAAATACTTTAATAAATTAAAATAAACAATTTTCAAATTAAGTCCGATTTAAAAAAAAAATTAATTACAATTATTCAATTTTAATTTCAAGCCAGCATCTATTCTTACTTTTCTAAGAACATCAGCTGGGAAATTTACAATTTAAATTTTTTATTGCATTACAATTTCTTTTATTATTTATTTGCGTGTTCATAACCTTAATCAATAAGTGTTTTATGTTTTTATCACATTTTTCAACTCTTTTTTTATATTTATAATGTCACGTACTCGACTCATTTCAATTTCACTTGTTTTTTTTTTTTTTATTTAGTATGCTTTATTTTCAATATTTATTAGTATGTATTACTTTTAATATTTATCGTTCACACATTAATTAAAATAATACTCTCTCTTGCTCATAACCAAACTTCAGTAAATATACCCTCATCCTCCATGCTGAAGCGACGTGTTAACTTAATCATATGTACTATAGATGACACCTGTTCTTAAAAGCAAAAGAGAAATCAGCTGACGCCATATTTGTTATGACTTCTCTGTTTATACGATAATTTTACCAATTACTTTTTTTGTCCAAAGTTTTTAATTATAAAACCAATCTAATAAAAAAAAAATGTCTATCAGGTGATCGTCTTTGGATCTCAGGTACCTGGTCTCTATGGTCATTTCACGATAAATAATATTACTCCATAATTAACAGAGTTTATATTGAGTAGGTATCTGTTATCGATTTTTATTATAACTTTTCGGAAGATTCCTTTTTTTTTCTCATATTAATCAACAAAAGAAACTACCCTCATAATAATTTATAATATTCTAGAGACGTATGTAAATTTTCATTACATTCTGTGAAGTTTTTCTAAGTTAATTCTTTGGACAAAGTTTAAATAAACTCAGCCGGCAACGTAGAACTGAGAACCGCTCTTAACCTAAAATAATATTCAATCTTATTAAGACGCGTTTTCATTTGTTTCTTTATTCGCACTCATCTGGATAAACGGTACTATCTCTGTTGCACTTGTACATTAAATGGGAACTTTGTCCAAGCTTTTCTCGTAAACAAATGGAAGTTATCAAAAAATTGAAGTGCACTTCGCTAGATCATAGAGTAAAGCATCGGGTCTGTGTCTTTATTTTGCGTTTAGAGCTTTTATTTCGGAGAAAAGTTGGGACAAAATTATCTGAAAACCGTTCTTAATATAAAATTAATTCCTGTCTAATTTCTGATGCAAAAGATTGTTAAATAATAATAGTAACAATTAAACATGATTTAATTAACTTTTATAATAATTTAAGATTATTTTTATTGTTTTCAAAATATTGATTTTCAGCAAAAAATAACTAGAGTTTCAAGTCAAAGTTGATATAGTGAATTGTACATTATAATTAAATACAGTAAGATGATTTTCTATAGTCTGGGACTTTCCGTTGTCCTAACTCGAGTCGGCTGTTGATTGGGTTTTCTGGTGGATCGTTTAATGACTAATAAATAGTATATCTATATATATGTAAAAAGTGTACGTTTGTCATATTTTTCACGAACAATGTGGACATTCTTCGCGATATTTATTCTTTGTAGTGTCATTTTTAACCAATCAGAGACGTGCTTTCTTACCATGAGTTGCAAAAAAATATTTAACACACATTATTTAAATTTTTTTTTTTTCTTGTTACTTCAAAAATTAATAACTAATGAAATAAAAATATTTTATAAACTTTTTTCACGTCAACCTGTTGAGTATGTTAATAAAGAGGGCTCCAAGAAACAAAAAATTTATAGATTAATTATTTAAACTTTCACACCGCTTTTGGTGACAACACATACCCGTAAAAAAAATGTTAAATAACAATCGAATAACTTTTTGAAAAATGGTGATACAACTTTTAATACCGCGGAATCGTATTCTTTGAAGTGTCTAGATGACACCAGAATTTTTTCAAATTTTTTAATTAATATTTAATTGCATAAAAAAAATATTTAACAACTACGCTCACTAGCGCGGCAGCGCGCGTACGCCTCAACTGCCGCGCAAAAGCCAATTTTCAATGTTAAATAAAAATTATAAATATTATGGTGTGTTCGGACCCCCCGCCCCGGCGCCCCGGGGCGCTCCCGTATACCCGGGAAAATAAAAATTTATAATTAAATTATTAGAAAAAAAAGAAATTACCAATAGAAAACAGTGTATGGATTATCAAATGTTTTGATTGAAGTGAAATTCAAGTATAGGCCCATACTTTCTGGGAAAAGTTCTCATAAGTATAGAAACAATTTCCATTATTATGGTAACAGTTCCCATATCGCATGTGAAAGAATTATGGTAATGATTACCATAATATTGTCCCTGATAGTCAAGTTGGCCGCAACTTGTAGACAACCTACTGCCGCAACGTGTCGCCAAGTTGGCCGCCGAAGTTGGCATTTCCATAAGTTGACGGCAACTTTCCAAGAAACTTGTCGACAACTTTCAGCTCGTGTAACTGTTGTCAACAAGTTGCTCAGAAACTTGGTGACTGGTTGCGGTAGTAGATTGTCGCAAAGTTTCTGAGCAACTTGAAGCCGACTTGTCGGCAATAGTTACATAAGCTAAAGTTGTCGACAACTTGTCGTCAAGTTGATGGCAACTCATGTACACCAACTTTCTGATCAGAAACTCTGGCTATCAGAGATAGTAACGATTACCATAATATTATATGGTAACGGTTACTATAATGTTATATGGTAACGGTTACTATAATGTTATGGTAATCATTACCACAATTCTTTCACATGCGATATGGGAACTGTTATCATAATAATGGAAATTGTTTCTATACTTATGAGAAATTTTCCCAGAAAGTATGGGCCTATCTCATTATTCCAAGTAATCATTACCGTAAGGGTATGGGATGATATCTCATAAACGTACTAGGAACGGTTACCATAATTTTCTCTTTGTGTACTTGAATTTCATTTTAATCGAAACATTTGATCATTCATACACTGTTTTTTATTGTTAATTTATTTTTTTTCTAATAATTTAATTATAAATTTCAATTTTCCCGGGTATGCGGGGGCGCCCCGGTGCGCCGGGGCGGGGGGTCCGAACAGACCATTAGAGCTACAATTCGAGGAGTCGAAAACTTTTTACTCAAATTTTCTGCTCTTTCGGAAACTTTTTTAATATTTGGGCTATCACTTATACTTTTTGAGATTTTGTCAAAAAGCTGGACGACTAATTTTTTTAACGGTTTTTTGTTAATAACAATTGTAATTTTCTTTTGCTAAAAAAATCTGGAAAACGCTTTTTTCTGGACGCCATTCCGGATCGTTTAAGCCATCAACCATATTTTTAGCAGACTTGTAACTATTTTTCGCAGGTTTTCATCTTCTCGAGTAGACTATTAATGACATTAATTGATTAAATATTAAATATTTTGGTGTTATTGCGTTAGTTGAAGATCAGATGTCAACTTTTGTGAATAGTTAAAGTAAAATTATGAATTTTAATATTATTTCAAGACCGGTCAAGTATTGGATCTGTCAGAACTCATTTACCCAGAAAAAATTAATTCGGATATCATATGATCCATCAGGAAAGGTCATGCTTGAGCATGCTTTATTATGCATGACCATACATGGTTCATACTTGATCATGCATAACTCATTCATTGCCAGGCATGACTCGTTCGTGATCAAGCATGATCATGCCTGGCTCATTCTAGATCAGACTTGCTCATTACTTACGTTAGGAATAATTGTATCTAGAGATATGATCTATCAGGAAAGGTCATGATTAAACATGCTCTGTTATGCATGACCATACATGGTTCATTCTTGATCGTACAAGGCTATGCATGATAAACCTTAATCTTTCACGGTTATATGCAAATAGTGAAAAATATTTACGAATATTCAGGCTTGATCATACATGACTAAGCATACTCGTTCATATTAATAAATGAAAGTTAGTCGTTAATAGAAACTGTTAGATTAATTATAATTATTTTTTCATTTTTAATTTATTATTTATTTAATTTAGATTAAATGCCCAGGAAAAAATCAGCATGTATGATCATGCATGATTCAGACAAGACTTAGCATGTTCAAGCATGGATCATACTTAATCATGCACGGTAAAACATAACAAATAATTTAACCAATATCTATGATTAAAAACTCCGATTGAACCGATGGAATACGATTAAAATCCGATCGAGCTTCAATCGGATTTGATAGAGGTTTTTAATTAAGGATAATCATATATTTTTTATGAAAAACTTCAAATAATTAAGCATTCATTTTTATTTCAACGATAATAGTAGTTAAGATTATCATTTTTTAAATCGATAATAAAGTTGTATTTAATTTAAAATTTTTGGTTTAATTAATTACTAAACTAATCTTTTTTTTCCGAAAAATAATTTAAATGAATTTTATTAAAAATGGTTTTTTCGAATTAATTAAAGAGTGAACTAATAAATTCTTGCTAAATTGATAATGAAACTCAATATAATTGCTTTTTTAACTTCCCGCTAAGACAATTATTAATTTTCAAAAATTCGGAAAGTTATTGGTTTCACCCCGACTTTCGAAAATCGAGTTTTCATCAGATGTCGACGTTTTGAGGTCCTAAGAAGCTATTCTGACTATTTTCGGAATGATGTCCGTGTCCGTGTCCGTGTCCGTGTCCGTGTCCGTGTGTGTGTGTGTGGGTGTGTATGTAAACTCTTTGTAACTTTTGAACTAATGAACCGATTTGGATGTTTAAGGCGGCGATTGAAAGAGCATGTTGGCCATCAACTTTCCTGAAAATTTCAGATCATTTGATCAAACAGACTCGAAAATATCTGCGAATTACGAAAAAAAAAAATTTTTTTTTTTAGTTTTTTATTGATTTCTCAGAAACGACTCATATGATCGACTTCAAAATCTAATCAGCTCTAGTACTTAAAAAAACGCGTCGGTTGCCACCTTAAACATCATAATCGGATAATTCGTTCGAGAGTTATCGCGGGAGAAATAAATGTTGAAAAACGGTTTTTTCTAAATATGTTCGAAACGACTGACGCGATCGATTTCAAATTTTAATCAGCTCTAGAATTCAATAAAACGCGCCGATTGCCACCTCAAACGTCAAAATCGATCAATTAGTTCGAAAGATATCGGCGTTGAAAAGTTAAAAAACTAACATTTTTTGTTATTTTTCCCGGATAAACCATAATATAACTACTAAAATGTGTCTGTAGTCATACCAACTCATCCTTTGTATGGTGACTTTCGATACATTATGTCATCGAACTTGGTTTTTAGTTTAAATCATACTACCAACAATAAAATCGATAAAACGTAGTTTTTAATATTTTTCTCGGATATTTCATATTTGATTGTTTCTCACATGAGTCAAAACTCATTTAAATCTGGATTTGAATCCCTGGCATTGATTTCTGCCTGAATACAATTATTTTATTGAACATAATCAGGGGTTAAATTTTAAAAACCGCTTCATTAACAATTCTTGATTCTTATATAAATTTTCAAACTTCAGCATAACAGGCAGCTTGTTAGAGCTTGAGAAGAACTTTAAAAAACAATCGCATGTGATAGCATTTTCGAGCTCGAAAATATATCTACACTAATGTTTTCGAGCTCTTTGAAGTCGAAAACAGCGGGAAGTTTTGGGACTGGCCCGCAGGGCCAACCGACGCCCAGATTTTTTTTTTTCGAGTGACAGATCAGATTTAATTATTGCCAATGAAAATATAATCAAAACTTTGAATTTCTTAATGATACGAATAAAAATAATGAATCAGGAAGATCATGAAAAACCTTACTGGAAAATTGGGATATGTCAGGGAATTTTGAAATCATTTCTTAGTGGCCACCTTGAAATTAAAAAAAACTGGTTGTAATTACATTGCTTTTGTAAAAAATATCTGAATACTTAAACTTCAGTTTCCACCAAATATTTTTTTTTTATTAAACTAATTAACCAGAATAAAGGTTTTCCAAAGTTTTTCAATTCTTTATATTTAGCAAAAATTTTGTTAATTTCTCAAGCTTGTCTATTTTATCCTCCAAAATATCAACTTTCCAATTGATTATCATAACCTCTAAATGAATATTTATTCATTTATTTTTTTTTTTAATTTATATGAATCATTTACAGTTAAAACGTCCAGAGCAGATTTCCTCGTCAACGTTGTATCTAAGTTTATTACCTGGTGTTTCAGGGACTCAGAAATGATTTGATTACCGTCCTTCATTATAATTTTACGTAACTGTAATTTAAATTATTAACCTGATCCCACAAATTATTTATTTAAATACTTATTTGAATCTATCTTATGTGAATATTATTCAATAATAATTTATAATCATTATAGTAGTTTATGAAATGACACTATTTTTAATATTTATCTACGTATTTAGGAGTTAAGTGATAACAGAGTTCGAAGTACATGCACTGCTGCCAGAACGCGGACGAAAACTTCCCCTTCCCAAGCATGACTTTAGCATCATCACATACAGCCGAAACGATGCTTGGGAAGGGGAACTACCGATACTCGATAATATAGTCGTCCCGGAGAAAGCTTGATGAGATTTTTTCTCACTATTATTTTTTTCCCCCTCTATTATAATTGTTATGTCCTGGGAGGTTACTAGGATCGGAGCTGACGCCACCTCCTGGACAGTGGGCAGTTCGTTGTCACGCGGGACCAATTTTGAATTTGAAAACAGTGGATAAATTTATTGTTGACTACGATGATGATGGTTATGATTATGATTTAATGAAACAATGAAGTTATGGATAAGGATAGATGTAATTGATAAAATAACTTTCATCTGAAGACTGAGTTTTATTATAAAGTATGGATAAACTTGATCAATAATAACAGTTGTGTTCGTCAAAAGTTCTCGGAGAGAAGTGAAGTCACATCAGACGGCAGAGAGATCTCTGACCTCCACTCTCCAACTTCTCCCCACTACTCTCATGTTCACACTCGTGTTCATACAATATACATATATATATCTATGTTCTTTACTAAATATACTCATACATTTATACTTTCTACTAATACAAGTTTGAGATATAAGCTTACACATATACGTTCTTTACTTTGCCCATTCTACGATTTTATTTATTACTTATTCTATTTTCTTGTATTTGGATACAATCTTCCAGTTAAATATTCTAGGCTATCAGAGGTGTATTCCTCCATAATTATTATATATTTAATTATTTAGTATGATTGACATTATCATTTATTGTGAAACATTATTATAATTATTCTAATGTTATACTTCCATATTTCTATTAATAAATTTATTATACGAATCACTCTTTGTTTAATATAGAACAATATATTAACAATAACAGTTAAGTTCTTGTGATATGAATTTCATTTATAAATAACATTTATTTATTATATATTTCCTTTTCTTATTTGTTTATAGAGTATGTATTTGTTTATAACCATATTTATTGTTAACTATAGAACAAGGGCCTATTCATGATTTTTATGCGTGTGTTTTGTTTAGGTTTTAAGTATCGGGTGACAGGAAACGTTCCAAGACCACTCAAACTGTATTTATATTTCTCTGAATATAAAATAAAGATTTGCTTATCTATTCGTTCAATTTTTATAATCTAAATATATAATTTAATAAGTATGTGCCACGACGATTTATTATCTAAATTATTGACCAAATGTTGATAAAACGCAATAAGTATATTAATATATAAATTTCAAATAGAGTTTAAATGCGCGCCTATTTATGTATCTCAAGTTCACTAATCAATTAACAGGTGGAGGCACCTGAGGCACCTGAGGACATAACATAATATTCTGAAAAGGATATTCTGCGCATGCGAAAATCCAAATATTATGGTGGAGGTAGAATAATTGTGGTAGGGCAAAATCCCAAAAAAGTTTGGAAAATCCAAAAGTGCACGCCTCATAACGCTTTTTAATTTTGAAGTCAAAATAACCTGTATTTCTAAATTAAAGATTAAAACAAAAAAACATTTTCGCTACTATTACGCCACTGTTAATGTCAACATTTGACGTCGAAAAAATAGAAGGAAAATTAAAAAAGAGTTGTGCAAAAATTAGCCGCTTGGATGCAGCACCGGTAAAAGGCCCACCGCGGAATATATCTATATATATGTTTGCAAAAATATCCGTCAGAGGTAGCACCAGCGGAAAAAATATATACGGGATTTTGTATACAAAAATGCTATCAGTCATCACTTTTAATTAAATATAAAAAAAACTATAGAAACTACAATAGTGAATATCGAAAGGGTTCATCTTGAGAAAATTCTGAACAAAATAAAAAAAAACCGCTTTCGATACGA
The DNA here is from genome assembly GCA_030273425.1 of Microplitis manilae. Lineage (NCBI taxonomy): Eukaryota > Metazoa > Arthropoda > Insecta > Hymenoptera > Braconidae > Microplitis > Microplitis manilae. The sequence goes on along the minus strand of CP092727.1, from coordinate 18,240,791 downwards.
TAATTTTTTCGGCAGTTATCATGACTACATCCCAAAAAAGTGTATACATACAGACATCCGGACGTCCAAGTAAAATTTTTTTAAACTTTTTTTTTCTTTAAACTAACAAAACAAATGTTTTTGAAAAACCATTAAATAAGTTCTCTAAAGTCTATTCTTGATATACGTGTACTCATATTTATCCTATGAATGAAAGATGTACGTTAAGAGTCATTTTAAGACCAGAAAATTGCTTGGCCTTGATGTGTTGAGAGTAGAGCACAACCTCAAACGCTTCGCGTTATGAGGCGTGCAACAACCTCAAACGCTTCGCGTTATGAGGCGTGCAATTTTTATTGGGACGACTATAAAAAACTAAAACTATCGATGTTAAGTTGGCCGCAACTTGATGATAACCTACTACCGCAACCTGTCGCCATGTTAGCCGCAAAAGTTGGCATTTTTAGAAGGTGCCGGCAACTTTCCGATAAACTTGTTGGCAACTTTCAGCTCGTGACACTGTTGCCGACAACTTGTCTACAAGTTGCTCAGAAACTTGATGACAGGTTGCGGCAGTAGATTGTCGCCAAGTTTCTGAGCAACTTGTAGTCAATAGTTACGCAAGCTGAGAGGTGTCGACAACTTGTCGTCAAGTTGGTCGCAACTCAGGTACACCAACTTTCTGTTCAGAAACTCTGGCTATCAGGGTCAGTGACCCATAATCCGATTACCCAGAACTATGTTTGTCCAGGTTTCTTGGGGCGGTTTCTATTACACAATCCGATTGCACAGATCCAATATAACACAGAAACCGTTTACACATATCAAAATTACACAGAAATCGTTGAGGGGAGGGGGGGGGCAGCTTTGAACAACGGTAATTAAAAATAAAAAAAAAGATCTTTCCAGCCGCAAATTTTAATTTAAGGTAGCAACACAGCTGCCAACTAGTATCTATCAAAAACTGTTTTATTTTTCGCATTAACCCTTCAGAACATACGCCTCCCGTACCACAGTCATTGCTATCGTGATGAGAGAAAATCTCACGCCTATTGCGCAAGCGCCAAGAGCGAAATTTAAAAAATATTTAAATAATTTTAGGTTATATATCAAGTAAAATACAACATAAAATATTATTTGTTTGAATACTAAAAATTAAATAATAATTCTTTATAAATTATTTTTTATAAATAATCATTTAGAAATTATTACATTTTTTATTTTGATTAAAATACTGGTATACAGGTACACTTATTGTAAACAACTTTTAGAATACTGTTTATTTGTATATCTATATACATTTAAAATGGCGGCTAGATACCACGGAGACAGCCGAAATAAAACGAAGTAATACGAACAGCAATTTTTTTTGTGCCTGACTTAACTCACGCGATGAGAAAAACTCTCACAGTTAATGAAAAAATAATTTTTTTTCTTTATTTTTCAAGTTTAAAAAATTTTGTTTTTTTAGTATCATTTAGAGCATTAAATTTTAGTAAGCTAAAAAAAATTTCAGGGGGTTATTCCATTTCAATTTAGAAAGAAAAAAAAGTTTTAAAGAAAGTGTGAGAGAATCTCTCTACACGATGGTTCTGAAGGGTTAAACCTAACTTACAATGAATAGTCGAATTTACGCTGCAATTCTAAAATATTTATTTTTTGGATATAAGCATCTCACAGTTAAAATAATAATATATTCATAAATGTATCAAGTGTCACTTAATCTTCATGTCTTTCACTATCTAATGAAAATAAATCATTTCAATATTATTGATTTTCAATTAATTTAAATAAATTATTTAAGTCAAGTATGCTATTGGGGCAGCTTTGAACAAGATACGGGGGGCACGTTTGAACACTTATAAATCGAAGTAATTATAATTAATATACATTTTCTTTCCTTTTAATTTATTTATAAAAAAAATATATGATCCGTAATCCATGGTTATTAAATAATTTTTTAATTTGAAGGTTAATTATGGTTAGAAATTATAAAAAAAAAAAAAAGCGGACAAACAGTGATAGTGAAAATGATACATGAAAAGCTATAATCTATGTAATTCATCAGACGATGCCCCTAAGAGATGCTGCAAATGTTTATAATATTACAGCTGGTACCTTATTCTATCGCGTAAAGTAGTCAAGAAAGCAACTCAATCTAGAAACAAAAAAATTAATAAAGCTGTAACTAAATTTAAAAAAAGTTTTTAATCTTAAATATTTTATATTGATTTCTGACTCAAATTTTGGCCCAAGATTTCTAGTAAAAAATATTTGAGAACAATCTACGTCTAACGATTAACGTTATTAAATTGTCTCGTAAGCTAGATTTATTAAATTTCATTTATTAGTGCAGTTAGTGATGTTAAAAATTTAATAATTGTATAATAACTTTGTTAACTTATCATTATTACAAAGATTTTATAAATTTTAATTAAACTAATAAATGAATGGCTTAATTATGAAAAATAAGAACGGTAATAAAAACTATGAATGTAATAATAATAATAATAATTGACAATCAGCGCCATGTATTCATACCGTACCTGGTTACAAGCGTACTTTTTACATTTCTACTTTTAGTACTCTACCAACATACAACTCTCTTAAATAGATTTCTACGCGAAAATATCAATATTAAATATATTTATGTTGCAAACTAATTCTATGTAAAATTATGTCTATGTAAACTTATTTTACTAAATATAAATATATGCGAAAATAATTCATGTCTAAAATATCTCTATATTATATATCTCTATGAAAACTAAGTCTCTACAAAATTTACTATAATATGATAGAGCTAGGTGTTAACATATTTATATTATGGCATTTCTCCATAACTATACAACTCTCCTTAATATTTCTTTATTCTGCATATCTCGATGACACAACAATACTATGAAAAAATTTTTCTATGTTGACCAAAGTCAGTTTCAACATTTCTCTATTACAAAAAAAAAACTAAGTTTTTTGAATGATTTTGTATCTTACTACCAGCAATCGCGTGGCGCTACCATTAAATTCCAACAACAATACAATAAGGGTGCCATTCACTTGTCCTAAACGTACTGTTATGTCCTCAGGTGCCTCAGGTGCCTCCACCTGTTAATTGATTAGTGAACTTGAGATACATAAATAGGCGCGCATTTAAACTCTATTTGAAAATTTATATATTAATATACTTATTGCGTTTTATCAACATTTGGTCAATAATTTAGATAATAAATCGTCGTGGCACATACTTATTAAATTATATATTTAGATTATAAAAATTGAACGAATAGATAAGCAAATCTTTATTTTATATTCAGAGAAATATAAATACAGTTTGAGTGGTCTTGGAACGTTTCCTGTCACCCGATACTTAAAACCTAAACAAAACACATGCATAAAAATCATGAATAGGCCCTTGTTCTATAGTTAACAATAAATATGGTTATAAACAAATACATACTCTATAAACAAATAAGAAAAGGAAATATATAATAAATAAATGTTATTTATAAATGAAATTCATATCACAAGAACTTAACTGTTATTGTTAATATATTGTTCTATATTTAACAAAGAGTGATTCGTATAATAAATGAATTAATAGAAATATTGAAATATGGCATTAGAATAATTATAATGATGTTTCGCGGTAAATGATAATGTCAATTATAACGAATAACTAAATATAGAATAATTATAGAAGAACACACCTCTGATAGTCTAGAACATTTAACTGGAAGATTGTATCCAAGTACAGGAAAATATAATATAAATAATATAATAAGAAGACGTAGAATGGATAAAGTAAAGAACGTAAATGTATAAGTTTATATCTCAAATTTGTATTAGTAGAAGGTATAAATGTATAAGTCTATTTGGTAAAGAACTAATATATATATATGGGTCATTCCATGTCAAATCGACCAATAGTTGGAATCGACCCCTTTTGATTTGGACGAATTTTGGTCAAAAGTTTCCTATTACCATATAACGCAATTCTGCCAGAGGAAAAAAATTTGAAAATTTTTCTTCAAAAGTTATTCAAAATTCAAAATTTCGCGATTTTCCCAGTTTTTCAACTTTATTCTTTCTATATCTCGAAAACTATGATAGTTACAATAACGATCCAAAGATTTTCTTGAAAGGGATACTTAAGGCTATGAAAAACAAATATTCCAAAAAAAAATTTTGAAAAATGACAAATTTGTCAAATTTTGAATTCTTGAAATTCTTCAAAAATGACGATCGACATTAAATTTTTGGCTCAATATTTTTTGTATAACACCTTGTACTTATTTGAAAAGATTCTGAAATTTTCAGAACTGTGTTTTTCGTTTTTGCAAAAATATAAATTTTTGAATTTAAAAAAAAAAAAAAAATTTTTTTTCTTGATTTTTTTGATAAGTTAAGTTAAGCAATCACGTAATCGAGTAAATTTCAGCAGTAAAAATTTCACTTACTGTCATAATAATGTGAAAAAGACCATCATTGACGATTATATTCTTATTTATTTGATAGATATCAAGAAATAAGAATATAACTGTCACTAATGGTCTTCTTTCACATTATTATATGAAATATAATAATTATATTTGATAAATATCAAATAAATTAGAATATAACCGTCAGTAATGGTCTTTTTCCACATTATTATGTCAATAAGCGAAATTCTTACTGCGGAAATTCTCAAAATCGATTGATTTCTCAACTTGACTTAACTAAAAATAAAAAAAAAAAAAAAGTTATTTAATAAAGCTCAAAAATTCATATTTTTTGATAATCAAAAAATACAGTCGATTAATATCAAATAAATAAGAATATAACCGTCAATGATGGTCTTTTTCACATTATTATGACAGTAAGTGAAATTTTTACTGCTGAAATTTACTCGATTACGTGATTGCTTAACTTAACTTAGCAAAAAAATCAAGAAAAAAATTTTTTTTTTTTTTTTTAAATTCAAAAATTTATATTTTTGCAAAAACGAAAAACACAGTTCTGAAAATTTCAGAATCTTTTCAAATAAGTACAAGGTGTTATACAAAAAATATTGAGCCAAAAATTTAATGTCGATCGTCATTTTTGAAGAATTTCAAGAATTCAAAATTTGACAAATTTGTCATTTTTCAAAATTTTTTTTTGGAATTTTTTTTTTTTTCATAGCCTTAAGTATCCCTTTCAAGAAAATCTTTGGATCGTTATTGTAACTATCATAGTTTTCGAGATATAGAAAGAATAAAGTTGAAAAACTGGGAAAATCGCGAAATTTTGAATTTTGAATAACTTTTGAAGAAAAATTTTCAAATTTTTTTCCTCTGGCAGAATTGCGTTATATGGTAATAGGAAACTTTTGACCAAAATTCGTCCAAATCAAAAGGGGTCGATTCCAACCATTGGTCGATTTGACATGGAATGACCCATATATATATATATATATATATATATATATATATATATATATATATATATATATATATATATATATATACATATATATATATACATATGTATATACATATGCATATTGTATGAGCACGAGTGTGAACATGAGAGTAGTGGGGAGAAGTTGGAGAGTGGAGGTCAGAGATCCCTCTGCCGTCTGATGTAACTTCACTAATCTCCGAGAACTTTTGACGACGCAACTGTTATTATTGATCAAGTTTATCCATACTTTATAATAAAACTCAGTCTTCAGATGAAAGTTATTTTATCAATTACATCTATCCTTATCCATAACTTCATTGTTTCATTAAATCATAATCATAAACATCATCATCGTAGTCAACAATAAATTTATCCACTGTTTTCAAATTCAAAATTGGTCCCGCGTGACAACGAAGCTCCACTTATTTAGCCCCTCATTATGTACTGATTCGATTCATTTTAATTGCAATCGTTTGTTGGTCGTTTGTCGGTCAATGTTGGTCTATTAAAGTTGTTTGTCGGGTAATTGTTTATTTATAAAAAAATAAATAAAATTCAGCTTATATTTTTTTCTATTTAACCCCTCTACTTCTATGTTTTTCCAGTTTTTTAATTACGATCGTTAGAAAATCGTTTGTCAGTGATTGCCGGTTCATTTAAATTATTGATACAATAATATTAATTGAGTAATTTTATTATAAAAAAAACGATGCTAATTGTAAGGATATTATTTCGCACACCTAACAACATTGTGGCGCTACCTGTCAATACTTTAGATTAATTGGCAATAATTGGAATATCGGGTTTTTAATCAATCAAAACAAATAATTATTTTTAAGTTAATTTTTAATCCAACAATTTATTATCATTATCATAAAAACAAAATTTATTACTGTCAAAGACCCTAATAATAGCCATGCTAGTTTTTGAATTAAATTTTTATTACAAATAAAATTATTATTTCATTTTTATTTTTTTACTGTTAATTACAATTTACGTTTTTGAAAAGTAGTTTATTGAAACCGAGTTATTAACATTATTTACAAATTATCATGTTAATTTAATGTCCATTGATTTATTTTTTATATATTTACAATAAGAAAAATCTTTAAAACAGTGAATTATAAGTAAATGACTCTTGAGTTCTACAATTTATGACGTGCATAATATTAAAATACTAACAATTACAGTAAGATTTTTTTCTCCGCCGTATCCGAAAATTCCCATAGAATCCACTCAAATGCGACAAAAGCCGCATATAATCCTATAGACTGTATTGGTTTCTATGCAGTTTTTGTCACATTGGAGTGGATTCTATGGGAATTTTTGGATAGGGCGTATTATTAATTTTTTTTTTTTTTTTTTTCATGATTAATTATCACAAGTTTAATTATTACCGTTAATGATTTCGGTTTGTAGATTTCACACTAAAAAATATTTTGTTCATTTTATTCAAATCTTTTCCCAAAATGAATACAACGCAATCAAAAATATCAATATGGGAACCCAGCTTAGATTTCTAATATGTTGGTTCCTACATGGCGTTTCCGGATGGATTTCCATATGGTTTCTTATAGGAATATTAATCTGTCCTTTTATTCATATACACGTGTCAATAGTCGATAGACATTGAAATCCAGATACCCCCGATTCCATTGAAATTTTACTTATACAGATACCTAGTTTCCTATATGAATTTCCCACATAGAAATCCAGATACACATGGTTTTCTACATGGATTCTCTTATAGGAATCCAGGTACTCATTGTTTTCTACACAGATTCTTACATAAATTCATACACTTATATATTAATTCTTATGGAATTCTTACATAAATCCATATACTTTCCTATGTGGATTCATATGGGTACCCATACAATCTCACATGGATTTCTTTGATAGGGAAAGCAGAACAGCAATATCTAGTCAATATTGAGAGGTCCTAATATGGAGATTTATATATGTTAACTCTGGAAATTTTTGAGGATTTATACACGACTTCAGTCTTTGAAAAATTGAGACGAAAACATTAATTGAAAGCCGTAATCCTCGAAAAAATTCGGATTTTTTTCAAAAAAGTGAAAAAAAAAAAAAAAAAATAGAAGATACCTATAATAGTATATTAACGCATCCCAAGTGGCCAAATGTTAACTTTTTTGTATCGAAAAAGTAGACAAAAAAAATGTCAACATTTATATTGAGACGTAAAAAGGCGAATTTTTTTCAACAAATATCACTATTGATGTCCAGCAAAATGTTAACTTTTTTCTGTCTCAAAAAGATAACTTTTTGGTGACAAATTGTTAACTATTTATTGACATTTTCATAACGTAATGTCGACATTTTCCAACTTTTTGTTAACAAATCACAATGTGTTTTATGTTATCAAAAACATAACAAATTGTTAACTTTTTATTGGCAACAAATTGATGGAAAAAAGTTGACTTTTATTTAACAAATTAGTCTTAATTTAGTTGATTTAATGTTAACAATTTCAAGGATCATTAGAAGTTAGGGATGAAATAAACTGCGGGAAATTTGAAAATTTACAAATAAACAAACATAAATTTTAAAAACATTCGATCATGAAATGAAATATTTATTTATTCTTGTTGAATATATTGAATCAACTAAACAATAACAAACAAATATTTATTTCATGATCGAATATTTTTAAAATTATTTTTATATTTATTTGTAAATTGTAATCACTCGCAGTTTATTGTGACAAATGTACTATTTTTTATAATTGGAATGCTTAAATTTATTAAAAATTTCTTTACAACACAAAACGGCTTATTCTATGTCAGGCACTGTTTTTTTTGTACTATGATTGTAAAATTATTAAATTATTTTTTACTTTAATTAGTTCTGGTTACAATCTCATAGGTTTTATATTAATAGCAATAATAGTAATAATAATTGTGAGCTTAATAAGACTAGTTTTTGTGACTAGCACTGGTGGCACAAACTTATAGTTTTATTTTTATCTGATAAGCTTACTTTTATGTTTTGAGTTGATTAATTTAGACTTAGAGAAAAGAAAACTTTATACTATTATAAAAAAAGTTCTCTGAAAACAACTTGTAAATATAAAGACTTGTGAGTTAAAATTATTTGGCAACTGTTTGCTTTTTGGTAGAACCATTTGTAGGATCTGTATTTTTATTTCTCGGTCACTATCGCGTTGAAACCAGGCTTTCAGTTGATGTTCAATATCAGGTTTTGTAACAGGCAAAGTGCTTAGTAAAATTTCTAAAAAAGAGAAAAATAAATCAAAATTAATGAATATAATAATTTAAATAACACTGATATTATAGCCTTTTTAGTTGTAAATATTATATTTTATCTATAAGCACCTAAATTATTTTACTTTGGCAGTAGAAAGATACCCGGAAAAAAATGATCAGACCTGATCAGACATGAACAGGCATGCGTCTTCAGGCCTGATTAGGCATGAAAAATGGCCATGTCTGAGCAGACCTGATCAGGCATATTCAGGTCTGATCAGGTATGTTCATGTCTGTTCATGTCCTCCCGGGAAAAAAAATTATATATAAAAAATGGCCCTATATAATTATATATAATTATGTATAACTATATTATATTATATATAATTATTGCTATAAAAATAAACAGAAAATAAAAAGTTCGGGCGTGTGCAGGATTTGAACCGTGGACCTTGCGCTCAAAAGTTTAACTCGCCACCCACTGACCTAAGACATTTAGTTGAAAAGTAAGTTTCGTATGAACTTTAAGTAATAAAAATCTTATATGTGATAGATTCTTGGTCAACGAAATTTTATATCTATGAGCAGACATGAACAGCCATGAATATACATGACCAGGCATGAACAGGCATGGACAGGTATGATCAGGCCTGAGCGTATTTAACGCTTTAGACATGAACAGCCATGAACAGGCATGGACAGGTATGATCATTTTTTCCCGGGATCAATCAAAGGCTTCAGAAAGTAAAAGTTCGTCAGTCGCTTCACGTGTGATTCTATATGTTTAGCATGCCACTCTTTTATGAACTCAATAAGAATTGCATCATTATCACCACTAGCGACTTGATTGTTTACATGGAGATTAAGTAACTGATACTCTGATCGGGTTACTGGTTGATCAAAATAGTTAAGCCCATCAATCAATGGCAAAGGCTCACCATTTCCCTGATCGACAGCTTCTGAAAAACGGCTAAGATCATCGGAAACGTCTGAAATCGCGGCTACTGTTATCGTCGTCATGGTCGTAGTCGTTATTGTCATTGTTGTAAATATTAATGTTAGTGTTATTATTATTATTATTATTATTATTATTATTATTATTATTATTACTATTATTATTTAAGTTAGATAACAAATATTCCGGTAAAAGTATTTGTTGCGTACGTCGTTTTAGTTGTCGTGGTCCAAGCAAATCAAGCGGTTTACGTTTCCGCTGTCGAAAATTTTACATGGTTATAAATAAAAATTTACCTTTCATGAACCGTTAAGTTTTGTTAATCAATAGTTATAAATAATATTATAAACGATACCACAGTATTTTAAAGACAAAATAATTTTAGGTTATATTGTTCGCAACTTCGAGCGTTTATATATCTAAAATGTCGGCTTGTACAGCATTTACCGCCTTTTTTGTAGATGACGACATGTAATAAATGTTAACAAATTGATAACAAAATAAAATACTATAATAATAGCAAAATGTTAACCCAAAATTGTTGGAAAAATGTTAACAATAAAATGCTATCTTTCGAATCATACTAAAAAGTCAACATTTATATAACATTTTTTGGATGACAAATTATCAACATTGAAATGGTAACTTTTATTTATCTTCAGAAAGTCACCATTTATCACTACATTTTATGGTAACATTTTGCTAACTTTTTCATATTATATTTTGTTAACATTTTTATGATAACTTTAAGAAAACTTTTAAGAGTTATCTTTTTCAAAAGTACTTTTTGTCACCATTTTATTAACATTTTATTAACGGGCAACTAAAAGCTAACAAAAAGCGAGCCTGGCCACTTGGGATTGAATGGAAGGTGTTTTCGACAACGAGTGTGATTGGTTCACGAGCCGTTAGGCGAGTGTTGCCAACACACGAGTGTCGAAAGCCTTTCTCACTCAATCCGTTACAATAGTTTTTGGGGTGTGTGGCAATTTGCAGAACGGGATATGAGATTTGGTATTTTAAGGTTGGCCAAGTGGTTGTACTAAACATTGTCATGTCGTGCCACCTGGTTGCTACTAGTCTAGTCATATAAATCAAGAGTAAAACAGATTTTTTAAATTAATGCAATGAAAATCTAATAGATGGCGGATAACTACGCATTTTATAACTTAACATTGATCTTGCAGCATTTGAGGGTCTATACCTGGAAGCATGTCTTTTAGTCGTATATGAGTGCTCCATTACACTTTAGTCTTATATTGTTATAATAAATATTTTTATTATTGATCAGAAAAATATAACAATCATACAATCATCGATATTTTAAATAATTATATACTGGATTTTTTTATAATAGTTCAAATAATTAATTTCCGAAAAATGTAAATTAATTTGGAGTGAGAAATTAAAAATAATAATAATAATAATAATGATAGTTGGTCAGTTGTGTGAATCCGTAAGGAAAGAAAAATAATATTCATAAACTTTGAAACATGAAATATTTTTATTGGTGATCAACTATTACTCATCAACAAAATCTTGGATATATAAATAGAAATAAAGATAATATTTTGTTATAAATATAAGCATTCCAATTTTAATATCCTGTGTTCACTTGAATTAGTTTAATTTCAAAATTTTTAAAAGTTTCTGTTGTTTGGAGTATAATAATATACCATTGTTATAGTGTACTATAAAAATATTCAAAAATTGGATTTAATATATGTTATTAATATTGTAAGTAAACATTTTTTTTTTTAATATTCAGTAGTTTTTAATAATCCAATCTTATTTTATCATAATAAAACTTTAAGAGATACTTTCATCAATAAAAACGTGTTCTCTGCTAATTTACAACACAATTCCTTCGAATGTGATTTTATCACGGTATATAAAAATTATGTTGATAATTTTAAGACGACACCGAAGAATGGACAACCGAGAGCAAAAGGACTAATTTGTATCATTCTCTAATTTTTGTAAAGAATAATTTCAGTACATTCAGATAACTATAACAAAGGCTAGTTAATAATTACTGGAAAACATTCTGGTACGGATAGCCCAGACTCATATAAAAAGAATTGAATATTATTAGAGTTCACTCATTTTAATTATATTAAATATATTCTGTGAATAATTTTCCAGAATTATCTTGGCAGCAATAGACCATAATTATTCTAAATTATCTATTATTATCACTATGCAGCTTAGTTGATAATATTGATGAAGGCTAGTCAATAATTACCGGAAATTTCCTGGCACGGATAGCCCAGACATATAAAAATTATTGAATATTATTATTGCTTATCCGATTTTATTATCATAACAAATGCTACTTGATAATTATTCAGAATCTTCTTAGCACATATGGTCCAGACAATCAAAAAAGGAATATTTTCATTTCTTAGCCAATTTGATTTCAACAATTGAGTCTTCTGAATAATTTTCGAGACTTTTCTTGGCAACGGTAGTCCGATACTGGCCCAAAACATCAATAATTTTTACTACTCAGCCTTGTTGATAATATTGATAAAGGGTGGTAATTAAAAACCAAGATACTTCCTGGCACGGATAGCCCAGACTCATATAAAAAGAATTGAATATTATTAGAGTTCACTCATTTTAATTATATTAATTATATTCTGTGAATAATTTTCCAGAATTATCTTGGCAGCAGTAGACCATAATTATTCTAAATTATCTATTATTATCACTATGCAGCTTAGTTGATAATATTGATGAAGGCTAGTCAATAATTACCGGAAATTTCCTGGCACGGATAGCCCAGACATATAAAAATTATTGAATATTATTATTGCTTATCCGTTTTCATTATCATAACAAATGCTACTTGATAATTATTCAGAATCTTCTTAGCACATATGGTCCAGACAATCAAAAAAGGAATATTTTCATTTCTTAGCCAATTTGATTTCAACAATTGAGTCTTCTGAATAATTTTCGAGACTTTTCTTGGCAACGGTAGTCCGTTACTGGCCCAAAACATCAATAATTTTTACTACTCAGCCTTGTTGATAATATTGGTAAAGGGTGGTAATTAAGTACCAAGATACTTCCTGGCACGGATAGCCCAGACTTATATAAAAATAATTAAATATTATTAGAGTTCACTCATTTCAATTATATTAATTCTGTCCTCTAAATAAAATTTCAATACTTTTTTTGGCATCAGTAAGCCGTAATCAGTCTAAATTATCTGTTATTATTACTATGCGCTTTGTTTTTATCGAGAACACCGGTTACAAAATTTTGTCCCGCAACATCTACTGTGACGGAAAAGAAAGATTCGTACTAAAATTTATTGATACTAATATAAAAAACTTGACTTTTCTGCGCCTTTTGCAAATACAATTGATGTCTATATATTTTTGTTAGCACGGATAGCCCGGCAATCTTTATTATTCTTGTAAAGTTATTATTTTTTTTCACGGAAACCGTTCTATATTGAAATTTTCTAGAACACCTGCTGTGATAGGAGGAAGAAAGACATAGTTTAATTTGAAAATATTTTAGAACAGATTTTACTTCTTGGAGCCCCTTTAAAAACAATATAAACCCATATAATTTTATCTGCACGGATTGCCCGGAAACTCTTATCACTTATGGCAAGTGATTAATTATTTTCAAGGATAACGGTTGCCAAAATTATGTCCTGAAATATCTACAGTGTTGGGAGAAAGAGAAATATACTGAGACTTAAGAGTAATAGGATAAAAGACTCGACTTTTCTGCGCTCCTCGTACATAATTAGAATTCAAATATTTTTATCGGCACGAATAGCGCGGTGACCTTTGTTATTTTTGCAAAGTTTATAACTTTGTGACGGTTTTTTTTTTGTATGGAAATAATTCTATATAATTCTATCCAATTCTATATAATTTTACAGGGTCATTTTTCATATATAATTATGTATAAGTATATATGATTATATATAATCTTTTTTACCCGGGTATACTCAGCCTAGTTGATAACATTAATATTATATTCATATATAACTATATATAATAATGTATCACAAAATTTAATTATGTATTATTACTTCTCATTAATTTTTTTGCTTAATTTTATGGACATAGTCCTTGATAGAGTCATGCCCAATTCTCTATAATGAATATAAATAAAAAGAAAATGATCGCATATAATTTTACAAATGGGTAAAATTTACCACAAAATTTTTATAGTATTTTCGTATATTTTACTGCCTCCCATAACAGTAGATATTCTGAGACATATTTTCGGCAACCTGTGACCTCAAACAAAGTTATAAACTTTGCAGAAATAACAAAGGTCACCGCGCTATCCGTGCCGGTAACAAAATATAAATTACAATCGATTATCTATTATAATCGCGGAAAAGGTAAGCTTGTTATGCTCATATTATTAAATTCTTCGCTTTACAGTAGTTATTTTGCACACACTTTTGTCGAATAGTTTTCTTGCAAAAAAAAAAAAAGAACTTGTCATAAGTGATAAGGATATCCGGGCTATCCGTGCCAATAAGAAAAATATGATTTTGTAAAATTAGCTAAAAATTTTTTTCAAATTTGAGTAGATTGTGATATCTTTCATCACAGTATATATTCCAGGAAATATGTTTGTAGACCGGTTTCCTTGATGAAAATAATTACTTGACAAAAATGATAAGAGTAGCCGTGCTATCCATGCCGATAAAAATATATGAATTCTAATTATGTATGAGGAACGCAGAGAAGTCGAGTCTTTTATCATATTATTCTGAAGTCTCAGTATATTTCTCTTTCTCCCAACACTGTAAATATTTCAGGACATAATTTTGGCAACCGTTATCCTTAAAAATAATTAATCACTTGCCATAAGTGATAAGAGTTTCCGGGCAATCCGTGCAGATAAAATAATATGGACTTATATTGTTTTTAAAGGGGCTCCAAGAAGTGAAATCTGTTCTAAAATATTTTCAAATTGAACTATGTCTTTCTTCCTCCTATCACAGCAGGTGGTCTAGAAAATTTCAATATAGAAGGGTTTCCGTGAAAAAAATAATAACTTCACAAGAATGATGAAGATTGCCGGGCTATCCGTGCTAACAAAAATATATAGACATCGATTGTATTTGCAAAAGGCGCAGAAAAGTCAAGTTTTTTATATTAGTATCAATAAATTTAAGTACAAATCTTTCTTTGCTGTCACAGTAGATGTTGCGGGACAAAATTTTGTAACCGGTGTTCTCGAAAAAAACAAAGCGCATAGTAATAATAACAGATAATTTAGACTGATTACGGCTTACTGATGCCAAAAAAAGTATTGAAATTTTATTCAGAGGACAGAATTAATATAATTGAAATGAGTGAACTCTAATAATATTTAATTATTTTTATATAAGTCTGGGCTATCCGTGCCAGGAAGTATCTTGGTATTTAATTACCACCCTTTATCAATATTATCAACATGGCTGAGTAGTAAAAATTATGGATGTTTCGGGCCAGTAACGGACTACCGTTGCCAAGAAAAGTCTCGAAAATTATTCAGAAGACTCAATTGTTGAAATCAAATTGGCTAAGAAATGAAAATATTCCTTTTTTGATTGTCTGGACCATCCGTGCTAAGAAGATTCTGAATAATTATCAAGTAGCATTTGTTATGATAATGAAAACGGATAAGCAATAATAATATTCAATAATTTTTATATGTCTGGGCTATCCGTGCCAGGAAATTTCCGGTAATTATTGACTAGCCTTCATCAATATTATCAACTAAGCTGCATAGTGATAATAATAGATAATTTAGAATAATTATGGTCTACTGCTGCCAAGATAATTCTGGAAAATTATTCACAGAATATAATTAATATAATTAAAATGAGTGAACTCTAATAATATTCAATTATTTTTATATGAGTCTGGGCTATCCGTGCTAAAAAGATTCTGAATAATTATCAAGTAGCATTTGTTATGATAATAAAATCGGATAAGCAATAATAATATTCAATAATTTTTATATGTCTGGGCTATCCGTGCCAGGAAATTTCCGGTAATTATTGACTAGCCTTCATCAATATTATCAACTAAGCTGCATAGTGATAATAATAGATAATTTAGAATAATTATGGTCTGCTGCTGCCAAGATAATTCTGGAAAATTATTCACAGAATATAATTAATATAATTAAAATGAGTAAACTCTAATAATATTTAATTCTTTTTATATGAGTCTGGGCTATCCGTGCCAGGAAGTATCTTGGTATTTAATTACCACCCTTTATCAATATTATCAACAAGGCTGAGTAGTAAAAATTATTGATGTTTTGGGCCAGTAACGGACTACCGTTGCCAAGAAAAGTCTCGAAAATTATTCAGAAGACTCAATTGTTGAAATCAAATTGGCTAAGAAATGAAAATATTCCTTTTTTGATTGTCTGGACCATATGTGCTAAGAAGATTCTGAATAATTATCAAGTAGCATTTGTTATGATAATAAAATCGGATAAGCAATAATAATATTCAATAATTTTTATATGTCTAGGCTATCCGTGCCAGGAAATTTCCGGTAATTATTGACTAGCCTTCATCAATATTATCAACTAAGCTGCATAGTGATAATAATAGATAATTTAGAATAATTATGGTCTGCTGCTGCCAAGATAATTCTGGAAAATTATTCACAGAATATAATTAATATAATTAAAATGAGTAAACTCTAATAATATTCAATTCTTTTTATATGAGTCTGGGCTATCCGTGCCAGGAAGTATCTTGGTATTTAATTACCACCCTTTATCAATATTATCAACAAGGCTGAGTAGTAAAAATTATTGATGTTTTGGGCCAGTAACGGACTACCGTTGCCAAGAAAAGTCTCGAAAATTATTCAGAAGACTCAATTGTTGAAATCAAATTGGCTAAGAAATGAAAATATTCCTTTTTTGATTGTCTGGACCATATGTGCTAAGAAGATTCTGAATAATTATCAAGTAGCATTTGTTATGATAATGAAAACGGATAAGCAATAATAATATTCAATAATTTTTATATGTCTGGGCTATCCGTGCCAGGAAATTTCCGGTAATTATTGACTAGCCTTCATCAATATTATCAACTAAGCTGCATAGTGATAATAATAGATAATTTAGAATAATTATGGTCTACTGCTGCCAAGATAATTCTGGAAAATTATTCACAGAATATAATTAATATAATTAAAATGAGTGAACTCTAATAATATTCAATTCTTTTTATATGAGTCTGGGCTATCCGTGCCAGGAAGTATCTTGGTTTTTAATTACCACCCTTTATCAATATTATCAACAAGGCTGAGTAGTAAAAATTATTGATGTTTTGGGCCAGTAACGGACTACCGTTGCCAAGAAAAGTCTTGAAAATTATTCAGAAGACTCAATTGTTGAAATCAAATTGGCTAAGAAATGAAAATATTCCTTTTTTGATTGTCTGGACCATATGTGCTAAGAAGATTCTGAATAATTATCAAGTAGCATTTGTTATGATAATAAAATCGGATAAGCAATAATAATATTCAATAATTTTTATATGTCTGGGCTATCCGTGCCAGGAAATTTCCGGTAATTATTGACTAGCCTTCATCAATATTATCAACTAAGCTGCATAGTGATAATAATAGATAATTTAGAATAATTATGGTCTACTGCTGCCAAGATAATTCTGGAAAATTATTCACAGAATATAATTAATATAATTAAAATGAGTAAACTCTAATAATATTCAATTCTTTTTATATGAGTCTGGGCTATCCGTGCCAGGAAGTATCTTGGTATTTAATTACCACCCTTTATCAATATTATCAACAAGGCTGAGTAGTAAAAATTATTGATGTTTTGGGCCAGTAACGGACTACCGTTGCCAAGAAAAGTCTCGAAAATTATTCAGAAGACTCAATTGTTGAAATCAAATTGGCTAAGAAATGAAAATATTCCTTTTTTGATTGTCTGGACCATATGTGCTAAGAAGATTCTGAATAATTATCAAGTAGCATTTGTTATGATAATAAAATCGGATAAGCAATAATAATATTCAATAATTTTTATATGAGTCTGGGCTATCCGTACCAGAATGTTTTCCAGTAATTATTAACTAGCCTTTGTTATAGTTATCTGAATGTACTGAAATTATTCTTTACAAAAATTAGAGAATGATACAAATTAGTCCTTTTGCTCTCGGTTGTCCAGTCTTCGGTGTCGTATTAAAATTATCAACATAATTTTTATATACCGTGATAAAATCACATTCGAAGGAATTGTGTTGTAAATTAGCAGAGAACACGTGTTTATTAATGAAAGTATCTCTTAAAGTTTTATTATGATAAAATAAGATTGGATTATTAAAAACTACTGAATATTAAAAAAAAAAATGTTTACTTACAAAAGTAATAGCATATATTAAATCCAATTTTTGAATATTTTTATAGTACACTATAACAATGGTATATTATTATACTCCAAACAACAGAAACTTTTAAAAATTTTGAAATTAAACTAATTCAAGTGAACACAGGATATTAAAATTGGAATGCTTATATTTATAACAAAATATTATCTTTATTTCTATTTATATATCCAAGATTTTGTTGATGAGTAATAGTTGATCACCAATAAAAATATTTCATGTTTCAAAGTTTATGAATATTATTTTTCTTTCCTTACGGATTCACACAACTGACCAACTATCATTATTATTATTATTATTATTTTTAATTTCTCACTCCAAATTAATTTACATTTTTCGGAAATTAATTATTTGAACTATTATAAAAAAATCCAGTATATAATTATTTAAAATATCGATGATTGTATGATTGTTATATTTTTCTGATCAATAATAAAAATATTTATTATAACAATATAAGACTAAAGTGTAATGGAGCACTCATATACGACTAAAAGACATGCTTCCAGGTATAGACCCTCAAATGCTGCAAGATCAATGTTAAGTTATAAAATGCGTAGTTATCCGCCATCTATTAGATTTTCATTGCATTAATTTAAAAAATCTGTTTTACTCTTGATTTATATGACTAGACTAGTAGCAACCAGGTGGCACGACATGACAATGTTTAGTACAACCACTTGGCCAACCTTAAAATACCAAATCTCATATCCCGTTCTGCAAATTGCCACACACACCATAGGCGCGCGTTGGCACGCAACAGCCTTCTAGTTTGAAAGAAAGTTAATGGACATGAAATAACATGATAATTTGTAAATAATGTTAATAACTCGATTTTAACAAACTACTTTTCAAAAACGTAAATTGTAATTAACAGTAAAAAAATAAAAATGAAATAATAATTTTATTTGTAATAAAAATTTAATTAAAAAACTAGCATGGCTATTATTAGGGTCTTTAACAGTTATAAATTTTGTTTTTATGATAATGCTAATAAATTGTTAGATTAAGAATTAACTTAAACAATAATTATTTGTTTTGATTGATTAAAAACCCGATATTCAAATTATTGCCAATTAATCTAAGGTATTGACAGGTAGCGCCACAATGTTGTTAGGTATGCGAAATAATATCCTTACAATGGGGTTCCGTTTTTGTCAAACTCGGCCCAGGAGGCAGCATTACCGCTCATTCGGTGGCGCGCCAAAATTTAACGTTAAAAGTAATTTCTTTACTTATTTAATAATATGGATACGAATAACAACAAATATTTTACGTGGAACGTTGCACAGTTAAAAGAAGATAACTCAACTATTTATTTACCTGTGTAATAACTTTCATTTTTTTCAAAATAACATTCTTAGCGAAATGGTTAGGACATAACCTCGAAGACCGAAAATTTACATTTATAGTCTTTTCCCAAAGAGCCCGATGTTTTCCATCATTGGAAAAAGTGAAAGTTGCTTTTCCTCTACAAAAAGGAACAAAACACTTACCCATATTTTGTATAATTTTTTAATTTTTCTGATATTGAATGTATATGATAATCATGCGACACTTGTAGCTACTCCAAAATACATATGTAACTGGCAAATATACTGTATATTTATTATGATCCGACATTTATATTATTTATCGAAAACATCATATAATTGATTGTAGATTTGAAAATTACTTGAATTTTTTTTTCTCAATCATTTTAGAACAAATTTTTTGTCTTTTTAAATTTGACATTTAAAAATGTGCGCTCTACCAAATTCGCGGTTATGCTGCTCTCAAGCGGAGGAGTTTGGCAAAACGGAACCCCATTAGCATCGTTTTTTTTATAATAAAATTTCTCAATTAATATTATTGTATCAATAATTTAAATGAACCGGCAATCACTGACAAACGATTTTCTAACGATCGTAATTAAAAAACTGGAAAAACATAGAAGTAGAGGGGTTAAGTAGAAAAAAATATAAGCTGAATTTTATTTATTTTTTTATAGATAAACAATTACCCGACAAACAACTTTAATAGACCAACATTGACCGACAAACGACCAACAAACGATTGCAATTAAAATAAATCGAATCGGTACATAATGAGGGGCTAAATAAGTGGAGCTATCAATTGAATATTAGGCGAATACTCTACTCAAAATTTCTTTACTCAAGCACAAAGACGACATCTATACTCAGTGACAACTATATTCAATGACAACTGTACTCCATTATATATTTTGAAGCATCACATCTATGTTATGTTTATTCAAAGTCTTTTATACTCAAATACATCTTTACTCAATAATCCACAGATAAAAAAGATTGTCGATAATGAAGTAATTCATAGATAAGACTATTCGGAAAGCCGATAACGAAGAAAATTAAGAAAGTATTTAAATATTAAATAAAGAAAAATTAATTTTTAAAATAAAAGTAAAATGTTTTCATCAATTTTAATATCGATAACAATTTAAAAAAAAATTTTGAAAGAGCGTTTTTGTTAAGCTTTTTATTTATTTATTATTAATTAGTCATTTATGCTTTCTTATAATGTATTAGTCTGAAATAAATGAAAAAAAATTTATTTAAAGAAAAAAAAAGTAAAATAAATAAAATGTTATTCATTAAATTAAAAATTTATCGAATATTTTTATATTTATTTAAGTTAATAATATTGCTAGTATATATACTAGCAATATTATTCACTTTAAGCTGAATAATAACAAAGCAGATTTGGAATACTAGCCCTTAATAAAGAAAACAATCTGATATAATAAGCTATAAAAAAAATAAATAGATCTTATATTTTACTATAATAAATATTTTTATCAATTAATAAGATAGTAGTTTTTAAAGCAATAAGAATAATTATAAGATTTTTTTATGAACCATATATTTATATTTTCATGCTTACTATCAAAAATAAAAAAAAAAAATGATAATATAAAAGGAAGTAAATTTAAAAGATTATTTCTTACCAAATTCCTTTTTTCGTTCCTGGAGAAGTTGTTTTTAAATAATCATAATTTAAATAATATCTCACAACTACATTGCGTTACTAATTCAAGGAGGGCATATTTTTATACGTCTATTTGGCTTTAGATAACGCTGTAAATTCAAAAGGGCGTCAGTTTTTTTTTCCATTGTCATTCGTTTTTTTAACATATGTAATCGCCAAAAAAATAAAAGTTTTGAAAGCCAAAAAAGCATATAGCTAAAATTATGCGAGCGTTTAGCTTAAAAACAAGAGACAAAAGGCAAAAAGACGTATACATTGTTTTCTTACTTATCAATTTCTAGACTCGTTGCTAGCTTACACTGTAAGAAATTTTGGAGTTTAATATGTGTAAATGACTTAGTGTAAAAATTTAAGTGTGAAAATTACACCAAAATCATGTAAAATTTCGGTGGTGTGAATTAAAAATTTTTACACCGTCAATCATGTAAATAAATGGGTAATTTATGATAATTTTGCAGCCACAGGATTATTTTTAAATTCGTAATAAGTATAATAATGTAAATATCGAACGGGTCAAAACAATTCGCCGATCAAGAACAAGCGGCCACAACATCTACAAAATGCATTTCGATATCCCTGGTTAAAAACTCTGATTGAATCTGATTGAATCTGATTAACACTCAATCAGAATTCTATCAGTTTCAATCAGAAACAAATTTCCAATCAGAAATGTTCGGGAGCGTTCGAGGGTTCTGATTGACTTTCTATCAGTTTCAATCAGATTCTATCAGAACAAAAAATTTTAATTTTCGATTATTTTCCGATTGAATCTGATTGAAACTGATTGGATTTTTTTCTATGAGTTTCAATCAGATTCAATAAGGAAATAATAATTTATAAAAAATTATCTTCCGATTGAATCTGATTAAAACTGATAGAGAAAAATCCAATCAGTTTCAATCAGATTCAACCAGAAAATAGTAATTTTTAAAAAATTATTTTCCGATTGAATCTGATTGAAACTGAGTGAGAAAAATTCAATCAGTTTCAATCAGATTCAATCGGAAAATAAGTTTTCAAAAAATATTTTTTTCTGACTAAATCTGATAGAAACTGATTGAGAAAAATTCAATCAGTTTCAATCAGATTCAATCGGAAAATAAGTTTTCAAAAAATATTTTTTTCTGATTAAATCTGATAGAAACTGATTGAGAAAAATTCAGTCAGTTTCAATCAGATTCAATCGGAAAATAATTTTTTAAAAATTATTATTTCCTTATTGAATCTGATTGAAACTAATTGGATTTTACTCTATCAGTTTCAATCAGATTCCATCGGAAAATAATTTTTTTTAAATTATTATTTTCTGATTGAATCTGATTCGAACTAATTGAATTTTTCTCTATCAGTTTTAATCGAATACAATGAGTGAATAATATTTTATTTTTAAGATTACTTATCATGTTTTTATTAACTCGCTCTCATGTATGTCTGTCCGGTCGCGCGGAGAAAAATGTTGGCTCGAAACCTAGCAATTTTTATTATGCTGTCAACAACCTTGAGACAGGAAATGAAGCATAAAAAAAATTATTACACTCATACGAAAATTTATTATGCTGTATCACAATACTTACTACGCGCGAGAGACTTATCGATAAACTTTAATAACAATTACTTTCATACGTTATAATAATTCTGATGCGGCGTAACAATTTTTCGTATAGGTAAAATAATTTTTTAGATACTTCACTTCCTGTTTTAAGAGCAGCATAATATAAATGGTTAGGTCTCGAGCCAACATATTTCTCCGTGTAGAATCCCGAGTCAGAATAATGAACCTACATGAGCCTACAGGATAATTTTTAATTGTTTTGATCGATATTTTTATCTTCAATTGTTTTGATCGATCAATGTAATTTTACAAAATACACTCATATCAATATTAAATAATAGTACAATAAAAATAAATTTAAATAGTAACTAAAAAATTATTGAGTATATTATCCCATGCAGGAGCTGCCAGAGTTGAACAACGGGGCCCTCCTTGGCCCAGCACTGGGGAACCTAGCTTTGGCTCACCTCTATTGGCCCGGGCTTGGGCCAGGACTGGGTAACCCAGCCTTGGCCATCCAATGGCAAGCCAGACTTGGGCCAAGATTGGGTGACCTAGCCTTGGCCATTACAATGATTACCCGGGCTTGGGCCAAGACTGGGTAACCCAGCCTTGGCCATCCAATGGCAAGCCAGACTTGGGCCAAGACTGGGTAACCGAGCCTTGGCCATTCAATCGCAACCCATGCTTGGGCCAGGACTGGGTAACCTAGCCTTGGCCGACCCAATGATTACCCGGGCTTGGGCCAAGACTGGGCAACCCAGCCTTGGGCGTTTAATAAGTAGATCGTATAAATGTATCCGTTCAACATTGGTAGGTTCGTCCAGTAGCTACCGTTCGGGCCTAGCAATCAGAAGGACGGCAGTTCGCGCCCAGAGCCCAGCAGAATTTTCACCGAGTTTTTTTCACATCGTTTACCTCCCTTAGATAATTTAAACGTTAATGATCATAAACTCTACGAGGATAATAATAATAAAATTTTTTTATATTAAATTTATTCGTTTCCTCGAAGCCTGGGCCAGGCCTGGCAACCAAGCATGGGCCAGACCTGGCAACCAGGCTTGGCCCGAGATTATCATCCCAGACTTTAACCAAAACTGGGCCAAGACTGGCTTACAAGCCTGGCACAAGGTTCTACAAAGTTGGGGCAAGACTGGGCCAAGCCTGGCCCCGTGGTACTTTCCTCTCTGGGATGACCTTTGTAATGTTTTTACCATATTTTAGGCCAATATGTGATATGTGGGGTGAAATGGACCACTCAAAACAAAGAAATAGTAACAAAAAAATTAACTTGACGAAAAATAAAAAAAACAAATAATAATTTCGTTACAATTTTTTTTCGAGTGTTCCATTTTGCTCCGCACATCACGTATTGATCTAAAATGTAACAAAATTAGTATAAAGGTCATAACTTGACGGAAAAATTGAAAAAAATAATTTTTTTGAGTGGTCCATTTTACCCCACATATCACATATCGGCCTAAAATATGATTAAATTATCATAGAGGTCATAACTTGACGGAAAATAAAAAAATAATTTTTACCTAATTTTTGAGGGGGGCCTTTGTGCCCCAGGGGGGCCTTCGTGCCCCAGGCTCCCCTATACATTTCGTCAATTAAAATACAAAAATTTATTGAGGACAAAATGTTTGATTTTGTATTCTATATTATTTCGGAAATTAAAAAAAAAATTTTTTTTGAGACCTACTAAAAGTTTGTCCAGGAGTATATAAAAGCGAATAATAATAATAAATTAATCAATTTATTTTATTTTTACACATAAATTTTTCTAAGTACTCAGATTTTTTTTTAACTCGAAAATTTTCCAAGTCCAGAAAACGGTAATTTTTTTTTTGAGGATTTTGAGAGCTCCGTTAGAAGTCAAAACCGATGAAGAGTTTGCATTTAGACTTCATAGATTTAGAGTGCCAATATTGTATTATTTTCCAACCGGTAGATAAAAGATCAAAGGACATATTATCTATGAGATAAAAGTAGTTTAACATTGGACAGTTTAAAAATGGTAAGTTTAATATAGTATGAATCTTTTTTACTTTAGAATGTTCTACCCTGCTTAAAAAATCCGATAGATTCTTATAGCTGTATGTATAAGGCCCTATACTTAACTATAGCACTTCTCATAGAACTCATTCATTCTTATAAAATCTCTATAGGAATGTATAAGAATCTATTGGATTCTATGAGATTTTCTAAACAGGGTACTGTTAAGTTATAGCAATTTAAAAAAAAAAGTTATTTAATTTACATACTTTTTAAATGGAAAAATTTGATAGTCGAGAAAAAGTACTTTAAATTAAATTTAAGAGCTAAAATTTTCAGGGAATTTTTCTCAATATAAACGGCAAAATTATTTTGTGTTGGCTAGAAAAAAAAAATTTCGTTTCAAACAAAACGGATTCAATCAGAAAATAATAATTCATTTATCGATTATTTTCCGATTGAATCCAATTAAATCCGACAGAAAATTTTCAATCAGTTTTAATCCGTTTCAATCGGAAAATAACAATTCAGATAATATTAATAATTATTAAAATTTGGGCAGATATGAATTTCATTTGTCATGAATTCAGCAATTTTTGAAACTGATTGAAACTGAAACTGATTGAAATTCAATAATATATTCTGATTAAATCTGATTGAAACTGATTGAAAGTCAATAAGAAATTCTGATTAAATCTGATTGAAACTGATTGAAAGTCAATAAGAAATTCTGATTAAATCTGATTGGAACTGATTGAAAGTCAATCAGAAATTTCCGATTGACTTTCAATCAGAATTCTTCGGAAGTTTCCGATTAAATCTGATTGAAACTGATTGAAAGTCAATCAGAAATTTCTGATTAAATCTGATTGGACGTATTCAATCCGTTTCAATCAGAGTTTTTAATCAGGGTAAATTCTTAAATTATAAAGAATTAAAAAAGAAAGTAAGACACACTGTTCTATTATTCAAAAAATTTTTATACAAATATATTATAATAATTATTAGAATTAAGTTTTTACCTATTTAGTTTTTAATTTAGTTAATGCCATCCAACTTATAATTCATTGACAGAATCAAAGTTGAGTGGAAGTCTTATAAGTGGTTCCTGGTTGCATGTGCAAGTAACCGGTATGATTCTTATTATAAATTAATTTGGTTTAGTATTTATTGTTAATTTTAACAATTTTTTTTTATTTATGTATTAGATGTATAAGATGTATTAAGGAATTATAAGAAAATATTTTTGAGATCCGTTTAAAGAAATAGTTTTTAAAAAGAGATTCAAAATTGACATAGTTATATCTATTGTTGTAAGTAAAGTCCTTCTTCATTGTCACATATTTTTTTATAATTTTCTTTAATTAAGCAGCGACAATAAATAAATCTATTATTTTATAATTTAGAAGTCACATTAATTCTTTGAATATTATTTTTACACTCGATTGCATTAATTTATTTGACTTAAATTCAAATATTCTTCAATCAATGAGTTTAATGCTTCATTTTTTATAGATTATATAAGTTTGATATTCCAGCGCAATCAATTTTTGATTAAATTTTGCTAGTTAATGTTAAGTACGACCTACTTAATCTTCCATAAATTTTTAATTTAATGAATAACATTTTATTTATTTTACTTTTTTTTTCTTTTAATAAATTTTTTTTCATTTATTTCAGACTAATACATTATAAGAAAGCATAAATGACTACTTAATAATAAATAAATAAAAAGCTTAACAAAAACGCTCTTTTAAAATTTTTTTTTAAATTGTTACCGATATTAAAATTGATGAAAACATTTTACTTTTATTTTAAAAATTAATTTTTCTTTATTTCCCCGATAGCCAGAGTTTCTGAACAAAAAGTTGGTGTACATGAGTTGTGACCAACTTTCCGAAAAACTTGTGGACAATTTTCAGCTTGTGTACTGTTGCCGACAAGTAGGCTACAAGTTGCTCAGAAACTTGTCATCAACCTACTGCCGCAATCTGTCACCAAGTTTCTGAGCAACTTGTAGCCAACTTGTCGGCAACAGTTAGACGAGCTGAAAGTTGTCGACAAGTTTCTCGGAAAGTTGCCGTCAACTTATGGAAATACCAACTTTTGCGGCCAACTTGACGACAGGTTGCGGCAGTAGGTTGTCGATAAGTTACGGCCAACTTGGCTATCAGGGTTCCCTGATAGTACGAGTTGTTCGTCAGAAAAGTTGACGGCACTAGTTGCGCGCCATTTGTCGACATGTTGTCGACAACTGTCAGCTTGTGCAAATGTTGTCGACAACTTGGCTACAAGTTGCTCGGCATCTTGTCGACAATCTACTGCTGCAACCTGTCGACAAGATGCTGAGCAACTTGTAGCCAAGTTGTCGGCAACATATGCACGGCGAATACTCAACTCTACTCAAAATTTCTTTACTCAAGCACAAAGACGACATCTATACTCAGTGACAACTATATTCAATGACAACTGCACTCCATTATATATTTTGAAGCATCACATCTATGTTATGTTTATTCAAAGTCTTTTATACTCAAATACATCTTTACTCAATAATCCACAGGTAAAAAACATTGTCGATAATGAAGTAATCCATAGATAAGACTATTCGGAAAGCCGATAACAAAGAAAATTAAGAAAGTATTTAAATATTAAATAAAGAAAAATTAATTTTTAAAATAAAAGTAAAATGTTTTCATCAATTTTAATATCGATAACGATTTAAAAAAAATTTTAAAAGAGCGTTTTTGTTAAGCTTTTTATTTATTTATTATTAATTAGTGATTTATGCTTTCTTATAATGTATTAGTCTGAAATAAATGTTAATAAACGTTTATAAATGTAAATAAATGTAAATAAACGCGAGGGATTTTAAGGGCTCAAACTTGCAGAATAATTCTTTTTGGTTATCAGGAATAATATTTTCACAGTATTGCAAAAAAAAAGAAATAGTCGATTTTTTTGGCCCTGTCTAATATATATATACATGTTATTTATGTAATATGCAAAATATAAAAAATGTAATATATCGTAATAAGTATAATAATGTAAATATCAAACGTGTCAAAACAATTCGCTAAGCAAGAACAAGCGGCCACAACATCTACAAAATGCATTTCGATAAATTCTTAAATTATAAAGAATTAAAAAAGAAAGTAAGACACACTGTTCTATTATTCAATAAATTTTTATACAAATATATTATAATAATTATTAGAATTAAGTTTTTACCTACACGGAAAGATTAGAACCCGAGTGGTTACTGTTCTGCACCCGACTCAGTACGGTTCTTGAAAAAATCCCTGATAGCCAAGTTGGCCGCAACTTACCGACAACCTACTGCCGCAACCTGTCGTCAATTTGGCCGCAAAAGTTGGTATTTCCATAAGTTGACGGCAACTTTCCGAGAAACTTGTCGACAACTTTCAGCTCGTCTAACTGTTGCCGACAAGTTGGCTACAAGTTGCTCAGAAACTTGTTGACAGATTGCGGCAGTAGGTTGATGACAAGTTTCTGAGCAACTTGTAGCCAACTTGTTGGCAACAGTACACAAGCTGAAAATTGTCGACAAGTTTCTCGGAAAGTTGGTCACAACTCATGTACACCAACTTTTTGTTCAGAAACTCTAGCTATCGGGGTAAATGAAAGAAAATCGAGTTAGCACCCGACTGAGTGATGTGCGCACACGACTTAGTCAGGTTCTGAACAGTAACCAGTGTGGTGCTGCACCATAATCCGAGCACAGTAACCAGTCTGGTGCGGCACATGAATGGCTCCTGTGTGCACACGAATGGTTCGTGTGCGCACATGAATAAGTAGTGTTCTGCATGTATATACACGGAAAGATTAAAACCCGAGTGGTTACTGTTCTGCACCCGACTCAGTACGGTTCTTGAAAAAAATGAAAGAAAATCGAGTTAGCACCCGACTGAGTGATGTGCGCACACGACTCAGTCAGGTTCTGAACAGTAACCAGTGTGGTGCTGCACCATAATCCGAGCACAGTAACCAGTCTGGTGCGCCACATGAATGGCTCCTGTGTGCACACGAACGGTTCGTGTGCGCACATGAATAAGTAGTGTTCTGCATGTATATATAAAAAACTAAAAGGTTAAAAATAAATTAACATATAAAGTAAATAAAGGAGACTAAATAAATTAAATTGTGTTTTGATCAAAATATAATTCAATTTATTTAATTACAAACAATTAATAAATCATACAATATTCCTATTCTACTGTAATACTTGAAATAATTCGCATCCAATGTAATTACCACAAAAAAAAAACTTGGGATTCGAGTTATATTGTTGATAAGATTAATAACAAAAATCGAAAATAAATAAAACGAAGTAATAAAATAAATTGTGTAGCAAGCGTATGAACAATTTTATATGTAAATTGAGTCATTATATAGTCTAGTCGAGAAGTGAGTTTTCTGCGAAAAATCGTTAAACCACTCTTAAAAATACGGCGATTGGTGCATTGGATTCAGAATTTCATTCTGAGAAATGGGTATTTTTTTTTTTATCCGCCATTAAAAATTCCATTTGTTATAAACAAAAAACGAAGAGACAAAAAGGGAGTCTCCGTTTTTTAGCTATAACTTCAAAAGTATTAAAGATAACTGAAATTAAAAAAAAGATCCTAAAAGAGGAGAAAATTTCAGTTAAAAAAGTCTCGACTCCCCCAGTTGTAGCTCCATTATTTATAATTTTAATTTGACGTTGAAAGTTGGGCTCCGCGCGGCCGTTTCGGCGCCTGCGCGTCGTCGCCGTACAAAGTATGCAACATAAAATAATTTTTTTATAACATAAAATATTAATTTAAAAATCTGAAAAAATTATAGTGTCATCTAGACACCTGAAGGAATATAGCCCCGCATAAAAAAAATTTTTAGCTCGATTTTTGTTTAAGTTATTTGATTGTTAATTAACTCCAAAACTAAATGAAAATAGCAAGAACAACATTAGTTATTGGTGTCAGGTAGGAGTATAAAGTCAATAAAATCCATAAAACGTACCCTTAACCGTGTAATAATCCGGATAAATAAAAAAAAATGATAAACAAATGAAACTAAAAATATAAAAAAATTATTTTTAAGTAGTCCAATAATTACTCTATAAAATTGTCTTGAATCATAAAAGCCGTAACTTCAATAGTTTGAAAGATATAATAGTTTATAGATTCAAATAAAGCATTTTTTTATAAACAAATGCTTATAAAAATTGAACCATAATAGATATCGAGCATTTGAAAAATTTATTATATAAATCAATAAATTGTCTAAAAGATCGGCTTGAATGTCTAAGACCGTATCTTCAATAGTTTAAAAGTTATAGCAATTTATAAATAGATAAAATAGTTGACTGCTTCAACTTTGATTGGGTAAAGTATTTTAAAATTCAATAAAAAATAGAGAAAAATTTTTTTCACAACTTTAATGCACACGGCTGTATTTGTAATTTTTTAAAGCTACGGAAAAAAAATAATGAAAGTGGAAATTTGTTTATAACAAATTGTTTATAAAATAAACAATGAAAATTTAAATAAAAAAAAAATTTTTTCATGATTATATTGAGAATTGTAAATAATGATTTTTAAAAAAATGATTTCTTAATAAATAATTTAAACGGTGGATAAATGAAAAAAACAATTATTAACAATTAAAAAATTTTTTTAAGGAAAAATTTTTTTTAAAAATCATTATTTTACTAAGACAACAGAATGACAAAAAAAATTTTTCAAAAATATTCAATTTGTCTATTTGTTTATAAAAATTTTTTGAACAATTCATGATAAAAATTTTTTAGCTAAGCTACTAAACGCAATATATGAATACAAAAACAACCACAATTACAGATTTCGGAAAAAATTTTTTTTATAACATTAGCCGGATATTTCAATTTTTGATAACTTCGAAAAATCATTATAAACAAATGAAAAAACTTTTATAAACTATTACAACGGAATCTTGTTTATTATTCATATAACAAGAGCTCCCAAGAGAAAAAAAATTTATAGACACTTTTTTTAAACATTTTTAAGAGATTTTATAAAAATTCAAGTCTCCGAAAAATTTGTTAATTAACAATCAAATAACTTAAACAAAAATCGAGCTAAAAATTTTTTTTATGCGGGGCTATATTCCTTCAGGTGTCTAGATGACACTATAATTTTTTCAGATTTTTAAATTAATATTTTATGTTATAAAAAAATTATTTTATGTTGCATACTTTGTACGGCGACGACGCGCAGGCGCCGAAACGGCCGCGCGGAGCCCAACTTTCAACGTCAAATTAAAATTATAAATAATGGAGCTACAACTGGGGGAGTCGAGACTTTTTTAACTGAAATTTTCTCCTCTTTTAGGATCTTTTTTTAAATTTCAGTTATCTTTAATACTTTTGAAGTTATAGCTAAAAAACGGAGACTCCCTTTTTGTCTCTTCGTTTTTTGTTTATAACAAATGGAATTTTTAATGGCGGATAAAAAAAAAAATACCCATTTCTCAGAATGAAATTCTGAATCCAATGCACCAATCGCCGTATTTTTAAGAGTGGTTTAACGATTTTTCGCAGAAAACTCACTTCTCGACTAGACTAATAATTTTGATTTAATTTTTATGTACATTTGTGTTCAATATCCATTAGATTTATGAATATTTAGGTAACTAAATTGATATTACAAATGTTGTTAATAGTCGTCTAATATATATGATATGCTGTGTTGACTTTGGGAGGTTAATTATTTAACATCTCACGTACTCAAAATCATTTTACTCCATATACTCATAAAAAGTAAAATCGAATGTATTTTAATTTATGATCTTTTAAATAGTTTAAACAATCTTTTATTATTTCGTTTTATTTATTTTCGATTTTTGTTATTAATCTTATCAACAATATAACTCGAATCCCAATTTTTTTTTTTTGTGGTAATTACATTGGATGCGAATTATTTCAAGTATTACAGTAGAAAAGGGATATTGTATGATTTATTAGTTGTTTGTAATTAAATAAATTGAATTATATTTTGATCAAAACACAATTTAATTTATTTAGTCTCCTTTATTTACTTTATATGTTAATTTATTTTTAACCTTTTAGTTTTTTATATATACATGCAGAACACTACTTATTCATGTGCGCACACGAACCGTTCGTGTGCACACAGGAGCCATTCATGTGGCGCACCAGACTGGTTACTGTGCTCGGATTATGGTGCAGCACCACACTGGTTACTGTTCAGAACCTGACTGAGTCGTGTGCGCACATCACTCAGTCGGGTGCTAACTCGATTTTCTTTCATTTTTTTCAAGAACCATACTGAGTCGGGTGCAGAACAGTAACCACTCGGGTTCTAATCTTTCCGTGTATTTATTTTGTAATTTAGTTAATGCCATCCAACTTATAATTCATTAACAGAATCTTATAAGTGGTTCCAGGTTCCCGATAAAAAAAGTTTTTGTCTAATCATATATAATTATGCATAATCATCTATATATGATTGGATCCAAAAATTGGCCAGGTCTAATTATATATAATCAGATCTGTTTATACATGATCATGCATGAATGAATATAGTCATTTTTAGAATCTCATTTCGAATACCTTTAAATTATTAATTAAGTAATTTAATTAGGATTTATTGTTTTCATCAATATAAATATTGATTAAATTTAAATAAAAAAAAAAAAAAAAATTACTATTCGTTGACCACCACTTTACTACGAGGTCACCCATCCAATCAATGACCTACGCCGATGCTGCTTAACTTTGGTGATCGCTGGATTGTAGTCTGATCCTCTAGTCTGTTATGAACTTACAATAAAGGAAAGTTTATGGCATTACTTGACTCAAATAATCAAGTCAATACATCATACGTAAATAATGCACCTACACAGAAAAAAAGGTTGACTTGGCCCAAGATAATTTTTGCCTTCATTTTTTTATTCTTGGGCTGAGTAATTGGGTTTTTTTAATCCAAGAACATTTTCTTCGACTAATATTGTAAAAATATTGTATCAAGAATAATTGAATTTTAATTCAAGTTAAATAATCTTGGTTTAAGAATATTTATTTCAAGTCAAATTTATTTTGTTTCCAATCTAGTAAAAAAAACTATCAAAACAAGATACTTTTCTGTCTTGGTTGGTGAGTATAGTAAATTGTCACAATATATATCAACATCTCAAACCAAGAACTTTTTTTGCGTGGCAGAAGAACATTTACTCTCGGTTTGAGAAAACTACATTATCGACTCAAGACAACGGTCTATTGGAGTGAGAAAATTTTAATTTGGATTTAAATAAATTATAATCTTAACTTAATAAAATAACTTTTCTTGAATCATGCAAATATTTACTTAACGAAAGACATAAAATTCTCCCATTAATGATTTTTTTTCTTGACTTAAAAAAAACGTAGTCTCGATTCAAGAAAATAAATGACTCTATTTAAAAAAATAGATAGACCTATATTTTTAGTGAATTTAACCTAATATAAATATTAAATGTTGTCAAGCAGGAAAGTGTATGCGTATATTCAGAACATAACAATACAGCAGTAGAGAGGGATAAGAAATAAACTCTCTCGATTGAATGGCTTATGAACAAATTGAGAAAAATAAATTATTTGCTCATGGTAGGAATCGAACCCAGACCGATTCAGCATCACGCGAGAACTTTACCAGTTATGCTACC
This sequence comes from Microplitis manilae, assembly GCA_030273425.1. Classification (NCBI taxonomy): domain Eukaryota; kingdom Metazoa; phylum Arthropoda; class Insecta; order Hymenoptera; family Braconidae; genus Microplitis; species Microplitis manilae. The sequence continues at coordinate 18,207,531 of CP092727.1, read as the reverse complement.
CGACCATTTCCTGAACGCTTGTTCACTTTACTCATATGCAGTAAGCACACTGTACAATGTAGAGTATGTCTACACTACCGTCACTTTAGTATAGTACAGTTAGCTTTCCCAAGAGAATTTTTGCGTTGAGCCGTGAGCGCAGTTGCTGTTGGTTCAAACGTCTACGCTTACTTGCCGCAACACAACAAATACTTAAGCCAAGATATTTCTTACTATTGAGTCGAGTACTTTTAATTCTTGACTCGAGTCACAAATCATCTCGATTCAAAATAAATTATTCTTCAAGAAAGAATATTTTAGTTTTCGGACAATTGATTATGTATCGGGGCAAAATATTTATTTTTCTCACTTTAAGAAAATATTTCTTACTTCAAGAAACATATATTATATCGGTTGAATAATAAATAAATCTTATGCCAAGATGACTAAATTTAAGAAAATTTTGTTCTTGAACCAAGAAAATTTTCGTTTTCATTCAAAATTGCAAAAAATATTCTTGCGGCAAGAAAAAATTTCTTGCGCCAAGATATCCTTTTTTTCTGTGTAATAATGAATTTGATTTTGTACATAAATGACAATAGAATTCATTAGATACATATAATCAAATCTATTTATCTATAAACTTATAAATAATCGTATATAAATCGATATCGATTAATACTTTTAAATTGCTGCCGAAACCTTTGAACATTTTTTAAGTATTGGGGATTTAAGTTTATTTGATAGTTGACAAAATAAAAATTTAATAACATTTATATTAAAAAATTGTCATATTATGTAATATATATATATATATATGTAGCGACGACTCTTTAGGTTTAGATTGAAACAATCCCTGCCTAAATCGCTACATACCAAAGAGTGCAACGTTGTGAGTAAATGATGAATGTGTAAGGAATTTTGTACAGATGAGAATATTTACAATTGAGTGATGTATGTACAAATGAGAGAATGTGAAGAGGAGAGAAGGAAAAATGTATTTGTGGGGGAGAGGCGTTTCGTCTAAGTATACGATAGCTGAGACTCCTCAGTTAGGTGTGTCTATCGTATACCCCACCTAAGACGCCGAGTTGGAAGTAACATGTTGGAAATGTTATATATTGAAATAGGTGTAGGGACGAGGTATTGCGAGAGGCATATTGTGCAGTGCCATCTCGCAGAGTGAAGCCGAACCACCACATATATATATATATATATATAACTACATATAACTTTATATCAGTCATGTCTGATCAGATCCAATCATATATAAACTTATGCACGACCATACATGAATTTATATTAGCCATGTCTGATCAGATCTAATTATGTATAGACTTATATATAATTAGATCTGATCATATATAGACTTATATATGGTAGTAAATGGAGTTGACAGCCAAGTATTATCATGTCTAATTATATATAGACCCTGATTAAAAACTCCGATTGAAACTGATTGAAAACGTCCAATCAGATTTAATCAGAAATTTCTGATTGACTTTCAATCAGTTTCAATCAGATTTAATCGGAAACTTCCGAAGAATTCTGATTGAAAGTCAATCGGAAATTTCTGATTGACTTTCAATCAGTTCCAATCAGATTTCATCAGAATTTATTATTGACTTTCAATCAGTTTCAATCAGATTTAATCAGAATTTATTATTGAATTTCAATCAGTTTCAATCAGATTTAATCAGAATTTCTTATTGACTTTCAATCAGTTTCAATCAGATTTAATCGGATATTTTCGGAAGGTTTCAATTATAAATTATAAACAATTACCGATTCTCGGGACAAATAATTGTATATATTATTAAACGGTAGAAAATCAAAAAATCGAATGTTTCAAAATCTACGTTGAATCTATATAAACAATTAGATTGCATGTCATGAAGTAATATAGAATATACTATATTACCACCAAAAATTGTACTTGTCACTCTGTCAAAGAACAGAGGAGTGCTCTCGTTAGAATTGCTTCCAAGTCTGGAATATAATACGTCTGAACGAAGTTTCTTACCAGGGACACTACACAAGTGGTAGGCACTATCTAGTGGCGAGAACCGAATTACTCCTACTGCTATTGCTTAGGACTGATGAATTTTCTCTCCTCCATATATATCTTTTCTCTTAAGAAATTTTTCTCTGAGTTCAAGCAACTTTTTTTTCTATTAGTTGCATACGGAAATCCTTGCGTTAAACACCCCCATGAAAAAATTTATTTAAAAATACAATATAAAAATACAAAATAAAATATAAGTTTAAATACAAAAAATATATTTTAGAATTTATAAAAAATAAATCAGAAAACTATTTTTTTAAGAACTTGATATTGAAATGAAAATAACTAGAAAAAAAAGCAAAACTTTGGAAAACTTCATTTATTATAATTTTTGAGAAATGAAATTACCCACAAAAAAGTTTCTATAAGATTTTCTGATAAAACTGATAGTTTCGCTGGAAAATTAATAAGATCTTAAAATTTACTATAAATTTGACTTTAAGCTCAAATAACTTTTGAACAGTTAGATTTATCAAAAAATGATGAGACTTTTGTTGTAGAGCATTCAATTTCCTACAAAAATATCTATCGTGCATCATAATTCGTTGATTAGATTATAAGTTAGAAAATTCTAAAATATAAAAAGTTTTTTTCCCGTGTTATTTAAATACTCTGTAAATATGAATAAATCGGCTGGACGCAAACCGTAGTATTATTATTAAGAGCTTGAATTGGTACAGAAATTTTGGTTTTTAGGTATACTTTCAATTTTTGGATACTAAAAAAAAAATTTTTTTTTTAACCAACCTAATGTATATATAATTTTTTATTAATGCTTTTTTTTTATTTTTGTGATAGTTTTAATTCAATCATTACAGTTCTTCAAAAAAAGTTTATACATAATCCTGAAAAATGCTTGTTTTCACTTTTTATAAAATTTATTAAATTGGAAAGACCGATAGAATTCTATACTTTGATACTTCAAAAATTGCTGAATTCATGACAAATGAAATTCATATCTGCCCAAATTTTAATAATTATTAATATTATCTGAATTGTTATTTTCCGATTGAAACGGATTAAAACTGATTGAAAATTTTCTGTCGGATTTAATTGGATTCAATCGGAAAATAATCGATAAATGAATTATTATTTTCTGATTGAATCCGTTTTGTTTGAAACGAAATTTTTTTTTTCTAGCCAACACAAAATAATTTTGCCGTTTATATTGAGAAAAATTCCCTGAAAATTTTAGCTCTTAAATTTAATTTAAAGTACTTTTTCTCGACTATCAAATTTTTCCATTTAAAAAGTATGTAAATTAAATAACTTTTTTTTTTAAATTGCTATAACTTAACAGTAGAACATTCTAAAGTAAAAAAGATTTATACTATATTAAACTTACCATTTTTAAACTGTCCAATGTTAAACTACTTTTATCTCATAGATAATATGCCCGAGTCAAAAAACAAATTCTAGTTTGGACCTCAAAAAATTCAATTCCTTTGATCTTTTATCTACCGGTCGGAAAATAATACAATATTGGCACTCTAAATCTATGAAGTCTAAATGCAAACTCTTCATCGGTTTTGACTTCTAACGGAGCTCTCAAAATCCTCAAAAAAAAAATTACCGTTTTCTGGACTTGGAAAATTTTCGAGTTAAAAAAAAATCTGAGTACTTAGAAAAATTTATGTGTAAAAATAAAATAAATTGATTAATTTATTATTATTATTCGCTTTTATATACTCCTGGACAAACTTTTAGTAGGTCTCAAAAAAAATTTTTTTTTTAATTTCCGGAATAATATAGAATACAAAATCAAACGTTTTGTCCTCAATAAATTTTTGTATTTTAATTGAAGAAATGTATAGGGGAGCCTGGGGCACGAAGGCCCCCCTGGGGCACAAAGGCCCCCCTCAAAAATTAGGTAAAAATTATTTTTTTATTTTCCGTCAAGTTATGACCTCTATGATAATTTAATCATATTTTAGGCCGATATGTGATATGTGGGGTAAAATGGACCACTCAAAAAAATTATTTTTTTCAATTTTTCCGTCAAGTTATGACCTTTATACTAATTTTGTTACATTTTAGATCAATACGTGATGTGCGGAGCAAAATGGAACACTCGAAAAAAAATTGTAACGAAATTATTATTTGTTTTTTTTATTTTTCGTCAAGTTAATTTTTTCGTTACTATTTCTTTGTTTTGAGTAGTCCATTTTACCCCACATATCACATATTGGCCTAAAATATGATAAAAACATTACAAAGGTCATAACTTGACGGGAAATAAAAAAAACTTTTGTTTTTATAATTTTTGGGGAAGCGGGCATTTGTGCCCCAGGCTCCTCTACTAAATTTTCTTTCAGTTAACTATTTTCTCATAGTAACCATTAAATTTTTTTTGAATGGAGATAAATAAAAATAAATATTCATTTTCATTCATTATACTTTATAGAGGTTCCGGTAATTTTTCTGCAAATTGGTAATTAATTATTTATTTTTGGGTCATTTTTTTGAGATTCCCCGTCCAAAGTATTTATTTTTAACGAAAAAAAGTGAGGGAATCTGCGTAGGTTACGTCATTTGAGAAATTGAGGCCTAAATCTGGAGCACTAAATTTTTTTATATTATGAGAAATTTGAGGTTTCCACAGCGACGCTAGCGAGGTGCTAGCCAGTGCCTCGTTTCATTTTTACTAGAAACTTTAGCAATATATCTAGCTAATCAGGAAGATAGTTTAGAATCAATTAGAATATTCTACACGGAGAAATATGTTGGCTCGAGACCTAGCCATTTTTATTGTCCTGCTCTTAAAACAGGAAGTGAAGTATCCAAAAAATTATTTTACCTATACGAAAAATTGTTACGCCGCATCAGAATTATTATAACGTATGAAAGTAATTGTTATTAAAGTTTATCGATAAGTCTCTCGCGCGTAGTAAGTATTGTGATACAGCATAATAAATTTTCGTATGAGTATAATAATTTTTTTTATGCTTCATTTCCTGTCTCAAGGTTGTTGACAGCATAATAAACATTGCTAGGTTTCGAGCCAACATATATCTCCGCGCGACCGGACAGACATACATGAGAGCGAGTTAATAAAAACATGATAAGTAATCTTAAAAATAAAATATTATTCACTCATTGTATTCGATTAAAACTAATAGAGAAAAATTTAATCAGTTTCAATCAGATTCCATCGGAAAATAATTTTTTAAAAATTATTATTTTCTGATTTAATCTGATTGAAACTGATTGGATTTTTCTCTGTCAGTTTCAATCAGATTCAATCGGAAAATAAGTTTTCAAAAATTATTTTTTTCTGATTACCCGAGTCGAAATCTTAAGACCTTTTTGATCGTATTTTTTTTCTATACATTTCAGAACCATATTTGACGATTAAAACGGATCTTTACTGCATTAGTATCTATACGAGAGAACGCCTGGTTTCATCGTAACTAGTGGAGTTTTGTCCACTTTTGACTGCTTTACGATCAAACCAGGCTTGAGTAAAAATAATAATAATAATAATCATCTTTAAAAGTACCTAGCAAGCGTGGGTTCAAAACCCACGTAGATTTTTCAATTTTTTTTTTCTTTCATTTTATAACAATCCGAGGAAAAAATATTCTATAATTGAAGATTTAATAAATTCCAAATAAATTTTATAGAGTTCCCTAAAATTTTACGGATAGTAATTATTTTTGAAATTTATTTTAAATCGCAAAAAAAAAATTTTATCTAGACATATTCTTGGATCTATTGGGTGAGGATATTTACTGAGATTGACCGAGTGTGTGTGATGTTAATGAAAAAATCCCTGATGTTTGGTGGTCTCGAACCCGGATCCATCCGATTCTAAGTCCTTGCTGCTATCCACTGCGCTAACCTACGTGCGTGATCGCATTTAAGTAAATGGTATATTTATTAAAATATGAAAAAATAACTTATGAAAAAACGTTAAGATCATGATATCATGGTTGACTCCGTAATTCATATTCGGAGTAAAATATATTATTTAGTAAACAACTTTTAGGGAGATTTATAAATAGAATACATTAAAAATATTTTTAGTTCAAATATTGTTATCATGATTGATATAATTTTTTAATAGTTTATCGAACTTGATAAAATTTCATAGTAATGTATAAAAACTTAGATTTTTATAACGATTTTTTTTGCTGGCCGTTCAAAATTTTAAAAAATTTCGTACCATTTAGGGGACTATTATGAAAATCAATTAAATTTTACGCTTAAATAAAATTGAGATCACCACGAAAAAAATAGTATGAAGTTTAATAATAATAATAATAATAATAATAATAATAATAATAATAATAAAAAAAAAAAGTTGAATTGGAATAAAAAATAGCATGAATTTTAATAAAAAACAAAAAAATTGTAAAATTCATATAAGAAATATCATTAAATTTTTAAATGTTTTATGAGATTTTTAAATGTTTCATGAGATTTTAAAATGTTTTATGAGATGTGTAAAAATTTGTAAAAAAGAACCTAAACTTCTATTAAATTTTATGTAATTTTAGTTCATTTTCTTACAGATTATTAAAGAGATATTTTTAAACGAATAAAAAATTAAAAAAAAAAAAAAGAATTAATCTAAGTGGGATTCGTACCCACGCTCGCTAGGTACTTCTGAAGATAGTTGTTATTATTATTATTATTTCAGGCCTGGTTTGATCGTACTTATTCTCATGTTTCATCTTGCACGGTCAAAACAGGCGTCTTTTTAGGCGGTAAATGAAACATCAAAGTGATTGGAAACTGTTACAATTAAATCAGTTCTTGAATTTCGACTCGGGTAAATCTGATAGAAACTGATTGGATTTTTCGCTATCAGTTTCAATCAGTTTCAATCACATTCTATCAGAAAAAAATATTTAGTATTTTCTGATTGAAACTGATTCGATTTTCTCTATCAGTTTCAATCAGATTCAATCGGAAAATAATCGAAAATTAAAATTTTTTTTATTGATTGAATCTGATTGAAACTGATAGAGAAAATCGAATCAGTTTCAATCAGAAAATACTAAATATTTTTTTCTGATAGAATGTGATTGAAACTGATAGAAAGTCAATCAGAACCCTCGAACGCTCCCGAACATTTCTGATTGGAAATTTGTTTCTGATTGAAACTGATAGAATTCTGATTGAGTTTTAATCAGATTCAATCAGATTCAATCGGAGTTTTTAATCAGGGGAGTCATATATAATTATATATAATTATATATGACCCCATATATAATCATGCATGATTATATATAACTTCATATATGATTATATATACTCATATATGATTATATATATGAACATATATAATCATATATAATTAGACAAAAACTTTTTTCATCGGGTTGCATGTGCAAGTAACCGGTATGATTCTTATTATGAATTAATTTGGTTTAGTATTTATTGTTAATTTTAACAATTTTTTTTTATTTATGTATTAGATGTATAAGATGTATTAAGGAATTACAATAAAATATTTTTGAGATCCGTTTAAAACAATAGTTTTTAAAAAGAGATTTAAAATTGACATAGTTATATCTATTGTTGTAAGTAAAGTCCTTCTTCATTGTCACATATTTTTTTATAATTTTCTTTAATTAAGCAGCGACAATAAATAAATCTATTATTTTATAATTTAGAAGTCACATTAATTTCTTTGAATATTATTTTTACACTCGATTGCATTTATATGACTTAAATTTTAATATTCTTCAATCAATGAGTTTAGTGCTTCATTTTGTATAGATTATATAAGTTTGATATTCCAGCGCAATCAATTTTTTATTAAATTTTGCTAGTTAATGTTAAGTACTACCTACTTGATCTTCAATAAATTTTTTATTTAATGAATAACATTTTATTTATTTAACTTTTTTTTTCTTTTAATAAATTTTTTTTTCATTTATTTCAGACTAATACATTATAAGAAAGCATAAATCACTAATTAATAATAAATAAATAAAAAGCTTAACAAAAACGCTCTTTTAAGATTTTTTTTAAATCGTTATCGATATTAAAATTGATGAAACCATTTTTCTTTTATTTTAAAAATTAATTTTTCTTTATTTAATATTTAAATACTTTCTTAATTTTCTTCGTTATCGACTTTCCGAATAGTCTTATCTATGAATTACTTCATTATCGACAATCTTTTTTACCTGTGGATTATTGAGTAAAGATGTATTTGAGTATGAAAGACTTTGAATAAACATAACATAGATGTGATGCTTCAAAATATATAAAGGAGTACAGATGTCATTGAATATAGTTGTCACTGAGTATAGTTGTCGTCTTTGTGCTTGAGTAAAGAAATTTTGAGTAGAGTTGAGTATTCGCCATTTGCACGAGCTGAAAGTTGTCGACAAGTTGCTCGGAAAGTTGCCGTCAACTCATGGAAATGCTGACTGTTGCGGCCAACTTGGTGACATATTGCGGCAGTAGATTGTCGACAAGTTGCGGGCAACTTGGCTATCAGGGTGAATATTCAACTTTTTCACGACCAACTCGTGTTATCAGGGTGAGTTTATTCCGTTGTGAGTTAGTTGCACTCTAATGGTAAATCAAGTGCACTTGGTTTCCAAATAAGCAGTGGTGCCAACTATATCAGCTACCGTTTATTGTTGATAAAGTAGATATTAAATTGACATTCAAAGATAATAAATATCTATATATAGTGACAAGTTCCTGCTGCACTCAAGTGAAAACAGGTTGGTAAATGCTTTAATTGAAATATTTACAATGGAAAATGAGATTTTCAATTCATAATTGAAAAATTTTGAATAAAAAACTAAAAAAGTGATTTTTAAATAAAGGACTTCGGAATTGAAAGTTATAAATCAAACTTTTAATTGAGATACTGGATATTAAAAAATAATTTATTATAAATTAATTTTTAATATACAAACTTGAATTAAAAATTATAAAATTTATTTCTAGTTCATATTTGACATTCACTTTTCCGTTGAAAAATATGGTATTAACCATTGAAAAGTTATTTTTTAGTCCAGTATTTGGGATTAAAAATTTTTTATTGTAATTATATTTGATTGTAAATGACAGTATTATTTTTAATTCGTTTTGTTGCGAAATATGAAAGATATTTTTATTTGAGCTTTTATTCAATGCTGAATTATTACACTATTTTCAATTTTGGGTGAATATTCTGAGATAATCTTATGACTGAAAACTTCGATTAAATCTGATCGAAACTCAATCAAATTCAATCAGTCAATCAGAATTGTCCGGAACATTCTGATTTACTCATTGAATTTCTATTAGAAACAAATATATATTATTTTCGGATTAAATCCGATTAAAATTCTTCATTGATTGAATCTAAAAATAATAAATTGATTTTTCGAATTATTTCCGATTGGATTCCATTGAAATAATTTAATCGGATTCAATCAGGTTCATCCGTAAAATAAAAATATATTTATTTTTTCAACTATTTTTCGACGGAATCCGATTAGAGTTTTTTGATCTGTCCCGATCAGATTTTTTAATATGGGCTCTTTTTTCTTCAAAATGCTCAAGTCGCACCCATCTAAAATTCCTGAATCCTCACTCCTGCTCAATAGCCAATAATATTTTCTCTACTTTAAAAGTGTGTGAATGTGTACGTGATTATTTTCATAGTCGCGTTATAAGTCCGCATGATTAGTAATAATCCATACTTGATTCCATATTTAATTTACAATTCATTATTTAATTATTTATTATAATGATACGTATCCCAGAGAGGAAAGTACCACGGGCCCAGGCTTGGCCCAGTCTTGCCCCAACTTTGTAGAACCTTGGGCCAGGCTTGTAAGCCAGTCTTGGCCCAGTTTTGGTTAAAGTCTGGGATGATAATCTCGGGCCAAGCCTGGTTGCCAGGTCTGGCCCATGCTTGGTTGCCAGGCCTGGCCCAGGCTTCTTGCCAGGCTTGGCCCAGGCTTCGAGGAAACGAATAAATTTAATATAAAAAAATTTTATTATTATTATCCTCGTAGAGTTTATGATCATTAACGTTTAAATTATCTAAGGGAGGTAAACGATGTGAAAAAAACTCGGTGAAAATTCTGCTGGGCTCTGGGCGCGAACTGCCGTCCTTCTGATTGCTAGGCTCGAACGGTAGCTACTGGACGAACCTACCAATGTTGAACGGATACATTTATACGATCTACTTATTAAACGCCCAAGGCTGGGTTGCCCAGTCTTGGCCCAAGCCCGGGTAATCATTGGGTCAGCCAAGGCTAGGTTACCCAGTCCTGGCCCAAGCATGGGTTGCGATTGAATGGCCAAGGCTCGGTTACCCAGTCTTGGCCCAAGTCTGGCTTGCCATTGGATGGCCAAGGCTGGGTTACCCAGTCTTGGCCCAAGCCCGGGTAATCATTGTAATGGCCAAGGCTAGGTCACCCAGTCTTGGCCCAAGTCTGGCTTGCCATTGGATGGCCAAGGCTGGGTTACCCAGTCCTGGCCCAAGCCCGGGCCAATAGAGGTGAGCCAAAGCTAGGTTCCCCAGTGCTGGGCCAAGGAGGGCCCCGTTGTTCAACTCTGGCAGCTCCTGCATGGGTATTCTATGATTATTATAGCAATTATATTTATTAACTTTAATTAAAAAGTTATATTTCGTATTTTAATTAAAAAATATAACGTATAATTAAAAAGAATCAACGTTGATTAAGAAATTAAATTTAAAATGATTTAAGCTTACGTATAATATTTAATTATTCCAAATATTATAAATCATTTTGCTTTCGTGCATAAATTTTGAATTGAATCATTTTAAATCATGTTGAATTAAAAAATAACTAAATATTATTTTATGATTCGATATGATTTAAAGTTACGAATCATTTAAAAATGATCAGAATGAGAAATTAATATTGCAACAATTATTAATTATTTTAAATCCTAATTTTATGGTGTGATACTATATGAAATACATATTGCAATTTGATCTATAAAAATTGCCCGCTCGGCATGAGTGTCAGAAAGGTATCTTTTTTATATCAGAAAGATGACATAATTTTGTAGATATAATTTTATGTTATCAATAAGATGTCTTTCTGACACTCATGCCAAGGCCGGGTGGTCAGGATGAAATAAGTTATTTTCTAAATGTGTAAAACTTTTAAAATTATGTGAGAAATTGATGTTTAAGCGATATTTACATTATCTCAAAAATCTATATAATTATATAGTGCGCTTAAAAAATTCTCCGAAAAAAAGGTTGGATCTGATTATAGATTTAAGTATATTTAAACGGTCAGATGTAATTCGATCCAAATATTGGCAAGATCCAACTATATACAGTGTAGGGGAGAGTGGGGTCAATTGAACCAAAAATACTTTGACATTTATTTTTTATATGAATAAAAGCAAAATGATAACTTTTTTTTTTACAAAATTATAACTTATTATACAGACTATCATTTCTCACAAGCACATAACTTAACGAATGATGAAAATTTTCAATAAATACGAAATTGTACAACTGCATCAAATGGTTCAATCGTCCCCTTTGCGGGGGCAATTGAACCACTAGTCGGGGACAATTGAACCATGAGTATTAGAACCACAAATGAATGACTTTAATGAATATTTTACTATTCATTACAGCTTGAAACTAAAATTACAACACTTCTAATAATATTTATTATTTTATATAACATTATATGTTATAACAATCACTTTTAAAACTTCTGTCAATATAATTATTTTTTTTCTTGGTTAGTTTAGCTTGTTTTCACATTCTGTCAAGATGCGCGCGCATTTCTGATGCTCACCGTGTGATTCGTGTGGTTCAACCGTCCCCGAGAGTACTGGTTCAATTGACCCCATATGATTTTATTTAAATAATTAGTTTAAAAAAAAATATTCAAGAACTATTTTACTAGAAGTAAAGCTAGAAATTTATGACTAATATATGTAATATGACAGAGTGTTTAACTTGCCAAGTCTGGTCACACCTAGTATTATAGACGAATATTAGGGCGCCACTGGAAGATGGACTCGGCCTTCCAGAACCAGATGTTGTATGATTTTATTTTTAATTAGTTAAATTTAATTAACTTAATTTCTCAGAGTCGTTTGTAATATTTTGTGAGAGAGGTGAGGAATGGAAAAAATAACTGAAATAATGCTAATCACAATTTTATTAATTAAGCACCTTGCTTTATTTAATTAACCAATGATAATTTTCTTATGACAAACTAATAATCTTATGACAAACTAATTTTCTCGTCCCCTGGACGGTATTACTTATGACAAACTAAATTATCTCGTCCCCTGGACGGTATTACTTATGACAAACTAATTCGTTTCCTGAACGTTTTTACACACACACACCCACAATTATTAACCTCGTCCCCTGGACGGAAAACCTTAATATTAAATTAAAAACATCCCCTGGATGTGTATTTACTTATAACTAAAATGTCCCCTGGACTTATCACAGACACAGTTAAATTTTACTTAAAACTACTTGACTCGACTTTGTACTCAATTTTATTCTATTCTCAATGACATCATTACTTTTACTTAATACTCGACTTGAACTTCTCAATATAAAAATTCCACTAATAATTTTAATTCTTATTACTTTTCACTGATTTATTTAATTCACTCACTTTATATTAATTAATTAATTTTGGTTTAATTTAATTAGTAATTAATTAATTTTCCACTAATAATTCTTATTCACATTTGTCTTCAAAAATTAATCTTATTCATTTATTCCTTTTTATAATTTTGATTATCGCATATTTTAATATTCAATTTAATTTACTGGCAAAATAATCCGTTCTTAACTTTTACTCGACAAATTTTTCCGCAGTCTTTTCTAGCGTCTTTTGATTTTCTTGATTTATTAATTTATAATTATTTTAAAATTAGTTTAAAATTATTTTAAGACTAAATTTACGACTAGAATTACGTTTGGAATTGACTAGAATAAATTTTGACACGGATAAATTTTTATCTACGCAGCCGACAAGCCTGGGATACTTTTCTAAATAATATTGAATTTAAATTTAATTTATTTATTGGACGATTGACGCGAAAATTTATTTTATTCCAGCCGAGAGGCCTCGAATATAATAATTTGAGAGTAACAACAAAAGGGCGATTGCGCGGCAAAAGATGCGATGGAAAGTTCGAGAACACGAGACGCGTGATTGAACCGGCCGACAGGCCTTGAACTATAATTTTATTGAACCCGCGGAAAGATGCCAAGTACTTTATTTATAATTAATTCGGCCCTCTAATAATTATGAGAGGCCTTAATTAATTATAAATTTTACCTTTATTAATTATCCAGCAACTGAATGAAGAACGTATCCTGTGGGCTACTTCGTTCCGTCGGCTGGTTGGCACTCGAAAATTCTCCCTTGTCTCGTTTTCTCTCAGTTAAATTTGATTTTTGATTGAAAATCTGTCAATGAACAGTTTGCATTAGACAATATAATTAATTAATGATTAAAGCAATTATCGGCCTAAATGCCTAATAATTTATTATCTAGTTAAATTAAATAATTAATCATCGCCTCGTTCCACGTGAAGCGGACGTAGACTTATATATTTACCTTTTTGCCAACTGCGTCTTGCCACTGTTGTAGTCTGTCCAACTCTGATGAATTCCCGTTCCGCAGTCCATTATATCGTTTCACTCCCGTTCACTAATCCGGAAACCTATTCCCACTATCTTAGACTAGGAAATGACGAACGGGCCGTAGTGATCCATGCGACACCCGGTGACTAGTCGCAACACTAACTCGCAACTTACGAGGTCATCGGCCGGTTATCGGCGGGAAACGAAATTCAAATTCAAATTTATTTATTCTCTATTAGCTATAATTTACCCTGTTACAGTAAGAAGGTATTACAAAAAAAATTTTAAGATTTTATTTGAAAATTAAAAAATTATTAAACAATTTACCAAGAGCTGAAATCAAGGTTTAGATACCTAAAAACACAAAAACTTGAATTTTTCAAAATGAAATCATTATATTGGTTCGAAATTTTGATCAGACTAAGGTTTAGTGTATTAAAATATAATTCCAAGAGGGCGATTCATTTTTATATTTTTTTCGATTTTTTAAGCTTACTGGTTCAATTGCCCCTTGGTTCAATTGACCCCACTCTCCCCTATAATTTTGCATACCCTGTAAAAAATTTGCAGAGTAAACGAGAGTGAATCCTAAGTGAGTGTAGAGTTGATGATTTTTTATTTATTCACTTCCCTTCATCTTTAAAAAAAATTTTGGAATTTTCAAAACAATATTTATAATGCAATAAACACGTACATTTGTGCTTGAAATTTCATAACAAATTTCATATAAAATTAAAAATACACATTTTCGGATTTTCAAATAGTTCTTTTTGAATTTTAATATACATGTTTTTGAAGTTTTACATACATTTTTCAAATTTTTAAAAAGAGCTATTTGAAAATTCAAACACAATTGGCATATATTTTTGCGTTTTATACAATTTTACGGAAATTCAAACATTTATTTCAACAATATTCGCATTTATATAACCATGGTTACATAGAAATTGACGACTATTAAGTATATATATATATATATATATATATATATATATATATATATATATATTAGAGTGAGTCAAAAAAATCGACTAATGTTTTTTTTTTTTTCGAACGGCCGTGGAATTCTGTCAGAGGATTTCAAAATAAAGTTTCTGTGAAAATATGAGCTCTTCCCAGTAAACACATTTACGTAAATGTGACGTCAGAGTGACGTTACGCTATGTCATGATTTACGTAAGATATAAGTCATGAATGAGTCAGGTGTGACTCATTATTTCACACTTTTTTTACGCAAGATTATGACGTAAAACTAATGACGTATACATGACGTAAATGTGATGTCTGTGTGACATTCCATGACGTCAGTATGACATATGGGTGATGTCAAAATGATCAATCCGGAAAAAATTTTTTCGAAAAAAAAAAAAAAAAAATCTGGGCGTCGGTTGGCCCTGCGGGCCAGCCCCACAACTTCCCGCTGTTTTCGATCTCAAAGAGCTCGAAAACATAAGTGTAGATATATTTTCGAGCTCTTCGAGCTCGAAAATGCTATCACATGCGATTGTTTTTTTACGATCTTCTTAAGCTCTAACAAGTTGCCTGTTATGCTAAAGTTTTAAAATTTAAGAATCAAGAATGGTTAACGAAGCGGTTTTTAAAATTTAATCCCTGATTATGTTCAATAAAATAAGTGTATTCAGGCAGAAATCAATGCCAAGGATTCAAATCAAGATTTAAATGAGTTTTGACTCATGTGAGAAACAATCAAATATTAATATCCGAGAAAAATATTAAAAATTACGTTTTATCAATTTTATTGTTGGTACTATGATTTAAACTAAAAACCAAGTTCGATGACATTATGTATCGAAAGTAACCATATAAAGGATGAGTTGGTATGACTTTAGACACATTTTCGTAGGTTATATTATGATTTATCTGGGAAAAATAACATAAAATGTTATTTTTTTAATTTTTCAACGCCGATATCTTTCGAACTAATTGATCGATTTTGACGTTTGAGGTGGCAATCGGCGCGTTTTATTGAATTCTAGAGCTGATTAAAATTTGGAATCGATCGCGTCAATCGTTTCGAAAATATTTCGAAAAAACCGTTTTTCACCATTTCTTTCTCCCGCGATAACTCTCGAACGAATTATCCGATTTTGATGTTTGAGGTGGCAATCGACGCGTTTTTTTGAGTACTAGAGCTGATTAGATTCTGATATCGATCGTATAAGTCGTTTCTAAGAAATCAATAAAAAACTAAAAAAAAAAATTTTTTTTTTTCGTAATTCGCAGATATTTTCGAGTCTATTTGATCAAATGATCTGAAGTTTTCAGAAAAGTTGATGGCCAACAAGCTCTTTCAATCGCCGCCTTAAACATCCAAATCGGTTCATTAGTTCAAAAGTTACAAAGAGTTTACATACATACACACACACACACATACATACACACACTCGGACATCATTCTGAAAATAGTCAGAATAGCTTCCTAGGACCTCAAAACGTCGACATCTGATGAAAACTCGATTTTCGAAAATCGGGGTGAAAACAATAACTTCCCGAAATTTTCGAAAATCGTCGATTTTCTTAGCGGGAAGTTAAAAAGAAAAAAATTAAATTCCGACTTTTTGATTTGATTATTACCGCGCGAGCGCATTACGAATTCAGAAACAAGATTTGATAGCAATAAATTATGAAAAAATCCTGGGCGTCTGCTGGATTCGAACACGGCCCCTCTTGGCTGGCAGTCCTGAACGTTGCTCACTGGCCACATCACGAGAGTTCAAGTCTTGTGCTTAATTGATGTATTTAAAGTGAAATGCCGGTAAAGACAGAGTTCATAAGTTTTCGTGATGGATTTTTACTAAATTTAAAAAAACTCCATGAACATAAATGATAATTATAAAAAATTATTTAAAATTTAATTAAATTTCTTCAAATTTTTTAATTTTCTGTTGTGATGTGAAATTTAAAAAATCTTATATAAAATTTTGCGAAACATTAAATAATTCCACAAAATTGTATGAAATTTAATCGATTGAAAAATTGCAATACTAAACTTCACAATCTTAATATCAAAAGAGTTCAAACTGTCGTTACATTTTCTTTGTCATCCTCAATAGAATTTTCGGTATATTATTTAAAAAAATAAAGTTAATTTTTTTATGCTCACGCTAATGTTTTAATCTAAAAGTTCTGAAATATATTATAGAGTTTATCGATTACTTTGGCGCCAAGAATATGCGACATTTAGTTGTTATTTTTACACATTTACACATTTTTGAAAATTCATTCTATGATTGTTTTATTTTAATAAATTGATGATAAAAAACTATGACTCAGAAATTACATCAGCATTGCGTAAAATACTAACTTGTCACTGATGTAAAGATATGATTTAAAAGTGACATCCATATTACGTATAACCGTGACTTTGCTACTGACATCAATGTATGATTTTAAAATTACATCATTATGATATACAATAATGACTTTATTACTACGTAACAATGTGATGTAGATTTTATGTCAAGCGTACGTAACACATAAGTAATAACTGTGACGTCATACAAGAGTCATGCTTACATCAATATGATGTTAAGCGTACGTAACACATAAGTCATAACTGTGACGTCATACAAGAGTCATGCTTACATCAATATGATGTCAAGTTTTTACATCATATTAAAGTCATGTAGAACGTCAGATTGACATCAAATTTACATAAGATGCCGTGACATTTCTATGACCTACGTATGACGTCAAAATAAGGTCATGTGTTCACTGGGTTAATATTGATATTTAGAGGTCGCGTTTTTTCCATTTAAATACATAGGAAAAAAAAATTTTAAGCTTGGAATTTTATACCTCGGCAATGGCTCATTGTACAGATGAGCTCAGGATATGTTTTTGTAGGGAATTAAACGCTCTACAAAAAAAGTCTCTTATCATTTTTTGATAAATTTGTGTGTTAAAAAGTTATTGGAGCTTGAAGTCTAATTTATAGTGAATATCGAGATCTTCTTACTTTTTCAGCAAAACTATCAGACTTATCACAAAATGCACAAAAAAGATCTTATGACATTTTGTAATAAAACTGATAGTTTCGCCGGAAATTGAAAAGAACTCGAAATTGACTATAAATTTGATTTCAAGCTCCAATAACTTTTCAACGGACGGATTTACCAAAAAATGATAAGAGACTTTTTTGTAGAGCGTTCAATTAACTACAAAAATATATTCTGAGCTCACCTGTATAATGAGTCATTGTCGAGATATAAAATTCCAAGCTTAAAAGTTTTTTTTCCCATGTTATTTAAATGAGAAATAGAAAATTATGCGCGATTCTTGACTTCTAAATATCAAAATTAAGAGCTCATATTTTCACAGAAACTTTATTTTGACATTCTCTGACAGAATTCCACGGCCAATCGAAAAAAAACCTGAGTCGATTTTTTTGACACACCCTATACAATGGGGATGGCAAAGTCGATTCCGATTCTAATCGAAAATCGACTTTTTTTTCAAAAAAATCGATTTTTTAGAATCGACTTTCAGTTTCTGAAGTCGATCAAGAATCGATTTTCAACATTCGACTTTGAGATAAATTCGTCCAAGCCAAGTTGGTCCGAGAGGTGATGAAATATTTTAATGAAGCATTTGCTACACTTCGAAATTTTGCACGGTCACACTTTTAGAATACATAAATAATAAAGCATATGTTTGGCTGATCCTTTTTGTAAAGGAGATACTGCGTATAGCGAAATTTGCAAAAATTATGTCAGATAATCTGTTTGCTTCACGATCAACATAAAATTAAATGAAATTGATGAAAATTTTTAAGACAGAAATGAATAAGCCAGTTACTTTTAGAAATAAAAATATAGAACCAAACAACCCAAAAATTGGATTTTTATATAATAAAAACGAAGTGTTTGATTCAAGCTGAAATTTTAATAGCAAAATAGTAAAAATACTTGTCACGTAGCGATTCAAACGTGAATCGCTGCGCGCGCTTTCCTATCTCGCCGTGAATTTAATAACACCTCCTAGCTCAAATTAAGCGCATTTATTTGTTATAATTTGTTATTATTTAAATATTTATATTATTTTATTGGATTATTTTATTATGATTTAATTATGAATTTATTGATATTATTGTTTATTATGTTTATATTTATGTCTGGATAATTATTTTGAATTTTATGTATTTAATCGATATTATCATTTCAGTCAGCAGCGCACGTGTGTGTAGAACATACATAAAAATATCGACCGAAGGGAGAGTAAGTCGATATAGTAGGGATAAAAATCGATATTTTTCTCCAGTCATGTGGTGCACTGAAATAATTATTATTTAATTGTTTAAAGGGTTAAAAATTATTATGTTTATGTTTATAAATAGAAAATATTATTTAATTTATTATTATGGTATAACTCAGGTCGTTTAATGATTTTGAATATTTTATTTTAATTGATAATTTCGGGTCCGAGGTAGTTAGAGGGGATAACACGTGAGTGATACCCCTCCCTCGGAAAAATCAACGAAAATATAGTCAGAGAGGACCGGGATCTTGTAAAGATAGGACGTGTTGTTGTCCATTATTATTTTTTTAAGTAATTTGTTCCGGCCCAGTTGCCGTAGTAGAGTAATTTCATAAAGTATAGTTTGAGTATTGTTTATAATTAAATAGTTCCAGAAGTAAATTATTGTCAACGCCGGTAAGTCAATTGTGTCATCATTTGTTGCATCGGCTATCGCTGGTCCTTTAGTAGAGTTGATCGCGATATTTGTTTGATAAATAATTGAACCTGAGTTATATTATCATAATAAGTTGAATTTGTCCGGCATGCGTTTCAAGTACGTAGACGCGTCGAGCAAATTCCTTAGAGGATTAGACAAGGATAGCAAGAGTGGCTCCTTGTCTTACACTAGTATTTTACATATTATTTTAAAAGTATATTTAGTCTAGTCGATAAGTGAGTTTTCTGAGAAAAATCGTTGATATTCTCTTAAAAATATGGCGATTGGTGCATTGGATTCAGAATTTCATCCTAAGAAATGGGTATTTTTTTTTATCCGCCATTAAAAATTCCATTTGTTATAAACAAAAAACGAAGAGACAAAAAGGGAGTCTCCGTTTTTTAGCTGTAACTTCAAAACTATTAAAGATATCTGAAATTAAAAAAAAGATCCTAAAAGAAGAGAAAATTTCAGTAAAATAAGTCTCGACTCCCCCAGTTGTAGCTCCATTATTTATAATTTTAATTTAACGTTGAAAGTTGGGCTCCGCGCGGCCGTTTCGGTGCCTACGCGCCGTCGCCAAGCAAAGTATGCAACACAAAATAATTTTTTTATAACATAAAATATTAATTTAAAAATCTGAGTAAATTATAGTGTCATCTAGACACTTGAACCCTGTGGAAAAGGTCTTATAAAATCTCCTAAAAAAAATTGGCTATGAGAAAACGATCAGTATTTGACCGCGAAAAATCTCAAAAATTCTTATACAATTATTTTCTCATAGATGGTGCATCAAAAAAAAATTTTTCTTAAAATTCTCATATAAATGATCAGAATCTATAAGAAACAGAAGCTGTAATTTTGCGATTATAAGTATTTATAAGTTTTCGAAAAATGTAAAGTTTACAATTGCGTAGATTTTGAAAATGAATAAGATTGTATAAGACGATTTCTGAAGTAATCATATAAGATTTGATACTGATTAATGAATGTGAGTACAAATTTTTCCATATAGTAACGAAAAAATTTATGAGATTGATTAAGTTATACTTTCTTTAGTATTGATTAAGGCTTATATGCTAGTGTTGCAAAAAAACAATCGATTAATCGAATAATCGATTTTTTAGTTTCAACAATCGATTTTTTTAATCGATTCTATATGCTTCGATTAGTCAATAAAAAATCGATTAAAATTTTAAAATACGATTTTTAAAAATCGATTTTTTTTTATAAAATAATGTGTTACGTTCCCGTAATATTTAATTGATTAAATTAAATAAATTATTTTTAATAAAATAATTTTATACAATGTAACGGAAATCGGTTATGATAAGAGAGTCGCCGTGGCTCGCGGGTAGTCAAAACAGATGACGATGCATGAGACCCGGACCACGACGATTCTCTCACAGGGAACCTGAGATGCAGCGTCAACATTTTGTCAACTCTGTTGGCTCTACTATATTTTTTATAACGACTTAATAGTCAGTCCTACGAGAGAGCTCATGGAGCTCGAACCTCTGTTCTCTATAGAGTTAATAAACTCCATAATTATTTCTAAATTAATTTAACCTTATTGTGGGGTGCCAATTGGCACCCCAATATTTTCACCTGCACTATGACCTATCCATAGCCCTATTACTACCCAGGGGCGAGCGCTTATCAGCTGTTCCACCCTATCCTATAACCCTGAGCGCTCAACAGCAGTTCGGGTTTCCTTCAAATTTCCTACCGATTTTCTATCCATTCACCTGCCACTATAAATATAATAATTATATGGAGTTGGAACCGGCGCGAACATATTTTAAAATCACGAAAAATAATAGAAATTAATAATTAATCGAATAATCGACGACCACGGTCCACCAGGGGTCTATAGACACTCTAACGAGGCCAAACCTGGATTAAATTAAATAATTAAAAATTATTTTTTATTTTTAATTAATTTGGGGTAATTCCCAAAACGTAACAGTGGTGCTGTGACCAGGATCAGTGACCATTGTTTATAAACACTAAAAAATAATTTTCAAATAAATTAAATTAATATTGGAAATTTTCCAGTATGTAACAGTGGTGCTGTGACCAGGATCAGTGACCATTGTTTATAAACACTAAAAAATAATTTTCAAATAAATTAAATTAATATTGGAAATTTTCCAGTATGTAACAAATGGCAAAAAGATTTTTCTTTTAATTTCGTAGATTAATACCTACAATAATTGTCAATTAATTTAATGAGTGCATTAAACACATCTCTAATATGTGAGGAAATTTATTTTTATTAAAAAAAAATTTTTTTCCACAATCGATCACAATAATCGATTGTTAGCAATTCGATTGCGCAACTTTAAAGTTGAAATTATTAAACAATCGATTGCCTTCAAATCTTAGAAACAAAAACAATTATTAAAAAAATAAAAATTGAAGTAGTTAAAACAAATTATAAAAAAACCATTTATCTATCATTAAATTTATTGTAAGTATTCCAAAATTGATATTTTAAATACACAAAATCGATTATTTCATAATCGATTGTTTATTATACGATTTTGCAACTTTAAGGAGGTTCATCGGTAGCAGTAGTTCGCAACTTTTAGAAAGATTTCTCCCGTGTAAAACATTCTAACTACAATAAGAAGTGGTTGAGATACAGTACACTTATGCGTATCCTCTTATATGCGCAGAAGTATAAAAATGATCCCATTGCGTCTTTTCTCAGACTTGGCTACGTTGCATTCTAACTTAGAATATTTTTCCCCTTGAGCATGTGTTGTAGAAAGTGTTTTGAATAACTTCAAGATTATACATAGTTGGAGACAACAAATAATAAATAATAATGACTTCGTGACTAAATTTAAAAAATTCTAAATTTAAAAAATAATTTGTTATTATTTAAATCTGTTGGGCTTCTACTGTGTTTTGAACTTCCCGCGCACTGCAACGTTGCCAAGTCACTATCTCTCACTCGTCAGGTTATGGGAGAAAGCTTGAAAATCATTAAAAGTAACAAACTTTAAAAATTGATTACAAAAAAATGAATACCGCTCGTTTATGTTTTTATTGAAAAAAATTACTTTTTATAAATTGAATTAATAATTTTCAGCTTTTAAAAAAATGTTGTAAGAAAAGTATGATTGTTATTTAATAAAATGCTCACTCTAACTACGGTCAACATAGGAAATGCATGTTAAATGTACAATTTTTAATTGTTAATATTTCGAAATTTAGTACCGCAAGGACTATTTTAAAAAATTCCTACGTATACAGGACACTTCAAAGTATTTGTGTTTAAAAATTGAAAGATATTGTAAGAAAAGTGATTATCCGATGAACCTCCTTAAAGTTAAGTTTAAATAATCGATTATTGAAAAAAATTGTCAAAAACATTTTTAGCTTTCAAAGTTCGAAAAATATGTGTCAAAAATTCAATTGTCATAATCGATTGTTATACACTCGATTGTGCAACTATATAGTTGTTTTAAGAAACAATTGCTATTTTTGAGTTTGAAATAATCGATTGTTCGAAAAATCGATTATTTGCAAACGATTAATCGGCTCTATCGATCATTTCAGTTCGATTATAATCGATTGTCAACAATCGATTATCTCATTCGATTGTTGCAACACTATTATATGCTATATTATTGAATTTTTTAGCATGAATTCAAAAAGTTTTTATTATGTATACTCAAGATTATTTGTATGAGTATTTACGCGGAAAATCCTCAGCATCTATTCCCGAAAAACCAATGAAATCGAGTCAGTTTATTTATTCATCAAAAATCACTCAAGTAAACATTAATATTAAATATTAAAGTCATGATGTATTATAGGGTATACTATAATACTTGTCACCCTGTCAAATGACAGAGGAGTACTCGAACAAAACCGTATTCAAATTTGGAATATAACACTTCTGAAATAAATGTCTTATCAGGGACACTACAAATCGTAGGCGCGATCTTGTGGCGAGCACCGAACTACTCCCGCTGCTGCTGCCTAGCACCGGTGACTTTCCCCTTCTCCATATCGATCTTTTCTCCCAAGAAATTTTTTCTCTTGGCTTAAGCAACTTTTGTTATTTTTAAGATTTTATAAGTAAATTCAGTAATAACTTTATACATTATGTCTTATACGATTCATAAGAGAAATAAAGTATTTGACGGAGTAAATCCTTATTCGGTCTTATAAAAATATTAAAACGAATTGATTCGAATTTTTTCTATAAAAATGATAAATATTTATTATAATGCTACTTTATGAGACAAGTCTCTTTAAACCTATAATTTTCATAATTAAAAAAAAAATTATTTTATGATTTTGTAATCAACATGACTCAGAAAATCTTGAAAATTGACTTTTTCAATACTTTCCAAAAATTAATTTCAATCAACTTGAACTTATGGAATGGAAAAAGCTTATAATAATAGACCCAGTAGCCAATCGGGAACCAGTACCCCTCGCAACCTTGAGCTCACCGTGGAAATACCGTGGAAACACTGTGTTTGTGGAAACACCGTGCAACCTATGCAGTTTCCACGCTGTTTCCACGGTTGATTTGTTACATTTTTCTACGATGTTTCCACGATAGTTTTTTGCTGGATCCACGGTGTTTCCATACCAAATTTACGGTAAAGACACAATGAATAATCACCGTGATTTCACGCTGAATCCACGTTCGTTACACTTTGAACCCATAGTTAATCCACGATGATTTCATTGGGCTTATGTCATTGATCCACAGTGAAAACACGATATATTTACGATGGGTTTGCAATTAGTTTTTGCAATGATTAAACGAAGAATCCACGGTAAATTCGCGGTGATTATGTAATAGTTACACAGTAATAACATCGAGAATTTACGATGAAAACTCGATAATCTAACATTAACAACATACTGTCTATGAGAAATTAACATAAAAAATCAATTGTGTTGCATCTACTTAACTGGAAAACTCTTATCAATATTATCTGATTGAATAATTAAAAAAAAAGCGCTTATGAGAGCTTACCTATGACAGTTAAATGAACATCTTATTTATATTTATATCCAACAATTTCTATTAAAATAAATAAAAATTTCTTTAAATATTTTTCCAATAATTTGATTTCTGTCCACTCAATATCAAAATTATTAGGATTTTTTTATTTTTTAACTGGTTAAATTTTCAATTCTGATTTAAAATTGTAAAACGATTAAGTATAAACTATTAATAATTAAATAATTCTATATAGTTACAATTTAGCGATGTATATATAAGGGTTGGCCAAAAAACAACTAATTTTTTGAAGTTGACTTCTTTTGGCGCGTTTAGTAGAGAGTGAAATTGAGAGCTGCACGCGCAAGCGTATCGCAAAAACGACATGATGAAGTTGGCCACCAAATATAATTAAAAGGGAATATTTATTTTACTGACTATTAGGTTAACTCGTATACAGAATAATCGCAAGGTATCCAACAAAACATGTGGTTATATTTGGAATCGATAGAAAAGCCAATGTACGAAAAACATTTCATATACATTAATTATATAAAACGTGAATTATTTATATAAATATATTATCTATAAATTTTTCCTAAATTGTGGCGTAAAAAACGTATCAGTGATAAAAAAATTTGTTAAAACTTTAAATGTTTTAAAAATTTGAGGTTAATTTTTTTAAATTGTGTAAAACTTTTGAAAGTTTTAAGTATTTGAACTTGATTTTATGTAAGTATTATTCTTAATAAGTTAATGAAATAATTACTAATTTAAGTAATAAGTAATTGAATATTTCATAATACATATTTATTTTTAATAAATAATTAAAACGAATTTTCATTATTTTAATGAGTAATTAAAGACAATTTTAACAAATTCTAACAAAAAAAAAAAAAAAATATATAATAACAAATTTAATTTTACAAGAAAGAGAAATAATTAATTTTTATTTTTTTGAGAAGAAAAAATCATATAACAATAAATTTTATTTTAAAAGAAAGAGAAATAATTTTTTTTTTTTGGCGAAAATAAAGAATTTTATTCAATATTAAAAGATTTTAGTAAATGCATTAATTTTAGAGTTACGTTACAATTATTTACAATTAACAACTGTAAATAAATAAATTACACTCAATAATTTTATAATATTTTACCCCTTTTGTAACGAAAGAAAAAAAAATATAAATTGAAAACAAAAAGTAAATAAATGAATTTTATTTTAAAAGAAAGGTAAATAATTTATTTTTGCAAAAAAATTAATTATTTCTTTTTCTTGGAAAATTAAATTTGTTATTATATATTTATTTTTTGTTAGAATTTGTCAAAATTGTCGTAAATTACTCATTAAAAATAATGAAAATTGTTTTTAATTATTTATTAAAAATAAATATGTCTTATGAAAATATTCAATGACTTATTGCTTAAATTAGTAATTATTCTATTAACTTATTAAAAATAATACTTACAAAAAATAAACTTCAAATACTTAAAACATTTAAAGTTTTTACACAATTTTTAAAATTAACTTCAGATTTTTAACAGACTTTTACAGCTTTGACACAATTTTTATCACTGATAAATTTTTCACACCATAATGTAGGAAAAATTCATAAATAATATTTTTATATTTATATATATATATAATTCACAATTTATAATTAATATACATGAAATGTTTTTAATAAACTGGCTTTTCTGTCGATTTCAAATATAACCACGTGTTTTGTGATAAGTATGATAGTTTATAGTGATAAGTATGACAGTTTCGCCGGACAAGTAAAATGATTTTGGAATTTACTACAACTTGACTTCAAACTCCAATAACTTTTGAACAGATGGGTTTATCAAAAAATGATAAGAAACTTTTTGTAGAACGTTTAATTTTTTACGAAATAATATCTCATAGTTCTGAATGAAAATTATGAAAATCTAACTTATTATACACGTTACTCAGACGTAAATAATGAAAAAAAAATATGTGGTGTTAAATTTAATAAAATATGTTTTAGTTATAGAATGTAATTATAATAATAACGATTACTAATATTAGTATATTGACTACTGCTTAAGTTATTGAATGACTTAAATTTAATCTAAATATTGTAATCTTTAGCATTATCAATATAATTAATATTATTATAAAGGCTGTTTTGTAATGCTTTTATGTTTTGAAAAAATAAATTATTCTTTAAATGAAAGCGTATTTGTAATTAAATAATGATATTAGTGTGGATATCGTAAAAAAAATCGAGTTTAGCTACACAGCGGTGTATGGCTGCCTGGATTTTATAGAATGTTTCTACGGTGAATTTATCGCGTAATAATTGCGAACCCGTTGAATTATCATTGACAAACTTCTACTAAACCATGGTACATTTAGCGTATTTTCAGCATTACTACACTATGTGTTTGTCGTGGAATGACTGTGGGAACACCGTGGAAACACATAAGAAATATTGGGGAAACGTAGTCAAATTGCTATGGAACTACTGTGGTTTCATCGTGGAAAAATGGAACAAATCCACGGGGTTCCCACCGAGCATTTACGGTGAGTCTGTAGAGTTTCCACGGTGTTTCCACGGTGAGCTTAAGGTTGCGAGGGACCTAATCACTACATCTATTTTTAATAGAAATATCTAAATATAGATATACAATTAATGGAGTGAGCGGGTACTGGTTCCTGATTAGCTACTAGGTCTTTTATCTTATTTATTATACCAGTTATCCAATTTCGGCTGTTACTTAAATTGTACCACCTTACAACCTAAAAAATATCATCAATTCTTAAAAATATACAATTCAAATTTAATAAAACAATTATGAAAGTTTAAGCTCATAAAAACTCATAAAATCTTATAAAAATTTGTTAGAAATTAAGTCATTTACCTACGATAATTTAGAAAGTTTCGAATTTTTGTTGAAATTTTTGAAAAATTAAATTGAAAGTTATGAAGTCGTTTCTACAAGGAAATGCTAAATGATATTTCTCAGAAAATTGCGTTCTCAGTAAAACTTCAAAATTGTAATAGTAACATCATATCATTCTTTAAGCATATTCAAGACTTTTCAGTTTCTATCAGTTTATTAAATCAGAGTTTTCTAATAAAATCTTATAAAATTTTTATCAGAAAACCATCTGCATTTGTCCATGGCATTCGTCATTTAGTCTCATAAAAATACTAAAAAAAATACGTTTCGGATTTTCTCATAAAATATTATTAGTATTTTATGATGTCCAAAAAGGTTTGTCCCGAAAGATAAATCTTATTAAAACTTATAAATTCTTCAAATTTCAACAAAACAAAATTTCTTGATGAGAGTTTATAAGTATTTTAGCATAAGAATTTACTGGATTGATTCTTATTGAAAATACATTAGGATAAACTTATACAAACTTATAAAAGTGATGAGACTTATTCATAATCATAACTTTTTTACAACATTTCACTCACAGAATCTCATAGTTTAAGAAATCTTATTTATTCTCATAGACATATACAATGTAATGCCTCATACAAAAATATTGATATCTGTAACTTATAAAGTCTCATAAAAAAGGTCTATGAGAAATTTTTTCACACCTCATAGACGTTTTCGAATCTTATTGGTTCTGATAGAAATTTTTCAATTTTTTATGAGAATTTTTAAGACCTTTTCCACAGGGAAGGAACATAGTTCCCCATTAAAAAAATTTTTAGCTCGATTTTTGTTTAAGTTATTTGATTGTTAATTAACAAATTTTTCGGAGACTCGAGTTTTTATAAAATCTCGTAAAAATGTTTAAAAAATGTGTCTATAAAATTTTTTTCTCTTGGGAGCTCTTGTTATAAGAATAATGAACAAGATTTCGTTGTAATAGTTTATAAAAGTTTTTTCATTTGTATATAACGATTTTTCAAAGTTATCAAAAAGTAAAATATCCGGTTAATGTTATAAAAAAAATTTTTTTTCCCAAAATCTTTAATTTTGGTTGTTTTTGTATTCATCTATTGCGTTTAGTAGCTTGGCTAAAAAATTTTTAACATTAATTTCTTAAAAATTTTTTATAAACAAATAGACAAATTGAATATTTTTGAAATTTTTTTTTGTCATTCTGTTGTCTTAGTAAAAGAATGATTTTTTTAAAAAAATTTTTTTCTTAAAAAAATCTTTTAATTGTTTATAATTGTTTTTTTCATTTATCCACCATTTAAATTATTTATTAAGAAATCATTTTTTTTTCAAAAATCATTATTTACAACTCTCAATATAATTATGGAAAAAAACAATTTTTTTATTAAAATTTTTTTTGTTTATTTTATAAACAATTTGTTATAAACAAATTACCATTTTCATTATATCTTTTTTCCGTAGCTTTACAAAATTACAAATACAGTCATGTGCATTAAAGTTGCGAAAAAAAATTTCCTCTATTTTTTATTGAATTTTAAAATACTTTACCCCATTAAAGTTGAAGCGGTCAACTATTTTATCAACTTATACATTGTTATAACTTTTAAACTATTGATGATACGGTCTTAGACATTCAAGCCGATCTTTTAGACAATTTGTTGATTTATATAATACATTTTTTACATGCTTGATATCTATCATGGTTCAATATTTATAAGCATTTGTTTATAAAAAAATGCATTACTTGAATTTTTAAATATCTATATCTTTTAAACTATTGAAGTCACGGCTTTTATGATTCAAGACAATTTTATAGAGTAATTATTAAACTACTCAAAAATAATTTTTTTATATTTTTAATTCCATTTGTTGATCATTTATTTTATTTATTCAAAATATTGCACAGTTAAAGGTACTACTTCACGGGTATGGTTTCTATTAGAATATTAACCAAGACTTTTGAATCAATTTATGGGGCTCAATCGGAGTATCCAATTAAAAATGACAAGCATTCCTTATGTATTCATTCGTAAGTGCAGATTGGTCAGATCATATAGGACCTGTAATTTAATCGGAATCTCCAATTACAACTAATATTTTACCGTAATGGTTTCTATCATAATATCCACCTAGACTTTCGAATCAATTCATGGAGTTGATCGAAGTATTCTTTTAATAATAAAAACTATTTCATTGGTTTGCGTTGATTGGTTTGTGAGCTAGAAAATTGTAAAAAAAAAAAAAATTTTTCCCGTGTTATTTAAATGGAAAATAATAAAATGGATCGAGGCAAGCCTTAATATCATTATTAAGAGCTCGGATTGGTACCAACATTATTGTTTTTAGTAATGCTTTCAATTTTTGGATACTATAAAAAAAAAATTTGTTTTTTTTTTTTTAAACACCCTAATATATATATACAGTGCTCATCATTGATTCGTACAGGTTAAAAATTTTATGGTAAAATAGAAAAATCAAAATTTCGACATCTGTAAATAAAGAAATCAATAAAATGAAAATCTTTATAAGCATCAATTTAAACAAAATTGAAAAAATAATTCACTGAAAATAAATGACTCAAAATATCAATTACGACTAAAATAGAAATTAAAAATTTTGATAATTAAAATAATTACACACTTTATAAAACAAATAAAAGTAAAATTATAATATATAAAAAAAAAGACAACAATATAATTGAATAATTTTAAAATTTATCGAATATAAATATAGACATTGAATAAAACAAAATGAACTGAATTCAGAAAAGTCAGTAAAAAGACATTTGAATGTTTATATTTATAAATATTCTGACAGTTATTAATATATGAATTCTTAAACAATAGACATATATAAATATAGACCAGCAAATTTAGAAGCCCGTGATTTTAGACATCTGTAAATTTTGATTAATATAAATTCATAAATTCAAATAAAATTCCAATAAAATATATAATTGCTTGCAATTTATGAGCTAATAAAAAATTAAAACGAAACTTCTATTATGCTAGAGCACTATACCACAACCTATGGATATTTACGGAATCGGTTCTCCAGAAGGTTGTGGATTAGGCAGCAGCGGGATCCCCCGCGCTCCAAAAAATAAGCTAGACATTTTTAAAATAGCAAGTGTCGTATTTATCAAAATCTACTCATGGATGTTTACGGAGTCGGGTCTCCAGGGGGTTGCGGATTCAGGAGCGGCGGGATTCCCCGCGCTCCAAAAAATAACCTAGACATTTTTAAGATAGTGAGTGTCGTGTTTATTAGACTGAAGTTGTATATGTTCCCTACAATTTTGTATTATGTTATGACTTTGTTTTTAATATAATTTTTTTAAATATTTGATTACAATCTTTTCTTACGTCGTGAACGCTTGTTTTTGACTGTAAACAAAGAATTTTATTTTGCGATTTATAAAAGTAAATTAAAACGATCTTTAGAGAATGGATAATAAATCTCAATTGATTTGTAAAAGAACGAGAATAGTGGCTCTGTGGCAAGCTGGATTGAAGAAAAGTGAAATCATTGAAGAGACAGGTCATAAGTTGAAGACAATTAATAAATGGTTAGATCGCTATATGGAATTTGGTGACGAGGGCTTACTCGATGGAAGACGAAACAACAAGAGACAGAGAAAGACAACAGTGCAACAAGATGACGAATTGTATCGAGTTGCTAAAGAAAATAAATTCGATGGCTGTCGAGCTTTTGCTGAGCAAGCAAATCTTCACATTTCCTCATCTACAGTTGCTCGGCGACTCAAAGAAAAAGGCTTGGAGAATGGAAAAACTTGTAAAAAAATTCTTTTGACAGAACGAAACTTACAGGAAAGATTAGCACATTGTCACAAGTACTTACATTGGACGAATGATCAATGGGCGAACGTCATTTGGTCGGATGAAAAAGTAAGTATATTATTTAATTATTATTATTATTATTATTATTATTATTATTATTATTATTATTATTATTATTATTATTATTATTATTATTATTATTATTATTATTATTATTATTATTATTATACAGGGAAAATTCTACTTGAGCAATGAAAAATTGTCAGAAGACCTAAATCGTTTTGGAGCAAAATAAAATATTTTTTGAGACAAGAAATTCTTATTTTACCCAAGATCATGTTAGCTTTCCAACATATTTTCATTCAGCTCTAAAATTCATTAAAGTTCTTTTCAAACTTGAAGAAACATTAAAATGAAAATTTTTGCTACTACTTTAAGCACTGAGTTTTCAAGAGGGCTTAGGCATAAATTATACATTAAACTGTTCTTCAGACTCGTTTTTTTTATAGAGCTTCAAGAGCACAACAGACAACCGCCCTAGAATTTGGCGAGAAAAAAATAGCCGCATGCATCCCGACAACGCCGTTCAAAATGCTCGTTCAAGCCGTGTAACATCAATGTACTGGGGATGTATGACTTCACACGGTCTAATGGCATTACAAGAACTTGATCTTCCGTTTACTGGTGTGAAATATAGAGCAACTCTGAATGATGTCATGTACCCAGCAGCCAGGAATCTCTTCCCAATTAACACTCATCCAATAATCACATTCATGCAAGATAACAGCCCGATACATAAGGCTAAGGTAGTAAATGACTGGTTTAAAGAGCATCCTGATGTGAATATTTTAACACACCCACCATATTCACCAGACCTTAATCCAATTGAGAATATTTGGGGTAGCGTATTATTATAATATTAATATAAACGAATTAATTCTATTAATGTTTTTAAATATTACTGCTTACAGGCCAATAGCATGAGAACTGGCTTTTAATACATTTTTTTAAGATAAACTACTAATGGTTTAATGTTATTATTATAATGTAGCTTCTAATTGCAGGGCTAACGAGTAAAAATTGGAGACCTGCTGAACAAATTAGTAATGTCAACAGTCTTCGAGGCTATGTTCAGCATGTGTGGGATGAATTATCAACAAAGCCTGATTATTGTCTAAAAATTGTTAATTCAATGCAGAGAAGATTGAGTGATGTCATAGTTAACAAAGGATATTGGTGTAAACACTAATGTACTTTTTTACCATCGGAGACATGATTTAAAATATTATCCGATAAACGATGTTCATTTTTTATGAGCTGTCATAATATTAAATATATTTATAAATGTAATAAATATGAGTTAGTGTTTTTATATTTGTAAATATGAATGTAATTAGAATTGCCGGATCCAAGCCTAACTCTAGTGTTTATTCCTGCAAGGATTGGGAATACATCAAGTGTCATCCACAAGAAGAAATATATTATTGTTGTCAGCGGTATACGAGTAAAAATTGTCAAGCAGTGCTCGAAAAGGACTCAGAAGGAGATTGGTCTGTCAACGAAAGTCTTCATAATCATATTAAACCAAAACGTAATGAAAAATTGGAAATTACTAATAAATTAAAAAGAAAATCTACTGAAATTTTGCCTGTCGAAGAGATCGTTAAAAAAGTTTTTAAGCCGTGAGTAAAAAAAAAAAAAAAACATTAAGCTTTTTATTTCAAAATTAAAATTATTTAGTGGTAAAAAAATCTGTGAAATTTTCTAGACATAAAAATGCATTTTATTTTATGTATTAGCTACAAAAATCCACCGATAACCATACATGCTGCTAGAAAAATAGTGACTAGAGCAATTGAAGAATTTCAGAAAGACAAACCCGACACTTTATTTGATTTATCAAAAATGATGAAAAGTAATGAGCTGTACAAAAATATTTTTTTGGGAGAAATCGTTACAGAAGATAAAAAATCAATCGCTGTACTATTAGGATCACAAAAACTATTCGAAAAAATGAGTACTGCTGAAATAATCACTATTGATGGGTCGTTTAGGGTAAAACTACTAAATAATATTAAAATTATTTTTCTTGTTCACAAAAAAATTTAAAAAGATGACCTCAAAAGTATATAATTATATAGTAGTCGAAATCAAATATTTTCTAATCTTTTCAAATAATTTTTATCATTGTAAATCACTGTTTTTAATAAGAACTAGGAACGTATACGTCATCATTATTTACTTGAATTTTATGATCAACTCTTGTTTATATTTTAGTGTTTGCCTCCAAAGCCAGAAGCAGCTCAACTTCTGACTTTTCACTTACAGAAAGCGGATGAAGTATGATCGATACATATTTTATTATTATTATTATATTTTTTACATTTAGATGGCACACTCAATGATTTTTTTATTAATAGGGAATTACAGCCTTATACATAATGTGCAGTGAGCGAAGTGAAAAATTGTATAATTCTATTTTCAAAAATTTGAAAGATAATAATAAATTTACGAGCTTAGAAACCATAAAATGTCATTATGACCATTTATTGGTAGGTGAAATCACAAAAATTTTGCCTACAATAATTATTAAAGGGTCATTATTTAGTTTTGTTAAGGTATGTTGAGTTAATAATATAATAAATTATTTATTAGAATCCTTCAACTATACATGATTGACATTGACAACTTAAATTTAAAATACCATACAGCTATTAAGTAGGAAATGGAAAAGTCTTGATCTGCCGGATAATTATGACCATGATGTGTTTTCTGCAAGTTGGATAATAAAATTACTTCCAGAAAATAAAATTGACCAAGGTGTAAAACACCTTACGTCAAAAATCGAGGCAGATAGTAACAAATATGAAGATTTATGTTCTTACGCAAAATTTGTTGATAAATGTTCAAAAGTTATCATAAATAATCAAACTTATGTCAATGAAAATATTCGAGACGCAATTGACTATGCTGAATATCATAATATTCATATGATAAAACAGCTAGGCAATCATGAAGAGATACATTCTTTCCTCAGTACGTAAAAATATTTATAATTTAATCAGTAATTGACAGGATATTTTAATACTAATACAAAGTTTTCTATCTAGAGATAAGAAAATGTTTAAAATATTTACAAAACTTGATGTTATAATTATTTTTTCAGAGTTAAGCTTTGCGTTCAATATCTTATCAATATCTTATCAATGCACATCTTTTAATGTCTGGGTAAAAAAAATTGTAAAATGATAGTAATTTGGGCCTTGAAATTTCGTTTTTGATTTTTTAATGAAAAGCTAAAAATTTTAGTTGTGATATATATTATATAAAAATTTATAACTTTTCATTGAAAACTTGAAAACGCAATTTCAAAAGACATAAATAATTATTTTTTCTATGTTATATAAAAAAAACTCGGAGTATTTAAATGATAATGGGTGTACTTTTGTGATAAGAGAGTTAATAAAAAATGAAATCCGTACATTGAATCTTGAGATAAAAAATTTTCTTAATTAATATCTAATACTAATTACTAATTGTTATTAATTATTTCAGAATTACTCAGATTTAATATAAAGAAAAATGAGGAATGTTTCGAAAACAGGCCAGCTGTTTCAAAGAAAAGAAACTATGTAAGAATTACAGGTTCAATAATAAAAGAGCAAAAAAAATTTGAACACAAAAATCAAACTATTGAAAAATTTAAAGAACAGCTATTTCAAACAAATCTAAGAAATTCGTTAATGATTCAATTGCTATGGCCGCAGTGTAATAACATCATTTTTATTTCTTTTATCTCAGCTCCAGTTTTACATTTAAATATAAGAAAACGTATATTTTAAAACACGTCAGTTTGGTTCTTAAATTTTTATTTATAAAGTAAATATCACGATTTGTAAATAAAAAATAATAATAACTCCTTTTGATCTTAAAAAGACAATGAACCAAATGAGCGTGTAAATTTACACGATTTTTGTTTAGCATTAACACTACTAAATATTTTCTACATTTTGTAATGATAGTCTATCTCTTTTCAGATCGTGATGATGACGGAAAATTGCATGGTTTCAATGATCTTTTGCATTACCTTTCGAATGATTTTAATAATGAAGGTAACAAAATAAAATTTGTATTTTGTATGTTAGAAAAATTGGAATAATTTTTAAAATAATCATTAATTATTACCTCTGATAGAAAACGACCGAGAATGTTTATATTGCTTCTCAGCTAAAGCGTGTGTCAAAGTTAACCGCTGTCAGCATTATGTTGGATGCATTCTATGTTGGATTAGCGACTATTATATTATAAAGAATAAGAAATGTCCATATTGCCGAACAGATTATGGCAAAGTCACCATAATCTAATTATTTACCTGATTTTCACCAAAAATATTAGTTATGCGAGTTTAAGTTCATCATATTACATTATTCTGAATTGTTAATTTATGACAAAATGTATTCAGAAGTTAATTTTTATAACTTAAAAAAATTAATATTTAAGTATTTGTTTGTTTATTGATATATTTTTAACTTCCCGCTAAGAAAATTGCAAATTTCCAAAAATTCGGGAAGTTATTGGTTTCAGTCCGATTTGTGAAAATCGAAATTCCAACAGATGTCGACGTTTTGAGGTCCTAGGAAGCTATTTTGACTAATTTCACGATGATGTCCGAGTGTATGTATGTATGTATGTACGTACGTACGTACGTACGTATGTAAATATCTATAACTTCTGAACGGATGAACCGATTTTGATCGTCAAGGTGTCATTCGACTCAGTTTTTCAATATCTTGAAGCTGAAAAAAAATTGAGCTTGATCGGTAGGGCTCGTTCGAAGATATTCCAAAAATAAACTTTTTCAAAAATGTTTTTTTTGGATAACTTTTAACGGGCTCGATGGATTAATTCCAAAATGGACTGGGCTCTGGAGATTCATAAGCCGCGTCGAATGCCACCTCAAACATCGAAATCGGTTAATTCATTCAAGAGAAACCGTTGTCGAAAGAATTAAAAAAAAAATTTTCAGTATTTTGATAATTTCTCCAAAACGACTCGATGAATCAATTTAAAAATTTGATCAGTTATAGAACTCAATGAAACGCGTCGATTGCCACCTTAAACGTCTCAATCGGTTTATTCGTTCGAGAGATATCGTTGTAGAAAAAATGGTAAAAAACGTTATTTTTTTAAAACAAAAGCATACAAAAGTATTTTCGAGCTCGAAGAGCTCGAAAATGTATCTACTACAATTTTTCGAGCTCAAGGAGCTCGAAATACGCGGGAAGTTTTGGGGCTGGCCCGCAGGGTCAACCGACAGACCGATTTTTTTTTTTTGCATTCCTGAATCATAAATCGAATCCGATGAGCCTTTGAAAATTTTTGTGTGCAGTTACCTAAAATTTGGAATATTTTTGATATCCCTAAATTTTTGAGACTGTTGAAATAAGTTCACAAAAAGTATTAAAATTTTTCATCGTAAAAACTCATCACATTATTTTTGTTATAGTACATGAAAAAAAAGAATGATATTTATTAAGCATACGAAGTTTAATATCAAGAGTTATCTATGATAGCATTGATGATACCATGAAATTAAAAATAATTATAATCACCATCATTAAAGTAACAAGAACAATATTTATAATTATATCTCAATAATTATTATATTAATATTTTCTTAATGAGTAGAGAATGGCGAATTTTCATTTGTTAATTCGTGCAATTTTCCATCGTCTCCATTAACTAAAATGAATGTTATTTTTTATGTAATTAAATGAATTTTATTTAGCTCTATTTAATAGAAATATTGATTGAAAAAATTGAAAAAAATCACTCCACATAAATTGTATATCTATATATACATACAAAAAAAATGAGATCAATTGAAATTATTTAAAAAAATTCAAATCTAATTATTATAAGATTTTCCAATCAACATTTTTTATCAGGGAACACAAAATTATCGAAAATAATAAGAGCGCACGGATAAAAATTATAATTTTGATTGTTTTACTTATTAAAAGAAAAATATAACAATGAAGAAAACGACTTGATTGAGTCTAGTAAAATATATTAAGGTAATTATATGTTTGGAAATACATAATTTTTCATACGCTCTTATGTTTTCAGTCTGATAATATGTACATACATTGCCGTGCTTCCAACATTTTTATTATTACTCTTTGCATTTCGGGTTCTATCACATGTTTTAGATAATACTTCAATGAAATTTTTCCATCTCCAAGTAATTTTAAAAGTTGTGAAATTCTTGTATTAATTTTAATAATACAATTTTTTTCATATAATTCAAATTTACACCCTCACAGAAAAAACAGTTATCTTGAGTCAAGAAAATATTTTTGAAGACCACCGTTTTCGGGAACCAAGTCAAGATTTTCTTGAGCTAAGTGAATTTATCTTGGTCAGATAAAATTACTACTTTATCTGAGAAAGTTTAGGTCTCCAAAAAAATTTTCTTGGATTAAGAATATTTACCTTCAACCAAGAATTTTTTTTTTCTGTGCTCTGTCCATTTTTAAACACATATCATTGGATTTATCACAAATTTGCTTCACTCGCTCTATTAAAATTTTATGTAAATACTATTATTTACTTATTTATTTCAAATATTTCTTATATTTGCTTGGAAAGTTCAATTTTGAGCCACTGGATAGTATTTTTAAATTAATTTTAAGACTCTACTTAATCGTTATTTACGTTTGCCTCTTTTTGTTAAATGCAAATTGTTTAAAAAAACACACAGTAAAAATTTTTTCTTGAACCAAAGAAATTCTTAGGAGTATCTAACTTTTTTTTTTTCAAGAAAAAAACTTTCTTGAGACATGTGTCTTTGATTTACTTGTTTAAAGTTTTTATCCAACAAGAACAAAATATGTTTAATTGAGAATTGAAAATTCCAAAAATTATAGTAATTTATTTGAGAAATTTTTTAGGGTCATTACATTCACTGATAAATTCTTTAAACGAAAAAAAAAATTATGTAATCTCCTAAAAAAATTAACTTGGTTCAAAAGAAATAATCTTGAACCAAGAAGATGATTTCGAGGGAATTCCAGCCTTGGCTCGAGTAAAGAAATTTTATAAGCAGAGAATTAGTTTTTGATGTAAGTAAATTTTATTTGGTTCAAGAATTTTCTTACTCAATTCGAGGCTGGAATTTTTCAAAATTATTTTTTTAATTCAACATTTTTTGTCTCGAATTAAGTTAAAATTTTCATTAATTTAGAGGCAATAAGTACACTTCTATTATGTACTATTGTTCTACTTATTTCTTTCACTTACCGGAAAATTGGAAAACATCCGGTGACAATGATCCTATTTTACTTCCTAAATGCCTATCAAAATATTCCGAAATGTTAATTGAATCATTTTCATTTTTTTCAAATGATATTGATTCAGCCGTAGGCTGCCACCAAAGAACGATAAATTTCATAAATGATCGCAATTCATCCATACACACAACATACTTTTCTTTATTATCATCAATAATTGCATTAATTTGTTCAATTGCATTTTCGAATTGATTTCCCGGTAATGTCGGGATTGCATAGGTATACTGAAGGATTTCATCATTTAAATCATTTAAATTAAAAGTTTTCCATTTTCTAACCAAGATCTGCATGGAAAATCAAATTTTATAATTACTTTAGAAGTGCTGAATGAACTTGCAATTTTTTTTGCATAGAGAAGTGGTTATAATATTGAAGTGTGACTCCACTTTTTTCATTTATAGAACATCTAACAACTAAGCTTTTCATAATATTTTTTCGATTTAGTTTGGTATTCATAAAAAAAATAAATAAGTTAATTTTTTAATTCTTTATAGTCGATAATAGACAGTATCCCATTTTCGTATAGCTACCAAATAATTATATGCTCTACATAATTAATTTTCTTCAGATCAGACAGAAAAAAATACAATATTGTTTCAAAATGAAACACCTCAATGTCTATGTCACATGAAAATTTTTGACAAGCATTATTTTTGAGTTACATACCCTAATATAATTAAACCAACATCCTTTTAATTTGACATTTGTAAGAACTTCTGCTGTAGCTGACATCATTGGTATATGACAGTCGCTAACAATTGTTTTTAAATTTTCTTTTATGGTTGGCAAACGAATAAGAAGTTCTTGCCAAACTTTTGTGTACAAAGACTCACTTGTCGAATTCAATATTATGAATAGACTTGGAATACCCTAGATATCAATATAAATCAAGATTTACGCATATTATGAGCGGAACAGATATGTAAAAAAATCCAAAATTTTACGGTTAATCTTTTTAATAAAAAAGCGAAAGTCACTCTAAAATTTAGAATTTTTTTTTAAATACAGTCGAGTCGCGTTATTAGTCCTCTTAGTGTCTCTTATATTAACGCGAGCCTGGTTTTCAAAAAGAAAACAAGCCGGACTTATAACGCGACTCGACTGTATCTTAATATCTTAGTCTCGTTCATTTATAAGGTTGTAAATTGAAAAATAATTACTAAATTATCTCTTCTTATGTGAAATATCAGTAACTGTGAATGTTTAATATTACTTAACTGAATCTATAAAATAATTAAAATATGATTTTATAAATTGATACAAAATAATATGTAAGAAAGTTTTAAATTATTTTGGGAAAAAAAGTAATGAATGATTTTTACTGTACTTTGAATGTCGTATATAGATAAATTTCAGCAGCCGTACCAACTCTAGTGAACATTTCTTTAGTTGAAAACACACATGCAACCGAATTATCTTCTGCTACAACTTGGATTCTCAAAAGACTTTTAATTGGAGGATAATTAGTAATTGTATTTTCTAAATCTATCAAGGAGTTACTGATTGTTGGTTTGAACCATTTTATTTTTTTAGAAAGAGGAAATTTTTGACGGCTTTTCCGTTCATTTTTAAGTTGAGATCTATTAAAGTAAATTAAATAAAAATGACGACAATACTGCTCAAAAAATTAGAAATTATTTAATGATTTTTGATCTGCTATATCTAAATGAGAAATATAATCTCACT
Source organism: Microplitis manilae (assembly GCA_030273425.1). Taxonomy (NCBI): domain Eukaryota; kingdom Metazoa; phylum Arthropoda; class Insecta; order Hymenoptera; family Braconidae; genus Microplitis; species Microplitis manilae. The sequence goes on along the minus strand of CP092727.1, from coordinate 18,167,503 downwards.
TCAGATTCGATTGTGGTTCAGGATGATTATGCTCAGATAAGTCTCCGTCATACCCACTCGCCGTTTTAATCAACTTAGCCATACAATTGAAGTCCGATTTGTAGGAGATACATTTGAACTTTTTTCCATCCGATTTTTTAATTTCTTTATACAACCATGGCCCATACTGATATTTAAATGAACCGTTTTTCCCAGGAATTTTAATCAAATTCATTAATAAATCTATAAACTTGAACAAATTAATAAATTTTTATCTTATCTTTTATAGTGAAGATTTTCTATTGATCATTATTTCACTTGAGAATATGTAGATACCTCATTTTTATTGGAAATAGAAGTCTTATTTAATAACAAAACAAAAGAAAATAACAAAAACATAAAGCTTTTGATCGATATTATAATCATATCAGTCGTGTCATTAAAATAATCTCGTAAAAATTAGTTAAAAATTATCTGCATCTCGAAGAAAAATGTGTAAGTGATAAGAAATTATTTTTGGTTTTGTGTTGCAAGAAATATTTGGTATGGTGATTATAATAAATTACATGATGTGTTTGAATTTTCAGGGACCCGACAACAGGATGAAATTCTATTGAGAGGAAGAATGACTGATCACGAAGATATTTTTGCATCAATATCATGGTCATATATAAATTTATTTAAACGTGATGAATGGACGTGAGTACACACACGCGGGTACATACATACATTTTCATATGTGTATTATATTTCATGATTTTTTAGTCGACTTGCTATGAGGACAAGACTTATTCGTGTAAAAACACCTGCTACCAAAAACACCTATTACACCTGTTACAAAAAATTTTTTACATTGGGAGCGAACTTCATTAATGACTGATTCAGGAATTCCTAATTCTAATTGGCTCCTTAAATAATCTTCGCAATCGGTTCCAACATCAACTTCAGACTCATCACGGTGGTTCTCGGTGGATTTGAAGTCAATGTTTAAAGCCTTAAAGATTGTAGGATCCAATAAATCTGGTTTCATGAACCTTTGAAGTACTTCAACGAACAATTTCTTTGAAGAAGGTTGCAATTTATGGACTAACGTTTCACTAGATTGAAACTGTGCATTCATCTTTTCCAAAGAGTCAAGTGCAAATTTTAAAAAAAGCAGATATGCTTTTGTCACGGGATCATCCATGACACTAAGCAATTTTTTTGCAACTGCAACATTATGCATAAGAGATTGTTCGGTCAAATAAGAAATCATCGCCTCCCAATTATCTAAAATCCTAGAAATTGCGATTTGACGAGACAACCACCTTGTCGGAGCAAATCGCAAAAGTTTAGATTTTTGATTAAAACCCTCCTGAAAAACAGCAAATTCAGCCAAACGTTTAGGACTACCATTGACGAAGTTCGGAATTCCTGAGATAATTTCATCGACTTCACCTGGAATCGCAGCTTTACAAGCGTCTCTAGCGATTAGCGCTAAAGAATGACATATACATGGTATTGTCAAAAGATGTGGAAGACGTTTGGTCAAATGCTTCTGGAATGAATTATTTATACCAACCATGACTGGTGCATTATCACAAGCAAGTCCAATTAAATTATCCAGGGGAATTTTATTTTGTTCCAAACCATTTGTAAATTCCTCAAGAAGTTTCCTAGCGCAACAGTCGGTGGCATCAACGTGAATTAATTGTATTAATTCAGTCCTTATCATCAAAGAATCTGGATCAACATAGCGAGTCATCAACGTCATCCATTTGTCGTTTGTGTTATCAGTAGTCTCGTCAACATAAGCCGAAAACTTATAGTCTAGTCAACATGTGCCTTTTTGGTCAAAGTTTTTTCTTCGCCTCGGAAAATTATGATCGAGGTGTCATTCGATTCGTCATCGCATCTAGAAACTTTTTGAAAAATTTGAAGTGGCGCTTGCAAAAATTGCAAAAGTTATAAACAATTTAGTAAAAAAAAAAGGGGGTTTGGTTTTTTGCGAATATCTCAAAAAGTATTTAAAATTTTTGAAATTTGAAAAAAGATTCAAAAAGAGGAAGAAATTTCCTAAAAAAAAGTCCTACCTCCCCGAACTCTAGGACCAATATTTATAATTTTTTTAGGGGGTTGAAAATACGGCCGAAAACGGGAACTCACGGTTGCGTAAGCTCCGCCCATTTCGGACCTTTATTAAAAAAATATTATTTAAACTTATTAAATATGAAAATTAAGAAATGAAAAAATTCAGGTACCTACAGGATAGATCAATGAACAAAAATCCGGCGATCAAAAATTTTTATCGCGATTTTTCAATTAGTTATCCATTAGTTAATTAACAATTTTTTGTCGCACGAACTTAAACATTGAAAGTGCGATAATTGTCAAACTATAAATCTGGAATTTTTTTCCTTTTATGGAGCCATTTTACAAAGACTATAGAACAGATTCCCGTTGGAAAAATTAAAAAATTGTTAATTTTCACTTTGTTATTAATAATTTACTTAAGTGAAAAATTATCAAGCTCGATTAAACATTGGAAAAAATATTTTTTTTATAATATTGCTATTGGTCTGTTTCCTTATGATCATATGCTACTCAAAAATGTTTTTTAATAATTTTTATCTCATATTGTTTAAAAAATTGTTATAAACAAATGCGTTGTTTATAAGATAATCAAAAAATTTTTTTTTGAAACATATTCTTTGATGAAAATTATGACTTTTAGAAAAAAAATCGTTTCTTAAAAAAATTTTTTTATTGCTCAAAAACGCATTTGTTAACTAACTATTTTTTTTTATCACTTGTTATGAAAATTAAGGAACCATTTTTATTTTAAAAATCATAATTCATCTTGTACTTCGATATCTGAAAAAAAATTTTTATTTTTATTCAAATTTTAATTGTTTATACAATAAACAATTTGTTATAAGCAATTGAATTTTTTTTTTATATATTTTTTTTTATTCTAAAAAATACAACAAAAATAGCCTAGTATCAGTTTTTGGAAAAAAAATAATTTTTCGATTTTTTATTTAATTTTAAGTCATCTCATATATTCAAACTTACCTTTCGCGCCTGCTTTTCTTTATTTATTAGTAATATAACTTATAAACTATTGCAGGTACAACAAATTTATCAAAATCTTTTTTCTTCTAATTTAGCTACTCAACAAATTTATGACTAAACTAAAGCTCTAACTTAATTATTTATATAAATTTTTTGCAATTATTTATAAAAACTAAAAGATAAAAAATTTTTTAACTTCCCGCTAAGAAAATCGACGATTTTCGAAAATTTCGGGAAGTTATTGTTTTCACCCCGATTTGCGAAAATCGAAATTTCATCAGATGTCGACGTTTTGAGGTCTTAGGAAGCTATTCTGACTATTTTTAGAATGATGTCCGAGTGTCTGTATGTATGTATGTGTGTGTGTGTGTGTGTGTATGTGACCGGGCTATAACTTTTTAACTAATGAATCGATTTGGATGGTTGAGGCGGCAATCGAAAAGGCTTGATGGCCATCAACTTTTCTGAAAATTTTAGATCATTTCATTACGTAGACTCGAAAATATTGACGAATTACGAAAAAAAAATTTTTTTTTTTTAGTTTTTTATTGATTTCTCAGAAACGAGTCTAACGATTGACTTCAAAATCTAATCAGCTCTCGGGCTTAATAAGACGCGTCGATTTCGTCCTTAGCCATCTCAATCGGATAATTCGTTCTAGAGTTATCGTGGGAAATAGAAATGGTGAAAAATGGTTTTTTGCGAATATATTTGAAACAACTGAACTAAACAATTTCGAAATTTGATCAGCTTTAGAGTTTATTAAAACGCGTCGATTGCCACCTCAACCATCGAAATCGGATCATTTGTCTTAGAGTTATCGTGGGAGAAAGAAACGATAAAAAACAGTTTTTTCCGAATATCTTTGAAACACTTGAAGGAAACGATTCTAAAATCTGATCAGCTTCACAATTTAGTAAAAGGCGTCGATTGCTAGCTCAACCACCAAAATCGGGTTATTTTTCTAAGTATCGTGGAAAAAAGAAACGGTGAAAAACGGTTTTTTGCAAATATCTTTAAAATAACTAAACCAAACGATTTCAAAATCTGATCAGTTTTAAACTTTATCGAAACGGGTCGATTGCTGCTTCAAACATGAAAATCAAATCATTTGTCAATGAAATCTTGTGAGAGAAAGAAACGGTAAAAAACATTTTTTTCAAAAACAACGGCATGCAAAAGTATTTTCGAGCTCTTTGAGCTCGAAGCTGTATTTCTGACAATATTTTCGAGCTCAAGGAGCTCGAAATGGGCGGGATGTTTTGGGGCTGGCCCGCAGGGTCAACCGACAGACCGATTTTTTTGTTTTTAAAATCGAAATATCTCATTAACTATAACAGATACAACAAAAGTTACTCATATCTTTTTCATTCTGTATTAGTTGATGAACAAATTAAGCTCCTAGCTGGGGCTGTAACTGTATTATCTTAGAAATTATGAATAAATATGTCAGAATAAAAAAAAATTTTGCCTAATACATACTTATTAATAGCTGCTAATTGCTTTATAAATTTTAAGATTACAGCCCCAGCTAGGAGCTTAATTTGTTCATCAACTAATACAGAATGAAAAAGATATGAGTAACTTTTGTTGTATCTGTTATAGTTAATGAGATATTTCGATTTTAAAAACAAAAAAAATTTTTTATCTTTTAGTTTTTATAAATAATTGCAAAAAATTTATATAAATAATTAAGTTAGAGCTTTAGTTTAGTCATAAATTTGTTGAGTAGCTAAATTAGAAGAAAAAAGATTTTGATAAATTTGTTGTACCTGCAATAGTTTATAAGTTATATTACTAATAAATAAAGAAAAGCAGGCGCGAAAGGTAAGTTTGAATATATGAGATAACTTAAAATTAAATAAAAAATCGAAAAATTATTTTTTTTCCAAAAACTGATACTAGGCTATTTTTGTTGTATTTTTTAGAATAAAAAAAAATATATAAAAAAAAAATTCAATTGCTTATAACAAATTGTTTATTGTATAAACAATTAAAATTTGAATAAAAATAAAAATTTTTTTTCAGATATCGAAGTACAAGATGAATTATGATTTTTAAAATAAAAATGGTTCCTTAATTTTCATAACAAGTGATAAAAAAAAATAGTTAGTTAACAAATGCGTTTTTGAGCAATAAAAAAATTTTTTTAAGAAACGATTTTTTTCTAAAAGTCATAATTTTCATCAAAGAATATGTTTCAAAAAAAATTTTTTGATTATCTTATAAACAACGCATTTGTTTATAACAATTTTTTAAACAATATGAGATAAAAATTATTAAAAAACATTTTTGAGTAGCATATGATCATAAGGAAACAGACCAATAGCAATATTATAAAAAAAATATTTTTTCCAATGTTTAATCGAGCTTGATAATTTTTCACTTAAGTAAATTATTAATAACAAAGTGAAAATTAACAATTTTTTAATTTTTCCAACGGGAATCTGTTCTATAGTCTTTGTAAAATGGCTCCATAAAAGGAAAAAAATTCCAGATTTATAGTTTGACAATTATCGCACTTTCAATGTTTAAGTTCGTGCGACAAAAAATTGTTAATTAACTAATGGATAACTAATTGAAAAATCGCGATAAAAATTTTTGATCGCCGGATTTTTGTTCATTGATCTATCCTGTAGGTACCTGAATTTTTTCATTTCTTAATTTTCATATTTAATAAGTTTAAATAATATTTTTTTAATAAAGGTCCGAAATGGGCGGAGCTTACGCAACCGTGAGTTCCCGTTTTCGGCCGTATTTTCAACCCCCTAAAAAAATTATAAATATTGGTCCTAGAGTTCGGGGAGGTAGGACTTTTTTTTAGGAAATTTCTTCCTCTTTTTGAATCTTTTTTCAAATTTCAAAAATTTTAAATACTTTTTGAGATATTCGCAAAAAACCAAACCCCCTTTTTTTTTTTTACTAAATTGTTTATAACTTTTGCAATTTTTGCAAGCGCCACTTCAAATTTTTCAAAAAGTTTCTAGATGCGATGACGAATCGAATGACACCTCGATCATAATTTTCCGAGGCGAAGAAAAAACTTTGACCAAAAAGGCACATGTTGACTAGACTATTAGATTTTTGGAGAACTTCTACGACTTCTTGTGTTTGTTTAACGCTGACGACATTGTTGATAATTGCAGTAACTTTGGTTCTACTCGCACTCATGTTCTGTAAAACAGCAGGTTCTTGACCAATGAACTGGAATAAATGTAACAAGTCTCCAGCGATTGACAAGGGTAGATTTTTTTCACCTATAAAAGTCGCAAATCGAATTTCAGCTGCTTTAACACGATCATTAAAATCCAGTTCAGGTGAAGATGAACTGGCATCGCTTGGTGAATCAGCACTGAGATTTGAAACACGCAAATTTTTTAGGTGTGAATCAGTTTTGGCGTGTCGTCTTATTTCAAAATTTCCACAAGAATAGTCTTGATTACAGATGAGACAAAAAAACCTAGTCGGATCTTTTGGGACATCTGTCACCTATTTTTTCCACTCTGGATTTTCTTCTAGCCATTGGTGTTGAAATTTTTTTTTTCTTGGGTTTCATTTGGATTTTTTGGCAGAAGGCTCTGGTAAATCCATGTTTTAAAAATGACTAGATAACACCAATGTTACGCTGATAAAAAAATATCGAATAAAGAAAAAAAAAAAAATATGACACTGCCGTGGAATTGAACACGCGACTTGGCGAACGCGAGGCCAAAAGTACGTCCGAACGTTAAAAAAATTATATAAATAATTAATCAAACTAATAATATTTAATAAAATTATTCAATAGATAAAAAAAATAATTAAACACTTATTTAAATACCTGAGGCAATTGCTGAAATTCACTGGAAAATTTATATTTATTATTTATTTTAATTATTTATAATTAATTTATTTTAATTATAAATAATTAATTTATTATAAATATTAATTTATATTAAAACAATCACAGATAATCACTTGACATCAACGACGTAATCCACCAGTCACTAACGGGTTAAATGCTCACTGCGAACTGACCATCGCAACATTAAAAGTCTACCATTTAACTCACAGATACATTACACACACTAACAGCTTAGAAATACACATAGAGCGAACCAATTAGAACATCGTAAATAAATGACGTATATCATCTTCAAATTCCGCGAAGCAACGGTTTTAAGACTGCATGGACCTTTGGCGCGCAAACAAACGAAACGTCGATTGGTGATCAACGTCAGTGTCGAGGATAACTTTCGCGCGCTTTTTAATATATGCGGAAATTTTAATTTCATATTAGGAAAACATTAAAATATAAATAATACGAATAAAAATACATATAACAAAATAAACAATATATTTGTAAATTTAAAAAAAAAAAAAAAAAAAAATCTGATCAAGCCGCAGAATCGAACACGCGACTCTGCGAACGTGAGGCTAAAAAGATAGCACGCGTCCATTGGCCCGGCTTAAATGAAGAAGACGTGAGGTAATATAAAAATCGTATTTTAGACTTTAAGTAAGAATAAAGTCTACTAATTATTATAAATAATGTATCATTATTAATAATAATAAATTAATCATTAGAATTACGTGTAGTAGCATAAAAATTATAAAAAGCGATAAATAAAGTCTAAGAATCGCGTTTTGTTATTGATTTAAATAATATTAATAAGCTTTTTTTGTAAGAATTAATTTAAGATAATTAGAAAATAATTAATTATTAATTAGTTTAAAAAAAAAAAAAATATTCGTCTCAGTCGCGGTTGTGAACCCACGACTTGAAGCTCCTGAGATAAAAACATTAACGCACGTCCACAACACCATTATACCAACGATGTGCAACAGCTTATATAAAAATCGTATTTGAAATTTTGAGTAACAATTAAAACTAATAACTAATATTAATAATAAATTACTTTTAATAATAATTATTTATTAAAATTACAATTAATAATCTAAAATTTGTTATTAAATAAAAATATAATGACAGGATTATGTTTTAACATTTATTTATCCATTTTACAGCCATTTAAATTTGTTCAAAAAATTTTTAATCATCAGTTAATTAAAAAATTTGAACAAATATATATTTAAAAATTTATTACGTTAAAAAATAATTAAAAAAAAAAAAAATCAAATTCCAGTGCGGATTTGAACACGCAACTCTGAGCGGGTACGAAACGACGCATGGTGGGAGCAATATCTCTCCTCCGCTTGTTTACAGCGCTCGGTTTCTCTCGGCTTCTTTCGGTTTCCCGACACACCGATAGACATAATTGCGTGTGTGCACCGCGCACACGGCGCTCGGGAAGGGGTAAAAATATCGCACGTTCTGGCAGCACTGCTTTCACCGATTCGCAGAATTGTACCACGAGTTCAAAGTATTTTTTCTAGTACTTAGTATTTATTTATTATTTATTAAATTATAATGTTAAGTCTTCAACCGTCAGAAAGATATGATGACTTGATCGGTTTATTTATTTATTTCAGTACTATAAGAGTGCTTCCAAACGAGGTGAGCGTGGGCAGAACTTCCGATGGTACAACATCTTTAACATGTACTATCACCAGTTAAATCAAAGGCTTGAAAACTATTACGCTATCCACAAGGAGTTACCTTTCTTGAAGTAATTTTCGGTCATGTTGAACGTTCAATTTGTCTTTATTAATTATTGATAATATTATTACTGTTAATTATATTCAATTCAACAATTATGATCATTTTTACCAACATATACTATTAATTTGAATTTAAATGCCTAAAGATATCATGTTGTTTATAATATTATTCCGATAGTATAGCTGTATTTTATATAATAATAAAGCAGAAATAGAAAAAAAATCCATTTGAAAAATTGACATGTGTATGAAGATTCAAACCTGTTAATAAATTTTTATATTTAATTAAAAAATATGTAGATTATTTTTTGGAGTATAAAGAACCTTGGTTAAAAATACTGATTGAAAAGAATTGAGCAGCAATCACTCCATGCAAACTGTCTATCTATATATATAAACTAAAGAATTGAAAAGAATTGAAATCATTGAAAAGAATTCGAATTCCATCATTTTTAATTCTTTTCAATCAATATTTTTAAACAGGGAATCCATCCGCTGCCTGATCCGCAACTTCCTGGAGAACGATAAATTTCCGTGTGTAGCTAACTCTAATCAACACGACACGTGCTATTTTTAAATTGTCTAGGTTATTTTTCGGAGCACGGGGAATCCCGCCACTGCCTAACCCGCAACTACCTGGAGAACCGACTCCAAAACCTCCATGAGTAGATTTTGATAAATACGACACTTGCTATTTTAAAAATGTCTAGGTTATTTTTTGGAGCACGGGGAATCTCGCCGCTTCTGAATCCGCAACCTCCTGGAAAACCGACTCAAAAACCTCCATGAGTAGATTTTGATAAATACGTCACTTGCTATCTTAAAAATGTCTAGGTTATTTTTTGGAGCGCGGGGAATCCCGCCGCTCCTGAATCCGCAACCCCCTGGAGAACCGACTCCGTAAACATCCATGAGTAGATTTTGATAAATACGACACTTGCTATTTTAAAAACGTCTATATTATTTTTTGGAGCACGGGGAATCTCGCCGCTTCTGAATCCGCAACCTCCTGGAAAACCGACTCAAAAACCTCCATGAGTAGATTTTGATAAATACGACACTTGCTATTTTAAGAATGTCTAGGTTATTTTTTGGAGCGCGGGAAATCTCGCCGCTACTGAATCCGCAACCTCCTGGAAAAACCGACTCCGTAAACATCCATGAGTAGATTTTGATAAATACGTCACTTGCTATCTTAAAAATGTCTAGGTTATTTTTTGGAGCGCGGGGAATCCCGCCGCTCCTGAATCCGCAACCCCCTGGAGAACCGACTCCGTAAACATCCATGAGTAGATTTTGATAAATACGACACTTGCTATTTTAAAAACGTCTATGTTATTTTTTGGAGCACGGGGAATCTCACCGCTTCTGAATCCGCAACCTCCTGGAAAACCGACTCAAAAACCTCCATGAATAGATTTTGATAAATACGACACTTGCTATTTTAAAAATGTCTAGGTTATTTTTTGGAGCACGGGGAATCTCGCCGCTTCTGAATCCGCAACCTCCTGGAAAACCGACTCAAAAACCTCCATGAGTAGATTTTGATAAATACGTCACTTGCTATCTTAAAAATGTCTAGGTTATTTTTTGGAGCGCGGGGAATCCCGCCGCTCCTGAATCCGCAACCCCCTGGAGAACCGACTCCGTAAACATCCATGAGTAGATTTTGATAAATACGACACTTGCTATTTTAAAAACGTCTATATTATTTTTTGGAGCACGGGGAATCTCGCCGCTTCTGAATCCGCAACCTCCTGGAAAACCGACTCAAAAACCTCCATGAGTAGATTTTGATAAATACGACACTTGCTATTTTAAGAATGTCTAGGTTATTTTTTGGAGCGCGGGAAATCTCGCCGCTACTGAATCCGCAACCTCCTGGAAAAACCGACTCCGTAAACATCCATGAGTAGATTTTGATAAATACGTCACTTGCTATCTTAAAAATGTCTAGGTTATTTTTTGGAGCGCGGGGAATCCCGCCGCTCCTGAATCCGCAACCCCCTGGAGAACCGACTCCGTAAACATCCATGAGTAGATTTTGATAAATACGACACTTGCTATTTTAAAAACGTCTATGTTATTTTTTGGAGCACGGGGAATCTCACCGCTTCTGAATCCGCAACCTCCTGGAAAACCGACTCAAAAACCTCCATGAATAGATTTTGATAAATACGACACTTGCTATTTTAAAAATGTCTAGGTTATTTTTTGGAGCGCGGGAAATCTCGCCGCTCCTGAATCCGCAACCCTCTGGAGAACCGACTCCGTAAACATCCATGAGTAGATTTTGATAAATACGACACTTGCTATTTTAAAAATGTCTAGCTTATTTTTTGGAGCGCGGGGGATCCCACTGCTGCCTAATCCACAACCTTCTGGAGAACCGATTCCGTAAATATCCATAGGTTGTGGTATAGTGCTCTAGCATAATAGAAGTTTCGTTTTAATTTTTTATTAGCTCATAAATTGCAAGCAATTATATATTTTATTGGAATTTTATTTGAATTTATGAATTTATATTAATCAAAATTTACAGATGTCTAAAATCACGGGCTTCTAAATTTGCTGGTCTATATTTATATATGTCTATTGTTTAAGAATTCATATATTAATAACTGTCAGAATTTTTATAAATATAAACATTCAAATGTCTTTTTACTGACTTTTCTGAATTCAGTTCATTTTGTTTTATTCAATGTCTATATTTATATTTGATAAATTTTAAAATTATTCAATTATATTGTTGTCTTTTTTTTTATATATTATAATTTTACTTTTATTTGTTTTATAAAGTGTGTAATTATTTTAACTATCAAAATTTTTAATTTCTATTTTAGTCGTAATTGATATTTTGAGTCATTTATTTTCAGTGAATTATTTTTTTAATTTTGTTTAAATTGATGCTTATAAAGATTTTCATTTTATTGATTTCTCTATTTACAGATGTCGAAATTTTGATTTTTCTATTTTACCATAAAATTTTTAACCTGTACGAATATATATATATATACATCTATATTTAAGGAGGTTCATCGGATAATCACTTTTCTTACAATATCTTTCAATTTTTAAACACAAATACTTTCAAGTGTCCTGTATACGTAGGAATTTTTTAAAATAGTCCTTGCGGTACTAAATCTCAAAATATTAACAATTAAAAATCGTACATTTAACATGCATTCCCTATGTTGACCGTAGTTAGAGTGAGCATTTTATTAAATAACAATCATACTTTTCTTACAATATTTTTTCAAAAGCTGAAAATTATTAATTCAATTTATAACAAGTAATTTTTTTTTAATAAAAACATAAACGAGCGGTATTCATTTTTTTGTAATCAATTTTTAAAGTTTGTTACTTTTAATGATTTTCAAGCTTTCTCCCATAACCTGACGAGTGAGAGATAGTGACTTGGCAACGTTGCAGTGCGCGGGAAGTTCAAAACACAGTAGAAGCCCAACAGATTTAAAAAATTACAAATTATTTTTTCAATTTAGTCGTGAAGTCATTGTTATTTATTATTTATTATTTGTTGTCTCCAACTATGTATAATCTTGAAATTATTCAAAACACTTTCTATAACACATGCTCAAGGGGAAAAATATTCTAAATTAGAATGCAACGTAGCCAAGTATGAGAAAAGACGCAATGGTATCATTTTTATACTTCTGTGCATATAAGAGGATGCGCAAAAGTGTACTGTATCTCAACCACTTCTTATTGTAGTTAGAATGTTTTACACGGGAGAAATCTTTCTAAAAGTTGCAAACTACTGCTACCGATGAACCTCCTTAAGTCCTCGGAACCATAGTATTTCCTTAAGTACCCCGCTTTGCCCCCCCCCTCCCCCTATATATAAATAAGGAAAACTTATACAAGAAAAAAGTCGATTATGCATAGTAAACATAAAAATTTAACAGAAATGTTGATTGATACTACAATTATACAGCATTAGGTTTTAAAGTTTATAACCTCGAAGAAATTATTTTTGAAAAAAATGGATAAATATAATTTGAAGAGGTATAAAATTGTATTTGCTATTGAAAATAAATTTATCTCTACCGTAAATTGCAATTGCTTTTGTGGGATTAATAGCAGGTCTGGGAGTACTTTTGGTTTTGTTGCAACTCTTTCCTTTCACACTATGCTCCTTAAGGTACTGGTCTCCAAACACAGCAACAGCAATATTCTTTACGAACATTGTGTTCGTACTAGCATTATACACTGCATTGTCATATATTGCTTTAGGCAACTACACACCTTCACCTGAGTGTATCTGAAATATTAAGCGAAAGAAATAAAATAAGTAGTTATCCACATGTTCCGTCGATAACGGAAGTTCGAAGCTAATTGTCATCCTATTAACGTTAAAAATTCAAATATTTAAAAGAGTCACCACCTGGCGGGGTGTTAATTAAATTCATCACCACATCAAGTCGCACCGCAAACGCGCGCGCTCATTATAGCGTCGGTTGCGCTATGTATCATCGTCGCACTTATGCCTTTAGCATCTCTCTGTCACTCGGGTGTCTGATTTTTCCGTTCGGTCGAACCAACGAACCGGTGTCACCGCGTGTTGTAGTTCAGTTGACTACGAGTCTTACTACCGAGCGCACACACTGTGAGCATTCTGCTTTAATTCTCAAGCTAACAATTCCATATTCATCGAATAAATTAATGATCTGCTATAATTTAATTGCATCGAAGAGAGATAAGTATTCCTTGATATCGTTCAGGTATTAATTAAACTTATTTCATTGAAATTAACCAATATTTGTCAATCTTAAATTCGCGCGGGTAATACATCGTAATAAAAACAAGTCGGAACTTGTTACACGTGGGTCCTACCCACTCAACCCGGGATTCATTCGTGTTGCATTAAATATTCAATTGAATTGTGTTCGGTGTTTGATATTAACATTAATATTAATATTAAATAACAACAACCCAATTGACATTGGATAGTTAATAATTATATCATTCAGTCTTACTAAACATTCAGCATATCGTTCATTGAGATTTTCCCGCGTTCATAATTATCATTATTCATAAACAATTATACCGTGATCAATTGCTTAAATTCAGCATACACTACAACAACAGCCTAGTCGCCAACCAATAATCAGTCAATTCTAATTGATTCGATTCAATTCACTGCAGTAAATATTTGTCTCTGTCACAAACATAACCAAATAATCTAATTCAATAGATTATCTAAATATCATCTAATTCAACGACTAGTCGCATTATATTGTACATCGGCAATATAATTGAATTTCAATCTCGTTCAAACTAACTTCATTCTATCATCATTCTGCGCGATTCAAATCGTAAGACCGATCTGATGCATCGGTAATCTCGCCTCTGCGCATATACATTCGAAAGCTTTCACTCGATCTTTAGTACTAAGTACTATCTAATTGTCCCGCAGCGGACAATTGGATCTTCTTGCTTATATATAGACGTGTATATCTTGCACACAATCTTACAAACTAAGTACGACGATCCAGCATCTCGTAAGACCTAACTGCATACGCTCATTCATACGTTAAACATACACCCGTACACATACACACATATCTCTGTATCGTTCTTGTACCAATTGTTCAACGAGTTATCATCAATCTTCTATCAATATTCTTATATTCTCATGTAACTTCCTCAAAGGGTTTTATGCCGTAGTGCTTTCCCTAACTTTTTTGGGTCAGAATATATTCTTCATTTTGATACCCAATCACGATTTTTATTTAATACTACCTATTTCACCCATTCATCCTCCTCATAAATTAAGTTAAGCTCAAATACTAATCTAATTTTATTTCAGATTATTTAAATATTAATTAATAAATTAAACAAGGGAAAAAGGGATTTATTTCCCACTAACACCACAGTTATCCAATCCAGAATGTTGTTTTAATGTGGATAGTAACAATAATCCGAAAAAAAATTAATTCAGACGTAACCACATGATTATGTATTAATTCATATATGAAAACAACTATAGTACATCGGACACCATACATAATCCAGGTTTGATCATTCATCTCCACACTTAACGACATGCATGGCTATAGATGATGTCATGATGAACATGCCTGGTTATACGTGATCATGAATCGTATATTAACATGATATCAAGATGATATTTTTGGAAAAAATGTGTACACATATGACCAGATGATTCATTTATGATCATAGATAGTCATGTGTTACAGTAGCATGACCTTAGCAGGTTCGTTGAAGTACCATCTATGAATCATATATATATTCATGAATGAATCATGTGATCATATATGCTTACATATGCTAGAAACATATTCGGGACACCCGGAAAAAAGTTTATTTTTGGTTCGTATAGATCTATTTATGAAGAAGTATGAAACTTATTTACTCGGAAAAAGCACGCAGATATCTTCATGTTTAAATACTCATATCTGATCAGGTTCGAAAAATGGTCTTAACTTAGGATTTTTTAATAAAAGAAATCTTTTTTTTTTATTTAATCGAAGATGTCTTATTTTGCCTTACTTGGCCTATATGAATAGAGATGATCGTTCATTATCATATAGAGCCATTTTTGGATCTGATCAAATCTGAATATTTTTTCTTAGGAAGAGAATTCTACGTTGAATGTGTATGGCACGGCGATTTTTCTCGCTGGAATTATTTTACAAAGGTACTTCAATGTAAACTAAAATTTTTCATTACCATTCCGTCATCTAGCCGAACATAACCAACATCTGGAGGCCGATTGATATTAATCAAATCTATAGCACTGTCATCTTTTGATTTTGACTGTACATCTGAAAAATTTACGATTATATGAAATCACATTGTTTTATTATTTCGAAAAAAAGGTCACAAATATTTAACTCTATTTAACTTACTTTTTAATTGCTTCCAATTTTCCTCGTTGGTCGTTAGCTTTTTGACAACAAACTCTTCCATAGCAACAATAGTTTTATTCAGATCTACAACTTGTTCTTGTAAGCTTGATACAGTTGCATTCATTCGAATCAGTTGATCATTTACATTTGAATTGCTGTTTTGGCTCTGGTACGAAAATAGAATACAGTATTAATTCTACTCAGAAAGTAAAAGTTTATAATAAAAATAATTATTATAATTTAAAAACGAGTAAGTATATTTGTATCATATTTTATTTTTTACGCATATCTATAAATTTGATAATATTTATTTATTACAATTTAACTTAAATTTTTGTTTTTTTTTTTTTTTCAATAATAAAAATTAATCACTTAACATTTCTTATAATCTATAATCAGTACATTAAACTTATTAAATCTACCTTGTTAGTTCTGCTGTGATATTGATTTGTCAGTCGAGTTTCTCTTGCCATAATGTGTGAATTACCAGCATCATTATTTTGTAATTCGATATTAGAATTTTTATCAACAAAAATCTTATTTATTTCTGGATCACTATTGTTTCCAATGATACCATTTTTCGATTGATTATTAATCGTCTAAAAAATAATTTGTTATTAATTAGTTTAAAAACGTGTGTATATTAGAGGTCCAAAAAAAGAGTATTTTTTTCTTCGAGTGAGATATAAAAGTTCATTAGTTTAACACGTTTCAAATCCCCTCTCCAATAATTTACTCAATAAACAATTTTCAAGGGGTTCTTCACGAATTCGGGAACTCGCAAGTTAGCGAAATTCGGAATTTTTTTTTTAAAACCTTTTCTCTCTGGAGGTAGTAATAATTTCTGCCTGTAAAATTATAACCAAAAGTTTTAGCCTACAATTTAAATAATCAAACATTGCTCAAAAATTTTGAGTGTTTACGAGTACTATCTGTTTGACGATTTTGAGTGACCCTTAAATATTAATATCAAGGCTAAAATTTTTTCACTATAAATTTGTATTCTAATGAATAAAAATAAAAATCAATCCATACAACAAATCAGCTATTTACATACTTTTTCGTTTTTAATTTTACTTTTAGACTTTTGGTATTTAAAATTCAACCCAATTTTATTGTTCAAGACTATATAGTAATTTTTTTATTGTAGAGTAATTTATATTTTGATGAAATAATAAGAATTGCGCTATAAAAAAATATACAAATCAATTCGAGACTATAGATATATATTGTAAGTGAACATTCAAAATTCTAGAGCGATGTTTAGAAATCTATATTTTCATCAAAACTTTTTACTATGATAGTGGTTTTACACATAAAATCTAGTTTTGGAATTTTCAAAATTTACGAGCGGCCCCAAGAATTTTTTAACAAGCTGATTTTTCGAGAGAGCTTGAAAAGTACTGAACCAACAAATTTATATACAAGACTCGATAAAAAATGGTCAGTTTTTTTTTTACGATTACAGTGTACGAGCGTCTTTGTATATGAATATACACTGAGAAAAAAAAATACTTTTATTAAGAACATTTACTTGATACAAGATCATATATTCTTGACAATTTTCAAGAATATATAATTTTGTCTCAAGAATTTGTAGAACTGAAGGAAATGATTTTTATTTAATTTAAGCAAAGCTATTCTTTTGTTTACTTATAATATAATATCAAATCCATTGTTATGCCTCAGTACATTACTTTCACAGTCACTTCCAAAAGTGCTGACAGTGATGTTCTTACGCTCGCTATCGGCCGCATGACTACTTATTGTTTAATTTTTCTCAGAGCGTAATAATATCAGTTGTAGCATCACCTGCAATCGCTGACTGCCGGTAGTCAGTTAGAAAGAAGAACCAAAAGAAATAAGAATAATTACAGAACTATTAATTAAGAATAACTTTGTTTTAAATAGAATAGAAGTACTATTCCTTATTTTTTATAATCAGTAATATTATTATTGTAACAGGGTAAATTATATCTAATAGAGAATAAATAAATTTGAATTTGAATTTCGTTTCCCGCCGATAACCGGCCAACGACCTCGTAAGTTGCGAGTTAGTGTTGCGACTAGTCACCGGGTGTCGCATGGATCACTACGGCCCGTTCGTCATTTCCTAGTCTAAGATAGTGGGAATAGGTTTCCGGACTAGTGAACGGGAGTGAAAGAATATAATGGACTGCGGAACGTGGAAAACATCAGAGTTGCCCAGACGGCGGAACTGACCGGACGCAAACAACAACCAGGTAAATATCTAAGTCTACGTCCGCTTCACGTGGAACGAGGCGATGATTAATTATTTAATTTAACTTGTAAATTGATTATAAGGCCTCAGGGCCGATAATTACTTTAATTAATAATTAATTACATTGTCTAATGTGTACTGTTCATTGACAGGTTATCAGTCATTATAAAAAGGGTTGTTGTAAAAGAGATTGTGGAGAGCGGAGAGAGCGAGGAAAGTAGAAGAGAGCAGAGAGAGCAAAAAAGAGAGAGAGATCGGAGAGTCACACTACTCCTTGGTTGAAGGCTGGAATTTTCCTAAAGGTAAAATTATAATTAATTAAGGCCTCTCCTAATTATTAGAGGGCCGAATTAATTATAAATAAATTACTTAACATCTTCCCGTTGACTCCGTTAAATTATATTAATAGTTCAAGGCCTGTCAGCCGGTTCAACCACGCGTCTCGAACTTTCCATCAAATCTTTTGCCGCGCAATCGTCATTTTGTTGTTACTCTCAATTTATTATATTCAAGGCCTCTCGGCTGGAATAAAATAAATTTCCGCGTCAATTGTTCATAATTAGAATCAAATTAAATTCAATATTAATCATAAAAGTATTCCAGGCCTGTCGGCCGCCTTGAGTAAATTATCCGTGTCTTGAAAATCGTAAATTCAGGCCTCGTGACGCCATTTCCCGGGCCGAATGTTCTAGTCAATTCTAAACGTAATTCTAGTCGTAAATTTAATCTTAAAATAATTTTAAAGTAATTTTAAAATAATTATAAATTAACAAAACAAGAATATCAAAAGACGCTAGAAAAGATTGCGGAAAAATTTGTCGAGTGGAAGTTAAGAACGGATTATTTTTGCCAGTAAATTAAATTGGATATTAAAATATGCGATAATCGAAATTATAAAAAGGAATAATTGAATAAGATTAATTTTTGAAGACAAATGTGAATAAGAATTATTAGTGGAAAATTAATTAATTAATAATTAAATTCAACCTAAATTAATTAATTAATTAATATAAAGTGAACGAATTAAATAAATCAGTGAAAAGTAATAAGAATTAAAATTATTAGTGGAATTTTTATATTGAGAAAATTTAAGTCGAGTATTAAGTAAAAGTAATGATGTCATTGAGTATAGAATAAAATTGAGTACAAAGTCGAGTCAAGTAGTTTTAAGTAAAATTTAACTGTGTCTGTGATAAGTCCAGGGGACATTTTAGTTATAAGTAAATACACATCCAGGGGATGTTTTTAAATTAATATTAAGGTTTACCGTCCAGGGGACGAGGTTATAGTATTAAGGTTTTCCGTCCAGGGGACGAGGTTAATAAAAGTGTGTGTGGGTGTAATACCGTCCAGGGGACGAAGAAAATTAGTTTGTCATAAGTGATACCGTCCAGGGGACGAGATAATTTAGTTTGTCATAAGTAATGACGAAACTTTTGCCCATCTAAAAATTACTAGGGAAAAAACGAAAATCGTAACATTTAAAAATTCGAAAATCGTGATTCCAAAGAAGCAGCTAATTTCATGACTCAAAATAATTATTTAAAATCCTGCAAAAAGAAACAAAAAATAGTTATGCTAGAAGCTAACAAAAGAACCCGCCATAAAAAAAAAAGTTATTCGAAAATAATAAATGTAAACGATTAAATCAGACCGAACAGTTCAATGGAAAAAATAAATTCACTTCGTGAATCAAAATAAAATTCTGTCATCCTAAACGTATAAAAAAATACGTGTTAATTGAAGAATAATTATCCCACACATTTTCCCTCACATTTTCCCTACATTCAGACATACATTGTCCCATGAAGCCTAGATAGAAAGAGAACGATCGGCATAGGTTTTCTCGCCGTATTTGCGTCCGTAATAATGAGGAAACATCAGGTACAATATTTGTCTGCAAGGCAGCGGTAGTGTTAGAAAGTTCTGATTTTTAGAACATGTTTTATTGTAAACATTAGATAGTGTTATTGAATGTTGTTGTTGTCATAGTTAACAAATAAGCGTTTTATAAAATTGAAAATGGTTTAAAATCGTGCTGTGGTGAATTGTAAAAACAGTAAAAATAATAAAAAATGTAAAAAAGATTTACAACAGGATAAAAACTCCTTATTTAAGCTGCCAAAAGTAAGTATAACCCCAAAATTTGTAATTTCATTGATAAAATAATAAGATTTATAATCATATTTATTAATTTTAAGTACATTCCCATTTGGAAAAGAACAAAAATTTTAATATCATATATGACATTTACAAAAATTAATCACTATAGGCGCAAGTTGCCGCAGAGGAGTGTCTGTGATTGACACTTATAATTTTATAATCAATGCAATTTAATCATTATCATTAATAGTCTTGTATACTGAAATTAATATTTTGAAAAGTAATTAGAAAATTTCTTTTTCTTTGGTAGGACCCTGATATTGTTAGACAATGGAGTCAAATTTTGGGACAAGATTTAATGTCAGATTCGAAAGTTGACATTTTTATTTGAGATTTGCATTTTGAAGAAGAATATATTCTTCGCAAAGATATTATTATTATTCCTAATCAAGAACCGTTTGTGTCTGAACGAAAGAAAATAATACTCAAACCTGGTGCCATCCCAACGTTATAAAAAAATATCAGCTTAACAACACCTGTTACAAATATTTCTGTAAATGCCAATACAAACGTAAGAAGTCAATTGAAAATTATATCTACGTAAATCAAAATTTCAGCTGTCAAATATTAATTACTGTTTTTAATATCATCGATTTTATTAATTTCACAGGAAAATGATACATTACATTCAAGTCGAATATTGCGTGATTATGAATGCATAGAAGTCAACGAGGTTTTTGATGACAGTTCAGTTGAACCTAATAATATTGAACAAGTATGACTAGAATTATTTATAATGTAATGAAGTATGGTAATCGATCGGGAAATTATAAATTATTGGAGCAAGTATTCAAGTATTGAAATATTTTCTATGTAAAATTATAAATCGGTGCTAATATTTATAGTATTCGTTGTTTTTTTTTTATAATAATTAAAATGCCAACTTGTTACCTATTATTAATGTACATTTTTCCAATTTTTTATTTTTCATAAAAGATTTAATAGTTACATTGAAATAAAACTTGAAATATTTCTATCATTAATCTTGTTGATATTGTTTACCAATTGATTACGACTCTAATAATTGAGCAAATCCGTGAATATAATATTTTTGATTTTCTTTTTAATTCAATTTTTTTACATGTTTGTAGACTAGCCACAATGATCCCAAGCTCACTGCAATCAATTCAGAATTTTCAATTCAAGAATTGATGAAGAATTTATAAATATGTAAGTTACCAAAAAAATGGAGCTGGGTTGATGACCAACTTGATTTACCAGCAGTAATTCTTTGTTGCTTAAATTACATATCGTATGATGTAAAGATTCGGGTAAAAATTGATAAGACTCTTAATATACTTGTAAGAAAATTTTATATTTTTTTTAACGACTTACTGGATGTAGCTAATTGTATATATTTGCAGGTAACTGATGTTAAACTTAATAAATCTCGATCATGATTACGACATAATGAAAAGCAGCGACGAAGTGGTTGCATATATTGCTGGATACATGGTTAGAAAAACTAGCCGTTGTACCGAGTGCTCCACAATGCATCAAATCCTTGATCAGATAGCTTTACGCGATACGCTTTCTAAAGTTGGTTGCCCTGATCACACTAAGCAATTAACGATGAAGGTCATAAATTATTTTATTGTCATGCGAGGTCATTTTTTTACTAAATTATTTAACAAAAACATGAGCCAACGAAGAGCTCTCACTAGAAAGCACCGAAAATCCGCGAAGTTAACGTGATTAGTAGTTAAAATAAAAACTTTTTATTGATTACGAATTCAATTATTATTTATTTATAATTTTATTTTTCTTGTGAAAGTTTATAAAAAATGTAACTGTGTTAATGCTATCAAAATACAATTAGAAAAGTATATTTTTCTTGAAACCTAATTAACTACTTCATTTTTCTTGATGATTCTTGGATTTATTCTTTCACAGCCCATCAGGTAATTTATTATTTATTATTCATTGTAAGACTTCATACTTTTATTGTATGTATATTTATATATTTGTGATAAGAAATTTTTTAAACTCGATTTTACAGCTTCAAAATTCTGTTAATATTTGTTAACGTTTTCATTTTGCTTATTATTACTTTTTAAATTACTATTATTTATTTCTACGCGATATCAATTTGATATAAAATTGATTGTTATAAATATTAAATTATTATTTGTTCTCTAATTCCCAGTTATGGGGCTTGCAATAGTCTATCGAACAAGGTACTTGCTTACCACAGCGTTGGACCAGGTTCGATTCCGACATGCACCAATGAATTTTATTTTCACAATACTATTTATGTGCATTACATTGGCAGCCCCCTGGTGGTGGAATACCAACGATTTTTCAAGCGAGTGGAAGTGGCGCCGACTTCATTACAAAATGATGGCGGAACACAAAAACTCGATTGAATCTGCAGGACTCTGCTGCCTCTATGACTAGGCTAGCGGGTGGGGCTTCTTATCAAAGAAGAACACCTGCATCGGCCGAGCATTGATGGCGGCGGAGGTCCATAAACATTCGCAGAACCTCTAGCTTTGGTGTAAGCCAACGTGTCAAAGCAATAATAGAGGGAGTCCTCCACCAGCACCGTTGCCCTTGGGTAACAGGCATCCTCCATTGTATAAGTGCCTTATCTTACATAGTGGGCTCTGTAAAATGGACCATAATACACCCACATTAACTTCCCAGGTGACATAATTTCGGTCGACAAGACCCCTCGACGACAAGGACACGACGTAAGATGGCCACGGCAGCTGGCGGCTAGGACTCATAGCGACGGGAGTACGACGATGGGCTTAGCTAACGCCAGGTCCCGGTTCTTCCTGAACTAGTGGGGACTACTGACAGTGGCTGTGTCCCGCGACTTGCTTCCTTAGACTCGGGGCGGGGAATCACCGAAATAAAAACTATGTCTCTTCCACCTATCAACTCACAAACAATAGTATCTGAAATAGTTAAAAGTATATATAGTTGTCGGAAAGACAGTGGGCTTGCTAAGTTTATTGTTAGGTGGACTGGCAAAAAGGCTAGGCTTAATAACAATGATCACCAGGACCACGATCCTCTCCGACAACTATAAAAATTGTCCTCAATGGGCCCGGGTACAATGGCTAACACAAGCTGAGTGCGTGGTTAAATCCAATTCATTCATTCATTCATTCATTCATTAAATTTCCAGTTATTATTAACTTTTTCTTGGTATTATTTTCGATTAATATTAAATATACGTATTTTTTCCCAATAATTAATGATCAAAATTTATAATTAATAATTATTTTTTACCATTTATTATTTGTCTCCAATTTTTCATTAATTAATTTTCTAAGGGACAATTATACCGTTTCAAATATCCAACCTGTCGAACCGACGCGCTCTCTACCGACATTTTAAGCCCCCCTATCATGCCACGTATACAGAGACGCGTACATAACACAACGAGCGTGCTCCTTCTATCTGGGCTTCGTACATTATCCCATACATAATCCCATAAATTTACCCACACATAATCCTACACATTTACCCACACATTTTCCTATACATTATCCCACACATTTTCCCACACATTCAGACATACATTATCCCACACATTCAGCAACACAATTTCCCACACATTTTACCGAACATTATCCCACACATTTTTCCTCACATTTTCCCTACATTCAGACATACATTATCCCACAGATTCAGCAACACATTTTCCCTCACATTCAGCAACACAGTTTCCCACACATTATCCCACACATTTTCCCTACATTCAGACATACATTATCCCACACATTCAGCAACATATTTTCCCACACATCCAGCAACACATTTTCCCACTCATTATCCCATACATTTTCCTACACATTTTCCCACACATTCAGACATACATAATCCCACACATTATCTCATACATTATCCCACACATTTACCTACATGTTATCCCACATATTTTCCCACACATTATCCCACATATTTTCCCACACGTTATCCAACACATTTTCCCACACATTTTCTTACACATTATTTTACACTTGAACTTCAATATAAACGCACTAAACTATTGCATACAGGTAACCTTCTGTACTTAAGAAAAGTTTCCATATGAAGATTAAATCACTTAGGCATACACTTTTTACTTCTTTCACTGCGTATGAATATCTATCATAATTTTCATATCAATAGAGCGTAAGTTCATTTGTTTATACTTCGAATTTTTTTTTTTAATTCTGCAATCATCGATTGTTTTTTTTCTATCTTTATAATTATTATCAAAATTTTGACATTTGATGAGTCAAAATCAATTTCATATCGCATTGAAAGAAGTTCCAAGAAAATCTGAAAGACACGTCAATTTCTTAATAAATCAATCAATCAGTCATCTAAGTAATCTTTTAAGAAATCAGTGCATTAACTCATAAATAATTCAATAAATTAATAAACATTTGTCATAATGCATGCCTTGATATTATGGTAATACCCTAAAACCTATTCTATTGTCCCATCGAAGGAAATTATTGAACATTCAAAATTTAATTATTGTCTGGTTAAATACAAGAATAAAATTTATCGTGGTAAACTAGTGGCTCAAAGTAGTAAGTTTTTGAATTCTAACCATTGTCTTCTTTGTATTTTTTTTGTTGCTATTTATATTACGATATCTTCTAAAATTTTCACTGTCCTCGAACACTCCAAACGTTGTAATTTATTTATCTCTGAGCTTCTCATGCCGAAAAATATGTAACATGTTTTGATCGAAATTTATTGCAAGCGCACACGTGCATACACGCATGTAGGTGCCTACTTTCAAAAAAGTCCAATCGACTTGTGACATTGACCAAATGTTAGTATCTGTTTAATGCCTGATTTAAAATAATTATACGGAAGTTAAAAATTGGTTTTTCGCTTCAAAATCCTCAATTTTAACAGTGGAGAGTTAAATTATTCACTCAGCTTATAAATCAAGCTATACTTTATATTATTCCTAACTACACAGAAAAAAAATAGGTGCTGCAACAGGACGCCGCCCTGTTGCTGCAGCAGCATTTCGTCTTGTTGATGAAACAAGATTTTTCTGTTATAGCAACAGGAAAAATCCTGTGGGAGAAACAGGATTTTTTACGTTGCTCCTACAGGACGTGTCCTGTTGCTGAAACAAGGAAAATTCTGTTTCATCAACAAGACACAATGCTGTTGCAGCAACAGGGCGGCGTCCTGTTGCAGTGCCTATTTGTTTCCGTGTGCAATATAAAAACCATTATTTTCTCGTAGCGAATAAGAAATGGTTGGAATCGCTCGAAGTTAACACCGATGGAGTTGTGATTGGTCAAGTCTTAACTACTCCAAATAACAATGTACTTCAAAATAACAGCAAAAATATGACGGAAAATTTAGACAATAGCATTACGGATACTAACGAAACTAAAGGGAATACTACTGACATTACAAATACTGTAACTGATTTTACAAACTTTGAGAAAATACAAAACAATGATACTGACGTAAACAATACTGACACTCACATTTTAAACTGTGACAAAATGGACAATGATAATACTACTACTGACATAAAAGACGGCACTAAAACTTACAATAATGATAACGCTGACGCTAAAAATACTAACATTGAGATTATTGACTATGACAAAATGCATACTAACGAAAACGACACTGACATTGTAGGCTATGACAAAACTTATGACAATATTAAACATGAAATTAGAAATACTGATATTAGTACTGCGAACAGTGACACAACTCAAGAAAATACTGTTGATGATGAATTTGTAGGCTGCAGCAAAGCTTTCAGTAAACATACTGATATGGACAGTGCAGACTATGATAGAACTTACTCTTCTAATACTGATAGTAATGCTACTGACCGCGAAAAAACCTACAATAATACTACTGATATAAATCACCGTGACACGACTATTACTGATGCTAGTACTGATAAAAAAAAACTGACATACAAATTACTGAAATTTACTTTACCGTTCTCTTTGCTCACCTAGGCCAAAAAGTGTCAACTTTGCGACAGTTATTAA
The DNA here is from genome assembly GCA_030273425.1 of Microplitis manilae. Classification (NCBI taxonomy): domain Eukaryota; kingdom Metazoa; phylum Arthropoda; class Insecta; order Hymenoptera; family Braconidae; genus Microplitis; species Microplitis manilae. Next base: position 18,141,584 of record CP092727.1, on the reverse strand, counting down.
CCATTACAATACAATCGAATGATTATGAATTACGCTATTAGCTCGATGATAATAATACTCAAAGATCAAAACAATATAATTTGATGATAATCATTCCAGAATTCGTTAAGCTTCATACATCGCCAGAGGAACGGATCAGTCATAATAAGTTTAAAATTTGTGTCACACAAATGTGTAACACTCTCCGTCATCCGAATAAAGGACAAAAAAATTAATTATAAGTTTTATGTGACACCGATAAATTGTTAATTATGTTAAATAAAAAATGAACTTTACTTTAAATAATGAATATGAAATTGTATGTACTAAGGTGTGGGAAAATGTGTTGCTGAATGCGTTGGAAACCATGTAAGATAATGTATCTGAATGTCTGTGAAAATGTGTGGGATAATGTGTAGGAAAATGTGTGGGATAATGTATGTCTGTATTTGTGGGATAATGTGTGGGAGAGTGTGTGGGAAAATTTTGGGATAATGTATGGAAATATGTCTAGGATAATGTATGGGAAAATGTGTGGCTGAATGTTTGTCTGAATGTGGGGGATAATGTATGTGGAAATGTGTGGGATAATGTCTAGGATAACGTGTGAGAAAATGTATGTCTGAATTTGTGGGATAATGTGTGGGAGAGTGTGTGAGAAAATTTTTGGGATAATGTATGGAAAAATGTCTAGGATAATGTGTGGGATAATGTTTGGGAAGATTTGTGGGATAATGTGTGGCTGAATGTGTACAGAAATGTGTGGGAAAATGTGTGGGATAATGTATGTCTGAATGTGTGGGATAGTGTGTGAGAAAATTTGTGGGATAATGTATGTCTGAATGTGTGGCATAATGTGTGGGATAATGTGTGGAATACTGTCTTGGATAACGTGTTTTGAATCATATAAAATATATCAAAAATCAATAAAAAGAACATTTAATTCGTTTGTTTGAATTTATTACTGTTTTTGTTTTGTTTAGTGACTAAGTTCGAGTTTACAAAATTAAACTGACAGTTGTCATAAAATAAATCGATTAAGTGTTTGATCACTTTGATTTTATTTCTCTCAAATATCCAATTAAGAAAGTCAAGTTGTGCATCGTATGTATAATTTTCTCGTCTTATTACGAGTGTAAAAACTTTATTTTTTGTTTACTAAGTTTTTGAATTTTTATTTTTTTCTGATTACGTTGGCTGTTTTTTTTCTATCGCAATTGAATATTAGTGTTATTTGCTATTTAATCACAAACTCATTATGCCAAGACAACGACTTCCATTTCTCGGTCGATGGCAACGCATCGTTCAGCAGTTAAATATTGAACCTGGAACTTTCAACGTTGGTAATGATTTTGTATACTGCACGCTCTGTAAAATCCAATTGAATTCAGTTACACGACGTGATATTGAACGACACATTTTGAACAACACTCATCAATCTATCGCTGATCGTCGAGCTCAACCTATTGAACCCACTGCGGACGCTGTTTCACAATGTCAATCTCGTACGAGCACGTTCAATTTAGAACTTGCCGAGACACTTTTGGCTTCCAACATTCCATTCGAGAAATTGAACAATCTCAAGTTCCGTGGATTTTTGGAAAAGTACACTTCTCAATAAATTCCTACAGCTACAACATTAAGAAAATCATATGTTGATCTAATTTATTATTCAAAGCTGCAGAGACTTCGGGAAGGAATTGGTAATCATTCAATTTATTTATCAGTTGACGAAACGTCTGATAAATTTGGTCGATGCATCACTCACGCAATAGTTGGTACTCTACTTCCTGACCAGGCTACTGTGTCTCATTTACTTCATTGTGGCTGTATTCCCACTGCTAACGTTGGAGAAATAGAAAATTTTGTCAACATTGCATTAAGTATTTTGTGGCCAGACAATGTCCATCATAACAGACTTCTATTGTTTGTTTCTGATGCTGCACCATACATGATGGCAGCAGGATTGAGGCTCAAAAATACCTTTCCAAAATTGATCCACGTTTCATGCTTGGTGCATGGTCTTCATCGAGTAGCTGAAACAATCAGAGAAACATATGTAAATGCGAATGGTGTAATAGCAAATACGAAAGCCGTTTTTCGTAAAGCTCCAACGAGAGTAACACTATTTCAAGACATGGCTCCAGGTGTTCCCCTTCCGCCTGAACCCTTTATTTCCAGATAGGGTGAGTGGCTCCAAGCTGCTTCATATTATCACCAGTATTTTGGGACGATTGAGCCCGTAATAAACGCACTGACCCCTGATGCTGAAGTTGTCCTACGTGCTCAAGAGTTATGGCACCTCCCTGATTTGGAACGTGATTTTGACACCATCCATCGAAATTACAGTTGCGTTGCAGATGCTATCAAGACTTTGGAAACCCAAGATCTTGATTTAGAAACTGTAATCGAGGTAATAACAGGGATATCAACAAACATAACGGAAAATTTACATATTCCTCAGGCAATAAGAGATAAAATGTTGAATGTACTTTTGAATAATACAGGGTTCAGTGTTGATATCATGAACATATTCACATCTCTTCAGGGTGAACCGGACATCGATATTCCACACGGTCGGATCATGGAAGACGTAAGATGTATGACGTATACACCACTTACGTCGGGTGACACTGAGAGATCGTTTTCGCGATTGAAGAATATTTTGAGTGATAAACGGTACAACTTGACGATTGCTAACATTGGAAAGTATGCATTTATTAATGTTAATACAATTGATGGAAATAAACTGAAATCATCATTACGATTCGTGAAAAACGTCAAATATTTATGAGTAAAATTTGTATACCTTCTGTATGTGTTTAATTTGCAAATTCTATATATAAAAATAAAAATGCATATATAATTCAATTGTTACTGACCATTCAGAGGCTTCGAAGCATGTTAGAATATTAAAAATAAAGAAATATGCGTTAAAAACAAAATATATTACTATTTCAACGTACATCCTAAGAATTAAATTGAGTTTCTAATATTAAGATAATAAGTGTGTTAGAAGTGTGAAGAGCACGTGATAGTAAATGTGTAGGATAAAGTGTATGTCCATGTGTGGGATAATTAGGAAAATATGTGGGATAATGAGTAGGAAAATATGTGGGTAAATGTGTGGGATTATATACCTCTGAATGAGTCTAATAATGTGTGGGAAACTATTGAGACAAATCGCTTTTCTCTTTCACGATTTTTACCAGCAGCCACCAGAATTCGCGGGTTGAACCCTGGCTTAGGCTGGCCTCTAACAAATTTTTATTTACTTGGACAGAGCAATGGGCGAGGGTTCTTGCAAAGCAAGGACCCGCACTTATTCAAACTCGGCAACGTTATGAAAAGATCATCAACTCACCTCACGGCTTATTAATTAACAATAGGTTTCTTATAGTAAAATAAACTTATCAGTTCTTAAGTAATAATAATATTCTTAATAGACAGCTCAATAATTCTTACCAGTAAAGTAGGAAAATAAAGAGTATGAGTGAAAAATAGAATGAGAGAAATTAACCAGAAAATGCAAGTTTATTGCCAACTATAATAATATTCAGTTACTTACAATAAATACTGCGCAATTTACAATGAATGCAATGTCCTCGTAGGTACAGAAAATACAATGGTTCCTCCCAGTGGAATGACGCAGTTATACACAATATTTAATATTTAGTAGAGTAGAATACTTAATACCGCGAATAATTCGTCGGTAACGCACAATATGATTTATTTTATTAAATCGTTATTTGTAATAATAATAACCGTCTATACGGAATAATAAAAATAGTATCACAAGTAAAATTGCCAGAATAATAAGTGAAATAGTATCAATATAATTAATAGAAAAGAATCGCAAATGAATACTAGATAACAAGTCTAGACGCTAAGTGATCCAGGATCGAAGTGATTGACCGATAATTGAGGGTCTGGGACTCGCCTCTGAACCATCCCCACTTCACCCTTACGGACATGCGTTGACGTGAAAATTAAGTCATGTGACCATGGCACTATCACGTACTGAATTTAGGCGGCAACGAGACGGAGAAAATTAGGAACCGCAAGGCTGAGGACGACGAAGACAATTCACATTGTCTCAATATGTCATTGAATGTTTGTCTGAATGTGGGGGATAATGTATGTCTAAATGTGTGGGATAATGTGTTGGATCATGTATGTCTGAATGTGTAGGAAAATGTGTGGACAAATGTGTAGGATCATGTATGTCTGAATGTGTGGGTAAGTGTGTGAGATAACGTGTGGGATAATGTGTGTGAAAATGTGTGGGATCATGTATGTCTGAAAGTGTGGGTATGAGTGTGGGGAAGTGTGTGGAAAAATGTATAAGATAATGCCCGTCTGAATGTCTAGGATCATGTATGTCTGAAGGCGTGAGATAATGTGTGAGGCAATGTGTCATTGAATGTTTGTCTGAATGAGTGGAATAGTGTGTGAGAAAGTTTGTGAGATAATGTGTAGGAAAATGTATGGGATAATGTATATCTAAATGTGTGGGAAATCGAGTAGGATAATTTGTGGGATAATGTATGTCTGAATCTGTAGAATAATGTGTGGGATCCCGTATGTCTAAATGTGTGCGAAAATGTGTGGAAAAATGTGTAGGATCATGTATGTCTGAATGTATGGGACCATGTATGTCTGAAGGCGTGAGATAATGTGTGTGAAAATGTGTGGAAAAATCTGTAGGATATTGTGTGGGAAAATGTGAGGAAAAATCTGCGGGATATTGTGTAGGAAAATGTGTGGGATTATGTGTGGGAAAATGGGTGGGATAATGTTATCGGAATCTGTAGGATAATGTGTGGGATAATGTCTGCCTGAATGTGTGGGACCATGTATGTCTGAATGTGTGGGAAAATGTGTGGGATTATGTGTGGGATAATGTCTTGCTCAATAAATGGGATATGTGTAAGATAATGTATATCGGAATCCGTGGAATAATGTGTGGGAAAATATGTGGGATAATGTGTGGAAAAACGTGTGGGATAATGTGTGGGCAAATGTGTGGGAAAATGAGTGGGAAAACGTGTGGAAAAATCTGTGGGATATTGTGTGGGAACATGTGTGGGATTATATGTGGGATATTGTGTGGGGAAATGTGTGGGATTATGTGTGGGAAAATGTCTTGCTGAGTAAGTAGGATTATGTGTGAGATAATGTATATCGGAATCTGTGGGTTAATGTGTGGGATAATGTCTGTCTGAATGTGTGGGATCATGTATGTCTGAATGTGTGGGAAAATGTGTGGGATAATGTGTATAGGAAAATGTCTTGCTGAATAAGTGGGATATGTGTGGAATAATGTATATCGGAATCTGTGGGATAATTATTCTTTAATTAACAGATTTTTTTTTTATACTTTTAGGATGACAGAATATTATTTCGATTCACGTAGTTGATTCATTTTCTCTCATTGAACTATTCTGTCTGATTTAATCGTTCGAATTTATTATTTTCGAATAATTCTTTTTTTTTATGGCGGATTCTTTTTTTAGCTTCAAGCATAACTATTCTTTTGTTTTTCTTTGCTGTATTTCAAATAATTATTTTGTGTCATGGAATTAGCTAATTCTTCGGAATCACGATTTTCGAATTTTCAAATTTTACGATTCTCATTTTTTTCCTAGTAATTTTTAAACGGGCAAAAGTTGTGACATCAGTCATAAGTAATACCGTCCAGGGGACGAGATAATTTATTTTGTCATAAGTAATACCGTCCAGGGGACGAGATAATTTAGTTTGTCATAAGATACCGTCCAGGGGACGAGATAATTAGTTTGTCATAAGTAATACCGTCCAGGGGACGAGGAAATTAGTTTGTCAGAAGATTATTAGTTTGTCATAAGTATTAGTTTGTCATAAGGAAATTATTGGTTAATTAATAAAGCAAGGTGGTAAAAATTAATAAAATTTTGATCAGCATTATTTCAGTTATTTTTCCATTCCTCACCTCTCTCATAAAATATTACAAACGACTCTGAGAATTATATTAATTTAATTTAATTGATTAAAATAAAATCATACAACATCCGGTTCTGGAAGGCCGAGTCCATCTTCCAGTGGCGCCCTAATATTCGTCTATAATACTAGGTGCGACCAGACTTGGCAAGCTAAACACTCTGTCATATTATCATAGTTGTAAGACATTCAAATCAATTTACTATCATATTATTTGTAATGTATTTAAAGTGAAGTTTTCAGTGTTATTTCTCAATAAATAAGTGAAACTTTATTAAAATTAAAATTCGAGTGTTGTTATTATTCAAGAAGATTCCGAAAACTCCCAAGGCATAACATTAAAATTGGTGGTAGCTAAAAGGATTTCTCAAATCAGTGTGTCCGAAACAACGGAATTTTATTGACAGAAAATGGGAATTTTCGTATTACTGTAAGTAATTTTAAGAGTATTTACTTATGCAGAACAATAATTTTACGGAATATCGTGAAATAAAAAAAAGTGATAATTCGGAACCGACTGAATCGACTAGTGAAACGTCAAGTAATTCAGAATTCGATTACAAAATGCCAGTTCAAAATGAAGAATTAGTAAATCTTATCACTGCTTTACAAGGACAAGTTAATGATTTAACTGCGAAACTAAATTCCCTTCCTAAGGATAATGACTCAAATTCGCCAAACGAATTAGATAATGAGTCCGTCGCATCGGAAACTAATAGTATAACTCCGGATAAAATGAAAATTTTAAAATCACAATTAGAACTAGTTACGGAATTTGACGGGAATAACATATCAGTGGAAACGTTTATTTTTACAATAAAATCTGTTTTGAACGACGTTGCGGAAGACTCGAAATCAGTTTTTATTAGATTAATAATTTCCAAAAAAATTGTGCGACATGCGAGAAAAATGATAGATGGTTGGGACATTCGATCAGCCGAAGATCTACTTCAGGCGTTACGGAATAATTTCGGTGAATACAAATCATACGATGTTGCTTTGCTTGAACGAAGTCAATGTCAGCAAAGTAATGAGAATATTCTCAGCTACAATAAAAGATTCAACGATTGTCATTTAAATGTAAAAAGGTGTGTTAATAACAATCCTGATCTCAATGTAACCAATAGAGCTATAATCTTAGCAAATGAAGAAAAACAAAGGCTTGTTCATTACATCCGTGGCTTACGTGCTAGTATTAAGCTATTTGTCAAAGCGAGTAAGCCAAAAACCCTCCGTGAAGTTAAAAATTTAGCGTTAGAAACTGAAAAAGAAGAATTAATTTCTCTAACCCTTCATAAGAAACCTTCTTCAAGTAACTTTAAACCACCCCAGAAACCTCAAGAAAGTCGAAACGCCGGTCCTAAAATTCAAGGATTTAATCAGAAATCTGAAGTTAAGAATAAATTTCCGTGCCATAGTTGCGGAAGTCTAGAACATTTTTTTAGAAATTGTCCAAAAAGATATCAGACTACCTACCAAAACTTTCCGTCTCGTCGATTACCAAATGTTCCGCCAAATCAGATAAAATATACTCAATGTCGAGAAATAGAAGAAACCCCGGAGCAAATTTCACACTCAGAGTCAACAGTGCCGTTGGACAGCGAAATCATACGTTCCTGGCAGACACAGGAGCATCCGTCAACATCATCAAATTAAAGTGTACCATTGGATTACCTGTAAGAAAAGTAAGCGCAGAAATTACCGGAATCAATAATATTCCAATAATTTGTAATCAAGAATGTAAGGTTACTGTTGATAAAGTGGATCATATTTTCTTAGTTGTTCCCAATGACTTTCCATTAGAAGAAGATGGCATTGCAGGAAGACCGTTCTTAGAAATAGAAGACGCGATAATGTTGACAAAACAACGAACAATAATTTTTAATCGCGATCAATCTCAGATTCTCCAATTAAAATGTAATTACTCAAAAAAACGAAGTAATTTATTGAAAGAAAACACTCGACTTTCTCATATCTTAAAGGCTAAAGAAAAAAATGAAATCTGGGATATTATTGATTCATACCAGGATATATTTTACTTGCCAGGTGATCCACTACCTACTACAAATTTAGCCGAACATACAATAGAAACAACCGATGAAATTCCGATAAATGTTAAACAATACAGATTTCCACCTGTTCAACATGAAGAAATAACTAGACAAGTAGAGGAGATGAAGAAAAATGGGATAATTCAAAATTCAAATTCACCCTACAACTCACCCGTATGGATTGTGCCAAAAAAAAAGACGCATCAGGGAAACAAAAATTGAGAGTTGTAACAGATTTTAGAAAATTCAATGATAAAACTATTCAAGATGCTTATCCATTACCTAACATCGAAGAAATTTTAGACCAACTTGGAAATTCAAGATATTTTTCTGCTTTTGACCTTGCAAGTGGATTTCATCAAATTGCTTTGAATCCGAAACATCGAATGAAAACAGCATTTAGTACTCCTCAAGGTCACTTCGAATATTTGAAGATGCCATTTGGACTAAAGAACGCTCCTGCAACATTCCAAAGAACGATTGATAATGCGTTGCGAGGACTTATTGGACGAATATGTTTTGCTTATCTTGACGATATTATCGTCTATGGGAAGACATTGGCTGAACATAATAAAAATTTGAATATCCTTTTCCAGCGACTTAGAGAAACTAATTTGAAACTTCAACCCGACAAATGTGAATATTTGAAACCTGAACTGCAATATTTGGGTCATATCATCACAGAAGATGGAGTCAAACCCAATCCTGAGAAGTGTAAAAGTGTTTTAAAATTCCCGACGCCAAAGAATGTCAAACAAATTAAACAGTTTTTAGGAATGACTGGTTATTACAGGAAATTTATTAAAGATTATAGTAAAAAGGCAAAAGCCTTAACAACTTTATTACAGAAAAGTGTAGAATTTCATTGGGGACCAGAACAAAATGAAGCATTTATGATTTTGAAAAAAGAATTATGTTCAGAACCAATTCTGATTTATCCAGATTTCTCGAAAGAAATTATTCTCACAACTGATGCTTCAGGAACGGCTATTGGCGGTATATTGTCTCAAATAAAAAATAGTAGAGATCATCCGGTGGCTTACACGAGCCGTTCTCTGAATAAAGCAGAAAAGAATTATTCAACAATTGAGAAGGAATTATTGGCAATAGTATGGTGTGTTAAACATTTTCATCCATACTTGTATGGACGTAAATTCAAAATTATCACAGATCATCGTCCTTTGGTTTGGTTAATGAATCATAAAGACCCACACTCAAGATTATTGAGATGGAGGATAACTTTGGAAGAATACGAATATGAAATAATTTACAAGAAAGGGAAATTGAATACAAACGCTGATGCACTATCCAGGAATCCTGTCTTAGTGTTTAGAAGAATGAATGCTGATGATCTAATAGATTCAGAATCAGAAATAGAAGACGAAACCGAAGAACTTACAGTGGGAAGTAAAAGAAAAAGGAAAACTATTAGATCTAGTTTTGAAAAAAAAATACGAGAAGATAAAGAGACACAAGCAAATAATTCAAGAAGTCAATCTCGAGAGATTAAGAAGAATAAAGGAATTAAAAGAAAATTAGAAACACCAGGAACTAGTGGTGAAAGAAATAAAAAATTACGCACGACAGAAGTACAAGCTTCACAGGAAGATCATCACCTTGAAGATTTAGAGCATCAAATTGAAGATCACTCAGAAGAACTCAGAAATCAAGAAGATGTTATTAAATTAGGAAAACAATTACATCTGACGAATTCGCCAATACCTGAGGGTAGTGTTGATGTTTCTTTCGTCCGAAATAATGAATCCCGGTCGATTGAAGTTTATTATGGTGAAGAAAATAGAGAATTTCATATAATTGTTGAAGTGAATGCTCACACAACAAAAGAAGAATTACGTGAAAAAATATTTGAGATATTATACTTAAGTACTGCTGAAGAATTTAAGGAACTCCATGTTGATCATAATGGGTGTGCTCAATTAACTGGACTTCCAAAGAAAGAAATAGAAAAAACATGGAAAGAAATATTTGATAGAGGAAATACTCTGATAATTCTGCATGATAAAGAGACAATAATTCCTCAGAACGAAGAAATTGGAAAAATATTGAAAGAAAACCATGACAGTATCCTAGGAGGTCATGGTGGAATAAAGAAAACTTATTATAGAATTTCTCAGAACTTTTTTTGGAGTACTTTAAGGAAAGACGTTGAAAACTACGTAAAGAAGTGTCAAGTATGTCAGAAGAATAAAGTGAACAGACATCCAACTAAAATGCCAATGATACCCTTGTGGAAATTTTTCTCTGCAGAAAGTGAAAATAATTCTTACAAATTGAAAATAAAAGTTTTGAAAATCTTATTTTCTCTTAAAAACTCTGAGAAACTCGTAGAAAGTCAAAAAAAAATCATATAAAATCCTGAAAAGTCAAATATTCAGTCAAATTTGGCAATTCTTCAAGAAGAATTATTAAGACTTTTTAAGATTTTTAGCAAAAAATTTTTATATGGCAAAAAAAATGTTTTCCAGAGTAATTTAGAGAAATCTAATGACATAAAGAATATCATTACAATAATTGGAAAAAAAAAATTCTGAAAAAATTCGGAAAAATTTGAAAATAGTAGGTAATTTATTCAAATTTTTTTATATTGCAATAAACACTAAATAATTTACTCATTTCAACAAATTAAGATATTAAAAGGATAGGTAGGATATTTATGAATAACAGTTTTAATTATCAAAATGATCAATATTTTATTTTGGTGTGCTAATGAATTATTCAAACTATTTAATAATTTAAATGACAAAAAAAAAGTATGACAACCCGGTAAGTATAATTGATATTATAATTATTTTTAGTTAAAAGTAAGTAAAACTATACAATAATAAAATGAAATACTTAATAATTTATAATTATTATCAATTATGACTAAGTGAAATATTTATATAATAAATAAACTATAATTATTTGAGTTAACCCGTACTAAGTCAAAATATACAGTTATACTAAACTAAATAATTTGTTGATGAACATTTCACGTAATAAGTGCCAAAAAAATTTTACATTTATAAATGGAAATATTTATGAGGTAAAAAATTATCACAATAATTTGTTATTGTAAAATAACAGAACCTTATTATTTGCATAAACTGTATTATAAAAGAACATCAAAGTTAATATCACTTCATTATTATTTTACTACTATAATATAAATATTGTATTAATACTTTCAAAATTTTTAACTGGCAAGATTTTAAATGATATGTAAGTAAAAAATGCTAACAACTTAATAATTATCTAAATGTAAATATAACAAGATGTGAAGAAAAATAATGTTTTTCAATGTAAGAAATGTTTAACCGAGCAGTATTCATAAAAATAATTTCTTTCAATTAATTTGAAGAACAATACAATCTTTATCAATCGCCATAACTTCCGGGTGGTATGAAAATAACATAACTTTTTGTTTCAATGGATGTCAAAATACATGGTTGTAATATCATGCTTGCTTCGCAATATTGCAATTTTTTAGTTATTAAACATTCTTCAACATTGTGAACAGTAACATTCCTAGACGAAAAAAAATATTCCTTCCGTTTTACTACTTCTTCAAAAAAGATGAAAATTTTTTTTTCAGTTTTATCAGTACCAAAATAACAAATATTTTTGATTATGCCTATCTTGCCATTTTTAAATAATACTGAAGAGTCATTTATTTTTTCGCAAAAACGATAACTGTCTGATGTATATCGCTTGCCGTTTATGATAAATCTATTAAACGACTTACATTTGGCGGATTTATTCAAAAGTTTTTTCTCTTCTGGATTTAGTTCATAATCTTTTCCCTTTCCAATTAATATGCAGTTGTCCACTTTTAAAGTATTCTTTAATCGTCCTGTTAAATGTTTTTCACAAAATTTTAGAAAATCATCGCTAACTTCAATTTTTTTTTTAAATAACGGTAATGACTTTTGAAACAAGTATCGTCTTGCGATTTGTACAGCGATATGATTTGGACTTTTTCGCATCTTTAGACCAAAGTGATTTTCATTTTCAAAAATGAACGTATTATGAAACTGCAAAGGACCCAAATTCAATACACATCTTTTCATATGTAGCAATAAATGGACATTTTAAGTCATCACTTGTTTTCCGAAGTATTATTGATATAATGCTACATATCTTACAATTAATGAACCAGCCATTTCAAGATCATCATATTCAATTATTTCCAATAATAGAATACGCACTGCCTCTACTAGTAGAGCTAAATGCTCTAAATATTTTTGAGGGAGAATCCTTTTGAGACATATTAAAGAATATAAGAGCAGCCATGATCTCCATTCACTCGCCTTCCACATGTCTCTTTCGGTGATAGATCTCGGTGAGCGTGTTATACATGTCGGATGCTTAAAATCTATAAGATTAGTATTTATTACTTCGAGCTGATTAGGATTACCAATATAGTAATCTTTACCGAATGATGACAGTAGTATCTCGGTGTGCTGCTTTATTACTCTTGTTACGTCCTGGTTGATGTTTTGGCGCTGGCGTAGTTGAGCGGTCGATTTAAATTGGACGTAATAAGAACTTACATATAATTATAAATAATTATTAAGTATGGGTTGAACAGCCACCATTTGGTGGTTGCAATAAACTGGTTATTTGATTATATATATTATTTTATATATCTAAATCCGATTTATTCAATTATAAGGATATAATTTTGATTGATGTGAAAATATACAGTTGAATTAATTTATAAATTGTTAATGTACTCTTAACAATAACTTCGAGAGGGTGAGAATGAAGTTGTATTTAATATTGAGCCTGACTGCTCTCGATAATTCTATGTTTCAGACTGACTTCTCTTGATCGAGAAAAACTAGAGTAGCTCTTATCAATACGCTTGGGCATCAGGCCCGCGCATCGATTCATATGGAGGGGTCATTCGAGATAACGCATGTTCTCGAATGATCCATTCTAATATTTATTGAAAATACTTAATTCTCACGATCTCTCCGCTTTTGTTACTAACAAATGAGTCACTTATCTATTAACAAAAGTTATCTTAAACAAAATAGATGTTTGTGCAGCTGCACGTCTCGAGGATTTACTCGAGGCGTCAGCGCTTATTTATATTTGATAAAATATAGAAAAATAACTTTATCAACGATTACTCATATCCTTTACTTTCAAACATCTTAAATAATATGATTATATTATATTATTTTATATAATTAATTAAATACTATAGAAATTACTTGGTTATCGATATTCGATATTATTAGTTAGATTTCAGGTCGGTAATTAGAGAAGTAAATGCCCACATCATCTGACGTCCAGGCTGGGACGTAACACGCCCCCACCCGTTAGACGAGCGCCCTCGCTCGTTCGGGCCTTATCCATGAAAGATACTAAGTATTAAAAAAATTTATTTTACCGACGTGAAATCTGTACACGTTTAATTTCTTTAATATGGTATTTTTTTTTTTTTTTTTTGCTCATTTTCTATTTTTTTCTTAAATCATTAGAGGATTATGTTTACATATCAATTTATTCATGCAATACTATATAATATAAATTTCTTATTCACTATAATGGTTAGATAGGCAAAAAAAATTGTATTTCTTTTATTTCTTAAGATTATTATTATATATAAAAAAAATTGTATTATATATATATATTTTTTTTCTTTTTTTTTTTTGTTTTTTATTATATTTAACTAAATTATTAAATAACTGTCGTTTTCAGTTATGCGTATGAGTAAGAAAAAAAAATTTCTATTATTTTATTTGTCTATTATCAATTTATTGTAGTAATTTTTTTTTTATTCGTTTATTTATTTATTTTTCGTTAGTATATCTATGTGATATATTCTGTTTAACTATTTTCTCAATTATTTTACTTTTTGCTTCTCTTTTCTATTCTTCTTATATTCTTAATATTTTATCTTCAGAAATCTGGTTATTATTTTTTTATTTTACAATTGTTTATTGTCTATTTTGCGTTATATTATAAACTATTATTATACTAATTCTAGAATATTCAATTTCTAGCATCATTTAATTCGATTTATTTATTATTTTTTTTCTTATCTTCACTAATTATTTATCTTTAATTATGTCTATGTTTCCAATCTTTCGAAATTATTTAGAAATAAAATTAAAATTTTTTTAATTTTCGTAGTTATTCTTACATTTTATTTAAATCAGATCATGAATTATTTGATATCATTTGTTTTTCTTTGTTACTTTTAATAAATCATTTTGTTCCCTAGAGTTACTTAAATGCGTTTTTGAAAAGGTACTGGTGTAAAAAAAATTTCAATTTACTTATAAGCTATCTTAGCTCTGTCACAATGGATGAGTTTTCTTTTTCCTGGCTTATATTCAATTTCTATATCGTTTTTATCTGGGAAGATTTCAGTAATTTTATAAGGACCTAAATAATTATCATCAAATTTACCATCTCTCTGATTCTTTACTAAAAATATATTTTGACCTATTTTAAACTTTACAGGATTTATTTTTTTATCGTATCGTACTTTAGATTTTAATTTTGGATTTTCTAAATTTTCTCTTGCTTCTTTTCTTGCTTCTAACAATCGAATTGCGAGTTCTTTAACATAATCTGCGTATGTAGGGATATCATCTAAGTATGAAAATTCTGATGGTAATCGCGCTTCTTTACCAAAAACTAATCTATATGGGGTAAACTTTGTACCTTCGTGTACACTCGTATTATAAGCAAAAGTTGCATGAGGCAACCATTTATCCCAATCATTTTTATTTGTAAAATGTTTGATATAATCTGTTAATACTTGATGACTTCTTTCTAATGAACCGTTAGATTGCGGGTGAAAAGCTGTCGTTTTTATTTGTTTCATTTTGAAAATTTTAGCTACACAACCCATAACTTTACCTATAAATGCTTGACCTTGGTCTGTTAAAATTACTTTTGGGCAACCGTGTTTTAATATGAAATTCTCGACTAGTGCTATCGCAATGTCTTTGGCTGTCATAGATACTAGCGGTATTGCAAAGCAATATTTTGAAAGATCGTCTTGCATCGTTAAAATATATGAATAACCGTTTGCTGATGTTTCATTAGGTACTACTATATCTAATGCTAATTTATCCCAAATTTCTGCGGATGTATCTGTTATTACCATCGGTTGTTTTGTTTTTATCCTTACTAATTTCTTTTTCTGACAACTAATACATTTTCTAACAAAATCTTCGACATGTTTTTTAATATTATCCCAAAAATATCTTTGTCTAATTCTGTTGTAAGTTTTAGTTACACCTTTATGACCTGCCATTGGGATCTCATGATTTTCAGCTATTATCTTTTGTCTCTCTTCTACTGGAGGTATTACTATCAGATCTCTACAAATAATTATTTTAATATCGGTTCCTTTAAATGTTTTAGCTATAATTTTTTTAATTTTTGACCATACAGTTTTGGATAAATCACTTCGACCTTGAGAAATACTAATCGATTTTAATTTTGTTTTTTCCATATATAATTTAAAATTTTTAAAAGCTTTACAATAATCTTTTTCGGTTGGTGTATCTCGACTATCACTTTGAGTTACTAACGCAAGTACTTTCTTTTTAGATGTTCCCATTTTAATTACTTGACCTGTTTTATAATTAGTTAAAGGGCTTAATTTTAAGTATCCTGACACTAAAAACTGTTTTCCGATTTCGCTTGGTACGGTACCATCGGCGTTAATAAAACATAAATAACAATTTTTCTGCATTTCTAAGTTATCTCTTGTTTCGTGTACGTTCTCGTTACTGTAGTCATTTGAAGTGTTTGAAATTATAGATATATTACCGTCAGAGTCTATTTCCTCGTTAGATAAATTTTCGTTTGCTATTATGATCGCATTGTCGTTTGATTTGTTTTGATTTCTGTCTAAATTTAATTGTGTTGAATTTTGTTGTATGTCTATTTCATTATCAGATGAGTTTATCTGTTCGATTTGGTCAAAATTTTGGTCATTAAATGAATTTATTTGTTCTATCTGTTCGAAGTTTTCGTCGTCAGCTGAATTTATTTGTTGATCGAAGTTCAGGTCGTTGATTGAATTTATTCGTTCAGGCGATTTTGAATTTCGATCAACAGGTGAATTTGGTGTAGGGTTTTGTGATTCTCTGCAAGATGTAGTTTGTTGTGAATTTACTGGGCTTGTATTTTCGTTTATTATTGACAATCTATTATTAGTTCGTTTATTATTTAAATTTTGTCGACGTTTAATTGCTTTTAGAGTAACCATTATGTCTGGTAATTTGGATTGTGAATTTTTATTGTTTGGCTTTTTCGTTTTATTTTTAAAATTTTTCGCAAGGTGTTGTATTTTATTTGGAATCTGTTTTTGTGTATGTGTATGTTCGTCGTAGTCTGTACAGCATGAACATGTTTTGATTTTACGTTTTCTAGTCGATCTACGTAGTTCCGGTGTAATTTTATTAGTATGTGTTTGTTCTGCAACAGTACCGTGAGGTCTGTTCTTGTCTGCGTCTGTTAAATTTGGGTTTTTTTTTGTAGTATTTGTTTTTGTCTTTTCTGTAATTTTATTGGCTATTTTTTTCTGTGTTATTGTGTTAGATTTTATGGTTGTTGTGTCGTCAGGTGATTCTACTGTCATGGGTTCAATTACAAAAGAATTTTCTCCTATGTCGTTAGTTGACATGTTTATGTTATTTTCTGGTTCATTATGAATTACCGCAGAGACGTCCATAATTTTTGGGTAATCGCCTCCTTCGTCAGAAGACCAAGGGATTGCAACTCCCATGTCTTTTATTTACGGATTTGGGTTTGATAGGAGTTCTTGGGGTGATAGGGATTGTTTCGATAGGTGATTCAGTACTAATGTCATTTGAATTTTCTGAATATATTTTTGAATAAGTCATTTCTGTCTCGTCAGTGTTTGATTCGTCGTCAGAAGTTTCTGGAATAATTATTTTTTCAATTTTCTTACTTTGTTTATTTATTTTTCTACGTGAACGTATTGTAGGAGAGGGTGTAAACTCTGCCATTTTAGTTGTCCTTTTGATTTGAGAAGTATTAAATTTATTTTTATTAATTTTTGCATTTTTCTTATCTATCTGTATTTGTGGATTTGGATGTGTAGATGTAGCTTGTGTTCGTACGTTGGGTAATAATGATAATGGAGTATTCGTGGTTTTACCACTTTCAGGTGTCTGTGGGTTTGGAGATTGAGGTGATGGTGTTAAATTACGTGAATTTTTATGTTTTGGAGAGTTTATAGAATTATTAGAAATATAAGACAAACCGAAATCTGTCATATCAGATTCGTCACTTAAATACGAAGGGTTGTTTTTAATGAGTTTTTTTCTCAGAGTTACAGCATCATACATGTCTCCTGATGACGACAATCCGTCAGAATAATCGGGAAGAGTAATTGATTTATCTGGTTCTGGATTTGAGACGACTTTGCATTTAGAATTTTTATTTAATTTTGCATTTTCGTTAGATTTACGTATGCGATTTGAATTTTCGTTAGAATTTAATTTATTTTTATTATTTTCATTTTGATTTTTAGATCTGAAGTTTTTATTTATCGAATTTGAATTTAGTTCTTGAGGATTATTTGTTTCCAAGTTTGTAAATATTTTATTATTTTTATTTTTACTTAAATCATCTTCGCTTAATGATTCAGTACTCGAAAATTTTTTGTATGGATTATATCGTCTGACGTCAGATCTTTTCATTTTTAAATTTTTATTTTTACCGATATATCCGTTTTTATTATTTTTAATTTTAACTAACCGTTGGTCGATAGGGTGATCAATCCTATTGCCATCGCTAGTGGGTTTGACGACTGGGTCTGTAGTATTATTACTGACTGGCCCAACCGCTTGAGTTTTTGGCTCAAGTATTTGACGTTTTTCGACCGAATCTTCTATACCGACCGCTTGAGTATTTTGCTCAAGATTTTGAATTTTCGAATTTATTTTTCTAACTCCATCGACTGAGTTAGTCGCAATTTTATTTTTATCGCGAATTATTTTATTACTTGGAGTAATTTCCTCTGAACTTGAATTATTATTTCTGTTAAAATTTGTAGGTAATTTATTTTTATCATTATTCGAGCTAATTGACTCTGAATTAGTTTTGTATTTAGGTTTCTTTTTTAAGACTTTACCATCGTCTGAAGGATCTGAAGTCCTCAACCTAGCGATTCCGGGTTTTCCAGGTCGCCATTTAATTTTAATTGGGTAAACTTCGCGGTTTTCAATTATTGGGTTACGCGATAAAGCGTCCGCGTTTGTATTTATTTTTCCCGCCTTATATAACACGTTATATTCGAACTCTTTAAGCCGTTCTCTCCATCTCATTACACGCGATGTTGGGTCATTCATATTATTTACCCACACCAGCGGTCTGTGATCGGTGACAAGAGTAAACTCTCTGCCATAAAGATACGGTCTAAATGTTTTCATACCGAATAAAGCTGCGACCATTTCTTTTTCGGTGGTCGAGTAATTTTTTTCGTGTTTATTAAGTACACGAGAGGCTGCTGCAACAATTGTATCTTCGCCAATTTTGCCTTGTGAGAGGATTGCTCCAACTGCATAGTTAGACGCATCGGTCGTTAAAATAAACGGTTTCGAAAAATCGGGGTATTGCAATATCGGAGCTGTACATAGTTTGTCCCGCAAGGTTTCAAAAGCTACCTGATGTTCAGGCGTCCATGTAAATCTTGCGTTTTTACTTGTAAGGTCGGATAGGCATTTAGCGATTTTTGCGAAATCCCTAATAAATCGCCGATAATAACCAGCAAGTCCAAGAAATTCTCTCACTTGTGTTGTATTTACGGGTGTTTGGAAACATTTGATCGCTTTGATTTTATCGGGATCAGGCTTGACACCGTCGGCAGATATAAGATGGCCTAAATAAATTACTTCTTTTTTTAGGAATTCACATTTATCGGCTTGTAGAGTTAAATTCGCACTTCGCAAACGTTCAGCTAATTTTTCGAATTTAGTGTTATGTTCTTCTAGAGAACGTGCGTAAATGACTATATCGTCTAAGTAAACAAAGAGATCCGCTCCTTGTAACCCGCGTAACACCAAATCTATTAACCTTTGGAACGTTGCTGGAGCATTTTTAAGTCCAAATGGCATTCTATTAAATTGATAATGACCATGAGGAGTTGTAAATGCTGTTTTGTGCTTATCTTTAGGATCTACTTTTAATTGATGAAAACCCGATTTTAAATCAAATACTGAAAAATAAATCGCACCACCTAATTGATCAAGAATATCATTTATCAACGGGAGTGGATATGCATCTTTAATAGTTTTATCATTTAATTTGCGATAATCTATAACTAAACGCCATCTTTTATTGCCTTTTGAATCAGCCTTTTTGGGTACGATCCATAGGGGGGGATTATAGGGGGAGGTCGAAGGTTCTATTATGTCCATCAACATTAATTCTGTAATTTGTTTTTGAATTTCGTCTTTTTGTGCAGGTGGATGTCTGTATTGTCGAGTATTTACCGGTACGTCATCGTTAGTAGGTATATTGTGAGTCGCAGTATCTGTAGCGCGCAGTGGTTCTCCCGGAATGTGGAATAGGTCAGCGTATTTCTCTACTAGAGAAACTATTGCTTTACGCTCTTCCTCATTCAGATGTTCTAAACGCAAGAGTTTTAACACTTGGTCAACACGATTTTCCCGGGCCCTGGTACTGTTATCGTATTTATCTGTGTCGTTTTGCGTCAAGCTAGTATCCTCATCTTCACTTGTCCCGAAAGGGTACAAAGGAATTACGGGTACTTTTACTTTAACATCCTTATCAAGAGTATTTATTGCGTACAAATAAGCGATACCATTACTATTTCTAACTAAAGCTTCGCCCGCGTAAATACCATTTTCAAATTCGATACGAGGTGTATAACCCTCTTTAAGTTTACTATCGACTCGAACAAACATTGCTGTTTTCGTTCGAGCTTTTAAAACGAAATATTCTCCCTCGGTAAATGATAATTCTAAATTATTTAAATGTTTAAAAATTATAGTATTTTCTACTAAATTAATTATTCCGCCATGTTCGCGTAAAAATTCCATACCGAGTATTCCACTATAATCTAAAGGAAATTCGTCCGGGATGACATGAAAGTATGTAGTTTCATTAAAAATTTGTATTTGAATTCTACCCAAAGTTATAGCTTCAGATACGTCATTTAGTTTATAACAATAAGAATCATCAATTAGATTTTTATATTTTACTTCGCCGTATTTTATTAAATTTAAACAACATCCCGTATCAATTAATATTTTTCCGTAACTCGATATTATATCTTTAGATTTAAGCATGATAGACGTAGGTTTGTAGTCTATTGACATAGCACCTACGACATAAGTTCGCGTTGGTATTCTTAATTTTTGTTCGAAATTTGGCGCTGAGTTGCTACGTTTCCCATCGGAGCGCCGTCTCGAGGGAACGCTTGGTCGTTTCCCGTACTTGTACTCGGTTTTGAATTTAATGCATCGCGTTTTCCTTCGTTATAAATTTTTTTCCAACAATTATTCATTAAATGACCATTCATTTTACAGTAATCACATTGAAGAATATTTTTATCTATAACTCGATTAGATTCAGTGCTTTTTCTTTGCATTAAATTTCTACATTCTTCGATACTATGATTATTTCTTTCGCAAAAATTACAAAATTTATTATTTTGATTAAAATTTCTTTGATTTTGATGTCTATTTGGTTCCGATTTTTGTGCGTAGTTTTGATTATTCTTTTGATATTGATTTCGATTTTTATGATAATTACTTGTATTACGAATGTTGTGAGTAAAGTCAGTATCATTTTGAAAATTTTGTTTAGTGTGTGGAGTAAAAACGTGGTGGTAATCTGTACTTTTTGTTCGAGAATCATATACATTGAAAAAGTTATCAACATTTCTCATTTGTTGTAGCTGTTTTTCGACTTTTTCGGCTGATTTTGTCGCGGAGTCAAGGTCCGAATATTTATCTTCTTGTAAAAAAATAGCAAATTTCGGATGTAAACCCGATATAAATGAACGAATAGCAGTTTCTTTAGCTAGCGTAGCTTTTTCTGTCTTATTTTCCCCGTCGATATATTCAATTTCTGACATTGTATTTTGCAAATGTTGGCTTATTCTATAGTTAAAATCCCTAACGCGTTCGTGCGGGCGTTGTTGAAAGTGATCAAATTCTCTCATCCATAGTGAGATTTCTTTACTTTGTCTAAAGTGTAAATTTAAAAATGAAATAAAGTCGTCAATGCTTGTCGGGTCTACAGTACTAACTCTTTTTAACGGTTCGCCTTTACATTTGGTTTGTAGTAATTTTACTAAAAATTCTTCGTCAATATCGTCTTTAAAAATTTTTTTAGCATTTGTACATGCTTTTGTAAATGATTCTATTGGATAACCGTCTTTTGTACCGTCAAAGTCTGGGATGGTTTTTAAAAAGTCTTTATAATCAATTTTATTAATATTACTATTATTTTGAGTTCTGTTAGAATTTGATGTGAATTGTGAATTTAAATTTGTGGTGTTTAATTTACTCATTTCCTCTCTTACGCGTTGCGCTAGTTCGGTTTCAAAATGTTCATTAAAAGTATTTTTTACACGTTCATGATCTGATCTTAATTTTTGAATTTCATTTACTAATGTTCCTATTGTATCTTTTGCTTCAGCGAGAGAAGTTTCCATAAGTTCTAATTGAGACATTTTTATGAATTTATATTTTTAAATTTATATAACGCAAAAAAAATTACAAAATTGAATAATATCGAGAAATCGACTTACTACTTAGAAGATTGTAAAAAAAAATAAATTATGGTCGATGCGAAGATCTACGTTGCCGTCGGAAGGTTGATGGTGAAGGTCGGCAGGTATGCACGATGTAGATATCTCAGCACTTAATGATGTTGAACTGCGTCCGTCGGGCGTCGTAAATGATGTTGGTAGATTTGATTTGTTTAAAAAATTTTTTGATTCTTCATTAACTTCACTCACTTGAATTTTATTATGACTTTTATTTTTTTATTCACAAAATTTTACTTTTTTTTTCTTGATAGGTCTGACTTTTATAAATATATATATATATATATATTCTTTTTATTTATTTATTATTTTATGAGAGCGAAATAAAATTAAATTTCGATTCTTGGGAAAAAAAAATTTCCGGATTTTTAATTCAAATGTTCGATGTTATTAATTTAATTTTTTTGTTTATGATTTTATTTTAATTATTTACGAATTTTTAATTTCATTTATTCGAATTTTTATTATTATTTATTTTACTCACTTCAATTCTCACTTTAATTTTCACTTTTATTTCACAATTTTACTTTTTTTTTCTTATACGTTGATATAATTCCACTTTGATAACTTGATGTCAATTTTCTTGTAAAAAAAAAAAAATTTCGGATTTTTGCGATTTTGCCAGTCTGTTCGAGGGCTGTTCGAATCCGTCGCTGCCACCAATTTTAATTATATATAATAAGTTGTTACATCCTGGTTGATGTTTTGGCGCTGGCGTAGTTGAGCGGTCGATTTAAATTGGACGTAATAAGAACTTACATATAATTATAAATAATTATTAAGTATGGGTTGAACAGCCACCATTTGGTGGTTGCAATAAACTGGTTATTTGATTATATATATTATTTTATATATCTAAATCCGATTTATTCAATTATAAGGATATAATTTTGATTGATGTGAAAATATACAGTTGAATTAATTTATAAATTGTTAATGTACTCTTAACAATAACTTCGAGAGGGTGAGAATGAAGTTGTATTTAATATTGAGCCTGACTGCTCTCGATAATTCTATGTTTCAGACTGACTTCTCTTGATCGAGAAAAACTAGAGTAGCTCTTATCAATACGCTTGGGCATCAGGCCCGCGCATCGATTCATATGGAGGGGTCATTCGAGATAACGCATGTTCTCGAATGATCCATTCTAATATTTATTGAAAATACTTAATTCTCACGATCTCTCCGCTTTTGTTACTAACAAATGAGTCACTTATCTATTAACAAAAGTTATCTTAAACAAAATAGATGTTTGTGCAGCTGCACGTCTCGAGGATTTACTCGAGGCGTCAGCGCTTATTTATATTTGATAAAATATAGAAAAATAACTTTATCAACGATTACTCATATCCTTTACTTTCAAACATCTTAAATAATATGATTATATTATATTATTTTATATAATTAATTAAATACTATAGAAATTACTTGGTTATCGATATTCGATATTATTAGTTAGATTTCAGGTCGGTAATTAGAGAAGTAAATGCCCACATCATCTGACGTCCAGGCTGGGACGTAACACTCCTAATAGAATGGCGTGCATATAGTCTGGGGACATTCCGTCTGCAATGTTGAAATATTTTAAATTCATTAATGGAGATGGCCCCCAAACACCCATAACATCTTGACGATATTCGTTTTGAACAGCAAGTATCATGCATCTTTTTATTGACTCATCGGTCCTATCTGGTGGAGTAACTATTGATATAGGATATTTTCGGTTGTTATCAATACGTTCTGTCGGATGTTCGCAGAATCTACATCCGCGGGTACCGTTGTATTGTTTCATGTTCAAAACTTTGCATCTCGCTACTGAGTCAACTACAGCACACAAAGGAATAAATTGACTTGTTGTTAATTGATCTCCTAATTTCCATTGTATACCTTCATCCGACAGTTTATTAGCTTGATCAACAAATGGTTGTAGAAAAAGAAGCATATCTGGTTCTTTTTTATGAACCCATAAACCAGTCATAATAATATGTTTAGATTGAAGTTTTGGTGGTAATTCATTTATTTTAATATATATTGGCCAGATAGAAAGTTTACTAGATTTCGAAGGCTGACAACCATCAGTATTAAATGTGTATGTAAAATTATGTTTATCTGCTAAAAGATCATTTGTTGTATATAATTTTTTATATACTTGTCCATCACTCATATTTCGTATGTCATTGTTGTACAAATTTTGTTGAACACCTTGGAATCTTTCAATTAATACTTCTTGCACTTCTGGGTTTTCTAATATTTTTTTCAGCTGTTGAGAGACATCAAAACTTAGGAAATATAAAATTCCTGGCGATTTCTCATTATTTCTACAAGTTTCACAAACTAGTTCTTTTTTATTTAACTTTTTTTGAGCACCAAAATAATAAGAACAATCTTCGCAAAATAAATGATATGATAGAATATCTTCATTTAATTCTAATATTTTAAATAATTTATGCTTTGAAGCAGGAACTACTTCATTTCTAAACAAAGTATTTATCATTGAGAGGATTGCAGTAATAGTCTTCCAAGTAAGGGATTCCTCAGCTCCTAATAGAAGAGCCATCATCAAGGCTTCTCCCCGCGTAGTTGTTGTACAGTTGCACAGTGGTTGGTTATAATCATGATCATTATTACTTTGTGAACGTTGCTGCTGTAAAATAAGAACAATGAAAAATTTATTTTTTCATTTTATAAATGTGAATGAACGAAGAAATCAATATACAAGGTTGAACTACGAAAAATGATTGTTTAATATAATTATAAT
This sequence comes from Microplitis manilae, assembly GCA_030273425.1. NCBI lineage: Eukaryota > Metazoa > Arthropoda > Insecta > Hymenoptera > Braconidae > Microplitis > Microplitis manilae. The sequence goes on along the minus strand of CP092727.1, from coordinate 18,117,013 downwards.
TTTATAAGTCTACTGATTGCCGTATGTTATTGCAATTCAAAGTATTAAGACTTAGTTATATAAGCTTGGGAATGAATAGGAGTAATCAGTAAAAAATTATAAATTACTCTTACAATGATATACATGCATATATATTAGGATGCTCCAAAAAAATTTGATATTTTCTTTTTCTATCAGCTGTTGGGAAAAAATTTTCTATTCATCGAAATAATAATCATGTTAAAAGGACGATTTTTTATTTCAATTTTAAAAAGTAGTGCTCGATGTTTGAATTTTCCCATGCTAATAGCATATTTCATTTTTTTTTATACATAGCCCTATAATTTAATTTGATATTGAAGAAAAAATTTGATTCATAAACATTTTTGTTGGAAATTTAATGCTCTGTAAAATTATTTAGAAGCACAAAAGCTATGAAACGTACAGTTCAAAAGTTACAGGGATTTAAAGTTGATAACTTCTTAAAAATCAACGTTCAAGATGTTTTTACACTAAAACTACAACTCTCACGAAAAGTATCAAATAAAGGGTTTTGTAACAAATTTTATTTGTTACAAAAAGGTAATCCTTACTTTATGTATAACCATGGTTAATCAATATGTTTAATGAATACTTTTCCATAGAAATTATTATTTTCTGCTTGCATAAAATTTACAATAATTATTTTTACTAAATTAACTTATAATAAAACTCAGCCAAGATCTAAATTATTATTTTAACAAATTTATTATACTCTTCAAATATTTTTCACTCATTTTCACATCGATTCAAGTAAAAATTGTGTTAAAAACATAATGACAATTGTACAATTGATTTTTATGAAGAATTTTTTTTTTGGTATAATTAATTTATTAAAATAATAGTTTTGATCATACCTGAGTTTTATTCTAAGTAACTATAGTAAAAATAATTATTGAAAATATTATACAAGTAGAAAACAATAAATTCCATGAAAACGTATTTATTAATTATATTGATTAATCATAAAGTAAGAAATTTACATTCATATTTTTAAAATCTTTTTGTAATAAATGAAATTTGTTATAAAACCCTTTATTTGATACTTTTCATGACGGAAGCAGTTTGGGTTAAAAACCATTTGAAGGTTAATTTTTAAAAAGTTATCAATTTTAAATCTCTGCAACCTTTGAACCGTACATTTCATAGCTTTTGTTCTACCAAACAATTTTTTAGAGCATAAAATTTCGAACAAAAACTTTCATATACCTAATTTTTTCTTCAACATCAAATTGAGTTGTAGGATATTTATAAAAAAAATAAGAAAAATGAAATATGCTACTAGCATGGGAAAATTCAAACAGCCAGCATTACCTATTAAAATTTAAAAAAAAATGAAATCGTCCTTTTGACGGGATTTTTTTTTTTTTTTTATATGCATAACTTTTTTACAGCAGCCGACTCAAAAAAAATAACTAATTTTTTTTCTTTAGTTACCGTGAAAATATTATTAAATATGAAAAAAAAAAATTCGTTAAGAATCAAACGGTAAAGTTTGAGTTCTTCATATTGTTTTTTTTTTTTTTTTTTTTTTTGTATTAATTCACCATGTATGTAGGCCATCGGCCTGTCCCATGGTATACAATTTCAACTCAGCTCAATTTTCTTATGCCCGGTTTGTGCGGCTGTGGCCTGACTTGTGCTTGTACTGTACTGCATCATTACGGTGATGCTCTACTACCTCCCTTAGTGCAATGGAGGTGCAGTGACGTAGGAAAACCACAGAGAAAAGCTAGCCAGTACAGTTTCGGTTTGAGTGAAGCTCCAGTGGTCGATAAAATTCCCATTTTACCGATCATTGGATCTTCATCCCGCGCCTAACGGTCGGAGACCCTCGTTTGAGCCCAACGCGTGGCTAAACGGTCACCCAGCCAAGTAGTAACCATGCTCGATGCTACTTAACTTCGGTGATCGCCCGAGCCACGTGTGTGCCGAACGGCTGCCTCAGCCGCGAGTTCTTCATATTAATATTAAGAGGTGGCGCTTCGTGATTTTTTATTTCCAACTTAAATAATTTGGAAAAAAAATTTTGAAGTTTGGAATTTGATATCTCAGCAATGGCTCATTGTACAAATATGGTCGAGACGTAAGTTTATAGGTAATTAAATGTTGTACAAAAAAAAGTCTCTCATTATTATTTATGTATAAATTCATCTGTTCAAAAGTTATTGGAGCTTGAACTAAAATTGACTGTGAATTTCGAGATCTTTTTAACATTGCAACGAAACTATCAGACTTATCACACAATGTCAAAAGATCTTATTTATAAACAATTTTATTTCCTACAAATTATCTTGAATAAAGTTTGTTGAATTCCGCATTGTTTTCTAGTTTTTTTTATTTCGATGTCCAGCTCTTGAAATCGATCAGAATACTACTTTCTTTAAGAGCTTGACACCAAAATGAAAATAACTAGAAAAAAATGCGAAATTTAAAAAAACTTTACTAGAATTAATTTGTAGGAAATAAAATTGTCTACGAAAAAGATCGCATGATATTTTATGATAAGTCTGAAAGTTTCGCCGGAAAAGTAAAAAGATCTCGAAATTTACTATAAATTTGATTCAAACTCCAATTGATTCAAACTTTTGAACAAATGGATTTATCAAAAAATGATAAGAGAATTTTCTTGTAGAGCATTTAATTCTCTACAAACTTATGTCTTGACCTTATCCTATACAATGAGCCATTGCTGAGATATATAGTTCCAAACTTAAAATTTTTTTGTTTTCCATGTTATTTAAATGGGAAATCAAAAATCACAAAGCGCCGCCTCTCGGTTTTGAGCTATCGTTTTGAAACCAGTTTTTAATTGTAGAGTAATTGTTGCTTTTTAAAAGTATAAAAAACAGTTTTGGTCTAACTCGATCCATGTCGATTGTATCAGCTCCAAAAGTCAATTTTTCATTTTTTCATTTATTTTTGTTAATGATGAAGAAACGGCTCTTCTTACAAAAAATATGCGTAGGACCAATCTTTTAGGAAGTTTTGTCCTCTACAAAATTGCTCATGACACTTATATTGCTGAAGTACACTATTCATCAGATACATGTATTTTAACATTTTACAGTGAAAAAAATTAGTACTATAGTAAGCTTACAATTTTTTTTACTGTAAAATGTTAAAATGCATGTATCTGATGAATAGTGTACTTCAGCAATATAAGTGTCATGAGCAATTTTGTAGAGGACCAAATTTCCTAAAAGATTGGTCCTACGCATATTTTTTGTAAGATGAGCCGTTTCTTTACCATTAATAAAAATAAATGAAAAATTGACTTTCGGAGCTGATACAATCGACATGGATCGAGTTAGACCAAAACCATTTTATACACATTTAAAAAGCAACAATTAATCTATAAATAAAAACTAGTTTCAAATTAATAGCTCAAAACTGGACTAAGTTATAGTAATTTAAAAAAAAAGTTATTCAAATCACATGCTTTTTAAATGGGAAAAGTTTGATGTTCGAGATGAAGTACTTAAAATAAAAATTAAGAGCTGAAATTTTCAGGAAATTTTTTTCTCAACATAAACAACAAAATTTTTTTGTGTTCGCTAAAAAAAAATTGTTCGTTTCAAATGGAACACCCTAATATATAGATATATATATAAGACCAATTCCGGGATAGTCACAAAGTGATAATTTCAAAATTCTCTGATATTTTTCGGTTTTCTAGTAAAGTTCTCCACATTTTTCTTTAATTCAGAAATTTTATTCGTATCATTGTTATTCAAAGTTTTCATTATGATTTCATTGTCAATAATTAAATTTTATGATAAAATGATGCGAGAAAGCAAAAAAAAAGTCAATGAAATAAATTAACATGGCCTACTTTCGATAAATAGATAATAAAAATATGCAAGTTACAATATTTTATGAGAGATTTGGCAGTTAAAATAATTTTCAGCAGGCTGTAACTCGAATGAAAAACGTCGTACAACAAAAACAAAAAATATAAATTGTAGTTCAAGTGTCTAGTTTTCTGATCAAGTCTTTTAAACTTTTTTGTTATACACGGTTTTGGAATGATCGGAAATCAATCATAATCATAAAAAATAATTGTTTGAAGCTTGTAGATCGTTTTTAAGACTAGCAAAAATTTGAGAAATTTTTTTTTTTAGTGTTTTCTAAGGATAACTCTGAGACATTGTATAATACAAAAAGTCTAAAACCAGATCAGAAAACTAAACACTTACAGCTACAATTGGCCTTCTTTGTTTTTGTAGTATGACCATTTCAGTCTAATAGCCTGTTGAAAATCACTTAAAGATTTTTTGAATGTCTCTTAACTTTCGTGGCTAGTGTATTATTAAAAAATTTTTAAATTTTCAACTGTCGCAATAAAATTCCCGGATACTTTTCGAAATTCACTGACATTTAAGAGGAAATAAAATTTTCTACAAAAAAGATTCTATGACATTTTTTGATAAAGTTTGATATCTTCACTGGGAAAGTCAAACGATCTCGAAATTCACTATAAATTTGACTTCAAGCTCAAATAACTTTAGAACAGATAGATTTATCAAAAAATCATGAGACCTTTTTTATAGAGCGTTAAATCCCTTACAAAATGTGTCCCAGGCTTATTTTTTTATAATACATATTTGTATAATACGTCGTTACCCGGGTATGAAATTCCAAACTTGAAATTTATTTTTCCCATTATTAAAACGGGAAATAGAAAATCGCAATCAGAGAATAGACTTATTACATATATATATATATATATATATATATATATATATATATATATATATATATATATATATATATATATATATATATATATATATATATATATATATATATATACACATAATTTACTTTGGAATGATGAATGAACATTGCAATTCTCAAGCTACAAAATTTGATTTAATTTATCATATGATATAGTGCATACTTGATTAATCTCTTCATCGGTATTTATATCGAAATCTCCCATCTGCGGTGAATCTTCGACCTACAAACAAAAATTTTTCCTAAAATATATAAAATTAACTTTTTTTTTTTACATGCTTGGAATTGAAGAATTTTTGAAATTTGTTTTTCACATGGATGTTACTAAAGAATTTATGGGATATCAAAAAATTTATTGTTTTTATTTTATTTTATTCTGTTAATTTTAATTATACTTACATCAAACCAAATTTCTCGATCCTGAGTTTGTTCATCATACTCCTCACGAAGCCATGAATTTTGTTCAATATCCACAATAGGTACAAATCCCTGATTATTTGAAGAAATGACGTCTCCATCAGCAGTTTCAATGAATGACAAATTGCTATCATCCACATTTTCCATATAACGTAACGGATAATTTACATTCGAATTTTCATCATCATTTTGATTTGAAAATTGATTAGCTTCGTTTATAATCTTTATCTCACACATAAAACAATAAGAAGTGTTAACTTAAAATAAAACAACTAAAAGGGTTAATCACTACCGCAAATGCACGCAGTATAGAGTAGAACTATCATTCGTGGCCACTACACAATTTTTAGACCCTTAATACTTTACACGGAGAAAAAAATATTGTTCTGAGAAGTATACTGTATAGTTACAGTAACTATACGCAAAAGTTATCTACTAGATTGTTATTGCAACGATCTACTGTATCGTTCTGACAACAATATGGTAGATAGCTCTGAGACCTATACCGTATCGTTCTGAGCCCTATCTGACAAATGTTTGAAAATCTTTATCATTAATAAATAATTTTGGTTAAATGAAATAATTTATAAAACTGATTTATCATTTGCAGTCTAAATAAATTTAAAATATAAATATGAATATATCTTTTAATTTTTGAGGTTATATTTAAATATATAAATATAATATAAATTTAATTAATTAAATTAATATAAATTGATTTTTACATAATTTTCACAATTGAAATATATAGCAGTTTTATTAGATTGATCATTAGGTAAATAATCAGTAAAGTTATACATAGTTAACAAATTTCTAAAAAAGTGAACTCGAGCTGTTATATTTGAAAATAGGCACCAAAATGGATGTTTAATTAGGTTAGACGGTGGTATGTAAGATGACGATTACAAAGTCTTATAGGGCTCACAGCTATCTAATAGATAGTTACAGGAACGATACGATATTTTTACCATAAGTAGGGGAAGAGCACCAGTACCTAGCCCCCAACCAGTAGCCAGTCGATCCTATACTTTAACCCTGGCTCAAAATATATATAGATATGTTAACATGAGGTGGCTGGCTACTGGTTTGGGGCTGGGTACTGGTACTTTTACCCTATACGTATCGTTGTGGTAACAATTTACGAGTTGCTATCCTTTAGATCGTTCGAGGAACAATATTTTTTTTTTCGTGTATGTTACCTGACCTACTATTCCTTTTAAAAACTCTCATTTTAATGGTCTAATCAAAAAATCTTTTAACACATTCAAAAAATTAATTATGTCATTGCGTATTTTACAAATTTTTTTATTTTAACTTTCTAAGTATCCAAATCTGACCCTCCAATGACCACAAAGGTACCATGCACGTAAAATATTTTTGTATGAAAATTCATATTAATAATTTTATTTCTTAGTAAGATCATAATTAATTGAAAATGATAAAATAATCGTTTACAGCATACAGTAAATTGGAATTATCTTATGGTCTAATGTATATATATATATTAGAGTGCTTCAAAACAAAATTGTTAATTTTTTTTATGTGCATACTCCATGAAACTTCAATGATAAGGTTGTTATTTTAGTTTTTCGTTTGGTTAACATGTAAAAATTTATGTTTTCATTAAAAGTTTAATTACTCGAAAGCCACTGAGTATTAGTCAAATGTATGCATATATCTTTAAGGAGGTTCATCGGTAGCAGTAGTTCGCAACTTTTAGAAAGATTTCTCCCGTGTAAAACATTCTAACTACAATAAGAAGTGGTTGAGATACAGTACACTTTTGCGCATCCTCTTATAAGCGCAGAAGTATAAAAATGATCCCATTGTGTCTTTTCTCAGACTTGGCTACGTTGCATTCTAATTGAGAATATTTTTCCCCTTGAGCATGTATTGTAGAAAGTGTTTTGAATAATTTCAAGATTATACGTAGTTGGAGACAACAAATAATAAATAATAAATAACAATGACTTCACGACTAAATTTAAAAAATTCTAAATTTAAAAAATAATTTGTAATTATTTAAATCTGTTGGGCTTCTACTGTGTTTTGAATTTCCCGCGCACTGCAACGTTGCCAAGTCACTATCTCTCACTCGTCAGGTTATGGGAGAAAGCTTGAAAATCATTAAAAGTAACAAACTTTAAAAATTGATTACAAAAAAATGAATACCGCTCGTTTATGTTTTTATTGAAAAAAATTACTTGTTATAAATTGAATTAATAATTTTCAGCTTTTAAAAAAATGTTGTAAGAAAAGTATGTTTGTTATTTAATAAAATGCTCACTCTAACTACGGTCAACATAGGGAATGCATGTTAAATGTACGATTTTTAATTGTTAATATTTCGAAATTTAGTACCGCAAGGACTATTTTAAAAAATTCCTACGTATACAGGACACTTAAAAGTATTTGTGTTTAAAAATTGAAAGATATTGTAAGAAAAGTGATTATCCGATGAACCTCCTTAAAGCTGATTCCTCAAGGTTTCCAAACCCTATAAGTCACATTTATCATAATTAAAACGCCAATTAAAGCTATCTAAAAAGTATCGATTTTATATTTCAAAATGAAATTATTAATTGAAATTTTTTTTTTTGCTGACTTGAATCAGCGATAATATTGACTCACCATACGGTTTTGGAAAGCTTAGGGAATCAGTTTTAAAGATCCATGCATAAATTTTAGAAATTTTCAGTAGCTTTCGAGTGATTAAACTTTTAATGAAAAACTAAATTTTTGCATGCTAATCAGATGGGAAATCAAAATTAAAAAATAGCGACCTCTTAGAGTTGAGCTAGAGAGCCCGTCTCTTGGGAGGATTTTTTTCTTGGCAACCACTACAACGTTTTTTTATGGTAAGAGTAGAAAAAAAATTAAAATTTTGGTTTGAAGCACCGTAATATGTGTGTGTTTCCATATTAAATATTTCAATAGGTTCATACTTACAGCATTATTTTTCCTTAATTTTCGATAAAATGTTGAGTCAGGCATTAAACCGTCACCATCACGATCTAAATATAATTTGTATGGACCTCGCTTTATATTTACATTTAATTGAAATTAAGGTGGAAGTATTGTTATTATTATTATTATTATTATTTTTTTTTTTTCTTTGAGCACCAAAATCTTTTCAGTCCCGAAACTTAAAATTTTTCCAAGTCTGAAAAGTCTAAATTGTTTTAAGGTTCTGAGCCCAAAATTGATAAGACAAAAAAATTTAACCAAAATTGGTGCATGTCAGTCGATACGGAGTTTCGTGACATGAACTTCTGTTTTATAATCAAAATTTTTTTTTTTAGTGTGATATGTGATATTTTTCAAGTCCTGAAGGTTAATTTGTGAGCGAAAACAATGGTTGCCGTAACTAAATTAATTTTGTTGCTGTAACGAAGTGAGTACTTTTAGGCTTGGCTTATAAGATAACCAAGGTGTATGACTACTCATCGGCCGTGTGGTGTAGCGGTACATCGTCGGTCTTGCGTGCGTAGGGTACTAGGTTCGAATCCTTCTTAGGGCGACTGCGAAATAATTATTTAAGAAGCATAGGAAGGTTGTTAAACTTATAAGTTTAAGTGCGTGTGTCAAATAAATTTGACAAAAATATACATAAGCAGCCTCCCATCACAAAAAAAAAAAAAAAATCATAAAAATGAAATAAACTTTAAAGCCTCGAAAAAAAAAAAAAAAAAATAACCTAACAAATCATTAAAACTAAACATTGTAAACAAAAAATAATTTTTTTTTTCTTAAAATCCACTAAATTCCCATGGAAACAACAATTAAGTTTTTTTTGTTAGATCAAATATAATTTCATCATGCTGATAAATGAAAATTAGTTGTTCTCATAACTACATATATGTGGTTAGCCGTACTATCTTACTTTAGTTACTGTAGCTAAATATTATTTGTGTAAGTTATTATGAAATTATGTTAATATTCACTATTATTTTATAGTTTTAGCAACTTTAAAAATTTCGTTATGTTTAGTAAAAAATCTCAGTTGATTTAACGATTAGGGTTTAGTTCTTTGAATGACTTCTCTGAATTAAATATAACTACTTTTAGTCAGTTACATTAATAATTAAATCGTTGAATTAACTCCAAAATAGTTACTGTACACTGCAAAAAATCGGGAGTCAATCCGGGGTGAATTCGGAGTGAAATTAAATCCGAATTCACTCCGCATTCACTCCGTCACTCGGAGTTCCGGAGTTTAAAAAAAAAATCACTCCGCATGCGGAGTGAATGGGGAGTTTTTTTTTGGCGGAGTGATTGCGGAGTGACGCGGATTTTATTTCACTCCGGCCCGGAGTTTTAATAGCTAAATTAATTTATTTCAATTTATATTAAGCCGTTAAATAGTGTGTGTTCGGGTGCGCAAATATGTGCACATGTGCGAATGTGTGCAAATGTGTGCGAGTGTGCAAATATGCGCGCATGTGTGCACATGTGCGAATGTGTGCAAATGTGTGCGTGTGTGACAATGTGTGCGAGTGTGCAAATGTGTGGGTGTGTGCGAATGTGTGGGTGTGTGCGAATGTGTGGGTGTGTGCGAATGTGCGCGTGTGTGCGAATGTGTGCAAGCGCGTATGTGCGATAGTGTTGCAACAATCGAATGAGATAATCGATTGTTGACAATCGATTATAATCGAACTGAAATGATCGATAGAGCCGATTGATCGTTTGCAAATAATCGATTTTTCGAACAATCGATTATTTCAAACTCAAAAATAGCAATTGTTTCTTAAAACAACTATATAGTTGCACAATCGAGTGTGTAACAATCGATTATGACAATTTAATTTTTGACGCATATTTTTCGAACTTTGAAAGCTAGAAATGTTTTTGACAATTTTTTTTAATAATCGATTATTTAAACTCAACTTTAAAGTTGCAAAATCGTATAATAAACAATCGATTATTTTATAATCGATTTTGTGTTTTTAAAATATCGATTTTGGAATACTAACAATATATTTGATGATAGACAATGGTTTTTTCATAATTTGTTTTAACTACTTAAATTTTCATTTTTTTAATAATTGTTTTTGTTTCTAAGATTTAAAGACAATCGATTGTTTAATAACTTCAACCTTAAAGTTGCGCAATCGAATTGCTAACAATCGATTATTGTAATCAATTGTGGAAAAGAAATTCTTTTTAATAAAAATAAATTTCTTCACATATTAGATATGTGTTTAATGCACTCATTAAATTAATTGAAAATTATTGTAGGTATTAATCTACGAAATTAAAAGAAAAAACTTTTTGCTATTATTTTATGAAAAAAAATCGATTTTTAAAAATCGTATTTTAAAATTTTAATCGATTTTCTATCGATTAATCGAAGCATAAAGAATCGATTAAAAAAATCGATTGTTTAAACTAAAAAATCGATTATTCGATTGTTTTTTTGCAACACTACTGAACAGTCTTTTCTCAATTTTATGTATTAGGATAGCAGCAGGAGTAAGATGGTCGTTTACTCTCGCTGCAGGCGTTTCTTTTCTTTTATTCTGGGCTTTACTCTATTGTTTTACTCTGCCCGGTACTCAGGTTACAGCACGGTATTTGCGCCCACTCCTATGTGATGTTTCGCCTTCGCGTATGTTCTCTTTCTTACAAAATGGTGTACTTAATTATTTATCATTATTTTAATTATTTTCAAATTTATATAAATATATACATATATTAATTTTCCTAAATATGTTTTCCAATTAAAATATATATTATTTACATTTAAATACATATATATTTCCTTATTTGTTAAACATATTTATCCTTAAATATATATATTGTTACGTCCAGCAAATGCTGAACATTATTATTTCTTTTTTTTTTTAATTTATTTTTCTCAAATTTTTTTTGCAAAGAAATACGTGGCGACCAGATTTTATTTTATTTTATCGTATTTTTTTTAGAGCGATAAGAAATAATACAGTTGTAAAATGTGTTTAAACATTGACGCACGTAGAAATCCTAGCGCAAACAACTTAATGCATTTTTAATGACCTCTCCAGTCACAATAGAATGAAGGCCCAAAGAACATCTGGAAATACTTTCCGTAAAAATTAACAAAAATATTCTATCAACAAAGGTGTACTTAAAATATTGTAAAAGAAAAATTGAAGGTCTAACAATGACTCATTGTTAAATAAATAAAACAAACAAAAATAGAATCTTATAAGCCTTACATTTTTAAGTGCACTTTTGTAGATAAAATTTCAACTGTCCACGTAAACGTAAAACCCAAAGGAATAAATTTTATGACACGTTGTCCAGAACATTTAAATAAACAATATTAAAATGCAATAACTCTTAAATAAAAGACTTTCGACAAGAAATAACCCCATAAAATGATATGCACAATAATTTTAGAAATTCGAGTAACTAACAAAATTATTATCTGAATAAATAATATTAGAATAAATAATTATTATCAATTTAATAAATATGAGTAAATTTATAATAATGAGTATCGGAATTGGCGGGACGCCATTCCATGACAAACCTCATTGAACAGATAAATAATTTTTGACATAAAAGAAAATTATTCCAAAGAATGCAATAATTGTTAGATAAATAAATGAATTGGCGGGACGCCATTCCTTGATAAATCTTATCAAGTATATAAGTAATTTGGAAATGAACAAAAATTGTTACGAATAAATTAAACAAAGTAAATAATAGGTAGGATGCCATTCAAAGAGATTTTAACCAAATAATAAATAATTAATTAAACTCAAATAAATAAAATTGTAAGAATAAATATAAAATTTTATATAAATAATTTAAGTAATTAATTGTAAGAATAAATATAAAATTTTATATAATTTAAATAATAATTAATTGTAAGAATAAATATAAAATTTTATATCAATAATTTAAATAATTAATTAAACTTAAATAAATAAAACTGTAAGAATAAATACACAATTTAAAATAAACAATTAAAATAATCAATAACATTCAAATGAATAAAAGTATAGAAATAAATACAAAAGTTAATATAAATGATTAAACAAACTACAAAATTTAACGAAGTAAAAACTATAAGATAAACATGAAATTTTATATGAATAAATTAATTAGTAGAATCTACATAAAAGGATTCATGCAAACAGATATAAAAATTTTATAAATAAATAGTAATCTAATATAACTTAAATGACTAAAAATTAAATAAATAAATAAAATTAAATATTCATAAGGAAAATTTATAAAATAGGTATAAATTCTATTTTTATAAATAAATCACAATATCATTATGCATAGAATATTGTGTATGTGGGTGTATGGGTGTATGCGCACACACATAGGCCTGCATCAGGGAATGCCTTTACCACTTCCCTAGCGGAAAATCGTAGGAAAAGGGGATGGGCCCAAGGGAGCTGCGTTCCGATTGGACACAGTCTTCCCCCAAACGACCCACCAAATAGGACCCGATTGGAAAATATAAAAAGTGTGGACACCCATCAATCACTCTCAGTTGTCAGTTCCGGGTCAGTAACGACAGGAAAAATACACTAGTTCCGTACTAGTTTTTGTTTTGTATACAAGTGTTCTCACACTTCATTTATTTTATTTAATTGTACAAGTGTTCTCACACTTCATTTATTTTATTTAATTGTACAAGTGTCTTCACACTTCATATTTACCAATTATATTACTAGTGTTTAGTATATTTTGCATCAATCAGTTACGAAATATTGAATTAATTCCGAAATCAATTGTAATCGTGTATAAGATAGTAAATTCAGTGTAAACCAGAAGAATACTCCAGATTCTACAACTTCAGGTACTGTAATTTTAAGTCATATATATTTTTGTATTTCAAACGAATTTCCAACCAACAAAATATTATACGAATCAATTTGTGAAATAATTTAATAGTGAAATATTATTGTAAAATTATAATTATATGAGAAAGTGTCGGCACGTGGCCACCTTTATCTACGTTATAATTTTGAATTTATGATAATTTGTGTCTATGTAATTAGCGTCGGCGGGTCGCCACCTAATACATTTAACAAATATTTTAATCTTTGAGATCCATTGTAATCATAGTATTAGAAATTTGAATTGTAGAATATATAATAGTTGAATTTATATTTACAACATTTTTTTTATTTTCGAAAACCCTTCCAGATATTACTTAGTGTGATCCCGGTCTATTAGTCGAAAGACTAGGGCCGAAAATAACAATTATAATTTGTCCATTACGGCGCAAGCCATTTTGGACATAACAATATATATATATATACATTATTTATCGTATATTATTTATTTATTTTTATGTGCTTTAATTTAAAATTTAAGTTATTTCTAAATTATTTAGTTTAAATTTATCCGACTTATTCTATTAGTGTATATTTATTTTTATCCATATATATATATATATATGTGCACCCACATATATATACATGCGTAAGGGATGAAGGGTGCCGGGTTCGTAACAAACGAATACTCACAGGAAAAATTATAAATCTGAAAGAAGTCTTTATGTTGAGAGGACTGCTAAATATACTAAATATATTGCTGATTTTGTTCAATCACCACTAAAAAGAAGTAAAGGGCTACCTGACTTTATGACTGTTTCAAAGAAACGAAAATATGTGGGTTATGTTTATTGGGATGATCCTCGGGCTATACAGTGTATTGATGTATGGAATTTAAATATAGTGAAGTATACCCACTTAAATATAGTGGAAACCTAAAACATGCAAACCTTCTCAATATGACAATTTATAGATAAATTGAGAAAAATATAGATAGCCCAAACTGGGAATCGAATCCAGACCCTGTCGGTATCGCGCCGAGTGCTCTACCAGTTGAGCTATCCGGCACTATACTATATTCCGTTCAATTTCATCTATAACTTATTGAGCCACACCGTCCATCGTACGGTATTACACCATTTAAATATAGTGGAAACCTAAAACATGCAAACCTTCTCAATAAGACAATTTATAGATAAATTGAGATAAATATAGATAGCCCGAACTGGGAATCGAACCCAGACCATGTCGGTATCGCGCCGAGTGCTCTACCAGTTGAGCTATCCGGCACTATACGATATTCCGTTCAATTTCATCTATAACTTATTGAGCTACACCGTCCATTGGTACCCCATGTATCAGTATCCTATGTTATTAATTGATACAATATATTGAATTTATTCCAAACTTGTTTGGCGTGATTGTAATCTTCATCTGAAATATCACAATCATTAAGTTTGGAATAAAATAATTTTTTTTCAGATAATTGAGTATCGTCAAGCTTATCAATTGAGTCAATGTATTCATAGGGAAATACACCTTTACGTATAGCTAATTGAAATTGCTGTGCCTCAGAGTAATATTTTTTTTGCAATTTTCTAATCACCGTCGTCAGGATATGAAGCTAATTTTTCAATACTTGATGCCATAAAACGAAATGAGTCTATAAATCTCAACTTTACAAATAAATGTATTTTTAATTGACTTGGTGAATGCAATATATTTTTCTTTATTAATTGGTAAAATATTGATTTGACCATCGAAAACTGTAGATAATGATCTAATAATGAAATGTGAATCATAACCAGATAGATTATGAAAAACAACAGGAATATTATGACTCCGTTTATAATTTAAATTACATGCATTATGTGCAGGACCTCGATACTTTTCCGTAAAATGACTATGATCACGGCATCGCATTTCGCTGGCTGATTTAAATAATTTTCCGCAGATGTGACAAACTTTTGAATTATTATGATAATATTGTTCATCTGCAGTAAGTGGTAACATTTTAACATTATTTTTTAAATAAGTGTTAACTTTTTTACCTAGAAATTCTAATTTTCTTAAAAACCATGTAATACAATCAGGTGAACGATTGATTTCAAATTTCGATAACGAATTGTCATAACTACAATGCAGGTAATAAGCTACACTGTGAGGGGCATGCTTTTGCGTATCATTAGTCTCAATCTCCAGCGTACATTCCAGGTCGGCATATACTACAAAGGGTACAGGATCCTTATGCTTTACATTTTTAAAACTTAACACTTTATCCTCATCTTTTTCTGGTAATCTCATTCTTACTTTATTGTATTTCAAACAATCTGGCTTGTGTCTCTCAAGCGAATGTTCAAATCTAAACTGATTTAAACATCGATCGCAAAACCATAATCTTGATTGAGACTTTGAAATTTAACATTTGACTAGTCTAGAGAGATTTTTAATGAAAGCAAAATGATGTATAGGTTGATAACTATCAGGATTTTCATCATCATCATGCAAAGTTATATCGGTCTCGACCATTAATATGTGAATAGTTTCTTTATCAGAATTATTTAAACTTAAATATAAAGGAACTATAATAGTATCTAAATGATCTTCATTATTTTTAACAGTTTCGGATTCTATACCGTAAACGTTGATTTTTAAATTATTAAGTTTTCCAAATTTAGGGATATCTTTGAGAGATATTGGAAATCTAATACCTTGATGGTTAAAAACTGCATCCATATGTTGATATGATGACACTCTTTCAGGGTGGTTATTTTTTGAAGGAAACAATGCAGCTTTGATGCACCATAGAAAACAGTAGACATCATTATTCTTGATGTTTAGAACAGCCTTTTTAAGTTTGATATCTTGGGGTAGATTCACGTATGTTGAAAAACCAACTTGCAGTGGAGCGTATCGAGATATATTTACAATTAAGTTTATAATTTCACTCAAACTCCACCCTGAATCTTTCTGATTGAATTCTTCAACTTTTTTCAATAGCAGCTCATATACACTATCATTGAACCAATCAGTGAGTGAAGTAGATATGTTAATTTCATCGCTTCTAGTTTTGAAGGATTTATTGTCTTTCATAGTAACGTCACTTTTAACATTTTCAAAACCACATAAAAGAGTGACGCTTACTTTTAGGTTTCCCTCATGTTCTCGAATGTTATTAATTTTTTCAATTATCAAAACTTTTGCATCATTTAAAAATGCTCTCAAGTCAATGTGCCCCCGGTTTACAACACAACCGGTCTTAACACTATTTTGAAAAGCATTTTCCAAGTCCCGCCATTGAACAAAATTATCGGTATTGAGAGCACCACCAGTCACTGGTTTAGATAATTGTA
This sequence comes from Microplitis manilae, assembly GCA_030273425.1. Taxonomy (NCBI): domain Eukaryota; kingdom Metazoa; phylum Arthropoda; class Insecta; order Hymenoptera; family Braconidae; genus Microplitis; species Microplitis manilae. The sequence goes on along the minus strand of CP092727.1, from coordinate 18,100,704 downwards.
AAAATTTATCACTATACCAACACAGAAGTAAGATGTTAGTTTGTAAATTTTTCTTTTCATGAACACTGCTTTTACATTCTAATAATAATTTATTGAACCGTTCGCAAGTATCATTACAAATTCTTATCCACGTGACACATTTCTCTTCACTCACAGCATCAAGCTGAGATAATAGTTCATAAGCTTGAGCTACTGTTTTAAAAACATTATTATATTCAGCGATAGACATTATGATTTTCTCTTACAGCTACAGTATTAACAATAATATAATAATTGGAGTTTTTCACAATTAAAACGTGTTTAACTTAAAAAATCAACTGATGATTCTTACTGAAAACTCTTTCTTATATAGACAATGATAAAACTTCTGACGAATGGGCAATCTTGAAGTTATCATTATTTATATCAATTCTAGGAAAAACAATTTCTCTTTTAAATGTTTAACAAAATGACACATTCTTAAAAATTTTTAATGTATAAATTTTAAGATAAGGGTATTTAAAAGGTTGCATTTTATTTTCTTCATCAATGATATTTTGAGTTGTATATTTATCATTATTATTTTTATTTTATGATTCATCAAAAAAAAATTTTCTAATTAAATATTTAGATGTACATACATGTGTAGCAGTAAATCACTTCAACATAATTACTCAAAATTATGAAAATAATTATTTTAACGATTTCTTAAATGTTATTTGATAAAAAAATATTTTTTATTTATAGCCTCTCTGAACTGATTCAAAGACATCAAAATAATCTAATGCACTATCATAATTATGTAAAATTATAAAAAATAATTATTTTTAATAATTTTTAAATGTTGTTTAATAAAAAGTATTTCTTTATTGTCTCCTAACTGATTAAAAGAGATTAAAATCATCTGATGCATTATCATAATTATGTTAGTTTATATTTTCTCTATGGTGTTGTAATAAGAATCTTAGTGAAAAAAATATTTTCCAACATTGCATTAAATGAAAACGTTTGCTACGTAATGTATACTGATAAGTACAGATAAGAAATTATTCAAATATAATTTAAACCTCTAATGAGTTATTTGTATTGGAAACGAAAGTGAGAAATTTTATGGCCTCTATACAAATAAGACCCTTATCTTACGTACACTCAAATGTATAATGACAATTTATTTTTTAGTTAAAACTAAATAATCTACTCAAAATGCTACTCTATTTTATGATAGAACTCAAAACTTACAACTGATTGTATTGATAACAATATTGAAAAAAATAAACGAATAATCACGCATTATCTTCTATACAAATAAACATTAAATATTATATTCAACATATGATTCAATTAAATCATAAATGATTGTTGTATATGAGAAAAATATTTAAATTAGATTGAAACCACTGAAATTTACAAATTTCTCATTCATAAACTTTAGTATGTAAATAATCAGTTTTCAGATCTCTCGATATAGTTTATTTAGAAGCTTAATAATTTGTATTTCTTTATATGGAAAAGCTTTAATTATAATTTTATTAAAATTTAAATAAAAATCATTAAGATATATGTATATAAATTTATTTAAGAATTGTTTTCATAAGACATAAATTTTATATAAAAAATTTTTTTGGGTGGAGCTCAAAACTTATTTTGATGGTAGTGGAAATAGTGATAGGGTTTTCGTCAACTATTTTACCAAAACGTCACAGCTATTGGTCATTACAGGATAATTATGGGTTGTCTTTTCAGTAGTTAAGTAGGGATTTCTTGTATATAAATGGCTGCATTTTGATAATATAACATATCTTCTACTTAACACTTCAAAGTGCTGTGTGTGTGTGTACTAAGTGAAACTTTGAATTTTACAGTTTTTCAAATTTTTCTTCAAATTACCTAAAAGTGTAGTGTGTGAGTAAGTAAAATTTTCAACTTAAAAAGTTTTTCAAATTTTGTTCTTGAATTATTCAAAGTGTAGTGTGTGTTATCAAGTGGAACTGTGAACACTACATCTGATTTTTCATTTCATTCTTCAGGGAAAAAAAAAAAAATGTAAGTAATCTTGTCAGAATTATTTTTTTTTTAAATTCTTATTGTGATCTTACTCTCGTTCCTAATTTTAATTATAATTTTTGTAGAGTAAAAAAAAAAAATTGGGTAACATCATTATCTCATGCTACATCCCTGATAAGTGGCTCAGCAGCCACTCACACTTCGTTATTTTTGAGGAATCGGATCGTGAGGTCGGGGTGTGTTTGCAGAATGAGAATACAGCCATCAAGTGTGAGTGGTTGTGGGACTACATCTTCACCATTGACGGTGAATCTCCAACTAGGTTAACTTGGACTGATAACCATTGGTGGTTCAAGTTAACCCATGATGCTGCAGAGGAACCATCAGCCTCGGATTACACGCTGATTGAAGAGCGCGCTATAGATTTTTTTAAAAATCAAGCGATGTTGGGCTCACCAACAGCTGTACCACCTCCATCACTGGTCAACACGCTGATGGAGTCAACCGGGTGGTTTGATATAGATGAGTCAATGGAAACAATAATCGATGATGTGCTGAATGATCAGCTTGACATCGATGAACTGCTGGAAGAAGCCGAGCAGGAGCAGCAGTGCCAACAACAGCCAGCAGCTCCGTTGATTTATGGGGGTAAGCCCCTTCGGCATACCCGGAACCCACCATCACCAAAGATTTCACCTAGCGAAGCTGGGTCGACATCGACTTACGATGGTATTATTATGATTATTATCAATATAATTATTATCATTATTATTTAAAAAATTATTTATCTGATTTGTTTGTTTTTCAGCTGAAGCTGAATCAATGCTGGCATCAGAACAAATACGTGAGCAGCAGTCGATGGAGATCAGATGGCTTCAGCAACTTCAGCAGCAGCATCAGCTTCAGATGGAACGGCAGCAGCTACAGATACAGGAGCAACAGGTAGAGCTTCAGCGACATCAGGAGCGTCAACAGTATCTGGAAGCTGAAGTAAGACGCTTACGAATGCTGGAAGGCGTCGACGCTGAAGTGTACGTGGAGCGAAGCCAGGCGATAGATTACTGGCAGCTCCAATTCCACTAACTGGAGTGAAACTGTCAGGTGCTGCTGACCTAGTTGAGGAGGGAAGCTTATGACTTCGAGGACCTAAATATGGAACTCAACTTATTTTTATTATTATTATTATTATTATTATTATTATTATTATTATTATTATTTCTTTTTTTAGTTAAATGCTCAGGGGGTTATCCCCGGTAGTCCGACTCTACCGAGGGGCTCACCTGAGCGCCAAATCGTTACTGCTGCGATGCTTCATCAACAAGATGATCAGCATGCGCAGCAGGCCAAGTTTCGTTGCCTAAGTAGACGGAGGGATCCGAGAATTACAGCCTTTTGCATCCGCAATGCCAAAAACTCAACTTGCGATAAACAAGTTGGGATTTTAGCCAATGCAGACACAAAAGTCTGTTTCATCCGTCCTAGGACGCCAACAATGAGTACGACAAGCTTGACACGGTAGCCTGGGTAAAGCTTGCCAATTTCAAACAGGAGATCCTGATATATCTCGTGTTTGTGCTCCTCTTTTACCGTGATGTTATACTCAGCCAGAGCTAAGAACTCAATAACATAAATGTTACGAGCGATTTTATCGAAGAGCACAATATCAGGTTTATTATGGTCGATTTTCCGCGTTGTTGCGAATGGCACGTTCCAATAAATACGGCAACGCTCATTCTCAACAACTTGCGGAATCTCTCCTGGCAGATAAGGCAGCACTGGTGTTTTGTCGATACCGTGCGTGTGTCTTAGATGGTATTAAAGTACTCGCAGAGCAGCATTATGGCGCTGGATGTATGCATTTCTTGCCAGCACAGGACATGCTGACAAAAGATGCATAAGCGTCTCTGGATGCTGTTTACAAACCCTACACAGAGTGTCAGGTAGCTGCGTCTGGAGCACTTTAGCACGGTATTCGAGAGTGTTAATAACACCATTTTGGCAGGCAAAAATATATCCTTCGGTCTCGGACATCAGGCCAGCTGACTTAAGGAAGGAAAACGTCAGCTGTGTGGACAAGCCATGATCACGCACGTGTTTAAAGAACACGCTGTGCATGGACTTGTCCATATGCGTACTAAGCACTTTTTGTTGCTCAGCATTCCTGATGACCGTCTTAAATTCCTCCTTAGGGAGTTCAATAAGCGGGTTTACCCTTCCAAGACCGAGGGATTTCGCCGCGTACATTGCTGCCTTATATAAAAACGCTCCCTTATGCCTATTTTCATGACTATGAACAATTTGCATAAGGAAGTCGTCTTCATCTGCTGTGAAGTTGACAACCTCGTATGTTATACCCAAAACCAAACGATCATGTAGACACTCCAAGCTCTGTAAACCTCTCCCTCCGATGTGCCGGGAAAGGTATAATCTGGTGACTGAGGACTTAGGGTGCATGCTCCGATGCATATTCATGACTTTGCGTGTTTTGATATCGAGATCTCTGAGCTCTTTTCGGGCCCATTTAAGGACACCGAAAGAGTACAGGAGTACCGGGACAGCAAGCATGTTTGTTGCAGAGACTTTGTTTTTTCCGGAAAGTTCTGATGACCAGATTTTCCGGAGCCTCCGCACATACTCGCTGCAGAGATTCGTTTTGATTTTCGAGACGTCCTGCATAGGACTCCCGTCAATCCCTAGATATTTGTACGACTCTCCGGCGTCAAGATGGTCTATGACGCTCCCGTCTGCTAACTCGATATCTTCACGCACATCGGAACTCTTACCCTTCACCAGATTAACGACCGCGCACTTGTCCAACCCAAAAGCCATGCCGACATCCCGAGTATACTTCCCTACGATGTTTAAGGCTGTCTGAAGGTGTTCCTCATCAGGAGCATACACCTTCAGATCATCCATGTAGAGTAAGTGGGTGATCGAATATTTTCGATCAGTTGGTGGACCCACTGAGTATCCACGGGTGCGGCGTAGCGCAACAGATATTGGCAGCAGTGAGATGCAAAACAGCAGAGGGCTCAGGGAATCTCCCTGAAAGACTCCTCGTTTGTACTGTACAACTTCAATTACACGTTTGTCGTTACCACATGAAATGTGGAACCGTGTTCGCCAAAGCTGCATCGTACGCTGAATGCATCCCACTGTATCGCGATTGACCCCAAGGCATTTGAGCAAAAAGAGAATAAGCTCATGAGATGTTGAGTCAAATGCCTTGCGGTAGTCAATCCAGGCCATTGACAGGTTGCGCTGATAGTAGATCGCGTCTTAAATGACGCATCGATCTACTCACAGATTCTCTTTGCAACCTGACAGGCCCCTTTTACTGCCACGTTGTTCGTATATCTGCTGCCATACAGGGTCTACCTCCTGCAGAATGCGATTATTCAAGATTTTGGTGAAAATCTTATAAACCGCATTCAAACAGGTGATAGGCCTGTAGTTTTTCGGGTCAGACAAGTCTCCTTTTTTCGGGATGAGCACGGTTCGCCCTTCTACAAGCCAGCATGGAATTGGTTCATTACCTCTGATGAACGCTGTAAAAATCCGGGCCAGATGACTATGGGTAGAAGTTAGTTTCTTCCACCAAAACAAGTTAATGCCATCTGGACCCGGAGCAGCCCAGTTCTTACCATTATTCAGAGCTGAACGAACTTCTTCCACGCTGACTTCAGGGCTCTCTTCATCAGCATTGCCGTTGCGATGTTGTCGACAAAATGCCTCGAAGTCGTTGAGAGCTGGAGTGTCGCGATTCACGTTCGGTTGATCACCGTACAACTCGGACCAGAAAGCTTCTACTCGCTCGATGGATGGGGGATCACCAGAAACAGAGGTCTTAGGTGTCAGAAAGCGTGAAGGACTTAACCGAAACAAAGAGTTATCGGTAAGCCGCTTCAGCTTTTTCTCTAGTGACTTTTTAGCAGTCACTAGAGCCCGCAACCTGTTAAGGGAACCTTCTTTGATGTTAAGAAGCTTCGCCTTATTCAGTGTGTGATGCTGATATCGTAATTGAGCCGCAATACGGCGGACTTTTGGTGTAAACGCTTTACGAGTGTTTACAAAGTCAATCACACACTGAATGCGGGAGACATGTTTCCGGAGATCATCAATCTTCAGTGAAAGCTGCCCAATGCGTCCTCTCATCTTAGCCTCAGGAGAAGAAATATTTCTCCTCGCTGGAGGTAAGAGTGAAGAAGCAGCATTATAGACAGCTTGATTGATGGTGAGCAATGTAGAATCTTCCTGAATCCGAGCAGACAGTTCGTGGTTTTCCGTGTCAAGTAGATGTTTTGGGTAATGTGTCTTTCTAGAGACACATACTTGCCGTGTGTCAAATTCATTGTTGGTGTCTTCGGAAGAACGGCGTCTCTCCTGATGAAGCTGTGCTGGAAATGACAGACGGTGAGATAACCGTCTGTTTGTCAACAGTGATCTTCGTGTACGCCGAAGATGAGAGGCATAATCACGGAGATGTTGTTGTGAGAATTGGCTATGGTTAGGGTGCATATCGCACCAAAGTGCATGCATCCTAGCCATGTAGCCTCTCCGCTCCGGTTCACTGTTATTATAGCACATCAGGAGATCGGCTCGTAATTCCTCCGTCCACCTAAATGCAGTCCGTTGGTCGCCAAGGTCGTCATCGTTCGGAATCTCGGTGCTCCGCCCAGCTAGTGGGTTGCCCTCATCCGAGAAGGGCAGGTTGTGGGGAGCACTTCTGGGTTCAGAATCGTCTTGAACTCAGGTATACTTTACATTAGGGAGTTAACCTAATGCAAAGGTTGTTGTGCGATTGGTAGGTCAGCAGATCGTAGGCTGACCTACATAGCCCACGATGCGCCACAGGGTGAACAAAATCCCTGCTGGCCGCACAACATGCACCGTGGGCATTTATTATTATTATTATAATTATTATTATTATTATTATTATTATTATTATTATTATTATTATTATTATTATTATTATTATTATTATCTTTATTATTATTATCAGTTTGTTGGATCAGTTCTGCTCTTTCACAAAAAATTCAAATTTATTATATTTTCCACCAAGATATCTAATAAATAAGTTTTGTTCGTCAACAATTCCATTCAATGATGGTAAAATTGTTGAAAACTCTCGAATGGCTGTAGTCACACGTTTTGGCAGATAAACAGAAAACTGATTGTCTAGCGATGCCACAATGCCGTCACCACATTTTGTGTTAATCAGTTTCAATATTGTGACCTGGTATTCACCGTTGACATTTAATTCGCCCATTTACTTTTTAGGTAAGATGTCTTTTAAGGTTGTGGTTCCATTAATTTTCGTGAAATCCATTTTGCCGACTGTTGAAATTTTGAACATTTTTAAATGGTATCATAATTAGAATTAGAATGATGAATAGATAATTACGAATAAAATTTTTTTCTCCAAACTGCTTTGAACAACACATAAACACTTCAACACAAGGAATTAATAACTATTACAGGTTCACTGATATTTATTTTATGCTTAACTTCACACACTACTACTTATGAGCACACTGGAGAGAGCTGGTGAAGAACTGTAAAGACTCGGAACGGAAAACACTCTTTATAATACAAATCCCCACTACGATTTTGGTGAAAAATGGGGGAAATATAGGTAAACGTTAGATAAAAGTATAAATTTCCAGAAAACAAATGATTCATTTGTTATAAACAAAAAAGTGAAAGTTGCTAAAGATAAGATAAGGTAAAACATACGTTAATAAGTGAAAAAAACGTCATTTGTTATAAAAAAAATAACCCCCCATCCTTCCACATATCTTAAAAATTAATCTTAAAAACATTTAAACAATATCATGATAGCATACGTCATTTTTCCCACCCAAATTTTGAAGAAATACCCCCCCCCCACTTCAACGCCCTCTACATCCTTATTTATGAACCATATCAACCACCCACTCAATATCCCTACACACCTAAGCAGTGCCCTCCATATCCACAATATCAATCCTACATCCCCCTCCCTCAGGCCCACTCCCCACCAAATCGACTAAAAATGCTACTAGCGCCCTCTATCGGATACCGGTATAGAAGATCAACATAAAGCGCTACTAGCGCCCCTTATCTCGACTGTCGGTATGGATGATGCCCCCAGCCCCACCTATTCACGATGGTATTGCCTGGTACCATCCCTTCTTATCTACTTCTGATAATAAATAAATTATTTTTTCAGTTTTCAAACCCTCAGAAAAAATAACAGATTTAAATTACAACTTTTCCAATACAATTGATAGAGATATCAAATATTTAGCCAATTACTATTGAAATAGTTAAAGAATATTATCTTTTAGATTAAGATTGTGATGGCAAGTCAGATTTAAAGTATTTTAATATCTGATAATAAATAAATTATTTTTCCAGTTATTAAAATCCTCAGAAATAATAACAGATTTGAATCACAACTTTTCTAATACAATTGATTGAGATATAATATATATTACTTTTTAAATATTTTAATTTATATTTTTTTTTATTTATTTTTATTTTTAAATATTTTTTTTATTAAATATTTTTATTCATTAAATATTTTTATTTATTAGAGATAGAAAAATTTTTCTATTGATTATAAAATTCAATCTCTCACATTGTCAATAAAGGGTTAAATTAATAATAATAATTAATATAATTATTTACTGATTTAAAATTCAAATTCAACTTAAAAGGAATTTGGTCACAATTGTTTATAGTAATCTACTTTAGTCATATGTACACGGAAAAAAAATTCTACCAAAATTTACGATGTTAACATCGTAATCATGGACTAGACTTTCATTGGCGTCAATTTTTAAATGTCTTATTTCAAAATTTACTATAGTCTTTGTTAAAATTACGATGTTAAATAGTAAAGTATACAATCTACATCGTAATTTTACCAAAGACTATAGTAAATTTTTAAATAAGACATTTAAAAATTGACGCCAATGAAAGTCTAGTCCACGATTACGATGTTAACATCGTAAATTTTGGTAGAATTTTCTTTCCGTGTATATTTTGTTTGATATAAATTAAAATATCATTTCATATTGGAATTTTTACTGATGTGAATGTTTTTCTACGTATCAGCACGGATTAGTAACAAATAATTTTTTATTTTTGAAGTAATTTGTAATTAATAATTTTTCAAGTAATTTGAAATTAGTAAAAAATAATTTTTAATTTTTTTAAGTTATTTGTAATTGGTAACAAATAATTTCTAATTATTGAAGTAATTAGAAATTAGTAACAAACAATTTTTAATTTTTGAAGTTATTAGTAATTAGTAATGAATAATTTTCAATTTTTTGAAGTAATTAATAATTAGTAACAAATAATTTCTAATTTTCGAAGTAATTAGTAATTAGTAACGAATAATTTCTAATTTTTTGAAAATAATTAATTGAAGGAAATTTGATCCTAATTTTTAAGAAAATTAAAATTATTGAAAAAAAATTATCTAATTGCTTTTCAATTGAATAATTATCAGATATGAGTATGAAATGTTTCTAAAAATTAGAAATTATTGTGAACCAAATAATAAATGCTCTGTTAATTATTAATCATAAAATCAATAATTGTTGAATTTTTTTGCAATTAAAATTTTTTTTTCAGATAATTTTAATTTTCGGTTCAATTTAAATTATCAATACCCAAATTTTTCATTTCGAGATAATTAATAAACTAAGTTAAAAAAATACTAATTTTTTGAAAAGATTTGTAATAATTTTTCATAAATTATTAATTAGTTGAAACATTAATTATTTAAGCGAAAAATAGTGATGAAAATACTATTTTTGCCCAACCCTGTCTTTGGCTTATATTTTGCAATACGCACTTTTGGCATTAGGAATGCAATTTATAGCCAGGAAAACTAAATATTAATGGTAATTATAACTATATTCTCTTTTGAATTTATTTTTTACATTTGATTATTAGTCAGCAGAAATATTCTATAATTATTAAATGAACTTGAAATCGATTGTTTAGAAAACTAAGATAAAATAGTACGGTTGATACTTTTGTCAGTAGTAAAAGAAACTAAATAAATGATATTGTATGAGACGACAACTAAATTCTTAGTTGTGTCAACTATTAAAATTATTTCTACCAACTATCTAGCAGTGACTAAAATTACATAGTTAATGTATCTTTTTTTTTTTATTTAATTGAGTCAATAGTAAAAGTAATATTGTGTTCACTACTAAGCCTTGATTTAAGTAGATTAAAGTTTTGTAGTGACCATAATGGGGCAAAAATAGTTTCATAAGCTTAGTTAATGTAACTATTTTTTCGTGCTGATTCACACTAGTGCATAGTTCCAGTAACAATAAAAATTAGTTAGAGTCACTATATTTTCATATCTGACGCTGATTAGTTAAGGCTACTAACCCTGATTAAACAAAACGATTTGTGACGATTAAAACTCTTTTAATCGTTTTGAATCGTCATAAATCGTCAATTGATGATTAAAAACGATTAAATTTTTCGAATGAAGGTTAAAGACGGTTCATGACGATTTTAAATTTTAATCGTTATTAATCGTTTTTAATCGTAAAATAGTAAATCGTCTTTTGATGATTTGGGACGATTAAATCTGAAAATCCATGATGATTATGGCGATTAAAGACGATTAATGATGATTTAATTTTTAATCGTCACAAATCGTTTTGTTAAATCAGGGAAGCACTTTTCTCTCAGTGTATGTTTTCTTCTTTTTTTTTCAACTCGAAAATTTTCTAAGTCCAGAAAACGGTAATTTATTTTGTGAGGGTTTGAGACCTTCATTAGTATGTACAAACCGATAAAGAGTTTGAATTTAGGCCTCATAATTCTCATTGAGGATTTTAAGTGCCAATGTCGTATTATTTATCATGCGGTAAATGAAATATCAAAGGAATTGATATTTCTGAGGTCCAAACTACAATTTGTTTTTTGACTCGGGATTGAGCAGATTTCAAATGTAATATCAAAAACTCGGTCTATTCGCTATGAGCGTGACTGCAGCGCCAGACTAAATATGAACTACGGGAGGCTGTCAGAGTATGTTTCTATACACTGATGGATGGATTTATTTGAGAGTAATTAACTAGATTTATTAACCCTAGACTGGTCAACGTATGAGCGTGACGCCGCACTTGATTCTATTATTTTTATTACAATTACATTTTCCACTAAAAAGGTTTGAAAAAATTTGACTTTGTTATTCAAACATTCTAGAATATTTTAACAATTTTTTTGAGCATGTTTAAAAACATAAAGTTGCTGTAAAAAAAATTCTAAAAAAAAAAGTGACGGATTTGCGGGACGGTTTTCATCACTTGACCAGAGTCGTTAGTAGATTTTCACTTGCGGCGTTGCCGTCTTTGGTGTATGTCCCCTCTTTCCTACTTCTCATGTTCATGCGCAGACTGTTACCGGCTGTTATTGTGTTTGAAAGGTTATGTGGAGGCAAATATTTACTTTTATTAATAAACATTTTGAAAGACTCAGCGACTAAGAAAATAATTTTTTAAATGGTTTCTTGATTTAATTTATAATAAATTTATTAAATCATTCTTTTCTGTCCACTATTAAAATATTTATATTTACTGCCGAAGACATTAACCTATGTTTACGTGATATTGTTATTTATAAAAAAAGTAGTTGAGTTTTTTTTAAGTTAAATAAAATTAAATACTAGCTAAATTTAATTTAAAAATAAGCTTGTTAACTTTGTTTAAATAACTAATTGTTTTAAACAGAGTTTAAAATTAATAAAAATAAAGTTGAAAATTTTTTTTCATGTTCGAATTTTTTACAATATTTCCGCCGGAAATAATACACCAATAGTTAACAGCCAGAGCGATCAGGCAACGTCGCACTCTCAAAAGCATTGCGGCGATTCCCTCATCACTTGACCAAAGTCGTTAGGTCGCGTTTGTTGACCAGTCTAGGGTTAAAACTCTTGTGAGAAGCTTCTTTGAAACAAATAAATATTTATTAATAGTTAATAATTCTTTGGCGAATATTATCGAAAGATGGCTGCACATAATCATATGTAGTTTGTGTATATTAGCAAGAGACTAACTAGGCAGTAGTGAGCGTTGTTGCACAGTCGTGTATTTTATATAAAATATAAAAATTATTTTAAATAATTGTTTGTTAATTATGTAATAAAAATAATTTTGTTATTATAATCTATTCTTCATCTTCACACTTAAAATAAATTTTTAAAAATATTTTTATTCATATTTCGAGAGAATGAGGTTATATTTTCAAATACGTCAAATTGCGTCAAATAAATGATTTATTAAATATGAATAAATATTTTTTTGATGCAAGGAAATACTTTCTAATAAATAATTTGTTGACTGTTAATAAATATTTATGTGAGTCTGATCATTAATAAACCATTTGTTAAATATTAACAAATCTTATTAAACCCAAAAAAATCCTTCTATCAGTGTACGTTTGCCAATAGCAAGAAACATAAAAAAATAAATAAATATTATAAGTAATAATAAAAAAAAAAGTTACAAAAAATATGTGACAGTTTTATAGTAATTGCAGTGTTGTTTTTTAGTTAAACGAACTAAGATCAATTAAGTATAATGATAAAAAATAAAAAAGAATGCAGTAAATAATTAAGTCAAATTGTTTGAAATTCATATCAAAGTCAAAAAATGATACTAAGAAAAAAATCAAAATGAAAAATGAATAATTAAGGAATAATAAAATAAATACTTTCACGTGTACTTGCTTACAATTTTAATAATAATAGCCTCCCGTAACTCTGAAAATAACCACTGCAAGCGCTTCAGTCGATTTAATTTCCCCTACCATGGCTGCACTCGGAGCGAATAGATATAACCATGCTTACTCAGAACTAGTTTGTCAATCCGAGATTTTAGTAATACGTCATAAAAATAGTATTGCTTGTACAAGTATGTATAAATATATAAGAATACTAACAATATTTAATTCGCGAATTAAGAATCTCAGATTGGAAAATTGATCTTTAAAAATTGGTTCAACCCTAATAAAAAAGAACAAAGATCGCCTTCGTTTTATACTAAGAGCGAGCTCGCAAAAAATCAGAGTTTAAACGAATACATAAATAAAACGCAAAACGACAATAGTCTTATAACGAGGCTTGGGTACAAACGTCGTCGAGCGAATATAGTGGGGAACCTGAATTTTAAGAATTTTTTGCACTATAGCCCCGAACTAGTCTTATAACGAGGTCCAACTGTATTAGGTTGCTCAAAAAATACACATACTACGTAAATAGAATTTTATTAAGTTGCCTACCTGAAAAAATTTTAATAAAAAAACATTTGAGCCAGCTACTTTCCTGTCATATTATGATATGGAGTTCACCAAAGAACAACACTTTGAAAAAATTCCGGATTTTATCTTGTGGATCCCTAAATCGGCGTAAGAGAAATTTTTGAAGTTTTTTTTTTTTTTCAATAGATCATGAAAGTACGTAGATTGAGAGTACATATAAGAAAATTATTAATATATATATACCCTAGTTATACATGATTGAGCAAGATTCTGGTGCCAGTGCCTTGAGCAAAACCCCTAGTCACTAGTGTTTTCTTCTACATGTGAGTCTTGCGCAAGATCATGTAGCAAGAAATCGTCATAAAACATGTGCATGACGTGCTCAAGGCATTGTATACAATAATATTGAAAATGTCTAAGATATGGTGCAGTTAAGAGCGGTTTTCAGAAACTCTGCCGGTGAGAACAAGGCTTCTTGGCAAACTATCAAAACAAGTTATCAATGAGGTTAAAAATATCTATTTATTGACGGAACGAAACATTATGTACAACTGGCATCTGTAACCATAAGGTAAAAGACCCCATTATTGACAGGGCCCCTACTATTGACATATTGTTTTAATTTTATAACGGTGGGCCCTGGCTATTTCGTGTCCAATAGCCACGAACCACTGTTACTAAATTTTCCCGAATAATTAATTTAATTAATAGTAGATTATTAAATTTCAATAAGTGTTAATTATTGTAAAGCTGGTTCTGGTACGGGAAAATATCTCAGGAATGGGTCGACTCGTTCTGACCGGACACGCGGCTGAAATATACTTATTCTAAAACGACGCTGGTGATAAGAAATTTGTTCAAAGAGACTCAATTAAATTATATATAACAAATTTTATTTAACCAAGCCCAAGTATATACAAAATTTCCCCTTTACTTATAAATTAATTTCTTTTAGAAATAACAAGTGTCCAGCGACAATTTATTTAGCGCGCAAATATTTAATGGACACAGGGTAATAAATTAAATAATTATTTAAAATGAGTATAACGTTGAAGAGAGAGAAAAGGTTTGTGACTAATTTGTCGAGAACTTATCTGGTTGTAAGTGGACTTATTACTGGTGGAATCAGTCTCCGGTTCATCGCGGGCTCCTTGGATTCGATGTCGATCCTCTTCATGAAATCCTCGCGGGCTCCTTGGACTCGAGGTCGATCCTCTTCGGCAGACGTTGCACACCAAACCACCACACTCACAAATTTAAATTTGGTTTTCTTCAACCAGACGAAGGAGTCGCAAAATCTCCTTATTTAATTAAATTCGAATAAACAAATGTCACTTATAATAAAATAAATAATTTAATTTAATATAAAAGAAAAGTCTCAACAAATAAAATTATTTAGGTAACAGACTGACCGGAATAGAACTGAGTTTTAGAATAAATGACTAGATATAATAAACTGATGGACTAGATATTGTTAGGCCGACTCAAATAAATTGTTGAGTCCTGGTGCTAGAGTAGGACCTCGCTAAGCGTCCTCAGTCCACTCTAGGCGATGGCCAGGGCCTAAGTCTCCGAGCAAGTGTTTTCTGGCCCTTTTATATGTTAATTTTTGGAGGGGTGGAACTACCCCACTATCTGCTAAGTTCTAATTCAATCGAGGTGGCCTCTGACAGGGCCCCAAGGGACTGGGAAGTGTTAATTAATATACAAATTTTTCTAACAGATGGCCGTAGAATCAACTAGATTTTTGCGCTCGATTTTCAAGTCGTAAAAATCGAAACGCACGTTCATACTCCCCGTCGCCAGACTTGAAGATCGGGTGCAACTCCACCATCCAGAGCTAGTCCTTAAAATATTCTCATCGGTGTCTTCACATGCACGTCCACGACAAGTTCTTCAACCTAATTTCTTCAAAATAACAGTTACAAAATTCACAATACAATAATACAACAATCATCGTTTAAAAATTTACAATTTACACATTTCAAATATACACTAGTCAATTTACAATAAACAATAGTCAAATAACAATATACAAAATTCAATTTACAATATACAATATTCAATTTACAATATACAATATACATTTCACAATAACCAAATATACAAAATTCTCATAATTTTTTTATTTCAAGTTTATTTTAAATATCATACAATTTCATTTTAAATATAATTAATAGAAATTCAAATCACTCAAATTTTCTAGACTACTACCACTACTAATTACGTCATCAGCATCATACCAAATTTCATCCTCAACGATATGATTTAAATTATTTCCAACTGTAACTGGGCTGCGTAGGTCAATCAAATTGACCTCAGTCCCAAATTCGTTTTCCTTATCAACAATAACGGAGCTTGCTAAATTTGATGCTTGATTTACTAATACAATATCGCCTATTCGTTCAGCACTGGTTAAAACAACTGGACCGATAGTACGCTCCAAGCCGCTATCAGGTATCAACATAAAATTTTCATCAATTAAATTTTTACAAAGAAATTCTATATGCTGACCGACAGTACGCACCAAGCCGCCGTCAGGTCTTGGCATTAAATTTCTATCATTTAAATTTTTATAATTAAATTGTTCTAGCAGATCGACAGTACGCTCTAAGCCGCCGTCAGATCTGAATTTTCATTCCCTAAAATTTTTTCAACTTGACCTCCATAAATAGTATGTTCCACCGGACCGACAGTTCGCTCTAAGCCGCTGTCTGGTTCCGAACATAAACCTATTAAATTCTCAACGTTGATATCTTCGACTGGACCGACAGTTCGCTCTAAGCCGCCGTCTGGTTCCATTGCTAAGATTTGAACTGCTAAATTTTTTTTAATCGGACCGACAGTACTCTCTAAGACGCCGTCTGGTTCCGAATTTTCTTTTATAAAATTAAATTTTTCAGCTGGGCCGACAGTACTCACTAAGACGCCGTCTGGCTCCAAAATTTCATTGGAACTATTTACTACAATTCTTTTGAATTTATTTGGTTTGTTCAACCAGGCTTCATGTGAACGAATGCAACTAGGGCTCCGATTTCCCCAAACTATTTGTTTAATGGATCTTCTCCGTTTCGCGCCCTTTTTCCTCGGGGGATAGGACGGCGAAGCTAAATTTTTTGAAAGATCAGTGCGACTAACATCGCCAGCACTGGTCGGCTGAAACTCGACGCAATTAGAATGGCTATTTACATTATTTACATTGTTATTATTATTATTATTATTAACATAATTCTTACAAACGGAACGATTAAAACGATTATTTTGATTGTCATTTACTTTAAAAATTACTCGAAGTTCTACTCGGGTTACCTCTATAAAAATTATTAAAATTTGATTGCCTATGGCTCATGTGAAAATTATTTTTATTCATATTTGAATTATTATTATTATTATTATAATTAGTTGACACGGGAATGTTTAATTGACTAGAATTGAAATTTTCCGAGAACCCGGACCTGAATGAATCATTATTAGCTTCAAAACAATTTTGTTTAATATGGCCTACTTCAAAACAGAAATTACAGACATCTACTCTGATATTATTACATTGTTCAAATACGTGACCATTTTGTCCACAATTAGAACAAAATTTTTGGTCCGATTTACGACCAGCAGTAGCTTCACTATGTGTGCGTGATTTAACAATTGAGTTGTCATCGTTATTCGCGTTAAACAGATACCGTACCCGATTATTTTGAGATCCATATGATGAGAAATTCTCTTGCGGGAAAGTTTGTATTACCGAAAAATGCAGTTTTCCATTAGTTTTCGAATGCGAATTATCCAATGACTCAAATGCGCGTTTATTTTCCTCAAGTAACTCAGCAGCTTCGTGTATTACCGATAAAAGGTCATCATACGTATTTACTGACCTAGAAAACACCAAAGTGGCAAGGCTTCTAGGTAAATGATTTCGGATACACATAACTTGTTCTGATTCTGGAGGAGGGTACGCATCTCAAGATATTTCTGCTGTACTCTGAATACAAAATCAATTGATGATTCACCGGTCTCTGGTCTCAACTGACCAATCTCCATTAATATCTGTGTGTCAGTCCTCTGTGAGCCAAAAGCTCTTAAAAATTTCCGTTTAAAATGGTCATAGTCTGTCCAATGCCTACTATTCGCATCATACCATTTACTTACTTTACCGGTTAGGATATACCCAAGAATTTTTACAAAATCTGTCATAAGCCAACCCTCACGAAACGCCATAGCTTCAAATGAAGCCAGAAAACTATTGGCTGATAACTCACCCTGCGGATAATGTACAGGCCAAGCATTCACGATTTCTCTTATATCGTGCCATTTACGCCACGAGATCGCCGCGGCGTTTGGTATTACTACATTATTTGCTCTCGGTTGATCATAATATTCTTGGTGATTTTCTTGACCATTATTAATCCCATATCCACCGTAATTCCCATTGAAATTATTATTATTTCCGGCGAATGGATTATCCCGTAATATTTCAAAATTATTGTTGTAATTATTATTTATTGGTGGGTTATTATTTAAATTATTATTTTGAATTACGCTGGGATTGATAATGGAGTGATTGTTACTATTATTATTTAAATTGTTATTAAAATTATTGTTACTAAGTCCGGCCGTATTGTTGTGAACATTATTTACTCTACTGGTACTAGGTTGTATATTAACCGGGAGGGCTGAATATGTCGTAGTCCTAGTGTCTTGAGTCAAGTGACCTGTACTGCACTCCCCGTCGCCAAAACTGTGAGTTACTGTGCGAACAGTTTGTGTATTATGTTGTACAGGCACTTGCGGACTATTTATCCATTGGTTATTAATGGCTAGTGTCAAATTCTGTAGACAATCCAAAATTTGCGAAAGAACAGTTAGACTTACTCCTTGATCAGCCTGTACGGAAACTGGAACGGTGCCAGGAAGAAAAGCGGATCCCGCATTAGGCTGAATTTGTTATCCAAGTACCGGTGGATTATTCGTTTGAATTATCGCGGGTGTAGTTGTGGCGATGATCGGTGTAGTCGAGACGGTAGTCATCGTAGTTGAGGGTGGTGAGTGTACTACCCTGGGTTGGTTTCTATCCTTAGAAGATCCAACTCCTTCAAAAATTACTTCCTCACTTTCCCGCCTACCACTGTTGAACCGTACGCTTGGAATTTTCGACGCGTCGGTGGTCGAGTGTTACTCATAATATATTTTACCAATTACTGGGACTTAAATTTAATTTATTATCAACAATAGCTGGTATATGATAAACAGCTTACGAGTCCCAATACTTAAATCTGGATAAATTTTAATTACCGGATACAAATTTCAAATAACTTAAAATATATTCTTTTGTCAATTACTAAAAATAAAATACATTTATTGGTTTCCGGATTAACGATTTACTTTTGCTACTAAATGACGTCAGCTATAGCTACTTTAATCCCTAACAATGACAGTCTTTGTAAAATTATAAATATTCTCTTTTATTATAAATTTATTACAATGGTTTAAATATTAAACCATAAATTTTATTATAATTTAATTGCTTTCGATAACGAAATTCTTTACAATGCTTAAAATTTTAAGCCACGAATTTTTATTTTACTTTATTTAGTTTATGATTATTTACTTTACTTGAACTTTATTTCAGCGATTTATTTAATTATTACTTAGGCTTAAGTCTAGTGAGCAAAATATTTGAAATTAATTAAATATTACTTTTATTAAGCAGTTTTATTACAATGACTCATTCGCTTAGTAAATTTTTCTCAATCCAAACGGTGGTTTATCAAAGTAATTTAAAATTATCCGTAATTATTTTATTATAAATTTAACTTGTAATTTTACTACAGAATTTACTTTTATTATTTAATTTCAATCAACGAAAAAAATTACTGTCACTGTTAGTCTTGAAAAAATAAATTTTATTTGACTAAATTTATTTAATTATTACTTATTTTAGTTCGAATTTTTCTACAAAGAATTTACCAAGAAACTAGTAGCAACTTAATATGATACTTATTATTTGTGTTATGAGTAACGCATGCGACCAGCGTAAGCTAATGGCTTTGTCTTGATCTACACGAGACCACTGAAATTTATCGATTTTTACTTTTACTAGTACGACTTAAATTTGGACTTTTTAAATATTTTATTTTTTCATTTAACGAATTACTTTATGTTTTATTTATTTTATGTATTTTAGCAAATTATTATTTTAAAATCTTCATCACTTCAGATATATTACTTGAGTAGTTTGGACAACCAATATGATAAGTACAATATAACACAATATACAATTACAGTATTTCTCTCTTCAACAGTAAAATAAATTAATTCAATTTTTCCCAAAAAAAAAAAAAAAAAAAAATTCAAATTTAATTTATCATTATCACCAGGTCTAGAATTTTCAGAACGAGGAACACGAGTTGGGCGCCAAATATAACGGTGGGCCCCACGTTGGGCGCCAAATATAACGGTGGGCCCTGGCTATTTCGTGTCCAATAGCCACGAACCACTGTTACTAAATTTTCCCGAATAATTAATTTAATTAATAGTAGATTATTAAATTTCAATAAGTGTTAATTATTGTAAAGCTGGTTCTGGTACGGGAAAATATCTCAGGAATGGGTCGACTCGTTCTGACCGGACACGCGGCTGAAATATACTTATTCTAAAACGACGCTGGTGATAAGAAATTTGTTCAAAGAGACTCAATTAAATTATATATAACAAATTTTATTTAACCAAGCCCAGTATGTACAAAATACCCCTTTGTTATAAATTTAATTTCTTTTAGAAATAACAAGTGTCCAGCGACAATTTATTTAGCGCGCAAATATTTAATGGACACAGGGTAATAAATTAAATAATTATTTAAAATGAGTATAACGTTGAAGAGAGAGAAAAGGTTTGTGACTAATTTGTCGAGAACTTATCTGGTTGTAAGTGGACTTATTACTGGTGGAATCAGTCTCCGGTTCATCGCGGGCTCCTTGGATTCGATGTCGATCCTCTTCATGAAATCCTCGCGGGCTCCTTGGACTCGAGGTCGATCCTCTTCGGCAGACGTTGCACACCAAACCACCACACTCACAAATTTAAATTTGGTTTTCTTCAACCAGACGAAGGAGTCGCAAAATCTCCTTATTTAATTAAATTCGAATAAACAAATGTCACTTATAATAAAATAAATAATTTAATTTAATATAAAAGAAAAGTCTCAACAAATAAAATTATTTAGGTAACAGACTGACCGGAATAGAACTGAGTTTTAGAATAAATGACTAGATATAATAAACTGATGGACTAGATATTGTTAGGCCGACTCAAATAAATTGTTGAGTCCTGGTGCTAGAGTAGGACCTCGCTAAGCGTCCTCAGTCCACTCTAGGCGATGGCCAGGGCCTAAGTCTCCGAGCAAGTGTTTTCTGGCCCTTTTATATGTTAATTTTTGGAGGGGTGGAACTACCCCACTATCTGCTAAGTTCTAATTCAATCGAGGTGGCCTCTGACAGGGCCCCAAGGGACTGGGAAGTGTTAATTAATATACAAATTTTTCTAACAGATGGCCGTAGAATCAACTAGATTTTTGCGCTCGATTTTCAAGTCGTAAAAATCGAAACGCACGTTCATAATTTATTAATTTTTTAATTAACTGTATGAATAATCACATTGCTCAAAACTTCTTATCAATTTTTTGATATTTTTAAATGGAAAAATAGTTCAATTTTATTTCTGGGTATAAACTATTCGCTGTAAAAAAAATTTATTTTCCCGACTAGGCCACCTTCGCTAGAATGTTTTAAATTTCTTAACAATTTCATTTAGAGAGATCGTATTTTTATAAACGAATTACCCTATATAGTTCTAATGTAAGTGTATTATTAAAAATTGTTTCAGTTTATCTATAGTCTAAATAACCCCAGAATCATTAATTTAGACTGATAAATCTTAATTATCATTTAAAAATAGCAGGCGTCAATAGTCGGTACATAAAAATTCACGTGTTTCAACTAGCGACAGGCCATAAACTCAAGTAATTTAACCTCCTTAACATACATATCGATAAATTTATGTTAACACGCTGTCTAGTAATTTCATAATAAACAAAACATTGAATAAAAAATTGTCGAATCAAGAATAGTGTCGTCGAATTTATAAAAAAATAAAAGTGTGTTCTAGATGAATTTTTAATTGTAATTATCGTATTTTGTCGTTTTTAATTAAAATATTTATTATTAATTTAAACCTAATTGACGGTGGTCTTTAATCATTGTTTATAAACTGCCGCGCATGCGCATTAGACCTGTCAATAATGGGGTCCATGGTATGTCAATAGTTGGCTCTGACACTATTTTACCTCGTCAATAATACCTGCACTTGACTTGTTGGTTTTTAATTAATATATTTTTTATTTGATTCATTGCTATTTAAGTAAATTAGTTTAAATATACAAGTAGAGACATCAATTAAAACGTCTAATGCAAAAAAGTTGATTATATTAATTTTAAATACGATAAAAAAATTCAAACAATCACAGACATTCTTATAGTGTCAATAATGGGGGCTTTTACCTTATCACAGAAGTAACTTATGAAATTAAGTGGATACCTGAGACTACTTTTACTATTAATCACCATTATAGAAATAGTGAAGGAGAAAAGAAATCGAATTTCGAAATAGAATTGCAAGAAAAAAAACCTTGGGGTATTATTATCATTCCAGATCGCACTCCCTTTTCACAGAGTTTTGAAATGATAAGTTTGATTTTTGCAAAGGTTTTTACAAAACCGAGAGACAATTAATTTTAATTGCCTAAAAATTTCTTGGAAATTTTTAATTTTAATATTTTAAAAATAAATATAAATAATTGTTAATTTCAGTCTCTGATGTTTTTAAAAATCAATGCCGAGTATTTAATTTTAATTTTAAATCAGCATCTAATCATAGTTTCCTAAGAACTGCTGGAAAATTTGAAATTTAAAAATTAAAAATTAAAATAAATAATTTGCAATTTCAGTCTCTCATGTCGTTGAAAATAAATTAGATTATCTCATTCGAATTTCGGGCGAGAACCTATAGTCTAAGTTTCCTAATACCTGCTGAGAAATTTTGAATTTAAATATTTTTAAAAATGAAAATCACTAATTTCCAAATTCAGTCAGATTATTTTGAAAAGTAATTACGAGTATTTAGTTTTAATTTCATGCCAGCATCTATTTTTAGTATTCTAAAAACTGCTGGGAAATTTTTTAATTAAATATTTTGATAATGAAAATATATAATTTTCGAATTCACTCTCAGATATTTTTTAAAATTTATAACAAGTATTTAATTTTAATTTTAAACCAGCATCTATTTTTAGTTCCCTAAGAACTGCTGGAAAATTTTTGAACTAAACAATTTATATAAATAAAAATTAATCGCTGTTCGTTAGTCTCGCTAAAACTCGAGAACGGCTGAACCGATTTGGCTAATTTTGGTCTTGAATTATTTGTGGAAGTCCAAAGAAGGTTTGAAAGGTGAATTAATATGAGTTTGTAGTCTAAGAGCCGGTGGGAGATCAACCTTTACCCATCGGATAACCAGATGAGACATATTTTTTATCAAATATAATTTGTTAACAAACATCCCATGCAAGAGCTGCTAGAGTTGAACAAAGGGGCCGTCCTTGGCTCAGCACTGGGGAACCTAGCTTTGGCACGTCTATATTGGCCCATGCTTGGGTCAAGAAAGGCTACTCAATCCTGGCCATTCCAATCATTACCCAAGTCTGGGCCAGGACTGGGTTCCCCTATTTTGGCCATTCAATGGTGACCCAGGCTTGGACCAGGACTGGGTAACCTAGCCTTGGTCGTTACAATAATTACCCAGGCTTGGGCCAAGACCGGCTTCTTCTATCTTAGCCATCCAACGGAAACCCACACTTGGGCCAGGACTGAGTAATCTAGCCTTGGCCATTTAATGGTAACTCAGGTTCGGGCCAGGTCTGGGTAATCTAGCCTTGGCCATTCAATGGACACCCAGGCTCGGACCAGGACTGGGTAACCTAGCCTTGGCCGTTACAATAATTACCCAGGCTTGGGCCAAGACTAGGTTCTCTTGTCTTGGCCACCTAATGCACTCCCACACTTAGGCCAGGACTGGGTAACCTAGCCTTGGCCGACCCAATGATTATCCGAGTTCAAGCCAAGACTAGGTTCCAGTGCCTTGATCATTCAATGGCAACCCAGACTTGGGCCAAGGTAGGATTATCCAAGTTCGGGATACCTATAGTTTCCCATCCTTGGGCCAAGATTGGCTAATCTAGTTTTTTAATTAATTATTCAATCATCTTATTATTATAGTTTTTTTAAATAAATAATTATTTATTTTTGAATTATGTTACGATGTGGGAATCGTATGCCTCCGTACAACTTCGGGTGGTGGTCGTCACGTGCTTAAACATGGCGTTGCCGCCTATATAAGCACGTGCACCCCACACTCGTCAGCTTTTCTAGTCGTTATTACCAGCTAGCATCAGAGAGTACAACCTGGATCGCATTGGCAATTAGTCGATACCAGAGTTAATTGAGCAATTATTCGGTCTGTGAATAGTACATCGCGTTATAGTGAGTTGCAGTTAGTCAACTCGGCGAACAACTAATTATAATTGTTGCAATTAGTCACCAGTTATAATAACAGTATCGGGTCAATAATTCGTAATATATTATACTCGAGTTATTGGGTAATGAAGCTATGCGAGTATGAATCGCAGTAACGACAGTATCACATGCAGTTAGTTGTGTGATACATTGACTTTGTAATCAGATTGTGTGCGGCGTGGCAGATTTATAATTCTATAAATAAAGTAATTATAAATCATCAGAAGTTGACCCAGTGTTTGAGTGAATTCACCTGTCTCAATCCACCTCCTATTGTGAATAATAAGAGAAGCAGCATCTGCGTGCAGAGTCAGGGTCCAAGGAGGCGATTTCCAAGGGCCAAACCAATCGCCAAGTCCACCAACATCAAGGACGACTCCACCGAATACTAAAATTAGGCTAAGTACTAGTATTAGTTTAGTTTTATACGGCCAGTTCGGGTAATTAAATAATTTCAGAGTCTCATTTTGGAGCGTAGCCTGGCAAAAGACTCACGAAACCTGCACACCCACATCATACGTGCAGGAGAACGAATCCCCTACGTTTCAATTAAAATAAGTTTTAATAAATAAATATTTTAACATTCTGATTGAAATTATTAACAATTAAGAATTAATACATTTTTCAGTTCGTTATTATTTGCAATTAACAACCGTAATTTCATACTTTTACTTATAAAAATTAATTTAATTAAGAAATAACTCATGAATTTCTATAATAAATGTTATTTTTAATAATGGTGGTAGAGTAAGATAATTAAGCTGGGTTTTTGATAAATAATCAATTAAATTTAATAAATTTTATTTTAAAAAATTATTATTTATTTTTTTCTTAATCAAAGATATTAATTAAATTACTCTTTATATTTCATAAGACCGAGGGGTTATAGTAAAATGAATAAGTAGAACATATAAAAGTTTCAATTCAACATTAGTAGGTTCGTTCAGTAGCCAGCGTTCAGACCCAGCAATCAAAAGGACGACAGTTCGCGCCCAGAGCCCAGCAGATTTTTCACCGAGTTTATTTCATGTCATTTACCTCACTTAAATAGTTTAAACGTTAATAATCACAAACTCTAGTATTTAAATAATAATAAATTTTTTTTTTAATTAAATTTATTGATTTTTTCGATGCATGGTTCAGGTCTGACAACCAAGCATGGGCCAGGTCTGGCAACCAAGCTCGGGTCAGGTCTGACAACCAAGCATGGGCCAGGTCTGGCAAGCAAGCATGGATCAGGGCTGGCAACCAGGCTTGGCACGATGTTATCATTCCAGACTTCTACCAAGGCTGGAACAAGGCTGGCTTACAAACTTGGCCCAGAGTTCAACATAGTTGAACCAAGCCTGAGCCAAACCTGGGCCCGTGGTACTTTCCTGTCTGGGATTGTTATGTCCGACTTCGCAAACTTTTCGCCCACAATCATTTATGTTGAACACTCCCTAGGAATAGTTATTTCATTTTCTCTGAGAGAAACAAGGATGGGTTCAATGAAGTGTAACAAAACTATTCTACCCATTTCTTTCTTTTTCCGTCTTCCATTCTCTTATTCGTAAGTCCCCACTTATCATCAGCTAACAGTGCTCTAATGCGCACAATTAGCATTGACTTAAATTAAGATCCGTCAACGGGACATCTCTCAAGATGCAACTTACCTAAATTTTCCCTTCCCCTAAACTCGGACCCCATGGTTGCGACGTTCAAAATTTTGAAGTGCAAGATCACTCTACCGAGCACCGGTTTGCATTGCGGTTTGTAGCTGAGTGACCCTCAGCAAAGAGTCAGTTATTAGGTACAGCAGTATCCTCAAATCTCTCATATACAAAATAAATAAAACCGACCACGTCGCTTTTATAATTCAATACAAATTAATAAAATAAATCATTAGTAAATCGCATCGCGAAAGTAATAATATAACAGTGAAGAATATATATATCTTAATATATACATATATAAATATATATACCTATACCTCAGAGTATCATTTAAATCAAACAAATATTAAATCGCACCGCAGAAAGGAATATAATAGAAAGAAATTAAGCGAATGTTTAACATAAAAATTAAGAGTATCTTCCTTTAAAGAGTTTTAGCTCTATTTCCTGAACAGGAAAATAAAGGAAATATCAGCATGAACAAATTCATAAAATAAAGATAAAAGCGTTATCGGTTGTGAGTGATAAGTTAAGTGCTAATATAAATTTGTGGGAATAATTATATTCTTAAAAATTCAAAGATTTATATGTAAAATAATAATCAGTGTAAAGTTCTGTAAACATTTTCGAGTATAATTAATTAATGAGTAGAATAATAAAGATATTCCTTTAAAGAGTATCACCTCTATTTTCTCTAAAGAAAATTAAAGAAATCTTTATTATCCATTTTGAATTTAACTTTAAAAATAAATAAAAGCATAAGTGACGATAACTGTGTTAGTATTATTCATAAAATAAGCTACGTAATTAAACACCACCTCATTCCTCACCCGGAGATTGTCGTCATCGTGGGTTAGCATCAGTCCAAGGGTCTACGACGTGGGTACCATCTCCAGGAAAAGAAACTATACACATACATACATTTACATAGCAGTGCAAAGGTAAGACCGTTACAATTGACCTCTTTTCTTTCTACACTTTTAACAATTTTCCTAATCAGTCTCAAAAATCTTAAGAGTAAATAAGGATGCTATTAATTTTAAATTGTATGTATTAATTATCAAAATCATATATTCATCCACCGTAAAACTATCTCTAGTTTAATTAAAGATAATGAAATTAAAGAAAGTTCACATCGAAACGTATCCCAAAATAAAATAAATTAAGGCTTGAACTAAACATTCGAGCCGAAAATTGCATTGGTTAGTCCGAACGCCTAATCCACGCAACCAAATAGTTAAATAAATAATAGTCGGACATAACAGGATGCTTATGATGGCTTGGCTATCAAAAAGTGTTCATGGCTGTATTTAATTAAATTAATTTTAGTCAATTTTCCATCACCTTCACACTTTTGATAACCGAATGAATTTCATTTCAACTGATAGTTTTTAATACACAGAATATGCCTTCGTAGGCTTGTCTATTTATTTCTGTGCATGGCTACCTGCCAAGCAGATGTAATCAGGTAAGTCAATATAGGAAACTGTAGTGTTCTGATAACCAATCGCAATTGGTATCATAAGTAAGATATTTTAATTACAAAACTAATCGTACAGACTTGTCTGCAAAAAATCGTTCAAGAAATATTATTGTAAGGCTATAAGATTTTAAAATTGGAGCTATTTGATAGGTGCAAGAGAGAAAGTAGAGCGGCCGAGGTCCGTGTAATAGAACAAGACACAACATAGTAGCTGCACGCTACCTGACCGTTGAATGCATCCGAGTGCACATGCTCGCATACATGTGAGTGACAGAGACAGCATTTATTTATTACAGTCAACAGTAATTTTAAACTCTAATTTATTAGAACTTTAATTTAATTATATTAGAAATACTTACGGCTGTAAAATAATGAAAAATAAATTATTAAATATATTAATAATAAAAAAAAAATTAATTCAACTAAATTTTTTTTTATTTTTCAGCTAAATTATAAAATTTTAAAATTATAAAAAAATTTATATTCATTATTTAAAATATATTATAAAGAATAATCTATATTATTAAGAGAATAAGGAAGATTTTGGTCCCGCCATATTTACATGCTAAAATTACTTAATGTTATTAAATTTTCTATCGTTAAAAAGATCTTGACTTGGATTTGTGTCTTTTCACAGTTTAAACTCTTTTCTATTGACAAATATTGAGATAAAGCGATTTATCTATATCATTCGAATTACATTAAAATTACGCGGGAAAAAAGACGGTCGTATTCAGTTTCTTGATTTAAATTTTCCGGCAAGGAATCTTTTTTTTTTGTGTACTTTATAAATTTCGTACCGATATTTGAACAGTCACGTAGTTGCTGCTGGTTGCTCGTTTATTTATTGTTTAAAATTAAATAAATGCCGTAAAGCGGAAAAGAATATGTGTTACTTATAATATTTAATTATAATAAATGTCAACTGCGATAAATAAATGCTGTCTCTGTCACTCACATGTATGCGAGCATGCGCACTCGAATACCTTCCACGGTCAGGTTGCGTGCAGTTGCTATGTTGTGTCTTGTTCTATTACACGGACCTCGGCCGCTCTACTTTCTCTCTTGCTCCTATCAAATAGCTCCAATTTTAAAATCTTATAGCCTTACAATAATATTTCATGAACGATTTTTTGCAGACAAGCCTATTCGATTAGTTTTGTAATTAAAATATCTTACTTATGATACCAATTGCGATTGGTTATCAGAACACTACAGTTTCCTATATTGACTTACCTGTTTACATCTGCTTGGCAGGTAGCCATGCACAGAAATAAATAGACAAGCCTACGAAGGCATATTCTGTGTATAAAAAACTATCAGTTGAAATGAAATTCATTCGGTTATCAAAAGTGTGAAGGTGATGAAAAATTGACTAAAATTAATTTAATTAAAAATAGCCATGAACACTTTTTGATAGCCAAGCCATCATAGGCATATTTGTTAATAAATTATATTTGATAAAAAATATGTCTTATCTGGTTATCCGATGGGTAAGGGTCGATCTCCCACGGTCTCCTCTACTATTAGTATAGTGTCGGATAGCTCAACTGGTAGAGCATTTGACGTGATGCCGACATGGTCTGGGTTCGATTCTCAGTTCAGGTTATCTATATTTTTCTCACTTTATCTATAAATTGTCTTATTAAGAAGGTTTTCATATTTAGGTTTCCACTATATTGAATTAATATTCTATATAGTGGAAATCAATTCAACATAGTGAAAAGCTAAACATATAAACCTTCTCAATAACACAATTTATAGATAAATTGAGAAAAATATATGGAGTGTTCCACACCAAATCGGACACCATGTAGCTTTTGCACTTCAGATTTTTTTGTAACTTTTTTAATTTTTAGTATAGGTTGAAAAAGGCCTTTATGATTTTTTTCAAACTTTTTCCTCCAACCGTTTCCGAAACGTCGAATTTTGAAAAATGTAGATTTTTTTTTTCAAATGCCTGTAACTTCGTGAAAAGTGGTTTAAACAAAATTTTTATAGAGTCAAAAATGTTTGTTTTTAGATATTTTATCAGTAAAGAATGTCTAAAAATTTATTTGAACCACGCTTCTATTGAAATTTAAACTTTTTCGTGTTAACGATTGATTTACAAAAAAAAAAGTACTAATCGATTTTCCTCATAATTTTTCACGGAGAACTGTCACCTATTCTACAACTTTTCCCGATATGCTCATAATTGGACAACGATGGGATCTATTTTTTTTTTTTTTAATTTTTTAAATTTCATATTTCAGTTTTTTTTTAAAGAAAAATGTCTTAAAATAATAGCATGCTCAGGATTTACGGTTAATAATTATCTGACACACAGCTATCGTCAATATTTTCTAATTTTATATCCTCAGAAAAATTATAACTAATTAGTTTATTATTATTATTGCTTTTTTTATTTAAATGCTCAGGGGGTTATCCCCGGTAGTCCGACTCTTCCGAGGGCCTCACCTGAGCGCCAAATCGTTACTGCTGCGATACTTCATTGACAAGATGATCAGCATGCGCAGCAGGCCAAGTTTCGTTGCCTTAGGAGACGGAGGGATCCGAGTATCACAGCCTTTTGCATCCGCGATGCCAAAAACTCAACTTGCGATAAACAAGTTGGGATTTTAGCCAATGCAGACACAAAAGACTGTTTCATCCCTCCTAGGACGCCAACAATGAGTACGACAAGCTTGACACGGTAGCCTGGGTAAAGTTTGCCAATTTCAAACAGGAGATCCTGATATATCTCGTGTTTGTGCTCCTCTTTTACCGTGATGTTATACTCAGCCGGAGCTGAGAACTCAATAACATAAATGTTACGAGCGGTTTTATCGAAGAGCACAATATCAGGTTTATTATGATCGATTTTCCGCGTTGTTGCGAATGGCACGTTCCAATAAATACGGCAACGGTCATTCTCAACAACTTGCGGAATATCTCCTGGCAGGTCAGGCAGCACTGGTGTTTTATCGATACCGTGCGTGTGTCGAAGATGGTAATAAAGTACTCGCAGAGCAGCATTGTGACGCTGGACGTATGCATTTCTTGCCAGCACAGGACATGCTGACAAAAGATGCATAAGCGTCTCAGGATGTTGCTTACACACCCTACACAATGTGTCGGGTAGCTGCATCTGGAGTACTTTAGCACGGTATTCGAGAGTGTTAATAACACCATCTTGGCAGGCAAAAATGTATCCTTCGGTCTCGGACATCAGGCCAGCGGACTTCAGGAAGGAAAACGTCAGCTGTGTGGACAAGCCATGATCACGCACGTGTTTAAAGAACACGCTGTGCATCGACTTGTCCATATGTGTGCTGAGCAGTTTTTGTTGCTCAGCGTTCCTGACGACCGTCTTAAATTCCTCCTTAGGGAGTCCAATAAGCGGGTTTACTCTTCCGAGACCGAGGGATTTTGCCGCGTAAATTGCTGCCTTATATAAAAACGCTCCCTTACGCCTATTCTCATGACTATGAACAATTTGCATAAGGAAGTCGTCTTCATCTACTGTGAAATTGACAACCTCGTATGTTATACCCAAAACCAAACGATCATGTAGACACTCCAAGCTCTGTAGACCTCTCCCTCCGATGTGCCGGGAAAGGTATAATCTGGTGATTGAGGATTTAGGGTGCATGCTCCGATGCATGTTCATGACTTTGCGTGTCTTGATATCGAGATCTCTGAGCTCTTTTCGGGCCCATTTGAGAACACCGAAAGAGTACAGGAGTACCGGGACAGCAAGCATGTTTGTTGCAGAGACTTTGTTTTTCCCGGAAAGTTCCGATGACCAGATTTTCCGGAGTCTCCGCACATACTCGCTGCAGAGAGTCGTTTTGATTTTCGAGACGTCCTGCATAGGACTCCCGTCAATCCCTAGATATTTGTACGACTCTCCGGCGTCAAGATGGTCTATGACGCTCCCATCTACTAACTCGATATCTTCACGCACATCGGAACACTTACCCTTCACCAGATTAACGACCGCGCACTTGTCCAACCCGAAAGCCATGCCGACATCCCGTGTATACTCTCCTACGATATTCAAGGATGTCTGAAGGTGTTCCTCATCAGGAGCATACACCTTCAGATCATCCATGTAGAGTAAGTGGGTGATCGAGTATTTTCGATCATTTGGTGGACCCACTGAGTATCCACGGGTGCGGCGTAGCGCAACAGATATTGGCAGCAGTGAGATGCAAAACAGCAGAGGGCTCAGAGAATCTCCCTGAAAGACTCCTCGTTTGTACTGTACAACTTCGGTTACACGTTTGTCGTTACCACATGAAATGTGGAACCGTGTTCGCCAAAGCTGCATCGTACGCTGAATGCATCCCACTGTATCGCGATTGACCCCAAGGCATTTGAGCAAACAGAGAATAAGCTCATGAGATGTTGAGTCGAATGCCTTGCGGTAGTCAATCCAGGCCATTGGCAGGTTGCGCTGATAGTAGATCGCGTCTTGAATGACGCATCGATCCACTAACAGATTCTCTTTGCAACCTGACAGGCCCCTTTTACTGCCACGTTGTTCGTATATCTGCTGCCATACAGGGTCCATCTCCTGAAGAATGCGATTATTCAAGATTTTGGTGAAAATCTTATAAACCGCATTCAAACAGGTGATAGGCCTGTAGTTTTTCGGGTCAGACAAGTCTCCTTTCTTCGGGATGAGCACGGTTCGCCCTTCTACAAGCCAGCATGGAATTGGTTCATTACCTCTGATGAACGCTGTAAAAATCCGGGCCAAATGACTATGGGTAGAAGTTAGTTTCTTCCACCAAAACAAGTTAATGCCATCTGGACCCGGAGCAGCCCAGTTCTTACCATTATTCAGAGCTGAACGAACTTCTTCCACGCTGACTTCAGGGCTCTCTTCATCAGCATTGCCGTTGCGATGTTGTCGACAAAATGCCTCGAAGTCGTTGAGTTGTTATTATTATTATTATTATTATTATTATTATTATTATTATTATTATTATTATTATTATTATTATTATTATTATTATTATTATTATTATTATTATTATTATTATTATTATTATTATTATTATTATTATTATTATTATTATTATTATTATTATTATTATTATTATTATTATTATTATTATTATTATTATTATTATTATTATTATTATTATTATTATTATTATTATTATTATTATTATTATTATTATTATTATTATTATTATTCTTATTATTATTATTATTATTATTATTTCTTTTTTTAGTTAAATGCTCAGGGGGTTATCCCCGGTAGTCCTACTCTACCGAGGGCCTCACCTGAGCGCCAAATCGTTACTGCTGCGATGCTTCATCAACAAGATGATCAGCATGCGCAGCAGGCCAAGTTTCGTTGCCTTAGGAGACGGAGGGATCCGAGTATCACAGCCTTTTGCATCCGCGATGCCAAAAACTCAACTTGCGATAAACAAGTTGGGATTTTAGCCAATGCAGACACAAAAGACTGTTTCATCCCTCCTAGAACGCCAACAATGAGTACGACAAGCTTGACACGGTAGCCTAAGTAAAGTTTGCCAATTTCAAACAGGAGATCCTGATATATCTCGTGTTTGTGCTCCTTTTTTACCGTGATGTTATACTCAGCTGGAGCTGAGAACTCAATAACATAAATGTTACGAGCGGTTTTATCGAAGAGCACAATATCAGGTTTATTATGATCGATTTTCCGCGTTGTTGCGAATGGCACGTTCCAATATATACGGCAACGGTTATTCTCAACAACTTGCGGAATATCTCCTGGCAGGTAAGGCAGCACTGGTGTTTTATCGATACCGTGCGTGTGTCGAAGATGGTAATAAAGTACTCGCAGAGCAGCATTGTGACGCTGGACGTATGCATTTCTTGCCAGCACAGGACATGCTGACAAAAGATGCATAAGCGTCTCTGGATGCTGTTTACAAACCCTACACAAAGTGTCGGGTAGCTGCGTCTGGAGCACTTTAGCACGGTATTCGAGAGTGTTAATAACACCATCTTGGCAGGCAAAAATATATCCTTCGGTCTCGGACATCAGGCCAGCTGACTTAAGGAAGGAAAACGTCAGCTGTGTGGACAAGCCATGATCACGCACGTGTTTAAAGAACACGCTGTGCATGGACTTGTCCATATACGTACTAAGCAGTTTTTGTTGCTCAGCATTCCTGATGACCGTCTTAAATTCCTCCTTAGGGAGTTCAATAAGCGGGTTTACTCTTCCAAGACCGAGGGATTTTGCCGCGTACATTGCTGCCTTATATAAAAACGCTCCCTTATGCCTATTTTCATGACTATGAACAATTTGCATAAGGAAGTCGTCTTCATCTGCTGTGAAATTGACAACCTCGTATGTTATACCCAAAACCAAACGATCGTGCAGACACTCCAAGCTCTGTAAACCTCTCCCTCCGATGTGCCGGGAAAGGTATAATCTGGTGACAGAAGACTTAGGGTGCATGCTCCGATGCATATTCATTACTTTGCGTGTCTTGATATCGAGATCTCTAAGCTCTTTTCGGGCCCATTTCAGGACACCGAAAGAGTACAGAAGTACCGGGACAGCAAGCATGTTCGTTGCAGAGACTTTGTTTTTCACGGAAAGTTCTGATGACCAGATTTTCCGGAGTCTCCGTACATACTCGCTGCAGAGAGTCGTTTTGATTTTCGAGATGTCCTGCATAGGACTCCCGTCAATCCCTAGATATTTGTACGACTCTCCGGCGTCAAGATGGTCTATGACGCTCCCATCTACTAACTCGATATCTTCACGCACATCGGAACACTTACCCTTCACCAGATTAACGACCGCGCACTTGTCCAACCCGAAAGCCATGCCGATATCCCGTGTATACTCTCCTACGATATTCAAGGCTGTCCGAAGGTGTTCCTCATCAGGAGCATACACCTTCAGATCATCCATGTAGAGTAAGTGGGTGATCGAATACTTCCGATCAGATGGTGGGCCCACTGAGTATCCACGGGTGCGGCGTAGCGCAACAGATATTGGCAGCAGTGAGATGCAAAACAGCAGAGGGCTCAGAGAATCTCCCTGAAAGACTCCTTGTTTGTACTGTACAACTTCGGTTACACGTTTGTCGTTACCACATGAAATGTGGAACCGTGTCCGCCAAAGCTGCATCGTACGCTGAATGCATCCCACTGTATTGTGATTGACCCCAAGGCATTTGAGCAAAAAGAGAACAAGCTCATGAGATGTTGAGTCGAATGCCTTGCGGTAGTCAATCCAGGCCATTGACAGGTTGCGCTGATAGTAGATCGCAATTATTATTATTATTATTATTATTATTATTATTATTATTATTATTATTATTATTATTATTATTATTATTATTATTATTATTATTATTATTATTATTATTATTATTATTATTATTATTATTATTATTATTATTATTATTATTATTATTATTATTATTATTATTATTCTTATTATTATTATTATTATTATTATTTTTATTATTATTATTATTATTATTATTATTATTATTATTATTATTATTATTATTATTATTATTATCATTATTATTATTATTATTATTATTATTATTATTATTATTATTATTATTATTATTATTATTATTATTATTATTATTATTATTATTTTTTTAAGTTAAATGCTCAGGGGGTTATCCCCGGTAGTCCGACTCTACCGAGGGCCTCACCTGAGCGCCAAATCCTTACTGCTGCGATGCTTCATCAACAAGATGATCAGCATGCGCAGCAGGCCAAGTTTCGTTTTCTCAGGAGACGGAGGGATCCGAGTATCACAGCCTTTTGCATCCGCGATGCCAAAAACTCAACTTGCGATAAACAAGTTGGGATTTCAGCCAATGCAGACACAAAAGACTGCTTCATCCCTCCTAGGACGCCAACAATGAGTACGACAAGCTTGACACGATAGCCTGGGTAAAGTTTGCCAATTTCAGACAGGAGATCCTGATATATCTCGTGTTTGTGCTCCTCTTTTACCGTGATGTTATACTCAGCCGGAGCTGAGAACTCAATAACATAAATGTTACGAGCGGTTTTATCGAAGAGCACAATATCAGGTTTATTATGGTCGATTTTCCGCGTTGTTGCGAATGGCACGTTCCAATAAATACGGCAACGCTCATTCTCAACAACTTGCGGAATCTCTCCTGGCAGATAAGGCAGCACTGGTGTTTTGTCGATACCGTGCGTGTGTCTTAGATGGTAATAAAGTACTCGCAGAGCAGCATTATGGCGCTGGATGTATGCATTTCTTGCCAGCACAGGACATGCTGACAAAAGATGCATAAGCGTCTCTGGATGCTGTTTACAAACCCTACACAAAGTGTCGGGTAGCTGCGTCTGGAGCACTTTAAATATTACGTAAATGTTACGAGCGGTTTTGTCGAAGAGCACAATATCAGGTTTATTATGGTCGATTTCATTTTATTTATTAATAACTTTTTTATTGATAATTATTATTTCATTATTTTTCTTCATACAAATTTTCATATTTTATTTTATATTTATTTATCTGTCCCTTTTATTATTAATAAACATATTATTATTAATCATTTTTCATTCATTTCTTCCCTGGTGGATTCGTGATTACTGTTAAATCATCGTAAAACGACGGTCGAAAGACCATAAATGTACGGTACTGACAAATGACTGTATATCAGCCGTAAAAGAAGCGTCATTTGATGGTGAAAGACAAGTGCCGTTGTGAAAATTCTCGACAGTAACTGTACAGTTGTTTTGTATGTGCACTGTATTTCAGCTGTCTAATGCCCGTAAATCGACGGGTAATGAATCGTCTTTCTATAGTCATTGGTAAGTATAGGGATCGTCAAAAACCGAAATCTTAGCGGTTCATTAACAGTATTGAGTGAGCCAAACACTTGTCAATCGAGCGTACAATGTCGGTACGTGAAAATCTTTTCGTTAGTGAACTATCGATCAGTTGTCGACCAGATTTTTCATTTTTTAAATGTCTCTAATAACCAGTGATAGACTTCAAGTATACTGCAATCATTCGTGTCGAGAAAAAATATAAAAAACACTTAAATAAAAAATTTTTAGTCATTATGCAGAAAGAACTATAAATATTAACCCTTTGTCACACGCGTGTTTTTACCCGACTTTGTAACACGCACGATGAGCGCGGCGCCGCCGTGTTAAGTTTCATGCGGTGTTGCCAAGTACTCAATAAATATTCCATGCTTTTATTATCGGAAAATAACTATATTTGTAACTTCCCGCTAAGAAAATTGCAAATTTTCAAAAATTCGGAAAGTTATTGGTTTCAGTCCGATTTGTGAAAATCGAAATTCTAACAGATGTCGACGTTTTGAGGTCCTAGAAAGCTATTCTGACTAATTTCACGATGATGTCCGAGTGTATGTATGTATGTATGTACGTACGTACGTACGTATGTGTTATGTCCGCCGCTGTATTTTTAAATTAATTATCCGGGATTTCTCCCTTTGGTAGCGATAGAAAAATTTAACGAGCGATATGGAGGTTGCGGACAACAGTAAAGAATACGAGGAAGATTTTCACTTTCTATATTTATTATTTAATGTGGGTTTTTCGAAGAGTGTGAACCCAAACGCCTTCGAGCTTGGTCAACGTTGCATTTATAAATCGATCAACAAAGAGAAAAGAGATTAGAATTGTCTCTCACTTACCTTTAGATGATTCTTTCTTCTAACACGGCAGGCGTTTATCCCTCCAGAACTTTGCAGCTCACTCGGCCTCCTCCGGATGGATTTGGTTGAATGGACGCGGCTGGGGTTGTAGGATAAAGTCTTATGTGCTACTTTCGAATGAAACACTCAAGGTTGAAGTTGTGATCTCTAGTCTTTTTATTAACTGTTCAATTACAATATTATTTTATTGAACTTCACTTACACCCTATAACTTTTCACAATTTTAAAATATACAATTTTATTGTATTTTGCGTCTTTGTTGGGCCCGAAGGCTAATATGCGCAGAACTACGTCGACTCGAGATTGGATTACAAATTAGATGTACTTTTGTATCACTATTCAATCGAACCGAATGTTTAATCGATGTTTGAGAATTTTTATATATAATTTAGATTTAGTTATTGACTTTTCAACGCAAACGCGGATTCCTGCAATAACTGAATTTAATGGATTTTTAGTTTAAATATCTTACTGACTTTTCAACGCAAACGCGGATTCCTGCAGTAAGATTAATTGATTTTTGTATAGATTTTGAATTTAAATATTCCCTATTGACTTTTCGACGCAAACGCGGATTCCTGCAATAGGGTTCTTATTAAAAGATAAATTTTCTCTTATTGACTTTTCAACGCAAACGCGGATTCCTGCAATAAGATTCACGAAATTTTCGCGGTTTCGTTATTCGCGGTCCGTAGGTCTCAAGATCACGAGATCTGATAGTCAACTAAGGCCCTGAGCCATGGTGCTCAGGCTATTTAAAAACATTTGATTGATGTTCGATGGGAGTAATTAAATTATCGTCATTGGTGGGAAATGACGACAAGTTTTTATTTATTCGTCAATCGTTATTGCAAGAATCGTCGCTCTACTTTTATACGCATAAATGGTGGTAAAACTGACGCTGCGTTTTCGCGTGCTTTTGTAAAGAGGAGTTTTATAAATTTATTTATGAAATAAAATAAATTAGTAAAAAAAAAATTTATTGGACATAAAATATGTAAACATCTCTAACTTTTGAATGGATCAACCGATTTTGATCGTCAAGGTGTCATTCGGCGCAGTTTTTTAATATCTTGAAGCTGAAAAAAAATCGAGCTTGATCGGCAGGGCTCGTTCGGAGATATTCCAAAAATAAACTTTTTTCAAAAATGTTTTTTTTGGATAACTTTTTACGGGCTCGATGGATTAATTCCAAAATAGACTGGGCTCTGGAGATTCATAAGCCGCGTCGAATGCCACCTCAAACATCAAAATCGGTTAATTCTTTTAAGAGAAACCGTTGTCGAAAGACTTAAAAAAAAAAAATTTTTTTAGTACTTGGAAAATTTCTCAAAAACGACTTGATAAATCAATTTTAAAATTTTATCAGTTGTAGAACTCAATAAAATGCGTCGATTGCCACCTTAAACGTCTCGATTGGTTTATTCGTTCGAGAGATATCGTTGTAGAAAAAATGGTAAAAAACGTTATTTTTCGAAAATAAACGCATACAATAGTATTTTCGAGCTCGAAGAGCTCGAAAATGTATTTACTACAGTTTTTCGAGCTCAAGGAGCTCGAAATACGCGGGAAGTTTTGGTGCTGGCCCGCAGGGTCAACCGACAGACCGATTTTTTTATTTAGTTTTACATTGAATTGAATATTGAGCTAATTAGTAATTTTTTAAAAAATTATTATTATTTTTTTTGTTATATTTAGTAATAATTTAACTATATTTCTGATGTAATCTTGACAAAATATGATCCCTCAATATTAATAATTTTTATAAGAATAGTAATGACGGGTAAATAATCTCAAGATTAGCCGATACTTAACAATCTTTTAATTTTCGTCACATAATTAATTACAAAAAGAGGACTTTGGACAAAATTTACATATAAATTTTTCCATTTCGACGGGTGTAAATTCTTTATGTTGAAAAAAAAATCCAAAAATTGTTGAAATTACCGGCTTATTTTAGAATCATCTAGATAATTACATATTATATTAATGTTACAAATTGAAAAATATTATTCATTTAACTTCTATAATTATATGATTAAAAACATATTATTATAATTTAAAAATTTAAATAAACACTTTTTAATACCGATCTTTATCAATAATAACCAGTGACTAACAATTATGGGCTAGGTTACTTTGTTTACAGCTTGTAAATTAAGAGCGGGTACACGACTTGGCAACAGCGCGATTTGAATAGCGATCTGGCGTTTACACGCGCCGGACGGCGCAGCGCCGCATTCACGAGATGCTCCTCAAAAATATATTATTATCAAATTTCTAAGACAACTGTATAATCATTATTAATATTCATTCCTTCTAGAAGGTCAAAAAAGAGCATTAAAATTTTTTGGAATGTTTTTTTGGTAAAAACCATAAAAAACTATGAAAATGTAAAAAGTGCGGCGCCACCCTCATAGCACGTGTGGCAAAGGGTTAATGAGTTTAGATAAGATAAACAGAGATACAGTATTAGTAAATTCATTAATTGTTAACAACAGCAGATGTCACCCTATAAACAATAACATAATCAAGTATAATACAAATAATAGAATCAATCATTTATTAATGTCTTGAACTATCTAAAGTTCATTTGTATCCAAGTAAATATATCTAATTAACATGTCATTTCGAATGAATGATTCAGCACAGTGGTTAACACGACAGACTTCGAATCAGAAGGTTTTGGGTTCGAGTCCATGACTCGGCGAGTTTTTTTTTTTTTTTTTTTTTTCATGGCAGTTATTGCATACATATAAATTACTGTATAAAATTATACTATATTTTTCTTCCCGGGCAGTCCCATGAATTTCCAAATTTTACACTTAAATGCGTGTGATTGGAGAACAAATCTACCGTAAATTAAGCGTAAAACGTCGGTCAAAAAGGAGTGCAATTATTAACATATGTCTGTACTTTTGGTATCCACAGTCGGTAAATCAACTATTATGACATTGGTGATCGACGCTCATACTATCGTTATTCAGCGATATATAATAATCTATTAGATGATGTTATTGCCGTAAGTGCTGAAAAATTATATGGTGAAGATTTTTCACAACCGCACTCGGAAACGATCGTCAAATTACTCCATGCAGTCGAATGTTTGACGGCAAAACTTACGACGATTTAACGTCAATAAATGGTAATTTTATCGTGCCGCTGAAACCGCTAGGGGCTTCAATAACAATAAATATCATTGTTATTTAAAGATATTCCAACATTTTATTTTATGGTTTTATAATAATAATTTTATAATTTTTCATTTCATATTTATTTAATTATTAATTATCTTTATTATTTATTTCACTCATATAATTTCATTAATTCATTTCTTTCCATTATTTCATATTTATAAAATTTTATCATTTCATTATTTCATTTATTCATCATTGCTTCAATTATTAATAAATTTCACTTTATTATAAAATATATAGTAATTTGAATTTATATTCAAATTTATAAAATTTATTTTTCATGATTTAATATTTCATTTCATATTTATTTATAATTTTAGCAACAGTATTTCATAAAATAATTTGGATCTAAATTCAAATTTAAAAATTACCAGCCATAATAATGGCTGGAAGTCATTTGCTAATTAATTAATTCATGCATTGCCAGATGACGTAACATGTACGATTTTTTTTAATAAGCTGATTGACAGTAAGAATACGACGTCATGACGTCATACTATTAAATTGTATAAAGCACTTTTATGAGCTATAAATTATAATTGCTAGATTAAAAAAAAATTCATAAAGAAAAAAGGCCTTTTGGCAGCCGAAATGGAAGTAGATTTCTAATTATTTAATTATTTCAACCTTTCATAGAAACGTTAATAACAAAATAATTTTTTTTTTTACCCTTAGGAATTCTCAAGGTTATGAAGCAAAAAAAGAAATTCGCACAAAGTAAAGTTGAATGCGAAAAATTAAGAAATTTAAATTAGAAAATTAAAAAAATCATCGGAATTGTAAGTTAAATAATGAAAATAAAAATTAACAAGAATTAAATTATTTACGAAAAAGTATTCTGTTTTTTTTTTTTTTACTATAGGATTAATAGCTAATACGAAATTGAATAAAATAATTTGAGTCCAAATTTTAATTATGATAGAGCTAAAGGTCATACTTGAAACCAGTCATAAAAACTGTCAATAAAACAGTATTGAATTTAGACACTTGAATTGAAATATTTAGATTTCATGAGTGTTACACAGCAATAACATAAATTCTTTATAATATTTAATTCATAAATATTTTCTCGTGTATACAATGTTTTTTTCAGCATCGACCACAGACTCCATAAAGTGGAAGGTTTAAGTTCTTTACTCAAGTCTTTAATATATACAACTAAATTTGTTTCTTCTGAACTTGATAGAGAGCCGTGACTAATTATTTGCCAATTTTTGTAATTTTCGTAAACTCATTTATACCGA
The DNA here is from genome assembly GCA_030273425.1 of Microplitis manilae. NCBI lineage: Eukaryota > Metazoa > Arthropoda > Insecta > Hymenoptera > Braconidae > Microplitis > Microplitis manilae. Next base: position 18,059,539 of record CP092727.1, on the reverse strand, counting down.
TCAGCTGATTTTTTTGGCGACGTATCTGATTGTATAATTAGTTCCGCTTTATCATCAAAATTTCTCACTCTCTCCTCTTCATCTGTAGATTCGTCAGTTGAGATCATTTTTTTAAATAATTCTTTAATTAAATAAAGTTGATCTATTTTGCAAACATCACTGTCAAATTGTATGTTAGTACCATCAATCGTAAATAATTGGCGTAAACAAAACATAGTTACTAACGAATGACTGTCAATCAAGATAATGAAATTGTGATCTTGTGCTCCCGCTGTTATTAGAGAGGGTTAATGTGCAGCTTTACCAATGCACAAATGTTTAACTTTCTGCCTTGAAATAGGTGCAAAAGATGCGTTCTTTCGACTGAGGTATGAAGAAAATATATTTTTTTTAAATCAATATGTCAAAATTTTCAAGTTTTTATCTTTGTTTGTTTTTTTCAATTCTGAAATAATTGTTTTTTTTTTTTTTGAGTATCGTCCCACACAGACCGATACCAGGCAAAAATGTATCCGTTGTACTGGTTACCCTAAATGTGCATTCCATTGGGGGATAAAAAGTGGATCACATGTATCCTTGGAAGAACAATTTGTGCGCCCACAAATATCTCAGCGGTGGATTCCTGAACTACCAAAAATTTATTGAGCAGCAACTGCATGTTCTTACGTCAGACACTTCATCAATTTTTTCCGTCTGTTTGCAAATAACTATTTCATAATTATTTTTACCTGCAGAGTACACTGTGGGTCACTTTTGAGCCCAGAATTTTTTTATCCTAAAATATATCTCAAGTTAGGTTTGATTGTAATTAATTTTTTCACCGTTAAGAATTAGTTAATTCAAACTTATGATAGTTGTATTTGAGAGAGCATTGTTTTATCTACAAAAAACGTCATGGCCTACATTTCGATAAAATGCATAGTTTTTGAGATATAACTTTTCAAACGTGAAGTGGGGTCAATTTGACCCCGGGTGTACTCCAAAGGTCTGTTCGGAGGTGTGTACGCCGAGGGTTTGTTCTTATTTATTGGTGATTAATTTAATAAATAAGAATAATAACAATAAAAATTAGATAAACCAAATCAAATGGCTAATAATCAGGGCCAGGGACTTCGTGTGAAAGGGGAAATACTAATACATATAAAAAAAAAAAAAAATACGTGTGATTGGCAGGATTCGTTAATCGGTAATGTTCAGGCTTATTAACGACGATGTTCAAATGATTGAAAACTGTCAAAATCACGTGTGAAAAGATCTAACCCTGCTACCCAATGCATATAGGTGACGTTAGTACGCAAATTATATGAAAATACATGCCGGTTGCGTGTTTGTGTGTGTACGTGTGCGTGAGATTGGTATGTGCCAGTGTGAGAGAGAATACAATTCTGGCAAATAATATCTCAAGAATAAATTAATCGATTAAGAGACGTAGCAGAAAGTTTAAAAGGTCCATTGAGGCTTAGATCTCATTAAATTTTAATGTCGATCAGTTGTGAGGTTTCAAGGTTATTGAAAATATAGAAATAAAAAAAAAAATTCTATCCGTTTAGGAAAATAATTTTCAGATGTTCTAACCCTTCGATTTCTTGAACTTGATCTATGTTACCATATACATATATATAAAGATAAACATATATTTCAGAGATTGATAATAAGAAAAAAAGTATAAAGGAATTCAAAACAAGAAATAAGACAAATTAGAGACTTAGGATAAGATTGAAGACGAAAATTAAGAATCTTAAAAAAAAGTTAAGACGAAATTCAAGACTACAAACAAGACAAAAATTAAGACAAAGTAAGACAAAATTAAAGACTAAAATTAAGATAAAAAATAAGACAAAAATTAAGACACGAAGTAAGACAAAATTCAGGACTAAAATTAAGATAAAAAATAAGACACAAATTAAGTCTTATTTTTAGTCTTAAATTTTGTCTAACTTCGTGACTTAATTTTTATCTTATTTTTAGTCTTACTTTGTGTCTTAATTTTTGTCTTATTTTATGTCTTAATTTTTATCTTATTTTTAGTTTATTTGCCAAAATTGTATTCTCTCTCACACTGCCATATATCAATCTCGAGCACACGTACACACACAAACACGCAACCGGCATGTATTTTCATATAATTTGCGTACTAACGTTACCTATATGCATTGGGTAGCAGGGTTAGATCTTTTCACATGTGATTTTGACAGTTTTCAATCATTTGAACATCGTCGTTATTAAACCTGAACATTACCGATTAACGAATACTGCTAATCACACGTTTTTTTTTTTTTTTTTTATATGTATTAGTATTTCCCCTTCCACATGAAGTCCCTGGCCCTGCTAATAATAAAATAAATATATAAATAACGATTAAAGTAATCATTTCAATTGTTTATAAGCAAATGAAAATATAGATGTAAATTTATATATTTAAAAAAAAACGTTTACTCCACCGATTCGACATAAACCTCAGCGCATTTCAATGTCAAATATTACTTTTTAAATAAATTAAATGCACAAATATCAATTATAACAAATACAAAATTTTTATGCATAACCCTTGTTGGATATTTGGCAATGCCTACGTTGTCGTAAGTGTGCACTGTACGCGTGCTTGCACTTTGCACGTCGTCTAGTATACATAGTACAGTCTATCAAGGGCCTTACTTGCTATTGCCACGCGCACGTTGTGTTGTCGGTTGCTCATTTGCTATTGATTGTATTACTGTTATTATAAATAAACTTGACTCAAACATGAATATTAATCAACTTATTTACAATAGGTTATGGGCCCAGAACGTTCTGGAAGCTGTGAGATTAATTTTGTGTGAAGTTAAAAAGTGTATTACGTCGTTGATTATAAAAATCAGTCTTGTGCGTCGTGCCACGCAATATAACCATGGCGAATACGAACGCTAATATACAGGCGTTATCGAAGGACAATTACGATACGTGGAAGATTCAAATTGAAGCCTTGTTAATTTAAAAGAAATTGTGGCAGTACGCAAATGTAAGTGTCGTGAAACCAGACGAAGTGAGTGGTTATGAAAATGAAGTCGCAAGATGGATTGAAGCAGATCAATCAGCCAGGGCAAGTGTTATTTTAGCAATGGCACCGTCGAAATCAAAAACTATTAAGAATTGTAAAACGGCGAATGAACTATGGCAAAAGCTGGAGCAAATCTACGCTTTAAAAGGCCCGGCAAGGAAGACGACGTTGTTAAAGTCGCTATTCATGCGGAAATTAAACGAAGGAGGAGATGTACGACAGTACCTAGACGAATTCTTCGGCGTGGTGGATAAATTAGCTGCTATGGACATCGAAATCAACGAAGAATTATTAACAACGATGATGTTACATGGGCCACCGCCAAGTTTCGAGAATTTCCGATGCGTCATCGAAAGCCGAGACACATTACCAAAGCCGGAGGATTTGAAGATTAAAAATTCTTAATGAAGGTTTAGCCAGAGCTAATGACTCACAAGAATTTGACGACAAAGCATTTGCAGCAAGCTCAAGGTCGCATGTGAACACACAACGCACGAGTGATAGTAAATATAAAAATCACGGAAAATGTTACAGGTGTGGTAAATTCGGTCATTTTGCTAAAAATTGCCGTACAAAGGGCGGCGGAAAGCCACCACGAGCGTCAGTGAGCACAACCGAAGATTTTTATGTGCAGGCACAAACCAGAGAGGAAGTTCAAGGTCAACCTAAGTTAAAGTGGTGCCTAGACAGCGGGTGTACAACGCATATGTGTGGCGACGAGAATTTACTGATAAGTAAAACGGCGTGCGATTCAGTATTGAAGTTAGCGACGGACGCTTCAACAACAGCAAAATCAAAGGCGTGGCTAAAATAGCCATTAGTGGTGGAATGCGTGAGTCAGCAAATTTTCACGATACACTATATGTGCCTAGTCTACGAACGAATTTAGTGTCGGTATCAAAAATCACAGATGAAGGCAATAAAGTAATCTTTGACGACAAAACGGCGATGATAAAAGATTCAAAAAGTAAAACGATCCTAGTTGCAGATCGAATTGGAGATCTATACTTTATTCGAGAAAGTACAAGCGAACAAGCCCAAATTGTTACCCGAACAGGTAAAGAGACCTCAGAAAGATCGTCAAGGTCCGACGAAGCATCTGAGAGTCCAATGAATCTCTGGCACAGGAGATTGGGTCATATAGACCAAAACGAAGTAAGAAAATTGTTCGAAGAGCAACTAGCGACCGGAATTAATTTATCACGAAGAGGAAAAATCAAGGTATGCGACGTTTGCTGACGCGGGAAGCTGTGAGCCAGACCATACACGGAGAGAGTTGACAGGAGCAAATCGGCGTTAGAAATTGTATATTCAGACGTCTGCGGGCCCATGAGGGTGAATTCAAACGGAGGAGCCAGGTACATGGTGACGTTTATCGACGACCACAGCACGTGGTGCGAGGTCTACTTCCTAAAAACAAAAGGTGAGGTATTAGATAAATTTAGAGAATATAAAAACATAGTTGAAACTTTTAATGGCCGAAGGATAAAATTTTTGCAGACAGACAATGGCCGTGAATACTGTAACAATGAGTTCAATGAGTATTTGAAACGCGAAGGGATCCAGAGGAGATTGTCAGCGCCATATACGCCCCAACAAAATGGAGTAGCTGAGAGAAACAATAGAACGCTACTCGACACAGCCAGGTGCATGTTAATTGAGGCAGGACTACCTCAATCATATTGGGCAGAAGCAGTGGCCACAGCCAATTATTTAAGAAATCGCTGCCCAAGTAGGTGTATCGGTGGAAACACACCATACGAAGTTTGGTACAGTAAAAGACCAGATTTAAGACACCTGAGAGTGTTCGGAGCGAGGGCATACGTTCTAGACAAGAGTGTGGGACGCGGCAAATTGGACCCAAAAGCCAGTGCAGGACGTTTGGTCAGCTACGACCAACAATCGAAGGCGTACAGAGTACGTCTGGACAGTGGAAAGGTGTCGATAACCCGCGACGTGCGTTTCGACGAAAATTTAGAGCCAGCGAAGGACTACGAGGACCCACTGAATGGACCAGAGAAGGACCAAGTTCCTGAAAAACGACATACGAAGGTGATGCAAAAGGCACCTGAGGTCAAGACCTACATAGAGGTTGATTTGACCCCATTCGGCGAGGAGAGAAACGACGAAGAGAGGGAGACAGAAGAAGAGGCAGATGCAGCAATCATGATGCCCAAAAGACTGCGAGGAAGACCCAGACTAGCAAGATCAGGGAGTCGCGGTAGACCGCAAATAGTATGCCGGACTGATAGTACATCCACCGTCGTATTACATAAACCGAGAGACGATGACGTTGAAGACAATGTATTCAACGATGACATTACTCGAGGTCAAAAGAGACCACTGGACTCGTCATTGATACAGATAGAAAAGAGACCTAGAGGGCCAAAAAGCTCAGACAGCCAGGAGGAGAGCGACGATGAGACAATAAATATCGTCAAACAGATGGCACTTAATACGGACGTGCAAATAAACGATGCTTTAAACGGAGCAGATGCTGATCAGTGGATGAGAGCAATCACCGAGGAAATTAAATCACATTTAGAGCATGGAACCTGGGAAATCGTGCCCAGACCGGCAGACAAAAACGTCATTGGAACAAGAACGGTGCTGAAAAACACACTAGATGCGGACGGTAACGTTGAACGAAGAAAATCACGCATAGTTGCGAGAGGATTTACGCAACGACCAGGATTTGATTATCATGACACGTTTGCACCAGTTGCCAGATTAGAATCCGTCAGATTATTGATGGCGATAGCCGTCGAATTGGAAGCAAAAGTCCAACAATGGGACGTAAAAACAGCGTATCTAAATAGCGACGTCGAAGAAGAACTATATATCGAATTACCAGAATTCCTAATTCAAGCCGTGGATGAAATAGTACGCAGTGAAAGACGTGATTTAGAAATGCAGAAGGCAGCATTAAAAATGCAAGAGGCACTAAGGCAAGAAAACCCATCCAGATTAAGAAAAGCGATATACGGATTAAAACAGTCAGGAAAAAGGTGGTATAACCATCTACAAGGTATATTGAAGAAAATGGGATTCCAACCACTAACGTCGGACCCATGCGTTTTCAAGACGATTCATCAAGGAAGCATAGTCATAATCGCCGTTTACGTCGATGACATGCTAGCAATAACCAATAACGACGACTTATTAAACGTCATAAAGAATAAATTAAATAAAGAGTTAAAATTAACAGATCTCGGTGAAGCTAGACATTGTCTAGGCATAGAGATAAACCAAAAGGATGGAATAAAGCTGTGTCAGAACAGGTATATCCATGAAATATTATGCAAATTTCAAATGGATAGCTGTAACGCTACGAACATACCAGCAAGCCCAGAAGCGAAACTGGAAGGAAATACGAACCCAGGAAAGGTGACCAAGAAGTATCCTTATCGAGAACTGGTTGGGTCATTGATGTACCTGGCGGTCGGCACAAGACCGGACATCGCACCCACTGTGAGTGTGTTGGCTCAATTCAATGATAAACCAAGCGATCATCATTGGGGAGCGGCGAAGAAGGTATTGCGAAACCTAAAAGGAACCCCAGAACATTCCTTACATTTTCGGCAGCCAATAGATAAATTGGAAGGCTACGCAAATTCCAATTGGACTGGTAGTACCACAGATCGACGATCCTACACAGGATATGTATTTTTATTGGGTGGAGCTGCAATCAGCTGGCAGTCCAGAAAACAAAAGACTGTCGCCTTGTCGACGGCTGAAGCTGAATACATGGCGCTGACTGAAGCGGCCAAGGAGTCATATTCCTAAACAGATTCCTGGAGGAACTGGGAGCTCACGGAGCGACGGATGGTAGTATCTTCAGTGATGGTAGGAGCGCTATAGCGATAGCAGAGAACCCGACTCATCACTCAAGGACGAAACATATAGATATTCGTCATCATTTTATCAGGGAAAAAATATTAGACGGTATCCTGCGATTGGAGCATGTACCCAGCGACGAGATGTTAGCCGACATCTTCACTAAATCATTGAAGGCCATCACGCATTCTCGTAATTGTGAAGCTTTGGGGCTGACATAAGCCACTTCACGTAGACATTGAGAGGGGGTGTTGGATATTTGGCAATGCCTACGTTGTCGTAAGTGTGCACTGTACGCATGCTTGCACTTTGCACGTCGTCTAGTATACATAGTACAGTCTATCAAGGGCCTTACTTGCTATTGCCACGCACACGTTGTGTTGTCGGTTGCTCATTTGCTATTGATTGTATTACTGTTATTATAAATAAACTTGACTCAAACATGAATATTAATCCACTTATTTACAATAACCCTTCTCATCACAATACCGTCGAAATACGTACATAATTTTTAAGTACAATTTTTTACATAAATATGATGATATGTTTCGATTTAAAATAAATATAATTATTCTATATGTAATAGTGTTGTAACAGTATGCCTGTGAAAAAATTTTCTGATCAAGCCTTATATGACCTGATATGGCCATATCAAAAAATTTGATATATTCATATCTGACCTGATATGATCTGATATGCCCATATATAAATTTTAATATATTCTGATATAGTCTGATATAAAAATTGGCCATATCAAGCCATATCAACTTGATATGTCCATATCAACTTGATATGTCGATATCAGATTTGATATGTCTTGATCTGACTTGATATGCTTGTATATAAGTTTTTTTATATGTCTTGATATGACCTGACATAACTTGATAAGGGTATATATATTTCAATATGCTTGTCAAAAAAAATCTTGATCAGGTTTGATTTGGCTTGATATGCCCTGATATGGGCACATATACTAGTTTTTTCGAGTTTTCCGTATACATACGTTTGATAAAATAATTTAGAAATGACCGAATAACGTAACATTGTCCGGAAAAACCGATTTTATAATGATTCATAAAATCTTATGAAGTCTGTTAAATATTTTAGTTTACCGCATTTATTAATAGTATAAAGTATACAAAGTTCGTTGAAAAATTTTTCCAATAAGCTATCGAGATCAATTTTTGAATATTTGAGAGAATTTCAAATTTCCGTAATGAATTCAAATTTAAAAAATTGAGATTTTAAATTGAAAAATGTTTAATTACGCGGAGAAAAATGTTGGCTTGAAATCTACCAATTTTTATTATGCTGTCGACTGGACTTGAAACAGGAAGGGAAGCATCCAAAAAATTATTATGCTCATACGAAAAATTATTATGCCGTATCGCAATACTTACTACGCGCGAGAAACTTATCGATGAGATGTAATTGCAATTACTTTCATATATTGTAATAATTATGATGCGGAATAGTAATTTTTCGTATGAGCATAATAATTTTTTGTACGAGCATAATAATCTTTCGTATGAGCATAATAATTTTTTGCATGCTTCCCTTCCTGTTTCAAGTTTGGTCGACAGCATAATAGAAATTGGTAGGTTTTGAGCCAACATTTTTCTCTATGTAAGATTAACAATCTTTAACTTCTTTTTTTTTTCTTTTACCAAAAGAAGTAGTTTTTGCCCCGTTGCCGGTGGGTATACCGTTAATGGGCCCGTTACTCTCTAAACAATAACAATTGAATAAAATACAAGTAACCAAATCAATCATTTATCTGATGTCTTTAATTTTCTTAGTTTCATTTTTATCCAAATAGGTATAATCAACCTTACATTTCAAGTTTGTGATTTGGCAGAGTGGTTAATAGATCAGACTTTGAATCACAAGTACTCGGGTTCGAACCCATGACCTGACTGGATTTTTTTTTTCTTTTTTTTTTTTTTTTTTTCATGACAATTATTGCATATACAACTTTACAAAGTTATACACAATGTCACAAGGTCATATCTAAAATGTGAAGCTAACTTTAGTATGTGATATAAATATAACGTCACATTCAGGTCAACATTGTGATGCCACTCGGTCAGTAACGTGCATGGAATCTTAATGTCACATTTACATCGCCAATTTGACGTACTATTTACATTACAATTTATATCAACAGAATGTAAAGTTTATGTCAAATTTGTTAGTACATATTCTCTAGATTTGATATCACTGTTACGTTGGTGTGTTCACTGAGTTAAAAATAATAGAGTCTTAAACTCTGTGATTAATATTTTCAGAGTTTAATTACTATTATAGAATGTTAATAAGCTGTTTTATTAATTCATTCTTTTCCAGAATGTGTATGTCAATAAATTGTTTACGACAATATTTTACACTATATGGAAAGAATTTATTATTTATAATCTAATCCTAAGTAAATTTGATTTAGTTTATTAATTATAATAATGTGTATTAGGTTAGAAAATTAAAAAATTTCAGAAGAACTTAAAACGAGCAAGTATATTTATATAAGACTCAAGAAATACTGAATTTTTCCTGTATTGAAAAAAAATCCTCAACTTTGTGTTGTATTATGACTGATATTAAGAAAATTTCAGGTTATTCAAGACCAAGACGAGATCTTCACGAGACAATACAAGATATTATTGATCTCATTTTTCGAGATCGATGCAAAAGTAAGATTTTGAAGTCAACATCAAGGCGAGATCAAAGCTTTCGAGATCAAGACAAGACTTTCCCAATCTTGTCTTTTCTCGTCTCGAGTGATGCCCTAAATGTAAAACCCGTAAATTTTAATAAATTCACCACAGAATATCGTTAATCCACCATAAACCAGTTAAGAAATCGAGTATAAAATATATAAGAACCATCGTAGGACAACAGGTAAATTTACTGTAGAATATGGCTAGTCCGCCGTAGAACTGCAGGAAATCAATCGTAAGCTACGGTAAATCCACCATAACATAGGTAAACTTACCGTAAAGTACGCTACAGCCTTCGTAAAATACATAATTCTACCAAAAACAGATTCTCTGTATAAAGTCGCGCCAAGTACACGTTTGAAATTTTTTAAAAGTAAAAAAAAATTATTTTCTACAAAAAAAAAAAGCCAAATCGAAAAAATACCAAGTACCTAGTATGATGCAAAGTCATAACAAACACTTTCATAGAATTTAAAAAAAAAAAACCTATAACAAAATTTCAATGGACTTGGTGTGCTTACAAAAGAATAAAAAAGACATATTTGATTTCATTAGAAATTAATTTTGCTTCAGTACATGTAGTAACGCACACCAAGTACATTGAAATTTTGTTATAGGTTTTTTTTTTAAATTCTATGAAAGTGTTTGTTATGACTTTGCATCATACTAGGTACTTGATATTTTTTCGATTTGACCTTTTTTTTTTGTAAAAAATAATTTTTTTTTACTTTTAAAAAATTTCAAACGTGTACTTGGCGCGACTTTATACAGAGAATCTGTTTTTGGTAGGATTTGTTTTATTTTTGTAGTGTTATTATATTTTTCAATTTTTAGTATTATTTGACACAGAATTCATTATTTGTCAATAATAAAGTATTAATTAGACATCTATACATATTTTCAACGCAATTACTAAATAAAAATGATAATTTGATTGATCTCCCGGGTAAAAAAAATTATATATAATTATATATAATTATGCATAATTATATATGAAAAATGACCCTATATAATTATATATAATTACATATAACTATATATAATTATATATAACTATATATAATTATATATAACTATATATAATTATATATAACTATATATAATTATATATAACTATATATAATTATGTAGAACTATATATAATTGAATTCCTATGCAATTTGTTAAATAAATTGTGAATTTTTGTATAGTAGAGGCTCTACGCTTTTTATTTAAATCATTTTTTTTTTAAGCCCAAGCTTAATTTCTAAGAAAAATTATTTATGGGAACATTGATAATAAATATTTTTGTCATTATGTAATATAGAATGTACTATATTACCATCAAATAAGGTACTTGTCACTCTGCCAAATAACGGAGGCGTTCCCGGGCCAGAATAGTCTCAAGTTTCGAATTTAACAGTTCTGAAATAAGTTTCTTACTAGAGACACACTACAAGTGGTGGGCGCGATCTCGTGGCGAGCTCCGAACTACTTCCACTGCTGCTTATAGCACCGGTGACTTCCCTCTCCTACATACATATATATTGGGGTATCCCAAAAAAAAACAAATACTTTTTTTTTAAACTCTTATGAGCCCATAAGTTACTTTATATTATAAAAAAAAAACTTCACCTAATTTTAGCCAGATATTTTTAGACTTGAACTATCACAAAGGGGGTCCCCTTTCCCATTTAAAATACACACGAAAATTTTTCAGTTTAGTTTTTAGTTATTAAGACTATAAAAGTTTTTTTTTAATTCTGCCTGGTATAATTTCGTAGGAAATAAAATTCTCTACAAAAAGTGCTGATGCAATTTGTACATCAAACAAACTGGGAAAAAGTTACGGGGCGTCAAACATCGACAAAAATTTAGTTCCCTCAGTATTAAATTATTTTTTGTTGTTTTTTATTTTAATTCTATCAAAATTTTTTTTTCAAATAATGACAAGCACGGTCTTGTAGCGAATGTAATTTCCTACAAAAAGTATCCAGTATTATATATACGTCAAATGAATGCGAAAAAAGTTAAAGGGTTTTAAATATCAATGAAAAATCAAGTTCACTTTTCGTTGATATTTAAGTTTAGAAAATTGATATTTTCTAAACTTGTTTTTTCGTTGACATTTAAATCTCTGTAACTTTTTTTTCATTCATTTAACGTATGTATGATATCAAATACTTTTTGTAGGAAATTAAATTTCCTACAAGACTGTGCTTGTCATTATTTGAAAA